>CP094634.1:43203330-43823330 GCA_023657505.1 Camelina hispida | reverse complement strand
TAGAATAGAACTAATGCAAGACAAGTAATGAACTAGAAGTTAAGTGAATGTAAATGGAAATGAAACAGGAATTAAACAAGAATGAAACAAGCCAAACACAAAGCATAAACAAGAAATCTGGGAAACAGCTCGATCAGCACTCGACCGAGTGTAGGTCGAGTGGGTGGTCGAGTTGGGTAAAAACGTGAAAATAGAGCAAGACACTAAAAACAGAGCAATACTAAATCAGATCAAACACCAAGCAAACGATGATATTTAAACTAGAAATTCAATAAACAAAGAAGGTTCCTGAGGATGGATTCATGGGATAAACTAATCATTGTGGTAATCTAACTTGATCAACAAATCTCAAGCAAAGCTATGAGCTGACCTCTAGACATATTAATCTAAGACAAGTCTCTCCCACTCTCATGGTCAAGAGACAATCAAACCTATGCAATCCTAGACTTGCTCTCACAATGAAAAGAATCTACACAAGCAGGCATTAAGCAATACATCTCAAACCAAACAAGACCTCTAATCTCTTAGCAAGCCTAATGGTAAGCTCTAGATCTAGCCTTATCTATGCTTTCTAAACATTGGTGTGATGCTAAAAGCTTGAGATCAGATCCTACCCTCTCAGATATAGGATCAGCATTAAGAACATCTAGCCCAGAAGAGATCTACAACAATCAAGCTTGATCAAATTAGATACACCACAAGATCAATCTATCCTAACCCATCCTCAAGATCCTAAGAAGACTACTCACAACAAGACATGATCAAACAAATCATAAACCCAGAAATTATTGAAACTTGCATGATTAGATAGATAAGATAAAGATCTACAACTTTAAAGAAGAAATCAAACTCAGATTCTCAATACTTAGAAAGTTATAGAACCAACAAGTATGAGAGGATTTCTCTTTTTTAAGAACAAGATCCAAAAAAGAAAATAAAAAGCAAAAGGAATAATTCCTAAAAAGGGAAAAACTAGGTTTCGTAAAAGCTGGAATAAAATCTAGAAAAAAACTTGGTTCAGGTGGCTGCAGTACAAGTCCTTATATAGTGGGGAAGGTTGAAGCCCTAAAAATAGGAAAAGTCAAAGTGGTCCACGGATCGGTCAACTCGACCAGTGCTCGGTCGAGTGACAGGTCGAGCTGGCTTCCCTGGTGCGGCTCCACTCGGTCGAGTCCATCTCCCACTCGGTCAAGTGCTTGGTCGAGCTGGACTCCGGGTCTTGGTTCTTCAGCCTTTAACTCCCTTGTTTCCTCCTCATGACTGCTTCACATCTCTTCTCCTTTGCCTCCATGCTCCTTAAGCTCCAAAATCACCTGTTTATGCATGAAATGATGCAAATTCAATGCAACTATACTCTAATGCATGATTAGTCCTAAAGCTACACAATAATGGTGAGAAAGGATAGAAAAAGATGCAAAAGATGTGAATAAACTAAGGGAAAACATGGTAAAATATATGAACATCAACACCCCCAAACTTAGTCTTTGCTTGCCCTCAAGCAAATAAACAAGACATAAGAAGGTAAGTGAGGTTTAAAAATGGGATCTCAGCTCCTAAAGCTTGCAAATAGACCATCTAGAATCAATGTCCAAGTTACTAGTACTATGATGCAAGTTGAATGAGCTGGAAATAAAGACTTTAGACAAACATTTCACAACCTTTATTGACTTGAACCTTAGATATCCACATGCATTCAAATCAACCATTTCCTTTAACATTCATTAATCAAGAACATGAATCAATTCTATGCAATGCTTAAACTCATTTGGCTTGGTAATAAAGGGTTTTGAGACAATGATGGTCTCTTTTTAAAGTGGGGTTTGTCTAAATCAAGGTTCTCTCATAAAAAATGGATTGAGCTTTAGAAGAATGCTAAAGGTAAGAACACCTAGACACATACAAGAATAAAACCTTGTCTACCCAAAGGCACCCAAAGTGTTTATCCTAACAATCTAAACCCAAATGATCCTAGTGCTACCCTTTAACTTCTTCTTTTCTCTTTAACCCTTTTCTCTTTTGGTTTTCAAGTCTTAGGAGAGGTTTCTTATTTGATCTTTCTAGTGGGATGGGGGATTCTTATTGATTGCTATGGTTCTCTTTTCTTCTTATTCTTAAGACACTTAAGCTTTTTGCTAAACTGCTCTTTGCTTTCTTTTCTTTTTCTTTTGACTAGAACCATCTTAGATAACATTTCCTTACTTCCCATCCTTTCACTAGTCATTAGCTTTCACTTAAACACATTCCTCTCCTAAAGACTCTACCCTTTTTCTTTCTCTTTTCTTTCTTTTCTTTTTATAACAGCCAAGTCCCAAACCCAACAAGTGAACCACCTAGTCCTATCTAGCTTGGAAAATGCAAACTAGAACTACACAAGGTCTTACTCTTGTCAGTTCAAACCTAACACTTTCTACCAAGCTCAATCCCAAAATAGGCCTCACACACACAAGAATAAACAAGGCTTGAAAGAAGGTTTGGTTAAGGGGTAGGGGAACTGATCTTAATGATTTAATCAGCTACTTGGATCAACAAGAGTGGTAAAAAGGAGAAAGATGATCCAAATATGTATATGGTATCCATGAGTTTAAAGCAATGCATACAATGATAATTAAAAGTCAATATTAGGTTCTTATAAATAGGAAATGACATCAAATCACAACATGCTTCAACTTAGACCAGCAACAATGCAAGAATTCAATGCTTGGTTCAATCTTATGCTTCCTACTACTCATCTAGCATCAAAGTACTAATAACTTGGGCATTGATCCTAGTCTAGTGAATTAAACAAGCTAACAAGGAAATACTCATCATAGATCCCTAATGCAAATATTATACAATTCTACATGAAACATGCTAAACAAGATGCTAATATGCAATGCAAACTACATGAACACTCTTTTTTTTATAAAGATTTTTCAAAAAAATTCAAATTTTTATGGTTTTTCTATGCCTTAGATGCTAATGTAAATGCTAACATGATGATGATAAAAATTTGAAATAAGAAAACAAAACACAACATCAAATGCTATCTAGAACCCTCCCCCAAACTTAAATCACACAGTCCCTGTGTGTAAAAGTTGTGAGAAGATTCAAGACTATAAACAAAAACAAAACACAACACAAAACACAATATGAAATGCTATGGTATAAACAAGGGAAGGTGATGATGGTACCTTAGGGATTGTGGAAGAAGTTGTCCACATCCATTTGCATGCTATCATAGGAGTAGCTGGGATCAGGCTGGTGGCTTGGAGATGGGCTTTGGGGCAGCTCGATGACTCCAATCGACCGGGACTCGGTCGAGTGCCTGTCCGAGGGGGGGTCGAGCTGGACCGCGAATCTCCAGAAATTGACTCTTATTTCTCTATTCAGACTCCCTAGCTTCCCTAACCATGAAAACAGCAAAGCAAAAATCAAAATACCAAAATTCTAGGCAATATATACAGAGATACCTTAGGGACTTCCTCCCTAGTGAGCTTGTTTAAAGTCACTAAGCTTGACTTCTTCTAGCTTTTCAAGCTTGAGTTGGAGACCAAGGAAGTGAAGCAATCCCCCCTGGTTCTACTTGGTAACACTTGTGTTCCTTCTTGATCACTACCTCCTTAGCACTTGAACCATGTTTCTTTTTAACCTTGAGGTTTGGCCTTGCTCTCTTCAAAGTCCTTTTGTTCAGCTTGACTTGGAGATCCTTGACTAAAGCAGCCAGTTCTTGAACAGAATCCTTAAGCTTCTCCACTGAATCTTTTTTGAAGGTTAGCTTACCCCTTGAAGCAGTTTCCTCACTTGAGACCTCATGATCCTCCTTTCTTTTGATAGTGTAAGGTGGATCATATTTTGAAGGCAGATTAGTGGGATTGTTGATGTCAAACTTCATAGTGAAGTCTTCAGTCAGGTGGAGCTTGATAGTCCCCATCTTCACATCAATAACTGCCCCAACTGTAGCTAAGAATGGCCTTCCCAAGATAAGATGGTCTTTAGGCTCTTTTTCCATACTCATGATTGCAAAATCAGTTGGGATCCTTGCTTCTCCTATTTTGATAGGGAGATTTTTAATCACTCCAACCACATCCCTCTTGGATCCATCTGCTAGACTGACATAGTAGTTGCTGTCCTTGAAGTCCTCATACCCCAACTTCTCAGCCACTGAGTATGGCATCAAGCTCACTGAAGCTCCTAAATCACAAAGGCACTTATTGAAGTGCATGTAGCTGATGGAACAGGGTAAGTTGAATGAGCCTGGATCTTCAAGCTTTGTTGGGACAATAGCTTTCCCAATCTCTTTCAAATCCTTCATATCTTGGTCATGAGCCCTCTTCTTTGACATCTCAAGTAAAAAATCCTGATAGAGAGGGTATGGAGCATACTGTTCCAAAGCAGGTCCTCTCTCTTCTTCTTGGTAAGCAATGATAGTCTCTTGTATAGCCATTACTTCCTTCAAGACTTTCACTTCCTCTTGTTGCAAAGCAAGCACTTCCTCCTTCTTTTCAATGACTACTTCTTCCTTCAAAACCATCACTGCCTCCTTCTTTTCAATGACAACCTCCTCTTTCAAAGCTTTCTCTTTCTCTAGTTGCAAAGCTATCTTCTCTTTTTTCTCAATGATCTCCCTGAGTTATCTTATCTTATGTGCCTTGAAACGCCCTGGGAATGGTAGAGGTGGTTTGTAAGCAGGAGGAATGTATCTAGCAGGCTTAACAGCTTCTGTGTCTGCAACTCGATCAGTCACTCGATCAGTCACTCGATCAGGTACTCGATCGTGTGTGTGGTCGAGCACCTGGTCGAGTGGTTTCTCTGCTTCAGTCTGCTCAGTAAAACCTTCACTCTGGGCTTCTATTGGTGACCAACCCTCCCCACCTTGAACCTCACTGTCCTCAGGGACATATTCCTCATGGAGATGGAGAGCTTTAACAGTGATCTCCCTTGGGTTTGTAATAGCTTGTTGAGGAAGATGGTGTGGCTTAGGAGCTGAAGTAGAGGCAATGGAGTGTTCCATGTACTGGAATGTAGAGGTCAGACTCTCAAGCTGGTTACTCAGGTCATGAGAATAAGAATCCAATGTTTGGTTCAGCTCTCCAAACTGCCTTGCTGCCTCAATCTGCTGATTGGCTTGCCCAAGCAATAGTTGTTGCATCATAGCTCTTAAGTCAGGTTCTTGGGCTTGGTATGTCTGAAATGCTGGAGGGTGACACCATTGAGGCTGGAAACTTTGTTGCTGGTGCATAGGTGCATAATGGAACTGACTGCCTTGAAACATGGTTACTGGCTAACACAGAAAACACAAACGATTTTTGCCAGGCAAGCGATTGAGCACAGGCTCAAGTAGGAGGGTAGGTCGACTGGAAAAAGAGGGTTATAGGGATCCGGCGTCTGGCTCGAGCAAGTGCTCGACCACGACTCGGTCGAGCTGGGGTCGAGCTGATGGTCGAGCTGGTACCTGAAATGGAACTTCAACCCAGAAACAGAAGATTCAAGTGCAGAAACCTCACAAGTGTATAAAAGAACTTAATCTTAGACTAATATGGATCCTAACTGTCACAAAAACAAACTCAAACAGGCAACGGCGCCAAATTGAAACATGTTATTTTGTGTGGTGATGGTGAATGTGTGTGAAAGTGTATGATATGGAATGATGATGGGTGTTTCAATTCCCCTTATGCAGTTGCAGTATAAGAGGTGTCAATCCAGTCTGAGTGCTTGTGAACAATCAAGATGTGCATATGATCCTAAGTTAAGCCAAATATGATGATGATTGTCTGTCACTAACAATCCTATGATGATAATGATGAAAAGCAGAAAGTAAACTACAAGAACTAGGAACTAAATGCAAACAAGACAATATGATTATGATCTAGAAACAGAAACAGGAACTGTAAATACTAGAATAGAACTAATGCAAGACAAGTAATGAACTAGAAGTTAAGTGAATGTAAATGGAAATGAAACAGGAATTAAACAAGAATGAAACAAGCCAAACACAAAGCATAAACAAGAAATCTGGGTAACAGCTCGATCAGCACTCGACCGAGTGTAGGTCGAGTGGGTGGTCGAGTTGGGTAAAAACGTGAAAATAGAGCAAGACACTAAAAACAGAGCAATACTAAATCAGATCAAACACCAAGCAAACGATGATATTTAAACTAGAAATTCAATAAACAAAGAAGGTTCCTGAGGATGGATTCATGGGATAAACTAATCATTGTGGTAATCTAACTTGATCAACAAATCTCAAGCAAAGCTATGAGCTGACCTCTAGACATATTAATCTAAGACAAGTCTCTCCCACTCTCATGGTCAAGAGACAATCAAACCTATGCAATCCTAGACTTGCTCTCACAATGAAAAGAATCTACACAAGCAGGCATTAAGCAATACATCTCAAACCAAACAAGACCTCTAATCTCTTAGCAAGCCTAATGGTAAGCTCTAGATCTAGCCTTATCTATGCTTTCTAAACATTGGTGTGATGCTAAAAAGCTTGAGATCAGATCCTACCCTCTCAGATATAGGATCAGCATTAAGAACATCTAGCCCAGAAGAGATCTACAACAATCAAGCTTGATCAAATCAAATACACCACAAGATCAATCTATCCTAACCCATCCTCAAGATCCTAAGAAGACTACTCACAACAAGACATGATCAAACAAATCATAAAACCAGAAATTATTGAAACTTGCATGATTAGATAGATAAGATAAAGATCTACAACTTTAAAGAAGAAATCAAACTCAGATTCTCAATACTTAGAAAGTTATAGAACCAACAAGTATGAGAGGATTTCTCTTTTTTAAGAACAAGATCCAAAAAAGAAAATAAAAAGCAAAAGGAATAATTCCTAAAAAGGGAAAAACTAGGTTTCTTAAAAGCTGGAATAAAATCTAGAAAAAAACTTGGTTCAGGTGGCTGCAGTACAAGTCCTTATATAGTGGGGAAGGTTGAAGCCCTAAAAATAGGAAAAGTCAAAGTGGTCCACGGATCGGTCAACTCGACCAGTGCTCGGTCGAGTGACAGGTCGAGCTGGCTTCCCTGGTGCGGCTCCACTCGGTCGAGTCCATCTCCCACTCGGTCGAGTGCTTGGTCGAGCTGGACTCCGGGTCTTGGTTCTTCAGCCTTTAACTCCCTTGTTTCCTCCTCATGACTGCTTCACATCTCTTCTCCTTTGCCTCCATGCTCCTTAAGCTCCAAAATCACCTGTTTATGCATGAAAAGATGCAAATGCAATGCAACTATACTCTAATGCATGATTAGTCCTAAAGCTACACAATAATGGTGAGAAAGGATAGAAAAAGATGCAAAAGATGTGAATAAACTAAGGGAAAACATGGTAAAATATATGAACATCAGTTCGGCAGCAGATCACGAAATCTTGGCGATCTTCTCTATCTAATGAATGGGGAGGGGAAATGTATGAAAAATACGAATCGGAGTTTGAAGAAGGGGAAGGAGTCCTCGACCCACAACAGATAGAGGAGGATTTATTCAATCACATAGTTTGGGCTCCTAGAATATGGCGCCCTCGGGGCTTTCTATTTGATTGTATCGAAAGGCCTAATGAATTGAGATTTCCCTATTTGGCCGGGTCATTTCGGGGCAAGCGGATCATTTATGATGAAAAGTATGAGCTTCAAGAGAATGATTCAGAGTTCTTGCAGAGTGGAACCATGCAGTACCAGAGACAAGATAGGTCTTCTAAAGAACAAGACTTTTTTAGAATAAGCCAATTCATTTGGGACCCTGCAGATCCACTCTTTTTCCTATTCAAAGATCAACCCTTTGTCTCTGTGTTTTCACATCGAGAATTCTTTGCAGATGAAGAGATGTCAAAGGGGCTTCTTACTTCCCAAATGGATCCTCCTACATCTATATATAAACGCTGGTTTATCAAGAATACGCAAGAAAAGCACTTCGAATTGTTGATTCAGCGCTAGAGATGGCTTAGAACCAAAGTAGCTGACTAGCTGCCACAACTATAAAATCTATACTAATAAAAAGTAGGAGCTATAAGCTTTTTAAGGTGTCCACCTAAGCTTTAAAACCACCAATAGGGATTAGCCACTTCACTAATTAACAATTTTTTTTTAATTTCCAGAATTTCTATATTATTTAGATTTTTAAACAACCTATCAGGATTTGACATGTCATTCATTAACATTTGTTTAAAATTTCCAGAATTTTCTATGTTAAGATATTTTAGAAGAAAAGAAAATTTTAAATTTATATAAATAAAATAATTATGTACAATGTCCCACATCAGCTAGAAAATTTTAGACAATGGTCCAGAACCAGTATAAATAGGATAATATGCTTCCAACAATGAATGAGCAAGAAAGCTTGATTTATCAGGCGTCCAAGTTTAAAATTTTTATTCGGTTTGATCCGGTTTTTAATTTGATCAAACTAAAACTTTCAAAAGTTTCAGAAAAATATTATAATATATAAATTTTCTAAAAGGTAAATATTATAAATATTGAAACTTTTTAAAAGGTGCAAATATTATATTTTGAAACCTTTTAAAAGTTCAAAATGTTATAAATATTGAAACTTCTAAAAGTCTTAGATTTTAAAAGGTTTCAAAATATTATAACTTTTGAATTTTTAGTTTTTAAAAGGTTTTTAAAATATAATTTGTAAATTTTAAGAGTTTAAAATATTATAAATATTTAAACTTCATGAAATGTTTTAAGATATTACAATTACTTAACCTCCATAGAAATTTTAAAATATTATATCTATACTAATAAAAAGTTGAAGCTATAAACTCCTAAAGGTGTCCATATAGGATTTAAAACAACCGATAAGAATTCACTAATTAACATTTTTGGAAATATAGTAGTAATCTATATTATTAAGATTTTTTAGAAAAAAGTAAAATCTATACAAATAAAAGAAATATGTACAATAAAACAACCGATAAGCATTAGATATTTCACTAATTAACATTTTTGGAAATATAGTAGTAATCTATATTATTAAGATTTTTTAGAAAAAAAAAATCTATAGAAATAAAAGAAATATGTACAATGTCCCACATCGGTTAGAAAATTTTAGAAAATGGCTAAGAACCATTATAAATAAAACTAATATGTTTTAACTATAAATTAGCAGGAACCTTGATTTATTAGGTTAAAAATTTAAAAGTTTTATTTGATTTATATTAACAAATTAAAATTTTTAAAGGTTTATATTTAAACTTTATAGAATGTTTGAAAATATTATAAATACCTCCATAAAAAGTTTTAAATATTATAACTATTTAAACTCTATAAATAGTTAAAGTGTCATAAATATTTAACTCTAAAAAAATAAAATGTTACAAACATTTAAACTACATCTAAAGTTTAAAATATTTAAAATATTTAAAAGTTTAAGAATTACTAAATATTTTATATCAAACTTTTTTAATATCTTGAAAATATCTGACTTATCTCCGTTTGTGTTTTATATCTTTTATGAGCTGTAAAGCATGTTTTTGTGTATGACTTTACAAATGATTTGATATTCTTGCTGTAAATTTTTTATTTTTAAGTCTAAGAAAGAAGGATTGACGTCACAAGACCTTGATTTGATGTTATTTGAATTTAAAGAAGAAAGATCGAAAAGCACAAATATTTTTTTAACTATACATGTGTTCATATTACTTTCTCTGCAAGTAAAGATTTTGGTTCGAGAAGTTTCAATACATGTTGATCTAAAATCAAATAAGTACATGGATGAAATTATCAATAATTGGGCGCATGTGATGACTATGTTGGTCTTCATGAATTGCACAAATTTTATGAGAAAATAAATGATTTTGGTCTTGGAGTTTGATGGTTAACAAATTGTGTGGTAGTTGAAACAAATGTTTTTCAGTGGAAGAATGTGGAGTATAGTTAACAAGAACCGGACGGTAAAAGTAACGATGATAATCACCACAAAATTTGACAATAAAAATGACTATAAATAATATAAAGAATAAGAAAACATTGAATACGAAAACATAGGTGGTAGCGATCAATTAAATATATAAAAAATGAGATAAATTCATGATTATAAAATTGTTTTGTTTTTCTGGTGGTCGAATGAATAGTTTAGGATATGTGAGTCACCAGTTTGATCCGCTTTGCTTGGACGTCGAGTTAAATTCATGACTTTTTTGATCAGATTTGATTTTATAATACAACTGATTTTAATATTTTTTAAAATTATGTATCTGAAATTTAATTTTTTCCTTAATACTAATTTAAATTTTTTATAAGATAATATTTCATTACCATCATCAATCATATATAATTTTTATCAATATATATCAAATAAACCCACGCGTAGCGTGGGTTCAAAACCTAGTTATACTAATAAAAAGTTGAAGCTATAAGCTTCTAAGGCTGTTCATCTAGGATTTAAAACCTCCAATTGTAATAAGACATGTCACTCATTAACATTTTTTTAAATTTTCAGATTTTTCTGTATTAAGAATTATTTTAAAACAACATATCAGGATTTGACATGTCATTCATTAACATTTTTTTAAAATTTCCAGAACTTTTTAGAAAAAGTTAAAACTTCCAGAATTTTCTATATTAAGAACTATTTTAAAACAACCTATCAGGATTTGACATATCATTCATTAACATTTTTTAAAATTTCCAGAACTTTTTAGAAAAAGGAAAATTTTAAATTTATGGAAATAAAAGAACTATGCACAATATCACATATCGGCTAAAAAAATTTTAGACAATGGTTCAGAACCAATATAAATAAGATTAATATGCTTCCAACAACGAATGAGCAGGAAAGCTTGATTTATCAAGCGTCCAAATTTAAAAACTATTCGGTTTGATCCGGTTTTTTATTTGATCAAATTAAAACTTGAAAAAGTTTCAAAAAAATATTATAATTTTTAAAATTCTTAAAAGCTTAAATATTATAAATATTGAAACTTTTAAAAGTTCTTAGCTTTTAAAAAGTTTTTAAATATTATAATTTTTAAATTTTCAAAGTTTAAAATATTATAAATATTGAAACTTTTTAAAAGGTTCAAATTTTATATTTTGAAACCTTTTAAAAATTTAAAATACTTTAAATATTGATGTAAATTATAAATTATCTTATTTATCTACGTTTGTGCTTTTTATTTCTTATGAGCTACAAGCCTACAAAACATATTTTTGTGTATGATTTTTTAGATGAATTGATATTCTTTCATTAATCTTTTTATTTTTGGGTCTAAGAAAGAAGGATTGATATCGCAAGACCTTGATTTGATGTTTGAGTCAAGTTTTGGACTTTAAAGAAGAAAGATGGACAACAAACACACATGTTTTATTAGCTATACATAGTAGGCATGACCATAGTTACGGTTATGGTTTATTAACCATCGATTATGGTTAGAAATATTGTTTAACCTTAACTATAACCGTTTAATAAATGGTTAAACGGTTACATTTAAATACGGTTCCGGTTCAAGCGGTTACATTTATATACGGTTACGGTTATTTGAGAATATGCTACAGTTGATATTATTTGATGATATAACATAATTGATATTATTTATTTATAACTAATATGTTCTTATAGTGTACTCATATTTCTATATATCGTATGATTCATATTAAATAAATTATTATTAGTATATTTTATTATGTTTTTAAAAGATTATAAACCAAGTAAGGATTTTGGTTGGAGAAGATTATAAACGTGTGGATCTAAAACAAAATAAGTATATAGATAAATTATCAATAATTGGATGCATGTGTTAATTATGCTGCTATTCATGAATTTTACAAATTTTATGAGAAAAGAAATAATTTTGTTCTTGGAGTTTGATTGGTTAATAAGTTGTGTGGTAGTCTAAAAAAGGTTTTTCAGTGGAAGAATGTGAAGAAATTGACCAGTAAGAAGAAGAAAAAAGTATAATGAAAAACCAGATGCTAAAAGTAACAATGAAAATTACCATAAATTTTGACAATGAAAATGGTAATATTAATTTAATATTTTTTATAAAATAATATTTTATTACTGTAATCAATTATATAATTTTCATCATAATATATCTAATCACGGGTGGATTCAAAACCTAGTTATAAATAATAACAAAAACTATAGATCTATGGTATACCACGGGTTAAAATCTTGTATATATACATTTCCCAATCATAAAATTAGAATTGGAAGTAATTGACTATTTTTTACCTGGATTAAAGAAGTAAAATTAATTCCATTACTAAGTTAATGCAGATACATTTCTAATAAGGTACGTTCGTTTGTTTATGAGGCAACAAAAAGAAAACACACGCGCACCTAATGCGCGTTTAGCGCGTGAGCCAAAAACCCGTGGACTATAACCCTCGAAATTGGGCCTTTTTTGCATATTTTAGAAATTGAGAAGGCCGAGAGCGCGTGTGTTTTAAAAAAATATTTTTTTTTGTTTTGTTATGTTATTCTTTTTTTCCATTTATTTCCAAGCAGTTTTATAGGGCAAGTCCTTATAGAGAGGATTGTCAACTACAATAATACTATTGGGACTTACAGAATATTTATTTTGGCTCGACTTACTTTGGAATAAAGAGTTTCCAAATCATACACTTTCATATTGTAGATATTTATTACTATTAAACTGTAAACTTTATCTGTGTTATGGACTATATAGTACATGACTACATGACTACATGAATGCTTTCTTTTTTGCCATTTTGAATCTGTGAATTGTTAATGAACATGTAGTGGGAAGGTGCTTTTATGGAGATTCCTCAACTTTGCTACCATTCTTTTTTATATATTTTTTTTAATTTTAATTGGTAAAAATATTTATAGTTGCTCATTTATTTTATTTGGCTTTTAAGCCTTCAAGATCATCAATCATATCGTCTGGTTTCTTTTGCAAAAAAAAAAAAAGCAATCTTTTATATTCCAACTTCCATAACGTGGAAACAAACAAATTATACACACATCATTATCAAATTTTTTAAAATTTATAAAAAGCCTAATAATAATGAAACTCTTATTAGATTTACTTGAATGGTTTAAAAGAAAAAAAAGTTTCTTGGAAGGTACAGGTTCAAGCTTTAAACTTTACTCTGTTTTTTTTGGGTAGAACAACTCGTGCAATAGGGGCTGTGATGAAAGTGACAAATAACTAAATATTTCTCATGCATTTATTGAGTCTCCTCTTTGGACCCGATCCCATTCAACTCATCTTCACAGATGTCCCAAGCTCTCTCTCTTTCTCTCTCTTCTGTTTCTTCTTCCCTGATCACAAGGTTCTTTGTCTGAATCTCATTTTGTTGAGTCATTCATTATTAAACGTCTGGAGAGATCCAGACCAAGTTTGAAGCCAAATTCATCGATTATACTGTTGTACCCACGATTGATCATTTCGGATAACGGGCAAAGGGTCTAAGACATTCATGCTAAATGGGTCTAGGGCGTAGCATTGACCAGCCCGCCAAGCCCAACAAAAAGTCTGGAACGCGGAGCGGCATCCCTCGAATCAGCTCGCAGCTCGGACCCGGTCAAAGATTCCTGCAATTAATCTAATTAATTAGGATGTGAGATTTGCATAGATGATTAATTAGGCATTGATTGTATGAAATAAATTGATATAAATACGTAGGGAGGACCATTGTAATGGAGATCAAAAAAACTTTTACTCTCAAGCAATAATACACTTTTTGCACTCAAACACTCTTAGTTTAGTTCGGAACTCGAACGGTGGTGAACTCTTCCGTCCGTAATCACTTTGGAAGAAGAATTTTAGTTTCAGTTCTCACATTTGGCGCTAGAAGGAGGGGGGTCATCACTTACACTCCATATAGTTCCGACGCTTTTTCGCAAATTCTCGTCGAACAGTTTCTGTTATGGCTCACGCATCCGCTAACCAGGTAACTCCGGAAACAATCCAAAAGCTTTTGCAGGATCTGACTGAGAAGTCCGAGCGCTAGCAAGCTGCCTCCGCTGCTCTATCTGAGCGTTTTGATGGCTTGGAAGGTCAGGTCTCTACCCAACTAGAGGCAGTCTCAAGTCCGGTCGCTGATTTGTCTGCCTCTCACCGAGCGTATGCTGATCGGGTCGACCTCTTGTATTCTATGCAAAACCCGCAACGACGCGCTTTAGACTTTACCGACACCATTCCACGTGTCACTTCGCAGCCGGCAACAGTGACAACAACTCCGGGGAGTACTTTCCCACCACAAACAATTCCTCAGTCAGCACAACCGTTGGTTGGGGTTAGCCATACTCCGGTTCAAGATGAAGTTGCCCGGTCCTCTGGGATTCCAGTTCGGATCCCTCCCCCCGTGGGGGGAAGTGTTCCTCAAGAAATCCTGACTCTAGGTTTTTCTTTCCTACCCGCGTTCCACAAGATGCAGAGTGAGATCCGTGACATGCGATCCATGATGCATAGTGCAACCACTTCGGCACCGTACATCTCCCGGGTGATCGAAGAGTCAACACGAACTCCTTTCTCCGACCAAGTAGCCCGAGTCTGCGTCAAAGACACTGGCAAGATAAAATTCTCAAGCTACGAAGGAAAAGGAGACACGACCAGTCATCTCAAAACCTTCTTGTTAACAGCTAGCCGCGTGGACATCGAGCCCCACGAGGCAGACGCTGGATACTGTAAGTTGTTCGCAGAAACATTCTGCGAACCAGCCCTACTCTGGTTCGCATCTTTGGCAGCTGGCTCCATTAGCAACTTCACGGAGCTGTCGACTTCTTTAATCAAACAATATTCTAGCTTAATAGGAACCGCGGTTACAGATGCCCAACTTTGTAACCTGAACCAAACCGCGGGGGAATCACTCCGGTCCTATATAACAAAATTCAAGGAAATACAAGTCTATATTCCGGGGATTTCCGACTCAACTGCTTTGGCCGCATTGAAAAATGGCCTTTGGCATGAATCTCGTTTCAGCGAAGAGCTTTGAACTGGATAGTTGTAGAAGAAGAGAGGGCCGCTGCAGCACGAAAGCATAAAGTTGCAAACAAACCTCGATTCGAAGCACCTACTAAAAAGACTCGCCTTCAACCCCGAAGTCCAGACCTAGCACATTCGCGGTGAACCAATCTCCTCAAAAAAGTTCCCCAAAGAGTTCGCCCTCCAAACCACCATTTTCACCACGCTCTAAAAACGGAGTTCTCCCAAGTAATAAACAGGTCCAGGACGAGAACGCGTACGGCAAACTCCACAAAACAAACGGACACTCAACTCGGGACTGCAAGAAGTTGATGAATCTTCTCGCTGAAAAGTTTGTGTCTGGCGAAATGCCAAATGTTTCGATCGACGAATTGGACCCAAAGACGGCATCCAAACTCGATGAGGATGTCCCCCCACCAAAAAAGCTAAAACAAACTGAAAGGGACGCACGACCTAAAAAATGAATACACGTAATCATGGGAGGCTCGCGTTTATTTTGAAACTCGATAACAGCAATTAAAGACCATCAACAAAAGCTCGCTGGTTCAGCACCCAAACGGGCGAATTTCACTCTGAGCGATCTACCTGAGATCACCTTTTCGGAGAAGGAAACGGAGGATCTAGATACTCCTCACGATGATGCACTCGTTATTTCACTTGATGTAGCAAACCACGAGGTGTGCCGAATCCTGGTGGACACTGGGAGTTCGGTCGATTTAATTTTTCTGGAAACACTTACTAGGATGGGCATCGGGAGGGAGCACATCGCAAGACCTCCATCCCCGCTAGTCTCGTTCACCAGCAAAACTTCGATGTCACTAGGAACGATAACTTTACCCATTTCCACTCAAGGCATAGTAAAAATGGTGGAGTTCACAAGTCTTCGACCGACCTGCGGCCTACAACGCGATAGTAGGGACACCTTGGCTGTTTCAGATGAAGGCGGTCCCGTCAACGTACCATCAGTGCGTCAAGTTCCCAACTCCTCAGGGAGTTCCGGAAATCCTGGGGAGCCAAAGTGTCGTAAGAAGCTACTACCTTGCAAGCCACAAGCTCCTGATCCAATAGCAACCACAGCAAGAGGTCACCAAAAATCAAGTTCAGAAGCAGTTGCGAGGTGACCTCACATAAGCTATATTCATCAATCCAAAATTCTCGGATCAAGAAATCAAGACTGGGGCAGGTTTGAAAAGCGAGCTCCGGGCTAGTTTGATTTTTTTTCTCATGAAAAACATCACTACCTTTGCCTGGTCAGTTGACGAAATGCAAGGAATAAAACCCGAAATCATTTCGCACGAGCTTAACGTAGATCCAACATTTAGACCTGTAAAGCAAAAGCGACGGAAGCTCGGCCCTGAGCAGGCCAAAATTGTCAACAAAGAAGTAGAACGACTACTGCGGGCTGGGCAGATACGCGAGGTGAAATATCAGGAGTGACTCGCCAATACCGTGGTTGTCAAAAAGAAAAATGGGAAATCACAAGTCTGCGTTGACTTCACTGACCTGACTAAGGCATGTCCTAAGGATAGTTTTCCACTTCCTCACATCGATAGGTTAGTCGAATCCACTTTCGGGCACGAACTGATGTCCTTCATGGATGCTTTCTCCGGATACAATCACATCCTCATGAACCCCGACGATCAAGAGAAGACCGCATTTATCAGGGACCGTAGAACCTATTGTTACAAAGTGATGCCATTCGGCCTCAAGAATGCTGGAGCAACTTACCAGCGGTTGGTAAATCGGATGTTGGAGAAACAGCTCGGGAAAACCATGGAAGTCTATATCGATGACATGTTGGTAAAGTCTATGGAGTCTAGCTCGCACCTCGTAGATCTGAAAGAGTGTTTCGAGATCCTGAACTAGTTTAGGATGAAGCTCAATCCCACAAAGTGTACGTTCGCTGTTCCATCAGGGGAATTCCTGGGTTATATTGTAACAGAAAGAGGAATTGAAGCGAACCCAAGACAGATCAACGCTTTCTTGTCCATGAGTTCCCTGAAGACTTTGCAAGAAGTTCAATGCCTAAACGGATGGATAGCTGCACTCAACCGTTCTATTTCTCGTTCAACCGATAAATGCCTCCCAATCTACCAGTTATTAAAGAAAGGAGGGAGGCAATTCGCATGGGACGAGAAGTACAAAGCAGCATTCTCCCAGCTAAAAACCTACTTGTCCGAGCCACCAGTTCTAGCAAAGCCTGAGCTTGGCGAACCGCTTTTCCTCTACGTAGCCGTATCTGTAAGCGCAGTTAGCGGAGTTTTAGTTCGCAAAGAACGGAGGGAGCAGAAACCAATTTTCTACATCAGTAAGTCTTTCACATGAGCCAAATCTAGGTACCCGATGATGGAAAAATTGGCTTTAGCCATAGTAATTTAGGCGAGGAAGTTACGACCGTACTTTCAGTCGCATTCGATTGTTATCCTAACAACGCAGCCACTTCAGACAGTGCTTCACAGCCCGAGCCAGTCCGGTAGATTGGTAAAATGGTCAGTTGAGCTTAGTGTGTATGACATTGAGTTCCGAACTCGAACTTGCGCAAAAGCACAGGTCCTCGCAGATTTCTTGATAGAACTTCCACTTGCTACTTTTTGCGAAGACTGCGAACTTTTTGCAATTTGCAATTAGTAACCAATCAATTTCTTTGAGAATACGAAACCAAGGACGGGCGCATGGAAGCCTACTTAGCCGCAGCTAAAGAGTTAGCAACAAAATTTGACGAGTTCGAAATCACTAAGATCCCGCAAAGTGAAAACTCAGTTGCAAACGCTCTGGCGTCACTAGCCTCGACTTCAGACCCAACAATGACAAGAGTAATCCCAGTAGAAGTTATCGAGTACCCAAACATACGATTTGAAAGTTCGAGCATCGTTACTAGGGCAATGAAAAAGAAGTTAGTCATCGAGGAAACAGCTCGCGTGACTACTCCTACACCTAGCCCTTCACCCGAAGAGACTCATCCAACCACGACAGTCACACCTGACTCTGATGAGCAGGAAACTAGTTTGGAAGTCCCCACTCCAGTGATACCCAGGCCTCCGAGCCTGGATCAAATCATCCTACCTAACAAACTACCAGGCAACACAAACACTAACAATTGGGGGGCAGGAGACTGGCGTAGTCCGATCTGGGCGTACTTAGAACAAGGTGAACTCCCGGCTGACAAATGGGTGGCTAGAAAACTTAAAAATGTTAGTGCGCGGTACTGCGTCTATAATGGAGCACACCTGCGCCGGAGTACAGCAGGTCCCTATCTAACGTGTGTCGCTGGTGAGGAGCCCGCGGCCTTAATGCGAGCTGTTCACAATGGTCCCAATGGAAATCACTCTGGAGGGCAAATTCTGGCCTTTAAAATCAAAAGACAAGGATATTTTTGGCGTACTATGGTCGCCAACTGCAAGAAGTATTCCCGAACTTGTGTGAAGTGTCAAAAGCATGCTTTGTCAATCTACCAGCCTACCAAACTCCTGTCTTCCGTGTCTGCACCTTACCCGTTCATGAGGTGGTCTATGGATATCATTGGCCCTTTGCATCGGGGACCAGGAGGAGTTCAGTACGTACTTGCTCTTACTGATTACTTTTCTAAGTGGGTGGAGGCAGCAGCTTATGCTAAGGTGACAAGTGAAGAGGTAGAACAGTTTGTACTAAAAAGCATGATCTACCGGTACGGCGTTCCACACGAAATCGTCACGGACAATGGCGAAATGGAAAATATGGCTTAACAAGTCAACTCCTCGTTACCCGCAGGGGAACGGACAAGCCGAGGCAATGAATAAGGTTATATTGGCTAATATTTTAAAAAGGTTGGATTCTCGTAAAGGGTGCTGGCAAGACGAACTCCAAGGAGTACTTTGGACAATCCGAACCACACCTCGACGAGCTACAAACGAAACACCTTTTTCCCTAGTTTATGGAGTTGACGCCGTAGTCCCAACCGACCTCGAAGTACCCGGAGTCCGCATGACCTTAAATCCATTTTGGGCTGTGGAAAACGAAGAATTTATGCAGGATACACTGGATGTCATTAATGAGCGTGGGGATCAAGTTTTGGTTCGGATGCAAAATTATCAGAATGTTGTAGCTCGCTACTATAATTCCAAAGTCCGAGGTAGGCCTCTTGCAGTCGGCGACTTAGTCGTGCGAAAAGTCTATGAAAACACCGAGAGCTCAATGCAGGAAAGCTAGAAATTAACTGGGAAGGACCGTACAAAATCACCCGCGAAGTACGCAATGGAGTTTACCAGCTGGAAGATTCAAAGGGGAAACCAGTCCCGAGGTCTTGGAACTCCTTGCATCTCAAACTTTTCTATAATTAAATTTTCTTGTATCGACCTACGGTTGGCTTGATCCCGATAATGGTACGTAGGCAGCCCGCTTCGGGTCCAGCTATCCATTTTAATAAAATCAAAGTGCTTAAACTTTTTTTATTAACAATGGTTGATCAACTTTGCGAATCTCAAATCAAAACCGAAGTCTCACTTCGTGTTCAACAAAAAACCAAAGTCTAACTTCGCAAATTTCAATTAAAACCAAAGTCTCACTTCGTATTCTACAAAACCGGAGTCTCACTTCATTCAAAAAAAAAAAAAAAAAAAGAAGCCAAAGTCTAACTTTGCAAATTTTGATTAAAACCCGAAGTCTCACTTCGTATTCAGTAAAAGACAGTTTTATTTCGTATTTTACAAAATTGGGGTCTTACTTTGTAGTCAATTAAACCGAAGTCTTATTTCGTATCACGAAAATCTGGAGTTAAACTTCAAGTCAAAAACTCACCTTATACTACTTTAGTTGTTGCTTTAAGTCAGAATTAAAAGGAGTTCGGCTCCGCGAGCTTCAATAAAATTGTAGGCTAGTAATCCTGATTTATGAGATATAAGGTCAAAGGAGATCTTAATCTTAAAGCACTGGTGCTCGGAGTGGTCATCGCGACCAAAAACTCCGAATTAAGTTCAAAAAACAAACAACAACAAAAGGGGGGCAGCTCGTGCCAAGACAACCCCAGTATAATCCTACTAAGTATCAGAAGAGAGAGTAGAATCCGAAGCCGCTTCAGGAAGGACCAGACTCATCTCTGCGATCTCCACTTCCGGCCTGGTATTCTTTTGGAAGGTATCCATCCCCTGGTTAGACATTCATCCGAAATTAGTTCCGGACTCATCAATGGCAATACTCAAAGGGTGCTCGTCGCATTATAGCTCGGGCGTATCTTCCGCTCGGGCAATACTCTCTCGATCTCGAAGCTGGTTACGGAGTACGACCTCGTGCAGTTTATCCTTAGCCACCTTTTCATTCTCCGCTGCCTCATAGTAAAGATCGCCCGCCTTCTTCAATTTATTTTGGAGATCCTCATTGGCAACCCCAAGGTCCAGCACCTCCACTCAGCCTTTTTCATCCGAGCTCGGATCTGTTCGGCCTTCTCAACAGTCTTGGCATTTATGGCCTCCAGTCTGGAGAACTCTGCCACCTGGGCTTCAAGGTCAGCCACTTTCTCCTTAAGGAGATTCACCTCAGAGGTCGATGGGGAAGCAAACAGCTGGTCCTCGTAGGACGCCACCGAGTTGTTAAACTCGATCATCAGCTGGGAAAGTCGGCTTGTTGGTAAAAAAAAAAAAAAGGTATGTATGTATATATTACTAACCTCGCCGACTTTATCCGCAAAGCGGAAAAAGTTAGCACGATTGACTTCGGACATGTCAGCAAACGCTGGAATCCAAACTCCAGGTCGAGTGTAGCTCCTCATCAGATCAGCTGGAGAAGCAGGGGGAGCTGCACGATATGACCAATGTCATTATACTCCAAATATTTAAAATAATATAAAAGCGAAAGCATCCCGGCTCGTTCTTACCACGAGGAGAATGACGTTGTTCCTTCGGTGGTAGCTTTCCGGAGGAACCCCCAGACTCTTTGGTAGTAGGGAACTCCCTAGACCTCTTCTCTGAGGAGGGAGCCCCATCTTTTGAACTGGATCTGCTCTGCTCATCTCCCGACAAGCCAGGCCGGGCGCGGGACTTCTCACGAGAAGAAAAAGAAGTATCAGGCTCCTTCCTCTTCTTAGATGGCTCGACCCGTTGGGAGCTCATCTCGGCGGGGGTTTTCCCCAATGACGGAGGAGGGACCTTGGTGTCCCGTGGCTCGTCACTAGAGTCAGCAAGGACAATCACTGGGGGTCCGGAAGAACCAGCAGGGAGTCTGGAAGGACCAGCAGGGGAAGCGGAAAGCTCGCTCACATCAGGAGCTAGAGAGTCAGTGTTCGGGCTTTGCCTTCAGCAAGGGCCGCAGCCATTTGCCGCTTTGCTTCCTTCTCGGCATTGCTACAATCCCTTTCTTCCCTGTAGTTCATACCGGAAGTAATTGGAGGATCGGAGCAAACTAGAGAATGCCGTCCGAGTCTGACTCCAGACTCTCTAATCCTTTCGCACGAAAAGGAGTCCCAGGCAATCTAACCCTAGCTACAGAACCGCGAGAAGAACTCTGCGAACGTGGGACAAAGCAAACCGCGCTCGAAGTGGGCTGAAACGGAAATAGTTAAAAGGTAAGAAGCAAAAAATAGAAATTAGTCAGTACCTAACAAAAAGCACCATTCTACCAATTTTCGAAGTCCACTTCGAAACGTGCAACCTCGAGAGGTGTCCGAAGATGAGCTCGTTAACTGGAAAGAAGAAATAAGACTTTCGCCATTTCTCGTCTTTTTCGGGGAGGTCATCAAAGACCTTTAGTCTCGAGAGCGGACTTACGTAAAGAATACCCTTGGTGCGACCCGTTTTCACGGTGTAAACCTTTAGGAAATCGGCCAAGGACAGCTTGTAATCAAACTCCTCTCCCAGAGTCCTCTCCCAGAGTTTGAAGGCACAGAACGGTCCGAACAAAATTCGGGCAAATCAAGGGGAGCGCGAAGCCCAGCTCGAACATAATCTTCACGATAAGCTCGGAAAGCGGGAATGATAGTCCGCACGCAGAGAAAAAGATCTCGAACGCGCAACAGTAGCCGGGGGCGGATTCTCAGGAGACTCATGAGCTTCTGGGAATCGAATCTCAATCTCCGATGGGATTCCGGTGGATCCCCTAATCTCGGCCATGTTTTCCGCATAAAGAATCGATGGTTGATGGGGGCCGTAAACGCCCAAGATTAGAGGCTTCACGGCTTTACCCGGCGTGGATTTCGGCGGTGGCATACTTTTCAAGTAGAAGTAGAGAAAATTAATCTAAGAAAGGAAGAACTGAAGAAATTTCCGGCCAATAACGAAGAACAAAGGAAGCGAGAGCAAAACACAAAACACAACACAGAGGGAAAACTAAAATCTCGAATTAAAAGAGAGAAGTCGGGAAGTTTTACTTTTATAAACAGAACCAGGAAGTAATGATTGCCTGGGGAAGCGAGAAGTCTCGGTTCGTTTTCTTCTTTCTTATAGCGTGTAAGGCCTCCAAGTGGGCCCCAGAGCTTGTTCGGGAAGGCAAATCACATCATTACCACGATCAAATCATGAGATATGGGGAATATTCAGTTTCCCAAAAATAGTCGACTGAAGATCAAAAGTCCCCCGAGCTAGTCAGCTCGGGAGACTGGGGGGGGGCAATTGTTGTACCCGCGATTGCTCATCTCGGATAACGGGCAAAGGGCCTAAGACATTCATGCTAAATGGGCCTAGGGCGTAGCATTCACCGGCCCGCCAAGCCCAACGAAAAGTCTGGAACGCGGAGCGGCATCCCTCGAATCAGCTCGCAGCTCGGACCCGGTCAAAGATTCCTCCAATTAATCGAATTAATTAGCATGCGAGATTTGCGTAGATGATTAATTAGGCATTGATTGTATGAAACAAATTGATATAAATACGTAGGGAGGACTATTGTAATGGGGATCGAAAAAACTTTGACTCTCAAGCAATAATACACTTTTTGCACTCAAACACTCGTAGTTTAGTTCGGAACTCGAACGGTGGTGAACTCCTCCGTCCGTAATCACTTTGGAAGGAGAATTTTAGTTTCAGTTCTCACACATACAATGTCTGAAGACTCTCTGCTCGCATCTAAACAGTAAAGTTTCATTCCTTTTTTTCCAGTTTCTTTTCTTGTCTGAATAGTGCTTCTTCTTCTTCCTACTCTCTGTTTCTTCCTAATTCCTTCATTGATGTGTTATGCAGAGCAAGTTCTTTGTCCAGTTTGTCTCAGACCAAAGACGTTAAACTCTCACAGGTTCAGTTTCCTTGAATTCAATGAAAGAGTTTCCATTAACTTGCTCCTCAAGCTGTCAATTCACCTTAGTTTTCTACTCATATCCTCTTTATTTCTTCAAAAACTTTACTTCTTATGACTCCGTTTTCCCTGAAAAGATAGCCAAAGATTACTAAAGTGATCAACGGTCTTGATTCCCCCAAGAAGAGCAAGTTTAACCTTTACAGATTCGAACACGATGTGCGTAGTTTCACTCACCTCTCTTTTAATCATATCCAGAAATCTGTAAAAATTTGTTACAGCTCAGACTCTGTTACGGTCTGAAACAGGTGCAGCGGTTAAGAGAACAATTACCGAAGGAAACTGCACTACGCGCTCTATTGTTGAAGGCTTCTGATCAAAGCCATAAAATTGAGCTGTCTCACGCATCTTCTCTTCAACGTAGCGTATGTTTCTCCAACTTGTCCTAAGTTCTAAGCTTGCGACGTTCAGAGATAAAAGCTTGAACCTTGTGAATGTTCCTATAAAACCCGCAGGTTCAAGTACTTCTCTCCAATATCGCAGCTATGGAAGCTACGGTCTCTAAGCTCGAACAAGAGATCATGTCTTTGCATTTCTTGCTGATTCAAGAGCGAAATGAGAGAAAACTCGCCGAGTATAACCTCACGCATTCTCTATCTCCACCTGTATGTTAATCGAATTCTTCTGTATGTTAAATATTTTGCCTCATGAGATTGGCTCTGATTACAATATTGTTGCCCAAAATGCTATAGATTTGGTTAGACTTTCCGAAAAGAACGAAACTTTACGCCGTAAGGATCACAAAGGACAACCTAGAAGCAAACTGGCAAAGTCCTTGCAGAGTTTTGATAATGCTAATGAACTATCCAAGGAGATGATTAGGTACATGAGGAACATATTTGTGTCTCTAGGAGAGACATCTGCAGGATCCAAATCCTCACAAGAGACTACCAGTTTTTCTTCTCGTGAGAATCCTACATCATCGTCATCAACATCGTGGTGGTCTCCTTCAGAATACTCACGAATCTCCAAGTGGGCACAGAGTCCACGGATCGATATTCAGAAGAACTCAGATGTTTTAGCAACAGAGAGCAATGCATTTGATCCTTATAGAGTCCAAGGAAAGCTGAGCTGGGCTGACATAGGGAGTTACAGATCTGCAGAAGTGGCTTCAATGTCTGTTGAGGAGAAGAGGCCCGGATATGCTTCAGATGAGTTATGGAGATTCAGGTATTAACACATTTTAAGCATCTTCAGAGATTCAGTTAGGGTCCTTGGAATTTGACATACTCTTATGTGCTATTTGTATTACAGGAACCTCGTCGAAAGACTTGCCAGAGTAAATCCAACAGAA
The DNA here is from genome assembly GCA_023657505.1 of Camelina hispida. Classification (NCBI taxonomy): domain Eukaryota; kingdom Viridiplantae; phylum Streptophyta; class Magnoliopsida; order Brassicales; family Brassicaceae; genus Camelina; species Camelina hispida. The sequence goes on along the minus strand of CP094634.1, from coordinate 43,798,896 downwards.
CTAAGCCACAACGAGAAGCTCGCCTTCTGGATCAACATATACAATGCCTTGATCATGCATGTAATAATGTCTTCGGAATTTTCGCTAAACTTCAATTTGCAGATACAAAACTTACATTTTCCTGGTTGTCTGATTCAGGCATACTTAGCTTACGGCGTACCAAAAACCGACGTAAAGCTCTTCTCCTTGATGCAAAAGGTTTGATCTCCAAACATAAAACTACTGAACACTTACTGGTTTGATTCAGACAGAGGTTCTATCAGGCTGCTTATACAGTTGGTGGGCATTCATACAACGCAGCAACGATCGAATACATGACTCTAAAGATGAACCCTCCTCTGCATCGACCTCAAATCGTACTAAACTCAGCTCAAACTTCTTTATTTTCTACAACTTCATTTCTATTCTATATCTCTTACCTAAACGTGGATATTCAGGCTCTGCTTCTCTCCATTCTCAAGCTGAAGGTATCAGAAGCACAGAGACAAGCAGGGATAGTAGGCCCATCTGGTCATAATATTTATCCATGTCTGACTCTCTGACTACTACTTGCTACTAACACATACGAGAGTAACGTACACAAAAGTAGCCCACACATATAAGTGAGTACTGAGTAGCAGCAATTTTGAATCAGAGTTACAAAAAAAAAAACACAGCAGATCGTGGCGCTTAACATTCAGTGTATATGAGTTGTTCTTGTAGTCGCAAGTATATATGCACGGATGATGGATAAATCACCATTAACTCTCACACATATCAATTGATAATACTAAAAAAAAACCATAAAACATAAAAAGAAGCACAAATTAAGAACCCATCATCACTCTCTCATGTTTTCGTTGGACAGACATGGTTCTCTCATGTTTTCGTTGGACAGACATGGTAGGAGGTGGGGGTTCTGTTTCAGACAATTGAGTAGTGGCATGTATATATGCACGGATGATGGATAAATCACCATTAACTCTCACACATATCAATTGATAATACTAAAAAAAACATAAAACATAAAAAGAAGCACAAATTAAAGACCCATCATTACTCTCTCATGTTTTCGTTGGACAGACATGGTAGGAGGTGGGGTTCTGTTTCAGACAATAGAAGTCAGAGATTTAAGCCTAGTTTGTATCAGAAGAGCAGCCTCCTACGCAGCGAGTTGGACCTGTTAAGAAAAGCCAAATGGCGTATAGTTTCACCGATGAGATCTTTGAATACGAGCCGTTCGATGTCAAGAACCGCTTCTGACACGTCCACCTGGCGATCTCGCCACCGGTCCTCTGATAGATCTCTTCCAAGGACACCGCACACGTATCCCACGAGGTCATCTTCCTCTGCCTCGGTCGACGACTTTGTCTTTCTTAACTTCTGATACTCGGACCAGATGACTTGCATCTTATCAGCCTCTGCCACCATCATCCACGGTGGCAACCTGCTTCTCCGCCCAACAATCTCTTGCACTGCGTCGAAGATGAGCCGTCTTTCCTGAGCTGCGGCTCTGGAGGCACATTTTCCTTTGAGGTATTGCTGCTTTTCCAGAAGGGAGAAGATGTCGGACTCCTCTGGAAGGCAATGGGAAGCTCGCAGGATATCAGAGATGTATACATATTCAGAGTCTAACGATGATGAGAATGAGATGGAGCCTCCCCAAGATTCGTCTTCCGATTCTGTCATAAGATAAAGTAAGAAGAGGCTCAGTAACAGTTAGTTAGAGACTTAGTTAGCGCCACAACACAACCACATCTTAATATATATAGAGAGAGTTAGTTAGTTAGTTAGTTAGTTAGTAAGTACCAGCACCGAAATCAAGGCTGCGTTTCATGACGGGGGAAGGGGAAGAGTCCTCGTGGTAAAGTGAGGCGTCAAGAACCGAGACGGGGCTCGGCTGTGAGTCTTCTGCGGCCTCAGCAGCTCCCATCTCGGCAATGCTGTGGAGTAGCTTGTCGCATCTCTCCAATAAAGTTTTGCCTTGTCTGTTATAATCATCAACCTTCCACATCTGCACGAACGATGCATACATCAATCAGAAGATGCAGCTAGCATGTAAAAGCTAAAACTAGGAGGATAGGATTAGGATGGTTCTGGTTTACCTCTTGGGAACATACAATACTCCTGGGAGAAGACATGGAGCGTCCCGTTAAGAGAGGTTGGGGTCTCTGCCAAGGGAGCGGAGAGACTCTCCGCTGCTCCTTGAGCGTTGGCCTCGTCGTCCTATTAGACTTAGGTGGACTCTTGAGGCTTGCTTTGCTGGCCTGATCCCGCCTGGGGCTCGGTGTGACGGGTCTAGATCTGATGGCAGAGTGGGACCTAGCTGATACATCATTCACGTGGTTGTGGATTCGGGTGTGGTGATGATGTTTGTTAGAGCTAGAAGAGTGCAAGAGTCCTTTGAGCCTAAGAGCTTGGAGAAGTTGCTTCAATGTTTCGAGATCGTTTGGGGGAGGTTGGATTCCGCTGATTTTGGAGACTCTGTCCGGAGGAAAGAAATCACCGGAATCGAAGAAAGGCTTACGGCGTATAGCTGAGGAGGGAGGCGGAGGAGGAGGTCTGGCCGGATCTGCGGGCGCCTTGACATCATGGAAGTCGAAAAATGTGTAGTCTCTGGAGAGCCTGGACTCGGAAGCAGATCTCTGGAGAGGTAGTTGGGGCGGCAATGGCTCCAATCCCATGAGGCGTGCGATGACGCTGGGGGAGGAGGAGTCGGGTGGGATCGGTCTGGGTTTGAGGGAACCCTTGGCATCGAGGACGGCTCTGCTATCGAGGGAGAGGCGAGGAGCTTCTTTAGAGAACCTCCAGGGAGAGGAAGGAGGAGGAGATCGTCCATGAACTTCATCGGGGGGAGGGAGAGGCGGGGATCTAGTGAGAAGATGATGAGAATCAGGGGACGGAGAGAGGAGCAGGTCAGGGGTAGAATAGACACTCTTGTTGTTCTTTCCGATATATCTTGATTTAACAAGAGGGGAACTCCTCTCGGAGGCGGAGTAAGATTCAGGGCTCTGGAGAAATATAATATAGATTACATTTACATACATAATAATTAAGCTTTGGTTTCTTCGTAGTTTTAAGTGTTTAATATTAATTATTATTGTTACGAGAAAAGAAAGAAGAGATTACTGACCGGCGGAGAGGAAGAGGAGGAGGAGGACAGACGCTTGGGAGAGAGGAGATGAGGCCGATCAAAGATGTTGAAGAAGCCGGCCATGCAACCGCCGATTTGTTTCTCGAGAACTTGCTCGTTCACGCCAATGCTCTTGTTGTTGTTGTTGTCCATCTTCTTCGCATTCTTCTTCTTCTTCTTCTTGTTCCGGCGATTCCTGTTGTTGTAATGTTTGTTACCAAAACCAAAAAAAAAAAATGTCAAAAACAATAGACAGCACTCTCTCTCTCTCTTTCTTCCTCACTCTCTCCCGCTTTTCGGCTCCTCTTTAAAGCACGACCCAAACTAATAAATAAACAAACCTTTTATTATGTTAATGACTCTCTCTCTCTCTATTAAACTAAAACCCATCTCACTCTCTCTCTTCTCTCCTCATCAACGTCCTTGCCTTTTTAGTTACTAGTTTACTGACAAATTCTTTCTCTGCCTTCAATTTCCATATTTTATTTTTAGTTGATGGCCGGAACAGAAAAGGGTTTTAGTAAATTGCACACACAGATCATCACTCACCCCAGTTCTCCTAGTCAAACATCATCATTTATTAGATTTCGTTTTCTTATTTCTTTCGAGGCATGAGAGAGAGATCGTAACCTAGAAAAAAAAAGAAAGCCAGGTGGGAAAATAAGTAAAGGTACGGAACGGAAGATGAGAGAATAAGTGGACCCCATACAGTTGACCGACATTGACGTGGCACTTTCCATAGATGATGAGACACAACAAGTATGACCGTTACTTATTAATCTATCTCTCTCTCTCTTCCCAGGGCAAAGGCCATACTCTTCTTTACTCACTCTTTTTCTGGCCAGCCAATTGAGAGCGCTAACCCGGCCCCTTGCTCTGAGTTCCCATTCACAATCGCAAGACACTGTTATTTATTTGCATTGTTTTATTTCTTTAGTCCCATTTCCACCCATAGTACTCTAATAGATAGTCTAACGTGTATGTGAAGATACATCAAGTATCTAGTAGTCTAGGGACATGTTTTTTTATCATCATTATGAGTTTCATCAAACAAGTTACTCGAGATTTACAACTTCAAAAGAGAGAGAGAGAGAGAGAGAGAGAGAGAGAGACAACGGCTATCTTACTTATCATCCTAGTCAATTTTACTTATATAAAACCAACCAAAAATCATATACTAGTAGTATTATTGTATTGTATTGCTTGAGAAAGCGAAAAGATAAATAAATTGAGGAGCGGGAAGAAGAGAAAAGGGTTTGGCTTTATGTGATTGTTGTGAGAGCATGTGACAGAGTCTCTCTCTCTCTCTTTATAATGCATCACGAGCTAAGTGTTTTGAATCTCTACAATCAAATATTTTTATGTACTGTGCAGAGTCCTCTCTCTCTCTCTCTCTCTGACTACCAGATTTCCTGCACAATGTAACGTGCTTCCTCCGGCTGCTCTATCATATTTTTTTTTTTCTAATCGACCAACCCCATTTCTATCTATCTGTTACTTTCTCCTTTCATTTTTTTACCATACATACATTATGTATTTCATCTTGTGGGCTTTACTACAGTGAACTCTCTAACTAATGATGCCATCAGCTCTGATTTTGACCAATAAGACTAGTTGACAGATATTCAAAGGTTGTCAGAGTAGCAGTATTTGTTTATTCATCACTAAGTTGAGGAATATTTAGGAATGCATAAACTCTCTTTAGCTACCCATCTCCAAATAAACAACCGGTAAATGACTATTTTACTATGATTCTCTATAATTTTAAAAAGAACCCTCACAATTTTTTTTTTTTGTGTGGCAATGTGGTACCCAAGAGAAAGAAAAAAGAGCAAAAGGGGGTTCTACTTTTACAGACACCAAGAGGTAAGATTATCTGTAAAGATTGGAAGTACATAAGTGGAGAACAGTAATAAGTGGTGGTGAACAATAAAAAGAGAAGAGAGGAGGAGGCATGTGCTCTGTGTTCCAATGATCTCTTATCTAAAAATAGGTGCGACAGCATTTCTGAACCTCGAGACTAGTGTGTGTGTGTGTGTGTGAATCTGAATATGGAGAGTGGATGTGGACAAAAAGTTACAAAAATATAAAAAAGGGAGACACACTTAACGGTCTTCAAGGTATACCCACTTCCTCATTAGTCCCCAAAATATCATTATGCACATTCCATCGTCATTCAACAAAATTTAGGGAAAGAAAACGAGAAGCTGAAACTCCCATTGCTCGCATGTCAGATTCAGATACATATACATATATTGTTACGTACGTCCAACTAAGCCATTCTATGCCAATCCAATGCTCATTAATCTGTACGCTTTTTTTTTTTTTTTTTTTTTTTTTTATAAATATCTTAGCAAGAAACTATATGTAACATTACTACTATCTTGAATCAAAGTATAAAGCATCTGCAGCCATCTCCTCCATTTGGTCCTTCAAACCACCGGTCCCATCCTAAGTTTAAAGGTCCAATGGTTCTGCCAGCCCGACAGCATTAGTCAGTTATTCCGAGTCAAAAAGAAAACTAGAGTGTCAAGGTTTTAGAAGCACTCACAGTGGCAACAGAGGGTCGGGTTCTTTCTCGATGGCACAGAGAAGCCTGTGAATCAAGGCAATATCAGTTTGATCAGCAAAAGTTTCCAGTCAAATCCAGATAATAATAAACCTAGCTAGAGCAGCTAAGAAAGAACTGAGTTTTCCCTTACTTACTCTTCACAGACGGTTGATACAATATCTGTCTTCTCGACCTCTACCAACTCTTTCTGGATACAATATACACAGTACATGAAATTAAAAAAGAAATATATATATATATATGGAAAGAAAGAGTTAACTAACGGTTAGTAGAAGCAAGCATAGGTGTAAAAGCGTCCAAGCACATCGTCTAAACTTTAACAGGGCTGGATTGAAGTATATACAGAACACATAACCTTTATGAGATAAGTAATACTTGTAGTACATCCCTCAGGATAAAAAAAAATAGTGGATCCAAAGAGAAATCCACAAAGTTTCCATAGATTTGATTTTGAGCATAATAGAGTGAAGAAATCAGAATTGTACCTAAAAAAAAAAAAAACGAGCAAGGTCTAGATTGGAACAGATCTGCTGCGCATCTATTAAATTCACTCTCCATCAAAGAACTAATTTGCATTCAGCGGAAAACGAGAACTAATTTAAAACAATTTCTACCTAGTTTCCAGGAAAGAAGACACACAAGTGTCAAATACTCTCAATTATGGTCTCAATAAAGCAAAGAACACGCGAAAGGAGGAGGAGGAAAGAGATGTAGTAAAGTAATACCTCTAAGAAGACAAGTTCCTGTTGAACGCGAGCAAGGTCAGCAAGGATCCTGTGCTTGCCGCCGCCGAGAGAAACAGCGTCCTGCTCGTAAGCCGGCGTTTCCTCCATCTATCGATATCTATCTAAGCAGTGGAATCACCGATTCGCATCGCAGATCTGACACACAAGAGAGACAACTATTCACTCCGTACAAGTTTGAATTGTCGTCGTCGACTCTCTCTCTCTCTCAATTGACTCCTCTGATTCTGCTGCTGATGATTTCACTTTTCTAATTTCTCTTTTGCATTTTTTCTTTCTTTTCTCCAAAAGTCACGTCGCTTTTTTTTGTTACATTGGTGGTATTAAAAAAACCCAAAAGGCCCAACCATTCTTATACATATGGGCCCATGGGCCGCAGTAAATGAGTGTGTGGTTAACGCAACAAAACAACGTTACCTGTTTTTTTTTTTTTTTTTTTCTTTTCTTCTTTTTCCTTTTTTTTTTAACAATCAAATCCTTTTCCTTGAGAGAGAGCCAGTTAGGTACCGACGAGTTTACATGGGAAACACATAAACCTCGTGTTCTTGCACATTTCGCAAGTTTATCGGCACATATATTATCCTCTCAAGGTTTGATCCCGTGGTACACCACGGGACAATTTTTTAAAAAAAACTTTTGTATATATTATAAGTAAATCAAATTTATTTGAGTTTTAATATAAATGTTACATTGTTATATAAATAATCAATATCTGAATATACTTGTTTGGTTACAAAAATCCGAAAACAATTTTTAGAATATATATATGTTTATAAAAATTCAAATTACATCATATGCTAAAAAAAATCTAAAATTTTATTAACTTTATGTATTAGATAGTAATTCAAATAATAAAATATAAGATTAAATAAAAGTGAAACGAGAATTATATTTTAATATAATATATTGCTTTAAATTAGGTAGATAGATTTTAGGAAATTTAAAATTAATATTATCAAATATGGCAATAATTATGTTTGGTTGTAAGGATTGTAGAGAATTTAGTTGGGACTGTTTGGATACAAAGATAAAAAATGATGACACAAAAATGTACTCCAAAAATGTTAAGATAGATACTAAAATTAGCAAATTTATCTTTGAAATGAGTAAAATTCTTCAATTATGATGAAAAGGTCGGCCAATCCTCAATATTATACGTCATCCTTAGGAGATCTGAACAATCCGTAACAAAAAGGGCATCATCCAAGTCCAACGCTAATAAGCACTCCATAGCCCAAATAAGGGTATCTAGCTCTGCATGTAAAGGGGAAAGACTTCTGCGAGATCCTTTTAGTCCCATATGCAGGATTCTATCACTGATAGATAGTATACAACCATGTCCACTCCTATCCACCTCTGTATGCCAAGATCCGTCTATAAAGCATACAAGAGATTCTTGTGGAGTTGGGGTCGAAGAGATGCCTACTTTTACTGCCGCAGGTGCTAAGTCTCTATTATTCGTTCTTCTCCAAATTTCTTCTTCTTAGATAGCTTTCTCCATTGTATCTTGCGGAGATTCGAAGATATTTTCAAACACTTTCTTGTTTCTTGCTTTCCAAACTATATGTTGGAGGCATTCAAATAACATATGGTTTATAGTTTCCTTTTCCGCTTTATATCTAGGACAATCTTTATCTCTACTAATATGACAATAATGCAACTCTACCAATATGGCAATAATGCAAGCGTTGGCATGTTGTAATAACGTTTTTAGTAAACAAAAGTGTGTCGGTGTATACATATGTGGTTGGAGCCTTGGAGTCATCACATTACTGACCGACTCAGTTAAGATTAAGATTTAATAATAACAGTAAGAAGAGGGGGGTCTAGTCATTTTGTTTTGTTTCGTGGGCGGATAGAATTGGTCATAGTAGTACTACTACTAGTAGGATAAGCTTCCTTTTCTTCTTCTTCACCTAACTCACTCAACGGATCTGTCATCCATGGCTTCTTCGATGCTCAACGGGGCCATTACCATCCCCAAGGGTGTAGCTTTCCCCGATTCCAGATCCATTCCTCGCCGGACCTTACTCTCCGTCTCCCGTACAACCGCCACACCCAGACTCTCGGTGGCAACTAGATGCAGCAGCGTCTCCTCCTCCTCATCGCGGCCTTCGGCGCAACCTAGGTTCATCCAGCACAAAAAAGAGGCTTACTGGTTCTATAGGTTCTTATCCATCGCTTACGACCATATCTTCAATCCACCGCATTATAACGAGGATATGAGGGACGACGCTCTCGAGCCCGCCGATCTCAGCCATCCCGACATGCGCGTGGTCGATGTCGGCGGCGGCACTGGTTTCACTACTCTGGGCATAGTCAAGACTGTCAAAGCTAAGAATGTCACCATCCTGGACCAGTCCCCACATCAGCTGGCAAAGGCAAAGCAGAAGGAGCCTTTGAAAGAATGCAAGATCATTGAGGGAGATGCTGAGGATCTCCCTTTCCCCACTGATTATGCAGATAGATACGTTTCTGCTGGAAGGTATGCACTGTCCTGATCATTACTCCATTAATTTTAGCTTCAAAACAAAAGAAAAAAAAAAAAAAAAAAATCGTTGAGGATCCATCTCCCTTTGTGTTGTGTTGTTATTACCAATCAATCATCACAGCATTGAGTACTGGCCGGACCCTCAGCGAGGCATAAGGGAAGCCTACCGGGTTCTCAAGATCGGTGGTAAAGCCTGTCTCATTGGCCCTGTCTACCCTACCTTCTGGCTCTCTCGCTTCTTTTCTGATGTGTGGATGCTCTTTCCCAAGGAGGAAGAGTACATCGACTGGTTCACCAAAGCTGGTTTCAAGGACGTTCAGCTTAAGAGGATTGGCCCCAAGTGGTACCGTGGTGTCCGCAGGCACGGCCTTATCATCGGTTGTTCTGTCACCGGTATCAAACCTGCCTCTGGTGACTCTCCTCTCCAGGTTTTGTCCTCGGCCCCTACCTCTCTCTTTTTAAATCTCCGCTTCACCTTTTTGGCTTCTTCTCCCTTTCATTGTGCTAAAATTGTCATTTAAATTGCAGCTTGGTCCAAAGGAAGAGGACGTTAAAAAGCCTGTCAACAACCCCTTCTCATTCTTGGGACGCTTCCTCTTGGGAACCCTTGCGGCTGCCTGGTTTATGCTAGTCACGATCTACATGTGGATCAAGGATCAGATCGTTCCCAAAGACCAACCCATATGATCACCGTTGTCGGAAAAAAGAAAGAAAGACTCTCTCTTTCTATTGACTCTTCTGATTCCTACGGCTGATAGATTTCATTTTTGGTAAAAATGCCAAAAAAACCTGAAATAATTTTTATTTGAACATTTAATCTATATAATAATAACAATCTCAAATAATTGCTAACAGTTGCGATTTTTCGCCGTATCTTTTCGTATTGATAGAAAAATTTAACGGTTGCATCTTTTTTAAAAGTTGCGTCTGTTAAATATAGAGTTATGTCTCTTACAAACAGTTGTGTATATTCAAATGTTCATATCTTTATAAATTTATATATAAGTGACTTCTCATCATTGTATTCAAATTTTTTTTATTTAATATTTTTGACAGTAAATTTTTACATTTGCGTTTCTCTAAAAAGTTGCGTCTGTTGAATATAGAGTTCTGTCTTTTATAAACAATTGTGTCTGTTTACATCTTTAGAAATCTATATATTTGTCGTACCTTTTTCGTAAAAATATTTTTTTGACAGAAAAATTCAGCGGTTGCATCTCTTTGAAAAGTTGCGTCTGTTAAAAGTAGAGTTGTGTCTCTTACAAACAGTTGTGTCTATTCAAATGTTCACATCTTTATAAATTTATATATAAGTGACTTCTCATCATTGTATTCAAATTTTCTTTATTTTATATTTTTGACAGTAAATTTTTAGAGTTGTGTCTCTCTAAAAAGTTGCGTCTGTTGAATATAAAGAAGTTGTGTCTTTTACAAACAGTTGTGTATGTTCACTGTATTCTATAAAGGTACAAACAGTTGTTTTTTCAATCGTTCCCTTTTGAATAATTTTCTGAAAAAAATCTGTAGAAAATTTAAATTGTATGTTTTACAAAAGTTGTGATTGTTCATTATAACAATTTTTTTTGTAAAGTTGCACTTGTTCATTGTAGAGTTGTGTCTATTCGAATTTTCGTTTTTTTTGTAATCTATATATATTTGTCTGTTTGAACTGTTCTCATCTTTTTGCCATGACACAAAATAATATAAATTTTCAATCTCAACGGTTTTTACAGCTCTCTAAATTATTCTCTAGCATTCATTCTTTTAAAAGTAAAGAAATTCCTCCAATTCTTGATTTAACAAAAGATTTTTGGAATGATGAATCTAATTTACAACTTTTGGTTAATTTTATACATAAAAATTTAAAATACCTAAAGTTATTTTCGAAGAGTTAGATGGATTATATAGTGAGCTTTGAGATTTGACTTTTGAATATGGTAATAAAGATGTCTTCTATTTAAAAACAGTTTATATGAGTTTGTAGGTACAATCAAGTGCAAATACAACAGTTGCAACTTATTGTAGTACCTTTTCGTAGTATCTTATTGTAAAAAAATTGTTTTTTTTGTTTTTTTTTTTTAAATTCAACGGTTGTATATGTTCATTGTAGAGTTGTGTCTTTTCACTATATTTTATTTTTATTTTTTCACAATTTTTTGTTCTAATAGGTGTGTCTATTTAAATAGTCATGCCTTTTGAACTTTCTTTATATTTTTTTCTTCATTATTAACTAACAAGTTCATTGAAACAAATTTCTCATTTTATGTTAAATCTAAATAATTGAATATAAATATCTAATATTCAAAGCTATTCTATAATCTAACTAAAATTTTAGAAATGATTTTTAATAGGGAAATTTAATACAACTTAATATAGAATTTACAGTTGCGTCTATTTATCGTAACTTTTCGGTACAAAAATATTTTAATATTTAAAAATAATAATAACAAACTGAATAAATACGAACAACAGTTGCGACTTTTCGTAGTACTTTTTGTAAAAAATGGTTTTATTGTTAATTTTTTAAACAGTTATATTTGTTCACTGTAGAGTTGTGTCTTTCACTATATTTTATTTATATTTTTTCATCACAATTTTCGTTCTAATAGGTGTGTCTATTTAAATAGTCATATCTTTTGAACTCTCTATATATTTGTCTTTTCATTAATAACTAACAAGTCATCGTTCGTTGAAACAAATTTTTCGTTTTTTGTTGAATCTTGAATATTAATATATAATATTCAATGTTATTCTTTAATCTAACTAAAATTTTATAAATGATTATAGTAATATAGAAATTTAATAAAACTTAATATAGAATTTACAGTTGCGTCTATTTATCTTAATTTTTTTGTTAAAAACTATTTTAATATTTAAAATTTATTTTATTTTGTTTTAAGAGTTGTGTATTTTAATTTTAATTTTTTCGTTGATACAGTCTCACTCATTATTAAATACATTTTTAATTATAATTATTTAATAGAAAAATACATTTACTCATTACAACCATTAGTTCAATATTCCCAATTAGGATCACTTTGTCATAATATTTTTTTTAATTTTACTCTTTACCATAATTCTTCATAACAATATCTTATTTTTATAATACTTTAAACAATATGTTTTGCAAAGTTGCGTCTATTCTACATAATATTTTTTAGTTAAAAGAGATTTTGTTGGAAATGTTTTTTTTTTACAACATTTGTTGGAAATGTTATTTCATCAGTGTGAGAAATTTATTCCAGTTTGATATATTTTGTTAATCGTTGTAATATTTAATTATATTCAGTCCCTAGGTATACAACTATCTATTCATCGAGGGTTATCATTCTATTGGTATGAATCCAAACCGAAATTTTTGTTTTTAGCTGTTAAAAAATGTGGTTCAAGTTGGTTTTTCAGAAAATGAGAGCATATTGGCTCTTATATGTTTGTTTGTTTTTTTGTCACAAGTATATATTTGCCTACTTCATGCTTTATGATTAGAAAACTAATTGTATTTATAGAAAACAAAATGGATTTCTATATTTCTATTTTAAAAAAAAAAAATATCTGATTTTGAAATATCAAGGTAAAAATAAAAAATAAAATATCACACTTTGTTCTATTATATTTTCTACTGTTGGGAATATTCAGTTTATTGGGAGATGGAAAACTGGTGATCAACAGAAAGATTGATGGTTGAGATGATTGTCCAGTAAATCTATATAATAATAACAATCTGAAAAATACCAACATTTGCGATTTTTCGTCGTACCTTTTCGTAAAAAATATATTTTTTTGACAGAAAATTCAACGGTTGCATCTCTTTAAAAAGTTGTGTCTGTTAAATGTAGAGTTATGTCTCTTACAAACAGTTGTGTCTATTCAAATGTTCACATCTTTATAAATTTATATATAAGTGATTTCTCATCATTGTATTCAAATTTTCTTTATTTAATATTTTTGACAGTAAATTTTTACATTTGCGTCTCTCTAAAAAGTTGCGTCTGTTGAATATAGAGTTGTGTCTTTTACAAACAATTGTGTTTGTTCACATCTTTAGAAATCTATATATTCGTCGTACCTTTTTCGTAAAAATATTTTTTTTTGACAGAAAAATTCAACGGTTGCATCTCTTTGAAAAGTTGTGTCTGTTATATGTAGAGTTGTGTCTCTTACAAACAGTTGTGTCTATTCAAATGTTCACATCTTTATAAATATATATATAAATGACTTCTCATCATTGTATTCAAATTTTCTTTGTTTTTTATTTTTGACAGTAAAGTTTTACATTTGCGTCTCTCTAAAAAGTTGCGTCTTTTGAATATAGAGTTGTGTCTTTTACAAACAGTTGTGTCTGTTCACATCTTTATAAATCTATATATAAATAACTTCTCATCATTGTATTCAAATTTTCTTTATATTTGTATTAGTTAAAAGAGAATTTATTGGAAATGTTGTCTCATCACTGTGAGAAATTTATTTCAGTTTGATATATTTTGTTCATCATTGTAATATTTATTTATATTCAGTCCTTAGGTATACAACTATCTATTCATCGAGGGTTATCATTCTATTGGTATGAATCCAAACTGAAATTTTTGTTTTTAGCTGTTGGTTTTTCAGAAAATGAGAGCATATTAGCTCGTATATGTTTGTTTTTTTTTCACAAGTATATATTTGTCTACTCCATGGTTTTTGATTAGAAAACGAATTGTATTATAAAAATGGATTTTTATATTTCTAATTTTTTAAAAAATATCTGATTTTGAAATATCAAGGTAAAAATAAAAATAAAATATCACAGTTTGTTCTATTATATTTTCTACTGTTGGGAATATTCAGTTTATTGGGAGATGGAAAACTGGTGATCAACAGAAAGATTGACGGTTGAGATGATTGTCCAATAAACTATCTTGACGACAAAGACTTATCTACAACTTCATACAGGGTAAGGGAGTTTGTATATTTAGTTCTAGTCATAATACACTCAAACTGAAAAGGTTTTGACTACCAAAAAGAGGAGCGTGTGGAAGCAATGTACCCGGCCGTCCTTGGCCGACCATCTTCCTTAGACGCGCACATTGTGATGCTACATCATACACCTAAATATTATTGTTATAGGTTATAACTATTATTGTTCCCCTTTAATATTTATTATATTGTTTATTTATGTGTGACTCGTTATAATTAACCAGCATCTTATACGAAAAAATAAGTAGTAAGTACATTCAATATTGGATATATATATATATAATCTATTATAATTGCCAAAATGTTTAATGACTATAGGTTGTTTTACATAAAAATATGTTTCATCTATGAAACGATACTTGTTTGTATTATATATTCATTTACAATACTGCCTTTATATAAATAGATGTATTCTTTTTTATATGAATATATAACTGAGTTTTGATTCAAATAAATAAATATGTTATAATTTTCTGTTTAGTTATATTCAAATTTGAGAGGATTGGTAATTTTCTTACTGATTGAGTGAATAGTAATATTTTTATTTATTTTGTATTAAGTAAAAATTGATTTTGAAAATAGAAATATGTTTGAGTTATGCTAAAAAAATTTAAATAATTAATTGAAACAAATCATTATGTCATTTTAAGAATGGTTCTCAATTAATATATTTAATAATTTTAATTTATTATATGATTATTTAAGAAATTTATATTATCTTATACAATGTATTCATAATTTTATCATTTAAAACAAAAACAAAAATTAAAAATACATTCATTTACATATCATATTTGAAAACAAGAGAACAAGTTGTAACAGTTCATAAAATATACAAAAATATGACTGTAAGTTTAAGAAGAGAAGACACGACTGTAGATTGCATTTCATCATTTTTCAGAAATTAAAAAAAATATTTTACAAAAAATTACGACGAAAAGACACAGATAAAAGGTTACATTGAAAAGATACGAACGAAAGGTTACGACGAATAGAAACAAATGAAATAACACAACTGCAATGTAATCTCATGGCAGTTTATCGTAAAAATTTGTTTAATTTGATGCGTATAGCATTGTTAATTATATATTTAATCATATGTGAAGGTAAGATTATTCTTAAAGAATATTTTTTGATAAAGATATAAAGTATGTTTTAAAAATTTGTATTTTTTTTGAAATTTTTATTAAATAGTTTAGAAATCTCAATAGTTTAATAAATAAATTTAATTAAAGAAATTTTGTAATGAATATTTTACTAAAATGAGTTCTTCCACGATATCGCGGGAGCTCAATACCTAGTAGAAATAATATCAGACAATGAAATTGATATATTTAATTTACATTATGTTGGATTATTAATATGAATGTGTATTTTTCTTATAAGGAGATTTATTGGATATGTTGATTAATTATAAGTTTTCTGTTTGACATTGATATGTTAAAGGTTAAAATTTCTAGTGGTGTTTTACAATTTTGAACATGTTGAGAAGAGATTTCTTTAGTTTTTATTTTAATTCTCGTTCCAAAAGCTTTGGGATACTTCTTGTAAAATAAAAATTAAGGAATAGTATTATTGTCGTATAAACTTTGTTCTTCGAAGCAGAATTATTTATCAATTAATTTTGTAGACCACCGGCGCAAGAATCCAATGTATTGACCACGCGCAACTAACGCGCGTTACGAGCGTGTTGTCAAAATGGCTAATGTATAGTCCAGCCGAAATGTCTACTTTTTGGTCCGTTTTAATATTTCAATTCTCGAGCGCGTGTGATGGTTACTTAATTATATTTCCCGACTCGTCCCACCACTTTCTAACTTGTCGCTGTTTTGTTTTTATTTTATACACTTGGGTTCCCTCAATCTATATTATTATTTTTACAGCAATTTTAGCAAAGAATGATTGAAGTTGAGAATTGTTTACATTTCATGTTATTATAATTTAATTTTTTAATAAAATTATAAAACAAAAAAAAAATATTTCAAATCTTTTCCATTAAAAAAAAACAAGATTTCCTGATTTGTCTCCCTACTAAATCTGACAAAAAATTTCCAAATTTCATTCTCCTAAAATCTCTCTACAAATTCTTTACAATAATCGATTTTAAAATATAAATTTATGAGGAGCCTATAAATCAGCTACATTTGATTTTCTATCTTCCTAATTAATCACCACATTCAATTCTAAAATACAATAATTTTATCCCGAAATTCTATATATAAAATTGTATAAAAAATTAATAACTTAAAATCAATCAAAATTAATCTAATAATATAAACTTGGCATATTCCCATATATATATTATGCAATTTTATAGTTATTAATTTGTTTTAATTAATTTGTTTTTTATACGATTTTTTTATATAGAAATTTGGGACAAAATTATATATAGTATTTTAGAATTGAATATGGTGATTAATGAGATTAAGTTGAATATGTCCACCTATAAGTTGAATATATCCACCTATAAATAATGTTGACCCCTATTCTCAAGTTAGCATCACCAGCAACATAAAAAGATGCACCTATTTGCTATGCTCATTTGGTAGCTACACATATACAACTGTGATGAAATATGTCAAGATGTCACGGAGGGATCACCAAATCTGGAGCAGTCCCTATGCCTCCCATCATCCCATGCTACAGCTGAATGATAAGGTTGTGACCTCTAGATTTTTTTGCTGATGGAAAACAGTCTAAAGTAGCTGACTTTTAAAAGTTTTTATGCTTTATAAATGTATCTCCCCTTCTTTTTGTTTACTCTTCTCTGGGTTCAATACCTCTTATTTTATTTTGGGTATTTTCTTCAAATTCACGGGGTTATATAGCTTCACGGGTTTGGATTAGTATTAATGTAAATTTGAAATATCATTATTTTGGTACTACAAAATATTCATTAAAGTATTTATCAATATTAAAATATTAGACATATTTAATTAACTTGATTAAATTATGATTATGTAAAAATAAATTATTTCTCTATATACTACGGGTTAAATCCTAATATTGACCATCAAAATAGACTTATACAATTTTAAACACTAAATAAAACAAACAAAAATTAACAAACAAATGCAGCTTATAATTTTCATATTTTAATTTAAATGTATATTTCCGCGGTCTACTGCGGGTTAAAAACTAATTCATCTCATACTGTATCTTTTTTTTTCTTTGTATTAGCAAACTGGACTACCCATGGAACGCAGGTCAGATAGGCCAAATCGGTAGATTTTTTCATCAGGCCTTGTAATAATAATAATACACTAAATAATAAAAATTTGTTATTTAAAATTTAAAACAGTTAGATTCAATACACAAATTCTTTATAAATTATTCTATTTCAAAAATATATATTTCCGATTAGAAATTACCATATCTCGGTTTGTTTAAACATGGAAAACACGAATTCAAATATTATGTTCCAAATTTATAAAATTTATATTATTTTTTTTCTTTCTAAAGTAGAAGCTACATTAATCATGATGTCCAAAAAAAAGAGTAAAGGTGATGAAGATTTTGCCTGCACCAAATGTTAAAAGATATAGAATGTATTCAACTTGAAATTTTAAGTGATTTGTGTAAAAGTTACAAATTCTATGTTATTCAATCATGGATTTTAAAAAGTCATATGTTATTCAATCATGGATTTTAAAAAGTCTCTTGAAATCCACTGTTATTGAACTGATAATTTAAAAATCTACTTTAAAATCCACTGTTATTCAAAACAGTTTGTGGATTTGGATTTTAATAAGTTTTAGGGATTCTGCAGGATTTGAGAGGATTTATTTAGTTAAAAATACAGAAATCCAAATCTCATGGTTCCAGGTGGGATTTGAAAGAATTTTACTATAAATCATATCAACTTCCCTAAAATCTATCAAAATTTCAAATATGCTAAATCCCATCAAATCCTCCAGAATCATTATTTCAATACACCCCCTTAATAGAGTGTATAAGTTTATCATTTAAATTTCACTAGGTGCTTTCCCACGCAACGCGTGGGTTGTGGTGTTGTTGGCACTTTCTTGAGAGAATATAACTATGAATAGATTAGAAAAGCAAGAAATATAAAAAAATATTTTTTTTATATAAATAAAATAAAAATTGAATACAATGTTAAATATATATAATACTTTCTACATTAAAATATAGAATCAAACTCTTACAAGTTACAACACATATGAGATATAACAACATTTGATATTGGTAGGAGAGGAGGAGAGAATGTTTACTATAAGATGGTAATCCAAATTAGATAATGGAGATGAATCTTTAAAAAATAGAGCAATGTAATATCTATATATATATATATATATAATACTTTCTAAATTAAAATATAGAATCAAACTCTTACAATACATATGAGATATAACAAGTGGTGGGAGAGAAAGAGAGAATGATTACTTATAAGATAATAATCCAAATTAGATAAAGGAGATAAATCTTTTAAAATAAGAACAATGTAAAATATATATCATGTAGTCTCTAAAATTAAAATTTAGCATTAACAATTTACAATGATATTTCATATTTTTTACAACCCATACAACAAAAATAATAAATCAAAAATAACAAAAAAACAAAAAATGATTTGAGGTATTGTAGAAGAGAATGAGAGAATGTGAAAATGAGATAGTAAAAGAATGTCAATATGAGAGAATGATAGATTGAGAGAATGCTTATTTATATGATAAGAAATGATGGAAGTTACATTTAGAACTATGGAGTTACAATAGTAATTTATTGTGTTTGAATAAAATTGAGTGGTAGAATATGATTAATGCATAATTTATTTTATTTTCAGTTATAATTTTATTTTAATGTGTGAGTTAAATGTATTGTGTTTATTGGATCTTAAATATTGTTTAAAGCAATTAGAAAGCAAATAAAAAAATAAAAAAAATTAGAAAACTTTAAATGAAAATCAACCAATAATGAGAGACCAAAACCTTACTTTTATATATATGATATATTGCTTTATACTTTGAAATGAGAAATATATTATAAACAATAATTTTATATGAGAAATATATTAATTTAGCCAACCAAAATATGAATATAAGTTTAGCCAACCAAAATAAATAAAAAATATTTAAATTTAACCAAAAATAATTTCTCTTGAAAGATAATAAGTTAGTAGGAGGAATGAATTAATTTAAAATTATTGGATAGGAGTTACATTTGAGTTAAATGGAGTTACATGTCTTTAATTATAAATAAATATTTTAATTTTTTATAACCTAAAATAAAAGGAATACCAAGTGGCTGAATCAAAATTCACATGATTTGGTTGTTTGTTGATATAAACTCAACACTTACACATAATATTTCAAAATAAAAAATATTACTTTTTAAGTGACAAACTAAATTAGTTTTCTTATAAAGTTATATGAATTCTTCAATCTCAATAATTTTTAAAATCCCAAGGATAACTTATATTTTTTTTGATTTTCACTCATCAATTTAATTTATAGTGCTAGATTTCATACTAATGGTTTCATCTTTAGAGAATTTAGTGAAATGATATTTTTAAAATGATATTTTATTTTTATATTTAAGTTCCAGTTAAATATGTTTTGTTTTTTGGATCATTTTTTATTTTGATTAAAGACACCAAAAATCAATTGTTTATTTATGTTCTTTTTGTTTTCAAAAACCTCAAATCATAAAAAAAAATATTATATTGATCTCTGCAGATTTATCAATTGGATCACAAAACAAAATAGTCTTTATAAATGGATAAATGGATAATTATATTGATTTTTAAATATTATATTGATCTTTATAAATTATTAAAAATGATACATGAATATGTGAGATAACCAGAGACATAATAGATAATTACATATAGATCATTTCAATTTTATGATCTTATTGTGTGGTGAATATTGTAAGGAAGTGAAAATAATGACTTATAAGATGTTAATATAAAATAGATAATGGAGATAAACATTTTAAAAGATTAAAATAAATATATAAGATCTACATATCATACAAACTCTAAAACTAAGCTTTTACAATGATATTTGATTTGATTTTTTATAACCCATACAACAACAATAACAAAAACAAAACAAAACAAAACAAAAAAGACATTTGAGAATAGTGGAAGAAGATGAGAGAATGAAAGAGTGATAGACATTGAGAATAAGATAATGAGTATTTATAGGAAGAGAAATGATGAAAAATTACATTTAGAAAAATGAGAGTTACAATTCTAATTTATTGTTTTGTTTTAATACAATTGATTAATTCAACTTAGTGGAGAAATAAAGTTAATGCATAATTTATAGGGAGAAGCTATAAAGATTTCAGTTTTATATTATGTGAGTTAAATGTGAAAATTAATTGTTTTTAAATTTGTGTTTTAATATAATTTTTTTTGTTAAAATTACATTGCCAAATGGACCAATAAGGAGAGACTCAAACTCTACTTTTATATATATGATTTCATTTTTGTTTTGAATCATAAATAAAATCTTAAAAGATATAGAATATAGTTTAATGAATCATTTAAGAAATCTGACTTTTTTTAATAGGATCTCATCTTGATAAAATAAAAAACACTAGGATTTCACCCGCGGTACACCGCGGGGCAAAATATAAATTATTGTATTTTAAATAATAATTTTTAATTTATTTAGTTTTCAAATTCTTAATTAATTAACTTTTGTCTAATTAATTTATAGTTTTGTTTACAATTCTTTTTCTTCTTCTTACACTTTTATAAAGTTTATAACTTAATTACATTAATTTTGTTATTAGATAGAATATAAAATTCTAGATTTGTTTTGTTCTCTAGAATTAAACAGAGGTATATGCATATCTGGTATGTTATTTTATATTTTTATGTGTATTTATTTTTTTTTTGAATATTAAAAATGTGTTATAGTATGTGTAATATTTTGTAGTTCATATACTAAATAATTTATAAGTTAATTTTCTAAACTATGATTACAAATCTATAGTATATATGTGATAAACTAATAGTTTTAGTGTTGGTTCTATGTCTAAACTTGTCATGCTAGGCGGGTCAGAAAATATAATTTTCATCCAATATAGCTAATGTTGTAATTTAAAAATTAAAATTATGATATTAACAAATCCAGAAAACAATTTTAATCCAAAATAGCTAATTATAATAACAGCTTTGGTATTTATCAATCAAAGTCATCCTTATGAAAACATGCAATTATTTTTTGTGTGAATTTAACTATTTCATATTAATATTAGAGAATGTAACTTTTTATTATTTTCGTATTTTAAAAAATCAGAATTAAGACATTTTAGAAAAATTAATTGAATTTTATATGTTAATTGAAAATAATTATGTTAATTATTATGTTTCCAAAACTATTTAGGCTCTTACCATAGTTATGTATAACTTAATTACTACAGTGAAAATATTTTCTTTTTTTTTTAAAGTATTATAATTATGTTTCCAAAATTACAACTTAATTAAATTAGGATCCGATTTTTATGGAAAATTGTGTTTAATATTAGATATGTAACAGTAATCAATATATTTAATATTAGTTCCAATTTTGGAAAATTGGTTAGTCATTTTAATATTTTAGTTTAAATTTTATAAATTAAACTAGATTAGGACCCGCGGTATACCGCGGGACAAAATTATTTATAACTAAAAAATTTAAATTATAAGTTGTATTTGTTGGTTAAATATGTTATAATTATATAATAATTGTTAAATAAATCATATAATACCGCAATATAATTTATTTTTACATAATATTTATTTAATCAATTTAGTTAGATATATGTTTATTCTCTGATACCGACAGTATTAACAAAATAATGAAATGATGTTTTACCCGTGTAACACCGAATTAATGATATTTTTTTAATTTATATAAATATTGATAAAACCTGTCCCGCTATATAACCCTTTCCATAGATATTTTAACTCACACTATATCATCTTAATTTTTAATATTTATTGTGTATCTACGGTATAATATTTATCATATTTAACTTTTTAAAAGTTTTAAATATCTTTCATATTTAACCTTTTAAAACTCTTTAAATAAAGAACCGGAATAAACCAAATAAAAGTTTTTAAAGTTTGAATGTCTGATAAATCAAGTTTTCTACTCATTTGTATTCAGAATCATTTTGGTCTCTTTTATAGTATGACTCTAAACCATTACCCAATTTTTTTAGACGATGTGGGATATTGTATCCGTATTTTTTATTCATCTATTGAGTAATATATGTCTGTTTTTAAAAGTTTGTATTACATCATATGCAGGAAAAAATCACAATTATTATTAACTAAATGTATTATAGAATAATTCAAGATAATTTAAATATAAATTCAAATAAAAATGAAAATGAATCATATATTTATGTTTGAATGAGGTAGAAAGATTTCCTTATTTTTTGTAAATCTTACCTATAATATTAAAGTCAATGCATTAAATATAAAAACTGCGGCAAAAATACTAGTATAGATTTAAATACTAATGGCAGTCTTGTAAATAGGTGGCAAGTTCAGAATTTATTTGCTAAATGTACTTGAAAAATGTATATATAGATGAGAATAAACAGGGATCATTACTAATATAAAAGTCCATTGTTTTTCTCCAGAAATTGACAACTCGGCTTTTCATTCAATGTTTGACACATCAATAGCCTATCAAGTTATAACAACTAATACATATCATTTTTTTTTAAGGTGGATACAACGATTTTTTTTCTTTTTTTTTCTTTCACTATGACCTCAAACCCTAGCTAGGTTCGTAATGATCTAGGAGAAGCCACATATGATTGATCCGGGGTCTTGGGATTTGAATATTTCTGGGAGGTTTTACTACGATTCCTTCGAATCACCGTCGACGATCACCGTAGTTCATACGATTGGGCACTGACCAGGTGAGGTGACGACGTCGAGTCTTGATATTCTGGTCTAGGCATGATCCAATCCAACTATGAGTTGCAAGGTATCAGAATTTTTTCTTTTATGAGTTATGAGTTTTACTTTTGGTGATTCAGGAAGATTTCTTGATTTTGAGATACAACAGAATAACTTATATATAGATATTAGAGAAGTTTGATGCTTATATAATATTTTATAACTTCCAGATACGAATATCGAGGAGACCCTTTCAACCATTTTCTCCGGCGCCGGTGAGACTCCTTCTCGCCGGCGTCGGGATCCATCTTTAACTTTACCTGCTTATCTGTTAGTCGATCTTGCTAGTAGTTCCTTTTTCAAGTTTTTCTCTCTGTTTTAACCCTATTACAACCCTAATAAAATCTTCCACCGATTCAAACCACAATTGCCGTATGCTCCCGCCGATCTACACTCCTCCGGAGAGACTCTCTTCGCAAATCTCGGGAAACCATTTCTCTCACCCCTCACCATGGCAAATTACTATGAAGATAGGATTTTCCCCAGTGGACTTATCTTCAATCGTCGTTTCTAACCAAGGCCACCGACTGACTCCGCCGAACTCACCTTCACCAGGGATGCTTCCACTCTCGGGAAAATCTCTGCTACTTTCGGATAGTCACCTCAACCAGTTCTCACTTTGGCAATCGGTTATGACACTAGGATTTTCCCCAGTGGACCTAGTTACCAAAGACGATCCCTGCTACCACGGCCACTACATGAACCCGCCGGCTCCCCACTCAACGGAGAACCCGTCTGCAACGTAGATCTCTCCGTCCATCTCGGGCGGCCGACAACCCGACCATTCCTTGTGGCGACCTCTTGGAAACCTAGGGTTTCACTTAGTGGACCTAGGCCTCAAGAAAAGCCCATTAGCACAAAAACATGTCAAACCCATTTATTATCCTCAGGTTGGTCAAAAGAGGAGGCCTAGGCCCTTTACTTCATCGTTTATGGATTTCCAGTGCAATGTACTGCTTCGTTTCCCTTTACTCTTTGGTCGAAGACTCCATTGGAGAAAGGTAATGACAGTACTGATTTGGTTATTCATCTATTTTTCACGGAACCTGGCCTTAGATGCTTCTAGAGTAATGAGATTTGGTTATAAAAGCATATGGATATATGGTATTTGCTCCTTGAACTGCTCTAGTAAAAGTGGTAATCTCGATTTTGAACACATCTTGTTCATTGACGGATACAAACTAAGCTGGCTATTTGATGATTACAAGCATCGTCTTTCAACCACCTCCACCACATGGATCTTGTCCCAACCAGTCCTAACTGTGAATTCATGAAGTGATCCGAACCTTATGCTTTGGGTTTCAAAGCAATCCCTAACCGACTATAGCACCATAGTCACCGGTTTCTTTGCCGTCCTGTTACTGTGGGTTCCTATCGCCCCGGTGGACATTGAGGCACTGATACCTTTGTTAACGTCACAATGTCAGATGACAGTGACTATTCAACCATCCTTTGAAGCCCTCGAAGATGGTCTATCGATGTACCATGATCTCACATGTACCATTAGGCCCTCAAGCCTGTGGCTCATAGCTCTCTTGGACTATACAATCGATGTTTTTCTTTTATCACTCTGTTTATCACCTGTTGGCATTGGGGAATGCTTTTTCTTTGTTGTTTCAAACTCTGCTCCTTGCCTCTTCTATGTACTTGTAATGGACTCTTATATATTTGAATGAATGAAGGCACAAGGTTTGACAAAAAAAAAATATAATATTTTATAAATTATTTGGAGCTTCGGCTTTAACAAGATACATTCTTCATGAATCAATTGTTAAATTTGAGCTTATCTTGGGCTTATAACTAAAAACCAATTGGCAATTAGTAGATTGACCATAAACCTTTATATATGGCATTATAATCTCTTTCAACTTCAGATGTGGGACTTGGTTTGTATCCCAACAATCTCCCCTTCAAATCAAAGACGGCATGTCCGTATCCATTTTTTCTAGGTCCACTAGAATTTTAACCTTGGACTCTGATACCATGTTAAATTTGGGCTTATCTTGGGCTTATAACTAAAAACCAATTGGCAATTAGTAGATTGACCCTAAACCTTTATATATGCATTATAATCTCTTTCAACTTCAGATGTGGGACTTGGTTTGTATCCCAATATCAATTATATTATTTATCTTTAGTTTGGGAATACAACAAATCCGAAGATAATAAAAGCGATGAGTACGTTAAGCACTCTTCGTATAATATTAAAAAAATAAAAAAACTTCTTCAAGTGTAGTAGATACATGAACCGTGACTTGGGTCGACAAAAATAAAACAGCCCGTACGGTTGAACTTGCAAGCACTATTGATACGACCATTATTTTGATAATAAGCGTTCATGGCATACGACGCATGGTCTAGTAAAGTATTAGGTTCATAGCAACTTCCACCAGGTTGGATCGGTGTACAGTCAACATTATGCTGGCTACAAGCATAATTGATATTAGCTTGTAACTGTTCGGCCGATGCAGTGTACATCGCCATACACCATTGTCTGTTGCTAGTCACAACAGGAATCACCACATCAGATAGAAGGAGAAAGAACGTTAACAGCTGCGATGACATTTGGAACAAAAAAAAGATCAAGAATTTTTGTAATGTGTATTATATTTTGTAAGAATGTAACGCTGTGCGTATATCATTTCAGTGTGATTACAAGGTTCTTATAACCGAAAACAAATTAAGGATTTAGGAATCACAATGATATGAAAATTATATATAGAGTAAGTTTCCGTTAATGGTACGTTTTTGCAAGTGTACATGGAAATATATTCTAAAGACTTTTCAAGATGAAAAATATACAAAAGACTTTTTCAAATTCTTGGGAAGAGAGACTCAAAGGGAGACAAATGTTAGTGTTGTTATTTTTATACCCACGATTTTTCAACAAAATCCAAATTCTAATTTTATTCCGGTTATTTAATTAATTATTAATATAAAAATTCAAAACCAAATCAATTTTATGTTAACCAAATCAAATCATAATCAAAACCAAGCAAATGACAACGTTTGGAAATTACTTGATTTCAAGCTTTTCCGATGAACAGATAGAGAGAGAGGCGAAAAGAAGAAGTTAGTTGGCTAGTTACTTGATTTCAAACGGATTCTTGATTTCTATGGCAATTTTTTTGAGATTTTCTTCTGTGAATCAAAACTTAAACTCGTTGGAGACCGTTGAAAGAAAAGGAGCAAAGATCGTCAATTTCATAAATGATGCTTTGTTTCTTAATCTTCTTAATGATGGTGATGAAGAGGCATTGTGGATGAGTGAAAGGAGATGACACTTTCATACATACCGCCGTGACACGAAAAATCAGATTCTCCAGCGTGATAAACGGTGGTTATTCCCATCAACGGAACTGTTTTCGTAGCCACAACCGAAGAAGAAGAAGGAGACGAGATTTGTTGTTGTTGCCGGTTTGATTATGGTTTGATATGGTTAAGAGAAAACCAATAGTTTTTTATATTAAAAATTAGAAAATCGTGGGTATAAAAATAATAAAACCAATTGTTTTGGGTTTTTTTTTTTTTAAACATCTTACTTTACTTTATTAATTGAATCAGATATTACATAATTGTTTGTAAGGCATGATACAACCAAAACATGAATAAACTTAAGATGAAGAAAATCCGACCGAACAAGTGAAGTAGCCGCCGCTTTCTTTTGTATGTCTTCTTCCTTCTTCGTCTACTTCTTCAATCCGATATGATCGTCTTGTTTGGCTATCGTTCTTTTGACGAAACTCCATTTAACTTTAAAAACGATCAATGGTAGTGATCCATCCGTTACATCGCTTCCCAACAAAACATCACAGGGAGATGACATCTTTCTTGGCATCTTTCTTGGTTATAGCTAATACCCATAATTGTTTTGCATCTCTGATTCTCCGCACCGATTCTTCTCTTCTTCGAATGCTTAATATTCTCGGATCCCAAACTTGTCGACCAATGCACCACTCAAATCGAGATTTATCGATCGTTGTGGTTATCACATCATGAAAGGCTTCGTTATCACTATATGCCTTTGGAATCACTTGTAATTAATTGCTCATCACACGGAATCGTTGGATCTAGTGTGGGAATATCAAACGAACGTTGGTTGATTCCAGTGGGAATCCGTACACTGTCGCAGAAGAACATAACAACCATCACCCATATGGTGAGGAATAACCTTTCTCTCGCCGACACTAACGCACGGGAAAACTTTTCGCATCTATTGGGAAAACTTTTCGCATCCATTGGGAAAGCAGGAGAAGAATACACAAATCAAAGTAAACCTCCTTCGAAACCTTAAAAACACTGTGAGGAATACACATAAAGTAGTTAAGAAATTTAGAGAAAAACCATTGAGAATTGAAGTCATAGGATCACGTGAAGATATGAGCGGCCACCGTAGGAGAAATGCCATGGTCACCTTCCGATCATCCTAAAAACAGTTGTGAACTAGAATAAAACAAATACACAAAATAAAAGTACAAAGGAAAGGAAAAGCATAGAGAAGAAGTAGTACGGCCGATGCCGGAGTCGACGCTGGCTGGAGAAAACAACGGAGGAGTTTAGGTTCTATGAACAGTTGCCTTCTTCGTCGCCGTGGGGAGGGGGGTGAGAGAGAAAAAAAAAAATTGTTTTGGGTTTTAAATAACACATTTTTTTTTATTATTTGATGTATTATTATTAAAATCTAAAACAATTGTGTATCAAACGTTCGAATCAAAATAACTTCGGACGTTTTTGACATTTTTTCTTTGCACTTTTCCCTTGCATTTTTTCTTTTCTCCATCGCCTTTTTTTTTTTTTTCTTTTTACATTGGTGGTATTAAAAATCCCAAAAGGCCCAATCATTCTTATTATACATATGGGCCCATGGGCCGCAACAAATGAGTGTGTGTCAACGCGACAAACAACGTTTACCTGTTTCTAACAACGTTTTTTTTAGTAAACAAAAAGTGTAGACAGACATATGTGGTTGGAGTCATCACATCGCTGACCGACTCAGTTATAAGATTAAGATTTAATAACACAGTAAGAGCCAGAGGGGGTCTAGTCATTTTGTTTTGTTTCGTTGGCGGAGAGAATTGGTGATAGTAGTAGTACTACTACTAGTAGGATAAGCTTCTTCTTCTTCTTCTCCACCTAACTCACTCAACGGATCTGTCATCCATGGCTTCTTCTATGCTCAACGGGGCCATTACCTTCCCCAAGGGTTTAGCTTTCCCCGGTTCCAGATCCATTCCTCGCCCGACCTTGCTCTCCGTCTCCCGTACCACCGCCGCACCCAGACTCTCGGTGGCAACTAGATGCAGCAGCGTCTCCTCCTCCTCCTCCTCATCCTCATCGCGGCCTTCGGCACAACCTAGGTTCATTCAGCACAAAAAAGAGGCTTACTGGTTCTATAGGTTCTTATCCATCGTTTACGACCATATCATCAATCCAGGGCATTGGACCGAGGATATGAGGGACGACGCTCTCGAGCCCGCCGATCTCAGCCATCCAAACATGCGCGTGGTCGATGTCGGCGGCGGCACTGGTTTCACTACCCTGGGCATCGTCAAGACTGTCAAAGCTAAGAATGTCACCATCCTGGACCAGTCCCCACATCAGCTGGCAAAGGCAAAGCAGAAGGAGCCCTTGAAAGAATGCACGATCGTTGAGGGAGATGCTGAGGATCTCCCTTTCCCCACCGATTATGCCGATAGATACGTTTCTGCTGGAAGGTATGCACTATCCTCATTAATTTCAGCTTCGTTCTTTTTGTAATCAAACAAAATCGTTGAGGAACTCCCTTTGTTTATTATCAATCATCACAGCATTGAGTACTGGCCGGACCCTCAGAGAGGCATAAGGGAAGCCTACCGGGTTCTCAAGATCGGTGGTAAAGCCTGTCTCATTGGCCCTGTCTACCCTACCTTCTGGCTCTCTCGCTTCTTTTCTGATGTGTGGATGCTCTTCCCCAAGGAGGAAGAGTACATCGACTGGTTCACCAAAGCTGGTTTCAAGGACGTTCAGCTTAAGAGGATTGGCCCCAAGTGGTACCGTGGTGTTCGCAGGCACGGCCTTATCATGGGTTGTTCTGTTACCGGTATCAAACCTGCCTCTGGTGACTCTCCTCTCCAGGTTTTACCCCCGGCCCCTACCTACCTCTTTTTCTCACCTTTTTGGCTTCTTCTCTCTTTCATTGTGCTAAAATATCTCATTCAAATTTGCTTGCAGCTTGGTCCAAAGGAAGAGGACGTTGAAAAGCCTGTCAGCAACCCCTTTTCATTCTTGGGGCGCTTCCTCTTGGGAACCCTTGCGGCTGCCTGGTTTGTCCTAGTCCCGATCTACATGTGGATCAAGGATCAGATCGTTCCCAAAGACCAACCCATATGATTCCTATCTGTTGTAGTACATGAACAATGTATCATTGTAAACCATCTTATGGTGAAGAAAGACTTGAGTCCTATCTACAAACAAGCGGAATATCATGAACCTTCTTTCTTAGATCTCTTTTACTTGAGATATCTATGCTATTCATATACTGTTTTGTCAAACATCGATTCCCAAACTCTCAACTCTACCAATATCAGTCTGAATCTAATAAATTTCCACAATCTGTAGAGCAGCATAGTATAGTAGTAGTAACATATCCGACAAGCATTATGAAATATGAAAATTACAACAAAAACTTGTGCAAGTCACCAGAAACCAAATAGAAGAGTGTTCATCAATCGGCATAGCTAACCAGACCTCTCTGTCCGGATGGAGAGGTTGGGGGAGAAGGGCTGAGTGATGCTGCAGGAGAGACAGAGACGGGTCTCTGTGGCCCGAGACGGGATTTAAGGTCTTCGCTAATTGGCTGCCTCTTTCTAGGGCTCCGGCTCCTGCTTTCTTCTCTGAAACGTCTGCGGTACCCATCTGGACTCCGAGAAGTGCTCCTTCTCCTTCGGTTGTACCTATGCAAGACAACACTGCGTTAAGAGGACATCCAACATTGCTTTGAAGTCATTCAAATCAGAATGATTTGCTTGACCAGAATTAATATCACCAAAAAATGGGGTAAACAATTTTAATGTAAGTGGCTCTAGGTGCTGGTTTAAAAGCTATACTGTATATCGTTCCGAGCCAAAGCCAGTATACAGAGATATTAGAGAGTAAACCTTGGAGGGCTCCTTCTTCTGGGTGGGCTTCTAAAGCGTCCCCTCGGTGAGCGGTCAGAGTAACTCCTGTTGCTTGGATACCTTCAAAATTAAACAAAACGGCTTTAGTACTGACAGCAGACATGTCTTCCTTTGCTGTCAGTTGTGAGTATGTATAGATTGCGTTACCTATCCCTGTTCCTGTCCTGATAGCTTCTTCTGTCCGGCCAATGTCGAGGAGGTGAACGCTCAGGAGAAGGCGTATGGTACTTCCGAGCAAAGGAATAGCGTTCGGTGAATCCACGCCCCTTTCGGATGCGCTTGGGCACACCACTTGGAGATGGACTTCTGGTAGATTTCCCCACAGTATCCGCTGTTGGCTTCTCATGAGGACTTCTGCTTCCATTTCCAAGATCTCTCACAGGGCTCCTACTAGGACTTTTGCTCCTGCTATTTTGGTTTCTCCTACGAATTGGGCTCCTACTCCTATATAGCAATAGAGAATGGCAAAGTTTATCAAGGACCACAAATCAGACCCCCAAATTGCAGAAGCAAAGCTTGAAATACATAAAGCCAGGGATATAAACCTTGATTTCACTGAGTCATCCAAGTCAGCGTGTTGATCAGCTTTGGTGGCCTTTCCATTACCCACAGGTTCATTGTTCTTCAGGACGGAATC
Organism: Camelina hispida; assembly: GCA_023657505.1. Lineage (NCBI taxonomy): Eukaryota > Viridiplantae > Streptophyta > Magnoliopsida > Brassicales > Brassicaceae > Camelina > Camelina hispida. The sequence continues at coordinate 43,768,296 of CP094634.1, read as the reverse complement.
TGGTTCCTTTTTCAGAAGGCTCTTCTCTGCAGGACTAGAGTCAGCAGCTTTTCCTACAAGCACAGTTGTCGAAAGTTTTCCACCATCAGTTCCAAGAAGAGTGTAAGATTCGCATATATGCAGAACGGCCTACTTGCAAGAGGTAATGCATATGAACTTCGGATACAAAAAGTAGTTGCCAAATATAGGTTAAAAGAACCAGGATGCATGTAACAGGCACACTTACCTTTAGCTTTCACTGACTTTCTGGCTTTATCATGGGCCACTCTCTCATCATCGGAACTGCTGCTACTCTCAGTGTCACTCGAACTATCCATGTTTCTGTAAGGAAACACTAATAAAGTCAAGCAAACCAACTGGCAGCGAATAAATTAAATTACCATGAACTAATAGTCAAACCTGCGCCGAGGTTTTCTATCTTGCCGGGCTTTCTTCTTCCCATTTCTTCCTTTAATCTTTCTTTCCCCGCGTCGGCCTTTGTGTCTCTTTGTTGTCCTCTTCCTACGCTTCCCATCACTGGAAGAACTAGACTCATAGGAGGATGAATATGTTTCTGATTCCGAATCTGAATCTGAGTCTGAACTTGAGCTATATGAATCCGATGAGGAGTATCTTCTTTTCCGCTTTATCTTTTTATCCTTGGATTCTTTTTTGTGTGTCCCCTTAGCTTCACGGTCAGATGCATCTCCAGAAGATATTTTTTTTGATTTCCCTGAAAATCATTAGTGTATCCCCATCAGTAATCTAGAAACTCCACATTCAAAGATTAACTTCATTACCTTTTTCTCTTTCAGAAACATCAGGTGCTCTTATCTGAGACGTTTCTCCAGAGTCTATTATGTTAACTGGGATAGTAGGTTTCCCATCACTCGTCCCCACAAGTTCCATTTTCTTGATTACTGTCATTCCCTCAACAACTTTGCCAAATACAACATGCTTCCTAAAATATGATTGAAGAAAATCAGTAACCTTGACAATGCATTAAACCTTGTATGTCATTTACAATGAACTTGAATTTCACAAAACGAAAAAAAGTAGGAGCAAAGATATATATACCCATCAAGATGTGGCTGGCGTTTAAAAAGTATAAAAAACTGGGACCCGTTAGTGTTTGGGCCACAATTTGCCATCGAAAGGACTCCAGCTCCATCATGGTCTAGTCTAAAATTCTCATCTGTAAGGATAACGGGAATAAATTGAGAAAAGAAGTCAACTTCACAAAGCCGGAAACAGAGAAAACGAAATTATACCTGAAAACTTCCCACCAAAGATGCTCTCCCCACCAGTGCCTGCAAAGCAACAAATTTGGGCATTAGTACTACAGGTAAAATTGAGTACATCAGTAATAGCACTACAAAGAGTATCTGCCCTAGTACATATTTTCATAACCACAGTGCTATCGTTTATCATCCATATAAACTAAGCTTCTTGTGTCAATTCCTGAAACCTTTGTGTTAATTAACTACTAACTAGATAATCTCTGCGTCCATCCACAGTGTATATATATCACCAAAAAACATATGTTACCGTAGAGAATGAATATTGTGATGTCATGTAATATATACAGTGGTATGGAAAATAATATAATTTCATATGTAAAGGATAACAAGTTTGAAGATTACCGTTTCCATTAGAAAAATCACCTCCCTGCAAGAAAGAGAACCAAAGTGTGAATGAAGAGCTTACAAAATGGTAGAGCAAATTTTCTAGGACAGCAAAAAAAAAAAAGAAAGAAAGAAAGTAGCAAAGCAATACATACTTGAGCCATAAATCCTTTGATAACTCGATGGAAAGATGATCCTTTGAAATGTAGAGGCTTGGTGGTGGTCTTTCCAACACCGGCCTCGCCTGCAACAACAAGTAAAGTATCAGAACAAATGAACTGTGATAAAAAGCAAAGCAGGGTCAGAGATAGATGTTGTGAGCAAGTGTAAGGTACCTGTACATAAGGCACGGAAGTTCTCTGCAGTCTTCGGAACAACATCAGCAAAAAGCTGCCATTGACACAGGAGAAAACAAAAAAAAATCATAACAAGCTCGAGACAGAAACGAACAGGGGAAAGCAAAAAAAAAAAAAAAAAAAAAAAAAAATGCAGAGTGCTGAAGTAATAATACCTCAATAACAATCCGTTCGACTGGATCCTCACCAATTGATACATCCAAGAAAACTAAAGGATTCTTCTTTTTAGTCATCGCTACAACAAAAGGAAAACATCCGTGAGAAGTAGAAAGGTCTACAAATTGTAGAATAAAAGCCCCGATAATTAATTTAATTATACATCGAAGCCAAAATAACAGATCTATCAAACTTAAATCGCTCTTATTAAAGAAACTAAAACCCTAAATAAACCCTAAAAGAAGTAGAGTCAGAGAGAAAGATGACTGGAGTGCTCCTTGTCCAAAGTTGAGAGTCAGATAGAAATAAAGCGAGGTCGGGAGACACTTACCAACTCTAAGCGGATCGAGCGAGCGAGCCGGAGACTGAAACTGAAACGGAGACGGTGGTGATTATGAATGAGAAACGAAGAGGAGAGAGTAGAACAAAAGAGAGGATAAATAAATAAATAATCTTAGTTAAAAACCTATATTGCCACGTGTCGAATTCAGTTAATGTTAATTTATTATATAGGCTAGCGGCCTCATCCATCGAGCCCGATGGGCCTCCAAATTGAAATGGAAGATGATGATGATTACTCTGCGGCCGCGACTACCCTTCTCTTCGACCGTCCGATCCCGCTGCTCCGGGGACCAGTACCCGCCGGTGGTTCTCATGTTCTAGCTTTCCGATCTCTGGATTCATGGTCAGCCGCTTTCAAGCGCTGCGAAACCCTAATCAAGGAGCAGTGCGAGGAAGGTGCTAGGATTGGGTGCGCCGTCTCCGCCTCCAAGAACTGTAAGCCGCCGTGGTGGAGGGGCTCTGGCGACATGAGGGAGCGAGAAAAGTGCGAAGAGCGGGAATTTAAGGCATGTGTGGCTTCCGCCATGGGCAAGTGTGCGGGCTTCGCCAAAGACAAGTGTTCTGGAGCGTTTTTAGAGGCGCGAGTCGCGAGTGAGGTTGAAGGACTGGTGTGGCTAGCGTCAATGCCGAAGGAAAGCACGTGGCGGAATCTCATGGGGCTGGCTTCGCTGGCTCAGACCAAGTGCCGCAGAGCCAGGGATCTTCTAAACCATTATAAGTCAAACCAAACTCTTAATTAGTTGCAGGGTGATGATCATTAGTTATGTTAATGATGTTTCCCTTTTTCTTATATCTGGTTTAGTTTGTTCAAATTTCATTAGATGATATAGGTCGTCACAAACAGACTCTTGAGATTAAGCTTGGTGCTACTCTAAATGACTCTTGTTTCTTATATCCCTACACATAACTGCTTGATCAATTTCAAATGTATGTCACTGAGCTACCAAAGCCTCTTCTGTTGTGTGTTACCCTCTGTATACGTTATGTTTTGTCTACAACCTCTCTAGCCTTGCCAATTAACTGCAAACTTTGATGATATTATGAGGAGTTTCTTAGTGTTTGCTTTGCCAAGAATCCTTGTTGAAATCTGCAGAGCTCTTTCTTTGGTGGTCTGTGGTCACGTCTAGTTTTAGTGGAGGTCAACTCATTTTGTGTTTTTACAAAGTCAACTACTGCTGCCTGCTTTTTTTAAGTCTTGCTGTGTGTCGTCACATGAAAAAGAAAGAGATGATGAGGCTCCCATTTCTTGACAACGAAAATGGAAACTGCTACGAAGTTTCGGGGATGCAACTGATGATAAGCCTTCTTCTCTCTCTGTCCTAGACGATTCTCACACGCTACTTACTCTATTAATATATTCAAACAACCTCTTTTTTTTCCTTTTGTTTTCTGAAAAAATGGTTTGTGGAAAAGTAGGTGTGACAAACTCGGTTTTGTTTCATACATCAATCAAGTGTATATTTGAGTAGTATTAATTCAGTTAATAGATATAGCAAACAAGTTGGTGTAGAAGATTCAAAAGCTCTAATCCTTTTCTTTTATTCGTCCTTGCGGACTAAGCATTCGGCAAGTTGGTACACGCACGTTATTGCTCATCGTTCTACAATGACGGCTTGTCCACACCACACTATATTGTTACATCATCATATGGCTGTTTTTACATAAATTACCATGTCTCAGATTAACTCTTTCTTTCGGACACAATGGTTCGAAACCCAAGCAAGAGCCAATAGATAAGTCAACACACAAGTACAAAAGGATGTGCGGCCCATGTCCTTTGATCGACATGCCTGCGTGTTTACAACGTGTTTTGAGTGGTTACACCGCCTGAAAAAAATTAAACTACGACGAGTTAAAAATTAATACAAGAGACTTAATAGTTTTAAGCAGAAAAAGTGTAATCCAAAGGCGGCCAAATGTGGATTTAAATATTAGAGCACGAAGCTCATGGTTTTGAAGAGAAATCATTTCTTCCGAGTCTTGAGTGTCTTTCAAGTCACACCACATATAGACGTGACTCTTTTATTTCCCCAAAAACTCTCTCTTTCTTTACACACAAAAGCATATGAGAGACCTCCAGAAATATGATTGCAGTGCTCTCTTGCTCAACCTTACCACCCCCAGCCTCAACAAGGCCCAGAGGCGTTGGCGTTTTGCCTATGCTGCCATCTACTCTGTGAGGGCTATGCTCTCTCTCGTTAAGGAGATGGTTCCCGCAAGGATTGATCCTAAAATATCTGATGACTCCCTCTCTCTCTCCTACACAGACCTCGAGTCCACTGATGGAGCAAATATCAACTCTATGCCTCTCTCTTACAGTCCTGACATCGATCAGGAACGACTTGTGGAGATCATGAAGGGTAAGGACTTAGCTGGCATCCAAGCGCTGGGTGGCGTTGCGGGTGTCGCTACTTCCCTAAGGACAAACGCCACCAAAGGGATCCATGGGAATGAGCAAGAAATCAGCAGACGCCGTGACCTCTTTGGCTCGAACACCTACCATAAGCCACCGCCTAAAGGACTTTTCTTCTTTGTGTATGAAGCTTTCAAAGACCTAACCATCTTGATCTTGTTGGTCTGTGCCACTCTCGCCCTTGGCTTCGGAATCAAAGAACACGGCATCAAAGAAGGTTGGTATGAAGGCGGAAGCATCTTCGTAGCAGTCTTCTTGGTCATAGTTGTCTCTGCTCTCAGCAACTTCAGGCAGGAAAGACAGTTCGACAAGCTTTCCAAGATAAGCAATAATATCAAAGTGGAAGTCCTTAGAGACAGCAGGCGGCAACATATCTCCATCTTTGACGTTGTTGTTGGTGATGTTGTCTTCTTGAAGATTGGAGATCAGATTCCGGCTGATGGTCTGTTCTTGGATGGGCATTCACTTCAGGTGGACGAGTCTAGTATGACCGGAGAGAGTGACCATCTTGAAGTGGATCTCAAGGATAATCCCTTCTTGTTCTCTGGCACGAAGATAGTCGATGGGTTTGCCCAGATGCTGGTTGTCTCCGTGGGTATGAGCACAACCTGGGGACAGACGATGAGCTCCATAAACCAAGATTCTAGCGAGAGAACACCTTTGCAAGTCCGTCTAGACACGCTGACCTCCACCATAGGAAAAGTTGGTCTTACGGTGGCTGCACTTGTCCTGGGAGTGTTATTAGTCCGTTACTTCACAGGGAACACAGAGAAAGAGGGTAAAAGAGAATACAACGGGAGCAAAACACCTGTTGATACTGTGGTTAATTCCGTGGTGCGAATCGTGGCAGCTGCCGTCACCATTGTCGTGGTGGCTATCCCGGAAGGCTTGCCATTGGCTGTGACTCTGACGCTGGCTTACTCCATGAAGAGAATGATGTCTGATCAAGCTATGGTCAGAAAGCTCTCGGCGTGTGAGACAATGGGCTCAGCGACAGTGATATGCACAGACAAAACAGGCACATTAACACTGAACGAGATGAAGGTAACCAAGTTTTGGCTTGGCCAAGAGTCAATCCATGAAGACTCTACCAAGATGATCTCATCTGACGTTCTCGATCTGCTTTACCAAGGCACCGGTCTAAATACGACGGGAAGCGTCTGTGTGTCAGACTCAGGATCAACGCCTGAGTTCTCGGGCAGTCCAACAGAGAAGGCTCTTTTGTCTTGGACTGTGCTAAATCTGGGTATGGATATGGAGTTAGTGAAGCAGAAACACGATGTTCTCCGCGTAGAGACTTTCAACTCAGCAAAAAAACGAAGTGGAGTTTTGGTCCGAAGAAAAGCTGACTATACAGTCCATGTACACTGGAAAGGAGCCGCTGAAATGGTCCTAGCTATGTGTTCTCACTACTACACGAGCACTGGGTCTGTTGACTTATTGGACTCCACCGCAAAGAACAGAATTGAGGCAATAATCCAAGGTATGGCGGCCAGTAGCCTGAGATGCATAGCCTTCGCTCATAAAGTATCGTCAAACGACTCGGGATTAGAGGAAGATGGCTTGAATTTGATGGGAATTGTGGGTCTGAAAGATCCATGTCGTCCTGGTGTCTCAAAAGCTGTTGAAACTTGCAAACTTGCGGGGGTCACCATCAAGATGATAACGGGAGATAATGTTTTCACTGCAAAAGCGATAGCGTTTGAATGTGGAATCCTGGACCACAATGACGAAGATGAAGAAGAGGCCGTTGTAGAAGGTGTTCAGTTCAGAAACTATACAGACGAAGAGAGAATGCAGAAAGTTGAGAAGATCCGGGTCATGGCAAGGTCATCTCCCTCCGACAAGCTTCTAATGGTCAAATGTCTGAGACTTAAAGGCCACGTGGTAGCCGTCACAGGGGATGGCACCAATGATGCACCTGCACTCAAAGAAGCAGATATTGGACTGTCTATGGGAATTCAGGGCACTGAAGTGGCGAAAGAAAGTTCAGACATTGTCATCTTAGATGATAACTTCACATCTGTTGCTACAGTCTTAAAATGGGGGAGGTGTGTCTACAACAATATCCAAAAATTCATTCAGTTTCAGCTTACAGTGAACGTTGCAGCTCTTGTGATCAATTTCATCGCAGCAGTTTCAGCCGGTGAGGTCCCTTTGACCGCAGTTCAACTGTTGTGGGTAAACCTCATCATGGACACTCTGGGAGCTCTGGCTCTCGCCACCGAGCGACCCACTAACGAGCTCCTGAAACGAAAGCCAGTTGGCCGAACAGAGGCCCTGATAACAAATGTCATGTGGAGGAATCTCCTGGTTCAGTCACTATATCAAATAGCCATACTCTTGATCTTGCAATTTAAAGGTATGTCTATATTCAACGTGTCCAAGGAAGTGAAGAACACACTCATATTCAACACTTTCGTGCTCTGTCAAGTTTTCAACGAATTCAATGCAAGGGAGATGGAGAAGAAGAATGTATTCAAAGGACTTCATAGAAACAGGTTGTTCATTGGAATCATAGCGATCACTATCGTGCTTCAAGTCATTATGGTGGAATTCCTAAAGAAGTTTGCGGACACAGTAAGGCTTAACGGGTGGCAATGGGGAACTTGCATAGCGATTGCATCTCTTTCATGGCCCATTGGCTTTTTCACAAAATTCATTCCTGTTTCTGAGACACCGTTCCTCAGTTATTTTAAGAATCCAAGATCCTTATTTAAGGGTTCAAGAAGCTCATCTCTCAAGAAACCTTGAGAAGACTACCATAGTAGAAGCTTACCAGTTTACAAGATTTAAATTCATTAGGTGAAACTTTGATGGTTGCCCACCAAGAGGTGCATTTACGAGGTTATGGCCACTGACTTCTAAGTTCTTTCAAACTGCTGCAACAAGGTGGCTTTCCAGTTCACTTTTATAGAAACATTAAGCAAGATTACTAGGTTGGTTTAAGAAGATATCTGGATGGCTTAAGAAAACTGAAGGAAAAACAATAGTGCGAGTTTGAATTTTGGCCAACCCATTGGTGGGTACTAAGACTAGCCTTGGTTTATCTGCTGTACAGTGGAAGGGTATATTACAACGTTTGTACTTTTAAAGCTAAACAAGTAGGGAAGTTTTGTCTTGAGGTGAGGGTTACATACATACATCGTGCAAGTTTGTCTGGTAATGTTTGGGTGAATATGTGAGAGAGAGACCATTTTGGTTTTGTACAGTTTTCCTTATACTTAAGACGTTTGGCTTCTAAATTCTCTTTAAAACACTAAAACTAGATGAATCTATGGTAGATAAATAACACAAAAACATGGGAATAGAAAGTGGAGAGGGTGACAAAGCAGGAGAAAACAGATATAACCCCTACAGCGGTTTCATATAGTGAAATGTGTGTTTGGGAGTTTTCTTTCAAGAGCCATGTGGAGTGTTTTATCAGTGACTGTTCCTAAACCAGGAAGGAGTGAGGCTGTCACAGCATGACCTAGCTTGGGTTTAAGCAAAATATGTTTCCACATTCCTCTATTAACCAAAGATAGATCATGCTGGCAGCTTCACTTGTTCCCTTGTGGACTTGTCTTCAAAATACTACAAAAAATAAAAACTTTAAAAAGCTTCGTTCGATGAGGAAATTGGAAACTTGGAAAATTAAAACATATGTGATGACTTTGTGGTTTGAGGCGTTATAGATACTTATAGAAAGAGATGAGAGAGGATTTGAGGGACAGATGTTAAAAATTTAAAGAGATGGTTGGGTAAAAAGGAGAGAGACACCACGAATTAAAGAAGCCTTAAACAGTGAATTAAAAGAAGCATCATAATGCATACAGCTAAGAGAGGAAGAAAGAGAGAGAGAGAGCGAGAGACAAAATCAATAGGGCTATGAAGAGATTAGCGCCTCGGCCCTGCATACCTATATCTCCACCACCTGTGACCCTAAATATACTCCTTTATTGTGATACATCTCTTTCTTTCTCTAAAATCTCTCTCTCCCTCTTTCTCACGTACACAGTGTCGTACCTGATTTTAAATCTTGACCGTCAAGAAGCTTCACCAAGGTCCATGTTTAGTTTGACTCCGCGTATCTAAAAGACTTCATCTTTAGGTTTTGCATCAACCACCCTCCTATGTTTCCTCCTGCATTAGGTATCCCACAAGGCCACAAAATAAGACAAAATATACCATCATTCTATTAAACAATGCAAATACAAAGACGTAAACAGTAAACAGCTGAGGTTTGTGGAGTGTTTAAATGCAGATGAATATAGGTGGAATATATGAAATATTCATCCACGGGTTTGGTAGGTGTGGGTTTAAAAGCAAATAATATATAACGAGAAAAGAGAGGTCAGTATCTTGGAGACATTTACTCTCAAAAGACTTACTAGGTCTCTGCTGAACAGCCCTAGTTAGACGACTCTATCCCTGGCTTCGTGTCTAGGTCTCTGCTTCCTGCTTTTAATTACTGATATGCCTTTACTATTTTTCCTCTTAATCAGGTCTCCATCTTCCCTGTTACTTTGCAATCTCTCTCTTTCCCTTCTATGGTGCAAAACAAAAGAGGTCATTACACTCCTAAAATGACGACTTCTTGTTGTTCTTGGTGGGACACAGGCAAATAACCATATGCAAACCTTATGGAGCTATGTGGAGCTAAATTACATAATAATCTTCGCCTGAATTGATGAACATATGCTTTGTCACCAAAAATCTCCGCAAGAACACAGCCCACTTTCGAAGTGATGAAATCTATTGGCATCTCTCATTACAATGTCTCGTCTGAATAACTCAGAGACCAGCTTACAAAAAATATGGCAATCTCTACAGACACGTAGATTTTTTGTGATCCGAAGACAGGCTCTGTCAGGTGTTCTGAGCAGACCATAAGCAATTGCTAGCCTCTCACTGTGTCCATGCAGCATCTGAACCTTCTCCCCTTCATCTACATTATGCAGAACAAACTTTGTATCGGGTAAATAACCTGCTTCCTTCTCCAACTTCCTAGTAACCTCGGACAATTTCTCATATATCTCTTTGGTCTCTGGGTGAGACTTATCTCTTGCTGTAAATTTATGAACCTTGCCGTCTATCTCAATCCAACTACATCCAGGGTGTTTCTCTAATCCGCTTGCTTTCATTTTTGCCCTCACTCTTTCTACATCGTCCCATCTTCCTTGTTCAGCAAAGACATTAGATACAAGCACAAGATTTCCTGGATTCTTAGGTTCTAGCTCAAGGAGCCTCTGAGCTGCTATCGCTCCAATTTCTTTCTCTGAATGAGATCGGCATGCGGCAAGGAGTGCACACCACACTTCTGTGGTCGGTTCTGTCTTCATCATTTTAACGAATTCAAAGGCTTCCACTACACAGTTTGCACGACCCAGCATGTCAACCAGACACACGTAATGTTCGGGCCATGGTTCCAATTTATATTCATGTTCCATGATCTTGAGAAACCCTCTACCCTCGTCAAGCAGACCTGCATGGCTGCACGCATAAAGAAGAGCCAGAAATGAAATGTGATCGGGCGAGATGTTTTCATGCCTCATTTTATTGAACAACTCAACAGATGCTTTTCCACAGCCGTGCATCCCATATGCATTGATCATACTTGTGAATTGCAGTAAACCTTTCCTTTCTATCCCATCAAATACAACCTGTGCACTCTGTAAATCGCCACAGCATGCATACATATCAACAACTGCAACTGCAATGGACTCCTCTAGGGAAAATCCCTTGCGGAGTAAGTAGCCATGAATTTCCCTCCCATTCCTGAGGGCAGATAAACTTGCTGCAGTGGACAGTATACACAACAATGCTACAGAATCAGCTGACAAACCAGTTTCAACCATGCGTCGAAAGATCTCAACAGCCTTGTTTTCGTTACCATTTAGAGCACTAGACGAAATCATGCTAGTCCAAGAGACAACATCTTTACCTTTAATTGATTCAAATATTCGAGTAGCATAGCCCATGTTCCTGCATTTCCCGTAAACATCTACCAACTCATTCTGTATCACAGTATCAAGTAAACCTTTTCTCAAGATGTGACAATGAACCTCTTTGACAATGAGCTCGGATTTCAGCAAACTACAAGCTCGGAGGATGCTTCCCAGCATCAATTCATCAATTTCCATCCTTTTCTTAGCAACATTCCGAAAGAGTTGTAAGGCTTCTACGTGACAATCATTCAGGGCATAACCAGCAATGACTGTAGTCCATGAAATAAGATCTTTTTCATGCATCCTAACAAACACTCGGCCCATATAACATGTGCGGTTGCATTTTGAATACATATCTATCAACGTGTTTCCAACCTGCAAATTAGAATCCCAGCCATGTTTAATGACGTAAGCATGCAATTCCATTCCTGCCAACAGATTGCTTAATCTTCCTGACGCTGCAATGACACTGGTCATCGAAACCTCGTCGGGCTTCTGGCCAGCAGCGATCAAATCACAAAAGAATCCTAATGCCTCCTTGTACATGAAATTCTGAACATATCCCTTAATCAGGGAATTCAATGTCACAACGTCAGCGTTGTCCATGTGACGAAGAATCCTTCCAGCCTCGAGCATTTTACCACACCTGGTATACATTGCAATCAAGGCGTTGCACACATATAGTTCAGAAGAAAGATTTGATTTCAGGACAGCAGCGTGAATCTCTTTCCCTGTGTATGCATCTTGACAGGCTGTGAGAGCCGAAACAAAAGTGTAGCTGTTGGGGGAAGGACCAATGATCTGCATTTCTCTGAAAAGCTCTAAAGTCTCGGAAGATTGGCCAGACGAGGAAAACGAAGACATGATAGAGTTCCACAGAACAGCGTCTCCTTTATCTTGGGATCCATGAAACAGACGCCTTGCAGCGCTTAGGTCATCATTCTTAGCATACATGGAAAGCAACGCATTGACAATAAAATCAGTAGAACTGTATCCAAGTTTAACGAGCAGAGAATGAAGCTCAGTGCCACTCCGGGAATCTCCAAGGTAGCCGCAGGCTTTAAGCAAGAGAGGAAAAGAGTAAAGATGGAGAGGAACGCCCTGGAGCCGCATATTGCGGTAGAGAGAAAGAGCAGAAGCAGGTTCATCATTGGAAAGATAGGCTCCAATCATCGCATTCCATGCAAAGGGAGTTCTGTGAGGCATTTCGTCGAACACTTTCTCTGCGTCGTCCACAGAGCGACACTTGCCGTACATAAACACAAGCTTACCGGCCAAAAAATCTAATTCAATAGCGGGGAAAGACTTGTAAATGAGGGAATGCAGCTGCCGACCTTGAGAGAGAGCTCCAAATTTGCCACAGAGCTCAAGAACGGAGGCATAGGCTTCCGTGGAAGGGTCATCGTCCAGCCGTTGAAAAGATTCGTATAGGCCACCACCATCGGAACAAGAGAGGTTCAGAGAAGAGACGAGTTGGACGGGCTTTACGGGGTAACTGAGAGGAGCTGGGTTTGTTCGAAATCGGGGACGGCATGTAGCATGGAGAAGAAACGTGGGACTGGAGATCGTCGAAGCAGAGTAGTACATGATGATTTTAGATGAAGAGACTGGGACATTTTTGCTCAATAGCCTCATTGTTGTTATTTTAACCGCATGTCTTTTGTTTTGCTTTCTTCAATCGCAGCCCGCCCGTAGATGATGATACAGCCGCCATGGTTCAATCAAATTCAAACCCTCCTTCATTTAAGACTCTAAGAGCAAATCCATTGGACATACTCAATTGAGTATCTCTATCTTTTAATAATATTAAAGATCACCCAAATTTTTTGACATATTTGCTTTTCATTTTTGTCTTCCCATTAGTCATCCTTGGGTGTCTAAATTTTTATTATTAAAAAAATGTTAAAAGTATATTTTATAATGTTATACATGTTAGTTATATAATTTATGCAATATTAGGAAAATAAAACTAGTAGTAGAATATATTTATTGAAAAACAAATATAATACATTAAAAACTTTAATACATATTTTACAATCTTAAAAAAACCACAAATTTAAAACGGAATACAATAATGAAAAAAAAAAACATAGAATGATAGAAACATATGAAAGCATTATGAATAACATAATTAGTATCGTTCTAATATCGAGTTCCACCAAATTTTTGCCAGATATGTTCAACCAAATCAGCTTTAAGCCGTCGATGTTGCGGTGTATCACGAACTTGATTCCAAGCGCCCATCACATCGTTGAGATTGTTAATCCTATCTGTAGAATATGTTAAATCGACCTGTGAAGTCCGACTTCCTTCTCTTTGATAGAATTCTGTTGTATTGTACAGGCTGTATCCATCTCGTTCATCTTCTACTATCATATTGTGCAATATGATACATGCTCGCATTATCTTTCCTATTTTTGCCTTATCCAAAAAAAGTGCAGGATTTTTAACAATTGCAAAACGAGCTTGCAAGACTCCAAAAGCACGTTCGACATCTTTTCGGGCAGCTTCTTGACACCTTGCAAATAATGATGCTTTCGGGTCTTGTGGAAGTGAAATTGATTGGATGAATGTTGCCCATTTCGGATATATACCATCAGTGAGGTAGTAAGTCATATTGTAATGTCGTCCATTGACAAAGTAATCTACTCTCGGAGCTCGACCTTCTAAGATGTCATCAAAAACTGGTGAACGGTCAAGAACATTAATATCATTTAAAGTACCTGGAGGACCAAAAAATGCATGCCAAATCCAGAGATCTTGCGATGCCACAGCTTCTAAAACGATTGTAGGTTTTCCAGATCCACGAGAATACTGCCCTTTCCAAGCTGTTGGACAATTTTTCCATTCCCAATGCATACAATCAATGCTTCCGATCATCCCGGAAAATCCGCGGTCCTCTCCTAAATTGAGTAATCGTTGGAGATCCTCTGCTGTAGGTCTTCTTAGATACGTATCTTGAAACAAATATATAATTCCCTCCACAAATTTTTCCAAACATTGCATTGCGGTGCTATCTGCTATGCGGAGGTATTCATCAACCGCATCATATGCACACCCATATGCCAAAATACGAATGGCTGCTGTACACTTTTGTAATCCAGACAGACCCAACCTTCCCGTAGCATCTCTTCTTTGTTGGAAATATGGTATTTCATTGGAAAGTGCCTCAACAATACGTATGAACAATGACTTGTTCATTCGAAAACGACGACGGAAACTACCAGCAGAGTAAGTAGCATTTTCGCTGAAATAATCATTCCATAATTGAATATGCCCTTCTTCGTGTTGTCTATCAATATAAGCTCTTGGCCGCCTTGAAGTAGTTGGTTGTTGATCATTTCCATAATCATTTAGGCAATCTTGGAATATATTGCCAAAGTAGTTGGGAAGAGTGAATAAAACATAAGGAATATGAGTTTACAAGAGAGTTGGGAAGTAGCCGATTATCGTTTAAGAGAGTTACAAGAGACTGAATATGATTCTCGTTTGCTATATATACAAGTTTACTGAACATCAAGTGGGGAAAGAAAAACACAAAAAAGTTCACGATAATGCTGGGTTGGTAATGCTGGGTTGGTAACATCAAGTGCTAGTAATGCTGGGTGTTTTCCTCCATTTAAATTTTTTATTCATCATCTCTTTTGATATGGGCCAGGCCTATTAAAACACACAATACATTCTCGGCCCCGTTTCTGTTAATTGAGATTTACGATAAGAAGGACGCTTGCGTGGCCGATCGAATCAAGAAATCTAAAACGCTTAAACCAAAAAAACATCGATATCATAAAAGGTTGGCAAATACACATCACAGATGAATTCATTTATTCGCAAGTTGCTGCTTTGACGACGCGAGAGTGAGAAACGAACGTAGAATTATGATATACATATATATCATTCATGCGTTGATTCGTTTTTCATTCATCTCTTTTTGTTTTTTGGTGTAGTATAGCCTAATTAAAAGTCAACGTACAAAAAATGAGGAAGATGATCAACTTCTCAGCCATTAATATCCTCGTATTGATCTTATTGGTTTCCACAGGTACGTAACATATCCCATCACTTTCCACCTCGACCTATCTCGTTTTTACATGTTGCTGCTAATTATGTCACAGTACTCCACATATAGGATTGATGGAGCAAGGAGAAGCGCAAGCCCAAGGATGTGAATGGGAGTGCAAGCATCTACCAAACTTTCCGTGTTGGTTAAAGGATGCAGGAGAACGCCTTTGCCACGACTTGTGCAAGTACGAAGGAGCCATTGGCGGCTTTTGTGTCTCCGACCCCCACCGCTGCCTCTGTCGCAAGGCTGGCTGCTCCTGATTTTCATTTACCCTCTTTTCCTCGTATACATATATCTATATATCTGATGCGGTTGTGATCGAGTGCTATATCCTATATGGATTGTGATATTTAATAAATACGGTGGTGTATAACATAGGCATCATTCATTTTGTTGGATCTCCACGATCACAATACTATCTAGTACCTTTTTTTCCTTCTTATTCTCTCTTATATGTTTCGTTTGTTGATTACTAGAATCGTACATGAACCCAAAAAACCTAACTAACTTTGCTTCACACTCGCCTCTACTTCCCCGGGGTTGTCGTTGCTCATCAGTAGCTCTTCCCAAAACCCGTCGTCGAGCTCCCTCTCCACGCCATCAATCCGTTGCCGTCCATATCCTTGCATCTCTAGCGCCAGAGCCTCCAGCTCCGATACGTGCTCCACCGCTTCCGTTTTGACCAAGCTCTCCTCCTGATCAATCATCGCAGCCTCCTCTATCCCTGTCATCTGCTCAAGTAGCTGTTGCAGAAGCGAAGGGTTCTGTACCGCACGCCTCAAGAAGGTCATCATATGCCTCTGTTTCCTCTCTGCACCATTAATCCTCTGCTCCATGGCTTGGATGTAGCCTCTCGCTCTCTGCTCCTCCTCTCTGAGCCTCGATATCTCCATCATTAGGACATGACTCTCTTCTCGGAGCTGCGTAGGCTCGACGACGCTGGGGTCATGACCCTCGGATTGCGAGTGGTGGAGTGAAGGAGGGGCAGAGGAGGAGGCTCGTCGCTTGATGCTTTTGAGAAGGTCTCTTTGACCCATCAAAAAACCTTCATTCATAAACTCCCATCTCTCTGTCTCGATCTTTCTGAATCCCTGCGGGTCAATAAATAATCAACTAATTTGGTAAGTTTGCGACCTCTCTTTCTTACTACTGTACATGACAGTCAAAAATCATTATCTTCTATTTTATTATTATATCCATCCTAATAGGATAAAGAAAGTTTCCAGTATTTGCGAAAGCTTAATTCTCATTCAAAACTAGCTTTTTTCACCAACCATTACTGTGCATAACTTATATGGCCGGAATTTTCGGTTTAAACAACAAATTTCACAAATTAAACAAGAGACAAATTATTTACCATTCTGCAGTAATTGGAGGCCGAACGCATCATTGAGGTCCTCCAAAACTATATATAAGATGAAGGAGGGAACGTAAAAAGTGGAAAGAAAAAGAAAACGTAGCAATGTCTTCTAGGTGGAGGAACAGAGATACTTACATAAGTGTTGAGCTGTCTGACAAAGCTGGAGAAGTTGTTGTGCTTGAAGTATAGAGGGAGGATAGTAGCCGAGAAGGAATGTGGATCCCAGACGACAAAACTGATGCCTCCCCTGCACCAAGACACAATGTGATTTATGTTTGGATCATTCACCATCTCGTACGTCTTTGTTATAAACGGTGAAGGCCCTGGTGGTTCCTGCATAGGCACTTGCGGCATTGACCGCGGTCTGGAGCTTGACGACGGGTCCATCTCGTAGCAATGCTAGATCTCAAACGATCTATGATTGGATTTTCTGTAACTTGTAATCGAAGAGAGGAAACAAATCATTTGGGTTCCTGAATTAGAGAAGACAGAAGGAAGAAAAAAAAAAAACAAAAAGGTCCAAGGAAAAGAGCGGGAAGTGCAGTCTTTTTTTTTTTGAAAAACAGAGTACTCTGCTTTTCGTGGTGGTTAGTTTAATGGCAGTTGAAGAAGGAGATGTGGTGGAGACAATGGCCACGTATGTAACTTAAATACATATATATGCAGGGAGGCTAGTGAACCCCAAATTCTTTTTAATCACATAGTAGTGGGCTTCGATCTTTCTAGAAACAATACAAGAGGATGGGTACATATCATCCTTAGAACGTTCCGGAACGTATACTTTTGACGAGTTTAAGGTAAGAATCCCATGAAATATTTAGTAGTAGTCTAATCATGCTAGTGTATATATTTTTATATGATTAAGTTGCTCACCGATGGATCGTTCGTGTAATTATAACTTAAACAAGCTGATCGGTAGTAGTACGAGTTAAGCCTAGGGAAGTAGAAAACACGATATACACAAAACTGATTGGTACATATGGATTTTTCCAAAAAGCAGTAGAGTCCAAAGTCCCGAGTCTAAAAACGTGGCGAAAGAGAAAACTGCCACGTTGTGTTTGATGCCTTGTAGAGTGTGATTTGTGGACATAGTGACCATGTGGCCGCGCGCTCCAGTCGATGCAACTTGGATTTTCCTGTATAAATTTATAGTAATTGTTAGAACTTAGAAACATAGATAGTGGCATAGACGATTGTTGATTGTGTGTATTTGTGTTACTAACTAACTACTACTTAAACAAACTCAACGCAAGAACATTCCAAAAGTTCCTCATCAGTCATCACACTAGTCTCTCCTTCGTTTTTTATTGTTCATGACAAAACTTGCGGGAATACCAACTTTATTGCCACGTAGTACGTCCTAGTGAATTAAATTCAAGTGCAAGTGGAGTGGGCTTTCAACGAACCTGTGGATCATATTAATAAACCCAAAATCATAAAGCCCAACAGTGCCCAGGGGGAGGGGGGTTTCAATGATCCATCCATACATAGATAATACAGAAGATCGTTAGCAGTCCTCGCTCGGCGATTCTGATTGATCTATTTTCAATTTGTTCTTTTGGTTGTTGTTTTAGCAACTTTTTGTTGGTTTTGTTAATATCCGATGATTTGGTGCGTGTGTGTCAGTCAGATGATGATGTCGAAAATCAAATCAAGTATGCTAAATCTAGGGTTCCTTGTATCTGTCTTCATCGTCTTCTTGGCGATGAATTGTGGAGGTGAATCACCGACGTGTTTGGCGGTCTACAAACAAGGCGGAGCTCCAGCGGTTTTTCAATCACCCAAATGCCCTCGTTGGAACTGGGCCCCCGACGAACTCCTACTACTACTGGTCTTTGCCATACGGCAGCCATCCAGGGTCGGAGAAATTACCAAGAGGATCGTCTTCTCTGTGCTCTTGATCTTCGCGTTCCCTTTCCCCGTATGTACCCCCCAGAGAAGATCTGCTTTCTCTCTTTCTCTCTCTCTCGAGTTATCAATTTTGTTGATGACAGTGTCTTATAATTTGAGCAGGCAAGTCTGGAACCAAGGATGTTTCCGTTGGCATTGCAGCAGTTTTTGACGGTCATAATGGTGCAGAGGCCAGTGAGATGGCTTCAAACCTTTTGTTTGATTACTTTGCTTTGCATATCAACTTTCTCTTGGACGCTACTTTTTCTGCTATGACTAGCAAATCCATTGGAAGATTACCTACTCATCCAGACCACGGTCTTATTTTGCATGGCCTTACTCACGATTTTAAATTGCAGTTGAGTTCTTTTTCCCTATCTTATATCAACTTAGTCATTTTCCATGTGTGTGTGAGGAGGAGATTTGTGGTTTTGTAATCTGTGGCATGTCCTCCCCTCATTGTAGAGTCCCCATTTCCTTGCAGGTTTCCAGACTCTTTCCCACTTGATCTTGACGATTCTCTTCACTTAGATATCATCAAGGAAGCATTGCTGAGAGCCATCCATGACATTGATGCCACATTTACTAAGGTATATAGTCATTCCCTCAAACGTTTCCTTTTCAGTATCATGATGAGGATACAACCAGCCACACTTTGTTTTTTTTTTCCTCCAGGAAGCATCTACCCGAAAGTTGATTTCAGGTTCAACGGCTACTGTTGCACTTATCGCAGATGGTCAACTAATGGTCGCTAGTATCGGTGACTCAAAGCACTTCTGTGTTCTGAAAAATTTGAGACTCCGGAAGAAGCTAGAGGTTTGCCAACATCTATTTCTACAACCAAGTTGCCTATTTATAAAATCCAGTATTGTATTCATTTATAAACATTTTGTTGCTACGGTGTTTGTTTATCGCAGCTACTTTGGTGAAGTTGTACAGAGAGCGAAGGCGCAATCGAGGCTCCTCTCCATCAAGGTTTTCTGACTTTAAACTGGAACATCGCAATGGACTACTGCGTTTTATTGCCAAAGAATTGACAAAGGACCATCACCCAAATAGAGAGGATGAAAAGATTCGTGTTGAAGCTGCAGGTGGTTACGTCACTGAGTGGGCCGGTGTGCCACGAGTGAATGGTCAGCTGACTGTCTCCCGTTCAATTGGTGACCTTACTTATAGAAGGTAGGCATTGCTTCTTGTATCTTGGTGTCTCTCTGTACCGATGATCATGATGAGTGCTGAAACTCGTGTTTCTCCTAGTATACTTACTTTGAGAGATAAAGTAAGAGTTTTGATATCTATTTCAGTTACGGTGTCATCTCGGCACCCGAGGTGATGGACTGGCAGCCTCTACTGGCCAATGACAGCTACTTGGTAGTGTCATCTGATGGAATCTTTGAGAAGTTGGAGGTGCAAGAAGTTTGTGATCGTCTGTGGGAAGTAAACAATCAAACTAGCTCTGGAGCAGGAGTGCCTTCATACTGCTCAATTTCTTTGGCACACTGCTTGGTTAATACTGCTTTTGAGAAGGGAAGCATGGACAATATGGCTGCTGTTGTTGTTCCTCTAAAATCGAATCTAGTTACCCAGCTCCAACGGAAGGAGCAGAATATGAATGACAACAAAGAAAAGATTGCTGCAGCACTACCCAGTAACAACTGTGCGCTGCCATGTGAGTTTCTCTGATTACAATCAGCATCCTGGTTATGAAATGTAGAGTTTAAACTTCTATGATAATCTTTCATACAATCTCATGTTTGGCTAATCAAGTTTTTGCCTTTCAACAGTGCCTAACGGTATAAATTTGGGTCCATTGCAATCGAAACAGGCTCAGCCACTTGCAAAAATGTTTAACAGGTTATTGGTAGGACCAATTGACACACTGTCACTATTCCCATATTCAATTTGTTCCTAAGGCATTCTCTGACAAATGATTGTGATATGCATTATTTCGCTATTGTGTAAATCTCCGATTGAGCTAGCGACTTCTTTTGTAATGTGTGCCTTCTTATAACAATTGATTTTGATTGCAAGAATGAGTGGGCGGGTCAGCTCTACTTTTTTTCTATCAATCTTTACGAAAATTTGCATTATTGACCTGGAAAATGAGTTGATATGGGCCATGCTTCTTATGCCAGGTTGAAGTTAAAAATGGAAGTTTTTGCCGCTTTTATATGTCAGAGAACCTTATCGGGGCGTCTGAAGGGAGACTGGATCATCTGAACGGTTACATGGGTGACTTACCTCAGGTTTTACCTGCATCTGCCGAGCCATTCTCTGGTAAATGAAATTTTTTCTCAGTGGAATCCTCTTTTGTACCAGAAATCTTAATGATATTTTTTTGGGTTCCAATAACCTATTATTTAGTCATCATCAAAACCCTGATTTTCCCCTTTTTTGGTGCATCTGATATATTTGTCGATGAAAAAGGCTGGTGTTTGCCTTCTGGAACGGCTACCAACGAGAATCGAGATCAGTGTATCAATCCTGATAGCTTTGCTACTTTCCTTGGGTTACTTGAATCTGTACCGTTACATGGTTTTGGTGCTAGTAATGGGACGGATGAGATTCCATTTCCGGACTCAAGGTGCTTTTTTCTTTTTCCTTGGAATTGGTCAGTTATTTTATTTCGGGACTCAAGTGTCTTCTTCTTTTCCCTTGGTATTGATAATTTATTTCCCTCTTTCACATCATCGTTGATGACTGAGATCCTTTTACTTGATCTTAGTAGTCCTGTGATTAGCTGCTACCTACACCGTGTCCTTTGTTCTCTCAAATTCTTGGTTTTTCTTCAGTGCACTTGGTAGTCATTGCAAAATTTTGGAGGGGAATTTGTCATTGTTGTACGCATGTCATGTCTTTTTGTTGCCTTTTGGTTTAGATGGTTTCCTCAAAGAAACATGATGGTCTAATTTTTGTGTCTCCATATTATGGAAACAGTTATGTTTCACAATAGATATAAAAATTCTAATAAAATGGCTAATAAATTGTGTAAATTGTCTGATATCATGTGATTATTTAGCTATGTGCTGAAGAAAAAATTTGGGCGTGGTGCATTTGGTGAGGTATGGTTGGCATTTCACTGGAATTGCAATCAAGGAAATAACGGTACTAGTTGGAACAATGAAGATGTGAATACATCACAAAATGGTGTTCATTATGATACTGATGGTCCTGATAACTCCTTCATTTTGAAACGGATTATGGTATGTGTTCTTTTTGGGTTTTTTGTTTCAAAATTTTCCATCGAAAATGATGTGTCTGCAGTTCTCTTTTCTCTGCCTTTGGTTTCTTAAGAGTGATGGTGAGAAGACGTGTATCTGTGATGCGTGGGCATCACTTTTGTCATTAGGGGATGGAAAAAGTTCTCCAGTGTTCATTGCTTATTACATAAATTGAGTAATTAAGATCTGATATTGGTTATTCATTACGAGATTTTGTTCTCTGTTTGTCATGTCATCTATTGACCTATATGAGGAATGCAAATCCTTTCTCAAACTTGATTTCTACATTTTCCCACTATTTTCCCTAAACAGGTAGAGAGAGGACCAACTGTCTATCTAAGTGGTCTAAGGGAGAAGCATTTTGGTGAACTGTTTCTAAATGCATACACTGCAGGGCAAACGTCAAGTTCTAAACCAGCGTCATCAGAACTGGGTCTCTCTGAAGAGGGTTTGAAACATATTGCTAGATACATAGAGTATTTTGAATCTCGATATAATGACATATGGCTTGTGTTTCACCACGAGGGTGTGTCTTTATCAAAGCTGATTTACACTGTGGAAGAAGTAGAGAATGGTTCTGCTGGTGAAAAGGCTGAAGAGGCAAGTCACGGGCAGATACTTCGTCCGTCAAAGTGGTGGACCTGGTTGAAGACGACAGAATCAGGAAACGAAGAAATGCGGAGAATAATATGGCAATTGGTATGTGCATAGAAATTTGAGATTGTTTTGATTTTCTTCCTTTGTTTGACAGGTGCATCGTGGGAATCTAATTATATGTGTGCTTACTATATTACTTTATGCTTTATTCTTCTTTTTCAGTTGCTAGGTCTAAAGGCATGCCATGGTCGCAATATTACTCACAGAGATATCAAACCCGGTAAGAAACTTTTTGATGTTTTTGATAGTTCATATAATGTACAATCTGTGACAGTTTATTATTCTCACGAAAATTAATTTACAATGTTCCTAAGAGAATATGGTGATATGCCTTGAAGACATCAAGTCAGGCAGATGCTTAAAGGGTGTACCAAATGGAGATCATAACTTCAAAACTAAAATGTACTTCGTTACAATTTATTTTACTATTTCTACTTTGCTGCAGCACTTAAGTCTTTGGGTCCTCCACTTCTACAATTTCTTGTTTCTTGGTAACTGATGGTTGTATTATTTCTATTTAGGCGCATAATCGACTTTGGCAGTGCACTTGATGAATATACGGTGAAACATTTGTATGGGTCAACAGGTCCTTCAAGGTATATCTTTTTCTTTGTATATCTTTGTGAAATTTTACCTCCTCCGGTTTGTGAGTCCTGATCATTATAATACTTTGGATTATCTTGAATTCAGAGCAGAACAAACACATGATTATGCGCCACCAGAAGCCATTCTGAACAGTAGCTGGCACCGTGGGCCAACCAGCTTGACATTAAAGTATGGCAGATACAGCAATTTTTCCTTAAAGCGTGGCTGCAGTTGGCCCCGCCCAATGTAGATGTAACAACCCTTTTTCTTGCAGGTACGACATGTGGAGTGTTGGGGTTGTGATGTTAGAGATGATTTTAGGATCACCAAACGTTTTTGAGATTAGTTCTGTTACACGCGCCCTTTTGGATCAACATATCAGAGGTTGGAGTGAAAACTTTAAAGAGCTTGCATACAAGTAAGTTTGATTTAGAAGTAAATAATTTTACTTGAGATTTGACCACCACAAGGCTCTTTGGACAACTATTAATATGTTTGTATTTTTCGGTACCAGGCTTCGATCCTTTATGGAGATGTGCATCCTAATCCCAGGTAGCTCTTTAAAACATGGTGGCGCCAGCTCAAAGCAGGTAAAAGACAGTTTGTCATTTTGACTGATTATCGCTATTTAATATTTGTGGTTTATTTGACACGTCTCAACAAGTCGATTTGATCTACAATTTATGAGATTGTGTTTCTCTGAGATATTCTTGGCAAGCACATTCAGCTTTTTGTTTTCTAGCGATAAAGGCATGTTTTATTGAATATATCATGTGATGTGATGTGTAGGGTGGGATTTCACTTGCGTCATGGAAATGCTCTGAAGAATTTTTGGCAGAACAGATAAAGAGTAGAGACCCTCTGAAGATTGGGTGGGTTTGATGATTTCTTAACTTGATTGGTCCATTTGAAGTGTTGAAAATGTCTTCGTTACATTTTGAATGTGGGAAATGCAGGTTTCCTAATGTTTCGGCTTTAAGGTTGGTGAGGGGTCTGTTACAGTGGTACCCTGTGAGTTTCTCTGTCCTTATCTCTGCGTTATACGTTGCCGTTTTTTTCCTTATAGCAATTGGGGTTGCCGTGTTGACACATTTGGATTTGATATTGTGGGAGCGCAGGAGGACAGATTAAACATAGAAGAGGCTCTGCAGCACCCTTATTTCCAACCTCCTCCCGTCTACTAAGTGTAGAAAACAGTAAGACATCTTCTCTTCTAGTAACTAAACTCCTTGGTACATTTACATAAAAAGGTAAGATGAGTCTCCTCCTTCGAAGATCGAGAGTGGTGGCTTGATAGAATGGGAAAAATATAGGCTGTGCGTTTCTTTCGAAATTTGAAGCCAGGCGCAGCCATGGAAGGTTGTAGAGAAAGAGAAGAGGAACATTATAGTACTGTTGTAGCCTGCTGCCTGCCTGTCTTTTCCCTGTAAATAAATTTAAAAAACCTGAAGTTTTCACTACCTTCTTTTGTAAATTGTTGTCCATATTTAATTTATCGAGAATGGGAAACTGAATCCGAATGGATCGTAAAATTAGGCTAAGAAATAAATACGAAGATGACGTCGGTTTTGATATATTTCTTCTATGTCGTTGGTTGTGATAAACAACAACGTTGGCGCGGAATCTTCTTCGACGTGTTACAAGCACCGTGGAGCTCTGGCGGTGTTCCGATGAAGAAGAAAAACAACAATAATACGTGGGCTCGCGGGATCGTTATTTTAAGTTGATGGTTTTTATTTGATGGGCCTGGCCCATATTTGAACTGAAGAAACATAATCGTTAACGTAGTTTGTTTCTCTCTTCGTCAGAGAGGCCCACCACCTGGGTGAAGAATATTCTGAGAATTTAATAACACGTGTCAAGATCTGACCCGTCCGATTATCAATTTGTTCATTGCTGGACGTATCGGGAAGGTTCTTCTCGCCGCCTCTTTGTTCTACATGTTGAAGAAATCGTCGGGCTCTGAAAATTAGTTTTCGCCTGAGTTGACATACACACACGAAACGAAACAACGAGAGAGAGATTGGGGAAGATGTGGAACAAGTACAAGTATGATTTGGAGTCGGCGCAGACGCCTCTGTACCCTATGATGTTGGAGAGCCCCGAGCTCCGTTGGTCTTTCATCCGCAAGGTCTATTCCATCATCTCCATCCAGTTGCTCGTCACGATCGCCGTCGCCGCCACCGTCGTTAAGGTTCATTCGATTTCTGTCTTCTTCACCACCACCAACGCCGGCTTAGCGCTCTACATCCTTCTTATTTTCACTCCGTTGATTGGTACTTTTTTCTTTTTCTTTTTAATTTTCTCAATCAATCAATGAATCAATCGATGCATCTCTCTCTCTATCGTGTTCCTAATATGCGTTTTGGGGGTTGCAGTGATGTGTCCGTTGTATTACTATCACCAGAAGCACCCTGTCAACTATCTATTACTCGCGATCTTCACCGTCTCTCTTGCCTTTGCGGTTGGCTTGACTTGCGCCTTTACAAGCGGTATGATCCACACTCAACAACTCTCGAGTACCCTAACTTGATTTGATTTGATTGATTGATTGATTGATATTTTGAATTTGTGGTGGAATGAATGAACAGGGAAGGTCATTCTCGAGGCTGTGATTTTGACCTCTGTTGTGGTGATATCACTTACTCTCTACACTTTCTGGGCTGCCAAGAGAGGCCATGACTTCAACTTCCTCGGACCTTTCTTGTTCGGTGCCGTCATCGTCCTCATGGTCTTTTCTTTCATCCAGGTATCTCTTCTTTATCTTTGCTTTGCTTTGCTTTACACTCTGTTTTGTTTGGTGGAGTCTTATATATGCCTTGTTGTTGTGGTGGTCTATGGCTGCAGATTCTGTTCCCTCTAGGTAAGATCTCAGTGATGATCTATGGTTGTATTGCATCCATCATCTTCTGTGGCTACATTGTCTATGACACCGACAACTTGATCAAGAGGCACTCGTATGACGAGTACATCTGGGCTGCTATCTCTCTTTATTTGGATGTCATTAATCTCTTCCTCTCTCTCCTCACTCTCTTAAGAGCTGCTGATAGTTAAAAGCGCTCTACTTTCATCTGTTCTTATTCTTTTGTCTGCAGCAGAAGGTATATTTCTTTGGCTTTGGCTTGTAAAAAAAATGGTTGAACGTTGTAACACATGACACAGGAAGCCAATAATATATTGTACTTGTTAGCTTTTCAAAAGTCATCTCTCTTTTTTAATCAATGGAATAAAAGGATATTACAAAAGGGGAAAGTCTTCTCTACTCCTTGATGCTTAGTACCTATTCTTATCCTGTGAAGTTCGACTCTATGTTGTTATTTAAGGTGCCATCCATTTGGACATGGAACTTTTCTGCTTCTTCTCTGTAGCAATTGCAAGAAGCCGGGATACCCCCTGAGTCCATATATCGTATTCTCTTTGGTTTCTGCACTCAAATTCTATGATCCTCTTTGTTTCAGTCTTTAACCCGAAGTAGTGTTGATGCTTGTCTCCGTTGAAGAGATCCCTGCCAGCCCATGCAGGTATATCCTTTTTCACTTCAAGCACCATATCTGCAACACAAGTCCAAATCAAACAGTTTATGAGTTGTGTATTATCTTCCCAGCTTTAGTTCAAAAGCCAGCTATAGTGTAAGAGAGTTGTGAGGTAAAGAACCTACGTTTCTTCTTCTTTGTGAAGGTCCCTCCGACGTGTTTGCTTTTCATTTTCAGCACAACTTGGCCTGCTTTGTTGATGTAGACAGAAACTATCTTCCAGTGTAGATCACCTGCTTACAAAACTTCAAGGTTAGCGACCTTTTCTGTTTAACTCAGCTTACTCAGTCTTTTGTACGAGTGTATGTACCTCCACGAGTTCGTTTGAGGAGCTCAGTGCCTTTAGCTAGTAGTTCCTGATTGCAGCCTCCGAAGAAGTCTTCCCCAGCCATAGGTAATTCTCCACTAAAGCTGCTATCGCTATGCTTTGTGTCAACCTGGCCACACAATGCTGTACTTGTTCCTTTCTCGGCTGGTATCACAGCAGCTATGTTCCACACTTCTTTTAGTGCTCGTGCCTTGAGTGTAGCAGCTCCTCGCAGAGCTGCAGAAAGTTGGCGAATTCACATATGGAATCTAGAGAGAAGGAAATTTGACTAAGTTTTAATGCAATACCTGTTGCAGCAGCTGCAGTAAGCGTGACAATATCGTCATGGGACTTGACATTCACCGCAGAGCTCACAACGGATGCCAAGTGATCCCTTTCTGCGCCCAGGATTTCTGCGGCCTCCACACACTGAGCAGCCACCAGAGCAGCGGCAGAAGCCATGGCCATATCAATTCTGGCCATCTGCTCGTTTTTACCAGGTGAAGAAGCTGCTGTCGCTGCAGCTACAGCTGCCACAGCAGATGCAACCGCTGCAACAGAAACAGCTGCATGGACCTGTGCATTCTGAGCTCTACTCTCTTCTTTCTTCTTTTCCTTACGGTCTTTGAGCCACCTACCAACAGTCTTTGGGCCTGTTCCAGCCATTGGGGTACTGCTCCCGTTTCCAGTGGTACCACCACGGCTGCCTCCTGTGCCAGAGAAGAGAGGCTGTATGGTGTTGTGGGTGCGAAAATACTGCATTAGGATTTTGATTTAGATAAACAGAGTTAGTAAAATATGCGAACAAGTTGATCGCACTACATTTGACTAGAAAAGCTTGATAGCAGTTCCCGAGAACTTTCCTAAAACGAGCGAAACATGAAGGAGCTCTAGGCGTTACAGTCACATTCCTATTCTTGTGTCCAAATATGTCTTTAAAATCTTTTTTATGTATTCCAGTTCATCAAAGTAAATGCAGTGGAGACAGAGCATTAAAAAAGACTTGGAATTGGAGGATATCTATCAATTTAACGATCGCCGACAGGGCTTTTAGTGCGGTCTTATAGTCCCAAGACTCAGACGGCTAATCCCTGGCACTTGCTTAAATTAAGGCAACGACCCAATTTAAGGAGACGCTCTACCAACTAAAGATTGGTCACCCACCCCAATATATAATAAGTACTGTATATTCCCTATTATTAATATACATAAATGGATGGATCTCAATTAGTAGTAAATTGGAGGGAAACAACATCTATCTATAGACGAATATATAGACTACTGTAGTAATATTAACTTGTGTGGGTGAAGAAGTGAGTGAGAAGCTAAACAAACACATGTTAAAAAGTGGGGAGAGTCAAAGTCAAATCTGATTTTGTCTGTACAAAAATTACTACTAATAAAAAAAGGTTTCCTCTGCGACTCTGCTTTCACTTGGCTGTACTTTTTCTCTTTGACTCTTTTTTTTTTTTTTTTTGCTTTTCTTTGCTTTGATAAATGATAACAAACTCTATGAACTCTAAAGCATGCGACTCGACTTACGTTCAAAGTAAAACATATTAGCGGGACTCGTAAAAAGATAAATCTAAGGATTAGAGACACTACTCTGTAGTATAATGGAACAAGTACCTTGACGACGTCGTCGAAGTCGTCGGAGGGGGAGATGGGAGGACTGTCTGTCTCCGTGAACGAACCACCGCCGTTGAGTGGTCCGCTACTGTGTGATAGCCTCCCCGATGTTAACGGTGACACCTCCTTTCAAAACCAAAAACAGAAACACTCATATCAAGATCGCAGCTTAGGTACAAACTAATAGTGTTGTCCAAACCTTTGGAACCCTTACCGATTGAGACATAATGCGCTCAAGAACAAGTTGTGTAGTGGCGGAGGCAGCGAACGAGAACTGGCTACTGACACTAGTATTGTTCTCAGGCGGCGGACATTCTTCTTTTTCAGGGTTTGTCGCTTCCTCCGGTATCGGAGTGTTGATGGAGGAGGGAGCTCTGTTGGTGGCTGAAGCTGATTTGGCGGTGTGGAGAGCCCTGGAGACTTCCAAGGCAGAGACGCTCCAGGATCTAGACAAGAACTCCATTGGGCCTCGTGGGCTTTCCGGTAGATGAGTACTACCGGCGACTGAAGAAAACATCTCCGGCCGGCGAGAGCTGTTGATTGGGTTCGGTCGTCTAAGTTCTCTCTCCATCCTCTCTCTCTCTTAACTTGACTCTTTCTTGACAAGGAAACTAGTCTAGTTATATGAATGATAGACAGAAGAACGTTTAGGTTTTTCACCTTTTCTTTTTCTTCAAAAGAACAAAATAAAGTGATTTATTTCGCTGAGAGTAGTATAGGACTTGTCTGACTAGTCTTGACATTATATATAGTCGCTGCGTAAATAATTGGATACCAAAAAAAAATAAAAGACGTCACTTTTCAAATTATAATAATAGAGGCCAATTGTTTAATACACATATCATAAAATTACTTTAGACCTATCAACGAGTCTTGTAAAAAAAGTCATCCTTGTGCCTTTAAATATTATATTAATCAAAATAATCACAATACTGAGATAGCAGACTAGTCATAGGTTATATATATAAGACATTATTTATGTTTGAGATGACCCAAATTTGTGATTAGAGGGTTGTGTTTCTAAATAATGGCTTAAAAACTTGGTGAGAGAGAATATGGGGAGCAGGACAAGATCCCATAACATACTAAAGAAGTGAAACGACCGTGTTTCTTTTTGATCAGTCTCCTATAATTTGGTCCCTCAGCCTTTGCTCACTGTTCCCTTTTGCTTTGGTTTTGAAACACAAAGCTGCGAACTTTGCGTACATTCACATATCCTTCTGCTGCTCTGCTTCGCGTGCTTTCCCTTACGTCACCTTCTTTCTTCTCTTTCTCTCTCTTCTTCACCTCATTTGCAAGTTGCAACCCTTGTGTTATTCATTCATCCCAATACTATACTATCATATTATATATCCAGGGTTCTCCTCTAGACATTTAATTATACTTATGATTTTTATTTTGTTCTCTTAATACATCAATGTTGACACATATATGGACGGCAATCTTAAAACGTATATCTAATCTGATATTCAAAATATCATGTGCATACTTGTTTATATACTATAGGCACTTTGAAAGAAACTATAGCTAGGTGGGTGACCACTTAATAAAGATACATCCTTTATTCCCTTTTGCTCTGTCTAATTCTAGGGATACCCATATAATTTTGGGTAATATTAGTAACTACCACTAGATTCAAAAAGAATTAAGAAAATACCACTGAGTTATAAAATGTTGGAAACTACCATTTTTCAGTGATGTGAAAAATCAAAATTACCCTCAAACAAAATACAAAGATGTATCAACTTACTTGTATTCTATGAAAATCGTCATTTAATAAAAATAGCATATCATAGGAAAATAATAAATGTATTACTTAGAGAAATCATGTGTTTTGACCAAAGTCATGTAATTTTGAAAATTACGTATGATCTTAATAAATAACGTGTAATGATACATGTTGATTCCAAGAAAATTTGAGATTCATGAAATAAAATGAAAATCTTTAGTTGTTGAAAACACACATAAATATGAGTTATGATGACAATGGCAAAAGGTATCTTGGAGAATGAATAAGTGATGGTGGTGTTGGTCTTCATGACGTATCAAGGTTAATTAAAGCTTTTGAATTAATAGTAAGAAACTAAGAGATGAAGATGAACAAATGGAGGTTGTTGTATCCACCCAGGGTATTATGGAGAAGATGAACAAATATACTGTATATTCCCTAGTTTCTAATTTCTCTTTAATTGTTATCTAGTTTATATACCCTATAATTTTTCCATTCTTTCTCTTTTATAATCCCTTAGAAAAATGTCATTTTGTCTCTCTGATTATTCCTTTGCCTGCAATCATTGTTCTTGTTTGGACGTTTTGTATTTTATACCAAATTTTTTTAAAAATTGAATGTGTATCTGCACTTTGAATGGATGAATGATGAATCCTCTTTTCCATTTTAATGTTACTTTAAAGTACTTGTGAGCTACTATCTTCTTTTGCTTTTGATTTCCTTACAAATTTATATATTACCTACACCATATCCGTTTATCTAAGGTTTTAGAGTTAGGGTCTTGAAACCAAGGTCACTTTGATGAAAAAAGCACCTCCAAGTCAAAACAAGCATCTTTGAAGGGAGAAAGTTCGAAACTTTGTTTTGAATTCACAAAAGAAAAGATTTGCGAGCGAAACCCCTTTTTATCGATTTGATCTACACGTACAAAAACAAAACCATTCATGAAAAAACACGATAAACCATAAAATGTCAAAAAAAGGAAGAGAAAAAGATTGATTCCCTAAAGGAATCTGTGAAGAGGGGATGCAGCTTTTACTTTAATAACACCACTTTGTCTTAATGCGACGCTTGAAAAAGCAAACAAAGAAACAAAGAGATGTAAGAATGGAACAGCATCGGGGGAGACACAACAGGAACATAAACTGAGTCACAGAGAGAGACTAGAGAAGAGCAAAAGAAAGCATGTTTGAAAGAGAGAGTTGCTTTTGACTGTGAAAACGATGTAACCAGCTTTCACTGTTTTGGCTCCAACATCGAAGTACACAAGACGAATCCCAACTCTTACCTTTAATCTATCTAATCTCTTTCAGAACTAACCCTCTTTGGCTCATTCTTCTTGGCTTCAACTAATCCATACCATGAACAAATTGCCCTGAAATTTGACTACCTAAAGACTTGACAAGCTATTTTTACCTATCTATTAGATTGCAGACCACTCCCTCCGTAGTACTGCTTTGTTGTTTCTTGAGAAAACTCGGCAAATGTCATCCCATCCCTTACCCGAGACGATAGAGGTGGAACGATTTTCTGAATATCTGGATTAGGGACCTCATCCTTATCAGAGAGCTGACTCTGTAGAGAATATGACCTTAGATGTTCCATTGTATATTCCGAGACTGAGAAAGTTTGGCTCCAGTTTGGCTGTAAGAAGACCACAAATGTCTCACGGCTTACGTCGTCCAGCTTCTCTGGTTTGCACACACAGTGAAGGGTCGACCGTAGCTTCCCTTTGGACAGAATATCAGCAGACTCTCCAATTTGAACAATAAAACTGTCTTGTGGAGTCTTGACCATGTACAACTTGTTCTTGCTGGGATGATAGATCTGCAGATAAGAGTGGCTCCCCATCAAAGTGCACTCCTGGTAGGATAGAAACATAGGATCCGTGAGAACAGTAAAGATGCCATAATCGTAGTGCCACTGTTGCCACAGGTTGAAGTGACGCCCATTCAAACCATCCCCGTTTCTGCTCTTGCTTGATACTCGTTTACCAGATTGGTTTCTCCTCTCGGCGGTTTCTCTGAGAGCACATTTATCAGCAGCAGAGTGGTAATGTATAAGACGTGCCTTTGCTGTGCAAGAATCCAGTAAACTATCCTCAAGGAAGCCTCCACCAATCTCCCTGTCGCAAATACGAGCAATGGACAAGCCTAATTCCCTCATAAAAAAACCTAATCCCTTAAAGGCAGCACCAAGATTTGTGAACTCATCATCATCATCCTTCTCCTCCTGCAAGTCCAGTGTAGCGGCAGCCTCATGGAACCACAGCTTTCCCGGTGAAGATTTAAAAGTGCGTTCATAGTTGAGCTGCATTGCAAACGACGAGACATCTCGTAGCGGATTCTTAAGAGAAACGTCGCTACCCAAGTGGTGCTCCTTTAGCCAGTAAGGATGAACACACAGAATCATCAGTATCACTAAGGTCAAAGTTCCAATTCTTGAGAGAGAGAGAGAGAGAGAGAGAGCAAAGCAAGAATCGTACCTTGAGAATGCGAACCCGTTTGTCCGGATTGAGAAGAGCCAGCTTCCGAGCCATAGGGAGGAGTTGACGGCGGAGAACGGCGGAGCCGAGAACGCCGGTGATACAAAGCAGGCCTGGACCGGTGGGGCCAAGAGCTGACATCACGTTTCTCGAGATGCATTGGAAGCGATTACGGTCTCTCGGAGAAGAAGAAGAAGATTGAAAGCGAGAGGACAAATGGACAAGCTCCGAGAAGGACAGTTGATAGGGTTCCAGAATCTCTGTTTCTTCTGCCATTTCACTTTCTTTGTCTTTGTGTTTTCTGTGGTCCTCCTTCTTTCCCCTATTTACGAAACGACCCGTATATTTTTCCCCTAATTCACAAATTGTCCAAAACAAATCCACTAACGTACGCAGTGGCCCAACACGGCCCAAAACACAAGCAAGCTTTTGACACCCAGATAACAACATGCCGTTTTAGGTAGTAACAATCGAAAGCATCGCCGTTTTTATTTATTTATATATACAGCTCACACGGACAAGTCAAGGACAAGTGAGTAGGAAAGCGAACTTGTTGTTGCTTCATCTACACGGAAGCTTCTTTGAAGCTCTTAGTTAACCAGATGGCCGTCTCCCTCGGAGACACCCTCTCGGCTCCAAAGGGTTTTAGCAGAACGCCAAGCTCATCGTACCGTTCTTGTTGCAAAAGCCTTGCACTGAACTCCAGCAGTCCCTCTAGAGCCTCCGCACGCTGCTGATACGAAGACGTGTCAAACCTTCTCTGTTTTATCTCCGAAACTGACCTTTTCTGTACTGTGCACTTGTCCTTTGTGATCGAACGGTTGGCATTTTCCTCACCATGATCAGGCCGAGGATGAGAAGATAAAGAGCGCCTTCCACCTAGTGCTCCTGAGGCTATCTCGATATCCTCAGGGAATTCAGCTATCTTGTCGAATCTTGGAGCGTTCACAGAAACATCTGGCGAGTTTAGGCCACAAAGAGCTGTGATATCCGATTCATAAGTCGTCTTAGGATTTTCCACGACCAACGGAAGAGATGCTCTCCTCCTCGTGTCTCTAGGATTTGATACCTACACGACAAAAGTACAGAGGTCACTCCCTGGCTGCTTG
The DNA here is from genome assembly GCA_023657505.1 of Camelina hispida. Taxonomy (NCBI): domain Eukaryota; kingdom Viridiplantae; phylum Streptophyta; class Magnoliopsida; order Brassicales; family Brassicaceae; genus Camelina; species Camelina hispida. The sequence continues at coordinate 43,734,927 of CP094634.1, read as the reverse complement.
TATATATCTCAACAACCTGAAAGCTTTGATTTTTCTTCTTACCTGCAGTTCATGTTTGGAGACAGTACGTGGCGCCGTTTCAAGCCTCTTTGAAATGACAGATGCTTTAGCTGAGGTCCCTGCAGCCACTCTCGGTGTTCCGGCTGCACCTGATTGTTTCTTGACTCCTTCCTGCCTCTGAGAAACAATCTCTTCTCTGACGACTCCAACAGTTACTTCTGAGACTTTTCTTACATTAAACATTGGTGAATGAGATGCTTTTCCTGAAGAAGACACAGAACCTGCTTCTGTATCAGAGGCACTCGGATTCAATCTTCTGTCGTTGCTAAACGAACTCCTTCTTTCCTTCACTGTAGTAGCGCCCCTCTCAGGAAATTGGAGTGGAAAAGTGCTTCGTCTGGGACTCTCCAGCTTCAGATAAACCATACTGATGTAAGGCTGAAGATGAGGATGGTTAAGCAGCTCCTTAGCCTGCAGCGAGATAACAACGATGCTTAACTCAATTAAAATTAACTTTACAAAAGCACTACTCAATCATCAAAAAGCAAATAAGCATTATCGGAGGAAACATACACTAGGCCTGAGTTGAGGATTTTTTCTCAACATGCTTTTAATAAGGCCTCGGCTGCAGATAAGGGAGGGAAAGAGGTTGGTACAGCAAGCCATCCGGTTTATGAAAACAGAGAATATGATTTCAGACTTACAATGAACCGGAATACATGGCAGGAATAGGATCCATTATCAACTTGTGTATTTTGTTGATCAATGTCTGCACGTCCTGCAATCATGATTTCACATTTTAATTTACATCATGTTTTCTAATTCCTACATAATTGATCAACAAACTTTAAGGATAGTTACGGAAGCTTTGAATGGAGGTTTATGAGCAGCCATTTCATACATGCAGCATCCTGTTTGCCAGGATGATGTATTGAACGTTAGTCAAAAAGGTGAAGACGTGTATGATAATAGCAAGTAAAAAAAATCAATGAAGAATGTATTGTTAATACCCAAAGACCAAATGTCTGACTTTGATCCGTAAGGGATGTCAGTAAGAAGCTCAGGGCACATGTAACTTGGAGTTCCAACAACCTATAATAAATACAGTACTAGTGTGACTCTTTATAGATGTGTCTCAAAAACAGCACAAAGATTTGCTAGTGTCATTGTTCAGAACTTACAGAGGATGTAAGGTCATCAGATGTTAGAATCTTAGCGAGTCCAAAGTCACCTGAGACCGGAATGTGGATGTGTTAATTAATAGCTGAAAAAGAGGCCAAGGCAAGTGAATCTAAAAACTTACCAAGCCGTATGTCTTGCTCTTTTGTCAAGAATATGTTAGAACACTGGAAAGACATATGATTGAGAATTATTAGATGCTTGGAACAGGAAAGGAGCACAAAATGTTTTGGAAGTTAATCATATCTAAGTTTTACCTTGACATCACGGTGAAGAATATGGTTGGAGTGCAGATAATCGAGTGCCATTAAGAGTTGGACAAGCCATTGGCATAGTTTCTGATATGGTTTTGTGGGTTGTCTTCATGTCAGAGATAATATGCCAGTCATAGAGTGTAAGAAGGGGAAGAGTTAAGCAATGAAAAGACAAACCTCTTCAGGGAAATGAACACCACATGCTCTTTTTATGGTTTCTGTCCTGCAAAATTCAAATCCAAAAATAATAAGAGCCCCCATTTCTTCTAACTTATTGAGTGTGTTTTATATATAAATAATGAGGGAAAACTATATGTACATACATGTCTCCGCCTTCACAATATCCAATAACGATGCACACATAGCAACCCTGGAAACAAGAAAGATGATGATAAGTACTAAGTAGAGTAGCAGCCAGAGAATTAATAAGCAAAAGGAGAGAAGGAGAAGAGACCTTTTCAACCCATGAATCTTTGTACTCGACAACAAATGGATTGCGGACAGTAGAAATGAGCTCCATCTGAAACATGAATGGTGGGGGCTCAAACTCATAATCTTAAAATCCAAGAAGAACAAAATTAAGGGTGGAATAGAAGAAACACACAAACCTCCTGATGAGCTGATCGGCGAGCCCTATCAGACTGGCGGGCGAGACGAATCTTTTTCAATACGTATCTGTAAAACAAAAAAAAACAGAACCAAAGAATCAGAGCAAAACACAATGAGCAAAGAAATTAAGATGCAAAAAGGCAGAGTAATATTATATAATAAGGAAAGATAGAGAGAGATGAATACTTGTTTCGTTCTTGTTTGTGTCTGACAAGAAGAGCAGAGCCAAAGGACCCTTTACCGATCTGTTCCAAGACTTCATACCGCTCCATACTTGCTAAATAATTTCACCACAAGACAGACGTCTTCAAACAAACAAAAATATTTGTGTAACAAACGAAAAGAAAAAACTCTTAAGGCTATTATATTATTATTCAGATGAGGAGAACTATGCTATAATACAGAGAGTCACGGAGTAGAGAGATTAGAAAGTTGGCATCAATCAGAGCTACAGAGAAGAGAGGAGGCCAATCCAATCAGTGTCAAAGTCATTGCACCAAGTTTTACAAAAAAAAAAAGTCATTGCACCAAAATAAACATGAAAAACAAATAAAGCGTAGCTTTCAGCGAGATTTATGATTGCTATCAACAAACAGTAATCATAAAAAAGGCGAAAACCCAAAAAAAAAAAAAAAAGAGTAGGAAACAGCTCCGATGCCGTAATGATGCACAATGTCCAAAAATATTACTATATACCTCTTTTTGGAGCTTCTTCAATCGTACCGACACCGTGGTCGATGAGCAGAGAATCAATCTATTTTGTAAAATGGAACCTTTATCAAAAAGAAAGATAGAAATATATAAAATCATTTTCTAGAGGCCAAAAGTTGCGTGTGAGAGAGACAGAGAGATAAAGTGAGAAAGAACCTAACCTGACCAGAGAGAGAGAGAGGAGACGATTCGTGGTGGCCGTGCGAGAGCGGCAAAAGAACAGTTTCTCATCTACGTTTCGCCTTCCTTTTTTAAAAATCAAATTATGAATTTTTCTTTGAATTTGCTGAAATCTTTTTATTTTTATTTAGAGAGAGAAATGAAGTAAAAAAAAAAAAACAAAACTTTGCCTTTTCAGTTTTTTTTTTCCTAGTAGTAGCTAAGCTGAAGTAATAAGGTACAACCATTTTCTTTTGTATGCGATTATTAAATCATTTGTAACTGAAAAAAAAAAAATCATAGAGCTAAAAGCAAATTAGTAATTCCAACTACCAAAAGGAAAGGAAAAAGCAGTTCCCAATACACATAGAAAAGTATACTACTCATTCCGTTTCAAAATATAAGATGTTTTAAAAAAGGGTTACATATATTATTATTGGTTTTAATTGTTGGTTTGAATTTTAAAAGCTATATATATATATATTTATCAAGGCCACAATAGGCTACTACAGATGGGTGATTAGTGCTTGTTAAAAGATATATATATTTATCAACTACGGCACTAATGTAACTTCAAAAGACTTCTTCTATTATGCAATATTAATCTACATACTTTAGTTAAAACATCTTATATTTTGAAACAGAGGGAGTATTTCTTAAAATATAATGAATGATATTTAAAAGTAATTTCTATTTAATTGTTATTGTTTTAAAATAATATTCCCTCTGTATCACAATAGATGATGTTTTAGGATTTTTACATAAATCAAGAATAACATTTAATGTATAGCAATAAATGTATTATTTATTTATAATAACATATTTTTATAATTATTAACCAACAGTATTTCATCAAACTTTTAAATTCTCATTTAATGATTCTTGAAATTTGCAATTTCTTATCATCAATTGATTAAAGTATACAAAATAAAATCCTACAACATATCATCTGATATTAGAGATAATCAATCTGGGCCCTAAGCGATGATATTGGAAAGCCCACAGAGAGGAGTCCAGCTAGCAAAGGCTATCGACGTTTAGTTCCCAATTTTACCCACTGGAGTCTGCTGGAGCCAGTACCCCCACACCTCCTGAGTTTGTTTCTCTCCGATGCCTCCGGCGGTGAAAAAGAAGAAGAAGAAGAAGAAGCAGCAACAGCCTTCTTTGGATAAGAAGAAGAATAAGAAAATGAAAGCAGTTCCTGTGGATCCGGAGGCTATCGACTGCGACTGGTGGGACACTTTCTGGCACCGTAACTCTTCTCTCTCAGGTTTTTCAGATCTTCTCCTCTCTTCTCTTATGATTTCATTAATTCAGTTAGGTTTTGATAGATCTCTCTGTTAGCTGCTTCGGCATTAGATGATGATTTTGCTCTCTCTATATATTTCCAGTCCCTTTAGATGAAGATGATGCGTTCAAGCACTTCTTCAGGGCTTCCAAGACCACCTTTAGCTACATCTGCTCGCTCGTCAGGGAGGATCTAATCTCTAGACCTCCCTCTGGGCTCATCAACATCGAGGGTAGGCTTCTTAGCGTTGAGAAACAAGTCGCCATTGCTCTCAGACGCTTAGCTTCCGGTGATTCTCAGGTCTCCGTCGGTGCTTCCTTTGGTGTTGGCCAGTCCACTGTTTCCCAGGTTACTTGGAGATTCATCGAGTCTCTTGAGGAACGCGCCAAGCATCATCTCCGTTGGCCTGATTCCGACAGGATCGAAGAGATCAAGTCCAAGTTCGAGGATATGTACGGCCTTCCCAATTGCTGCGGAGCCATTGACACTACTCACATCATCATGACCCTCCCTTCTGTGCAAGCCTCGGATGACTGGTGTGACCTCGAGAAGAACTACAGTATGTTCCTACAAGGTGTCTTTGATCACGAGATGCGATTCCTCAACATGGTTACCCACTGGAGTCTGCTGGAGCCAGTACCCCCACACCTCCTGAGTTTGTTTCTTCTCCGATGCCTCCGGCGGTGAAAAAGAAGAAGAAGAAGAAGAAGCAGCAACAGCCTTCTTTGGATAAGAAGAAGAATAAGAAAATGAAAGCAGTTCCTGTGGATCCGGAGGCTATCGACTGCGACTGGTGGGACACTTTCTGGCACCGTAACTCTTCTCTCTCAGGTTTTTCAGATCTTCTCCTCTCTTCTCTTATGATTTCATTAATTCAGTTAGGTTTTGATAGATTCTCTCTCTCTGTTAGCTGCTTCGGCATTAGATGATGATTTTGCTCTCTCTATATATTTCCAGTCCCTTTAGATGAAGATGATGCGTTCAAGCACTTCTTCAGGGCTTCCAAGACCACCTTTAGCTACATCTGCTCGCTCGTCAGGGAGGATCTAATCTCTAGACCTCCCTCTGGGCTCATCAACATCGAGGGTAGGCTTCTTAGCGTTGAGAAACAAGTCGCCATTGCTCTCAGACGCTTAGCTTCCGGTGATTCTCAGGTCTCCGTCGGTGCTTCCTTTGGTGTTGGCCAGTCAACTGTTTCTCAGGTTACTTGGAGATTCATCGAGTCTCTTGAGGAACGCGCCAAGCATCATCTCCGTTGGCCTGATTCCGACAGGATCGAAGAGATCAAGTCCAAGTTCGAGGATATGTACGGCCTCCCCAATTGCTGCGGAGCCATTGACACTACTCACATCATCATGACCCTCCCTTCTGTGCAAGCCTCGGATGACTGGTGTGACCTCGAGAAGAACTACAGTATGTTCCTACAAGGTGTCTTTGATCACGAGATGCGATTCCTCAACATGGTTACCGGCTGGCCAGGGGGCATGACCGTCTCCAAGCTTCTCAAGTTCTCTGGCTTCTTCAAACTCTGTGAATCCGGTCAGATTCTAGACGGGAATGCCAAAACTCTTTTTGAAGGATCCCAAGTCAGAGAATATGTTGTTGGAGGGATCAGTTACCCGCTGCTTCCTTGGCTTATAACTCCTCACGACGACTCCGACCATCCCTCCTGTGATCCCATGATGGCCTTCAACGACAGGCATGAGAAGGTGAGGTCAGTCGCAGCTACGGCATTTGCGCACCTCAAAGGAAGCTGGAGGATACTGAGCAAGGTTATGTGGAGGCCAGACAGAAGGAAACTGCCTAGTATAATACTGGTGTGTTGTTTGCTGCATAACATCATTATCGACTGTGGGGATTATTTGCAAGAGGATGTTCCTTTATCTGGTCATCACGACGCTGGTTATGCAGACCGCTTATGCAAATGCAAGCAGACTGAGCCGCTTGGTAGTGAACTCAGAGGATATCTCACTGAGTATTTGCTCAGGTGACTAGTTGAGGTGAGGATCCTAACCTTCATCAGCATGCTTGATTCAAAATATAGTCAAATTAGACCCTCCATGTATAATCGACTCATCCTCTCAAGTGTGTGGTTTATTAAACTAGTCTCTGTTGTTGTTGAGAGGAGTTGATAATTTCCCAGTGTAAATACTGTAATGTTGTTTTATTATATAAGTTGGTGTTTTGAGTTGTTGGGGTGCCATCAATTATATTAGGTATATTTGTCTGACTGCGTTGAACAAGTTTTGTGATTCAAAAGTTCAACAAAAGAAGAAATAAAAGGGTATATGCTGGTGGATGCGTCTCGGGTTTTGGTTATTTGTGCTCACAAGTAACGACGGACGAAGATTCCCAACATATTCACATGACAAACTATATAATCTAGTATAACAATTACCTAATCTATCACGAATAATCATATATCTACTATATAAATAAATAAAATACTCATAATCTTGGAGAGAGTCGTGATGCGGATGCGGTCAGTTATGAATGAAAGTGGACCTTTCTTGGTTTCGATAGATTGTGTCACGAACCAAAAAAAAGTTGTTCATTTCTCGATGTATAAAAAATGATCGGAAGTCTAACGTAAATGTACAAGAAATATGAAATTTTGTAACGTGTCATGTTTATGTTTACAATGTACAAAGAGACATATACAGTAAAAGCTCTATAAATTAATAATATTGGGACCAAGAGATTTTATTAATTTATAATGATATTAATTTATCTATAAATTATTAATTATTATTTTATAGTGTAAAATTAATAATTATTAATTTAGAGATATATTTTTAATTGTTTAAAATTTAAAAGTTATGAATTGAGATAATTTTAGCAAAATAAGATTAGATTTTCGGATGTTGTGAATTTTATAGTTTAAGAATTGAACTTGTAATATTTAGAAAAAAATATTGACAATTAATTACAAATACTATAGACAAATTGACTTATACATGACATACATAAATTCAGATTTATGAATAATAATATCAATTGTCATATTTTAATAGTCTGTCAAATTATCAAATTGTAAATGATGCATATCTAAAAATTGAAAACTTTAAAAATTTAACTATTTTTATGACATGTTATAGAATATTTTAAAAATATAGTTATAGTTTGAAAATACAACATTACAATTGTTCTATAGAAATAAGCTAAAACATACATTATTATATCAATATAATATATATATATATAAATTTACATGATTATTAATTTATGATATTATTGGGACCATATTTTACATAGGGATTTCAAAAAAAATATTATCTTATTATCTTATCGAATTTTGTTAATTTTTATATTGGACCAACTTGGGACCATCAACATTTATTAATTTTATAGTATTTATTATTTTATAGAGTATTAATTTATAGAGTTTTTACTGTAATATCGAAAATAGTAGTAATAAATTTTGGGAATATATAGATAGAGCATAACTTAATAATTTGGTAAACAAGGAAGGAAAGGAAGTATCCTGATAACAGACACAGTTGCACTGCTGTGCCAACAAGACGGTGGAAGAAAACGCGATTCAACGGCGAAGGACGGACAGGAACAAAACTATACTACTAGTAATGTTGTGACGTTTGTTTGTGCCTTTTTCAGAGAGTTTATTGTCTTTAATAATAAATAAATAAATAAAAGTGGAAAAGGGCATAAAAATTGGGAGAATTTGGCCGGTGAAACTGTCAAAAAGACGTATACGGAACGGAGAAGATTTGGTCTCTCTCGCTCACCCAAAACACTCCACCGATCGGATCGGATCCTCTCTAATAAAACTTCTCAAACAAGTATTGAAGAGTGAGTTTAGTTTTGTGGAGACCACCACCAAAGGCACCAAACTCTTTCAATCAATACTTTTACTTGCGTTGGCTTCTTTCTTTCTTCTTCTAATTCTTTTCTTTGTCTCCTTTTGTCTCTCGGTGATTTCTTTTTTCCCTTGTTGCTGTTGTTGTTGTCCCCTCTCTCTCTCTCTGTCTCTCCACCACATGTTTTTTGGAATTTCTCCCAAACCCTAGAGAGAGCCTAGCTTTTTGTCCTCAAACTCACTGATTGAATTTGAACGAACAGCTTCATATAATTTCTGATTCTTTTTGGATCGCTCCTTGAGTTTGTTTTTGTATAATTATTCTTATTGGTTGGTGGGTCTTCTTCTTCTTCAAGCCTCCTTAGCAAATGGCCTCTGGCGGCGGTGAGGCGGATAAATCTGTGGATCCCAAATTAGGCGGCGTTGGGAGCAGAAGCGCCGGGGAAGAACGATACTTCAGGGCGGATACTCTTGACTTCACTAAATGGGATTTGCATATGGGTCAAAGCTCTACTAGCACCGCCGTCACCACCAACACCAGACCTCCTCCTCCTCCTACTACTACTCCTCCGGCGGCTATGCAGGAATGGGAGATTGACCTCTCCAAACTCGATATGAAGCACGTACTCGCTCACGGCACCTATGGCACTGTCTACCGCGGTGTCTACGCCGGCCAAGATGTCGCAGGTCTTGTTCTCTCTCTCTCATTCTTTCTTTAGGAATCCCTCCCAATCTGATTTTTATTTACTTTGATGATTGCAGTCAAAGTGTTGGATTGGGGTGAAGATGGTTACGCCACTGCAGCTGAAACCAATACTCTGCGTGCTTCCTTTGAGCAAGAGGTCGCCGTCTGGCAGAAGCTCGATCATCCCAACGTCACAAAGGTATTACCTTTACAAAGCCACAACCAAACCCTTTTGACTACACACTACATGTTTTGTTTTTTTAACAAATTCTCTCTCTCTCTCACACACAGTTTATAGGAGCATCCATGGGAACCTCTGATCTGAAGATCCCCCCTCCTGGTGATTCTGGCGGACGTGGTAACGGTGGTGCTCATCCTGCGCGGGCCTGTTGTGTTGTCGTTGAATATGTTGCCGGAGGTACCCTTAAGAAGTTCCTCATCAAGAAATATAGGTCTAAACTACCTATCAAGGATGTCATTCAGCTCGCTTTGGATCTCGCTAGAGGGTATAATCTCTCCTCATTTGTGCATTCTTTCTGAAACTATTCACACGAGAAAGATGCATCCTTTTATCAGCAAAACTCTTGCTTGTTGTTGTCTCAGGATGAGTTACCTCCACTCCAAGGCGATTGTACATCGGGACGTGAAGACAGAGAACATGCTGTTACAACCTAACAAGACGCTCAAGATTGCTGATTTTGGGGTTGCTAGAGTCGAAGCTCAGAACCCTCAAGACATGACCGGTGAGACTGGAACACTTGGATACATGGCACCAGAGGTATGTTGTATGTTTGCCCTATATATAGAGCCAAAATCCCTTTGTGTGGTTTTGTTATGGGGAAAAACTAAGAGGTTAGCTTCTTCTGGTTTCTGGTGCATAGGTTCTTGAAGGAAGGGCTTACAACAGGAAATGCGATGTGTATAGCTTCGGTGTATGCCTCTGGGAAATATACTGCTGCGACATGCCCTACGCTGACTGTAGTTTTGCTGAGATCTCTCACGCCGTCGTTCATAGGGTTAGTTCCTCTCTCTACGCCGCTCATGTACTGTATATGTTAAAAAGCTATAATCAGGAAATGCTATAATCGCCTCATTGTTTGTTTGGTTGGGTGTATGTTGCTTGTTCTTAGAATCTGAGACCAGAGATTCCGAAATGCTGCCCAAGTTCGGTGGCAAATATAATGAAGAGATGCTGGGACCCGAATCCAGACAGGCGTCCGGAGATGGAGGAGGTGGTGAAACTGCTGGAAGCCGTAGACACAAGCAAAGGCGGTGGAATGATAGCTCCAGACCAGTTTCAGGGGTGCCTCTGTTTCTTCAAACCTCGTGGCCCCTGATTCTCTTTTGTCTCTGATATATTCTTCTTGAGAGAGCTGCGTGATTCTTTGGGTTTTGTAACTTTTTGAGACTTGGAAGTTGGCACTAGTGTGGGTCTTTTTTTGGTTGTCATTTGTTCTTGTTCTGCTCTCCCATGTAATTTATTTACTACACTATACTTACTACACAAGAGTCATCGTGTAAATCGAAAAAGATTGGATTTTTTGTTTTTTGTTTTTGGGGTTGTTGTAATCTCTCCCTCTCTGCACAGGTCATTTCGTTGGTAAAGCGATCTGATAATAAGAGAAACAACTAAAACCTTAACACTGGAGAAGATTAACATTGAAAAAGGTCTAATGAAACATACAAAACAAATACGTAGCAGAAGAAACAAACAAAAAAACATAACTCTATATATTTTTGTTAGGTAAGTCTAGATTTGTTCACGTTTCTCGTATCACACACACACACAGTAGACGACTCTAGGCAGGTGGGAGGTAGGTGGCGAAAACTCAAGGGGGAAGATAATGACCGGAAGCACGAAGGCGTCTTTTTGCTCGATGAAAGAGTTCCTGAAGGAGACGGGCGGGTATGCGGTAATAGACGGCGGGCTTGCGACGGAGTTCGAGAGACATGGAGCAGATCTCAACGATCCTCTCTGGAGCGCCAAATGCCTTGTCACTTCTCCTCACCTCATTCACACCGTAAAGCTCTTAGCTTTTTCCCCTTTTTCATTTAGTTAAATCTCTGTAATCGAACCAAAAGCTTTGTGCTTTTCTTTTCGCTTTGTGTGTTGTGTGTGTGTGTGTGTGTGTGAATAATGGATTAATCAATCCCTTAGATTTAGATGATTGAGGAATCAAGTAAAGCATTCTCATTTCCATTGAACGGTGAATATCAAGCACATATAGAATCCCACTCTTGTTTTAAAGCTGTCAACTTGTGTGAATCCTTAAACCCTTTTGGTAGTTGTTAATGTTGTCTGGGTTTTGGTTTATATAGCTTGCTTAGCTGCTTTTTGTAATTTCTTGATGGTGAGCAGGTGCATCTCGATTACCTTGAAGCTGGTGCTGATATCATCGCCAGCTCTTCTTATCAGGTTCTTTCTTTCTCCTCATCATCATCATCTTTCTGGACAGTAAAACAGACTTTGTTTGATTGATCGTAAATTTCTTAACAGGCCACGATTCAGGGGTTTCAAGCAAAGGGCTTTTCTAGTGAGGAAAGTGAATCTTTGCTTAGAAAGAGTGTAGAAATAGCTTGTCAAGCTCGGAACACTTACTACGACAAATGCGCAACTAGCTCCTCCATGGAGGATGATATCATTCTTATAAAGCGGCCTATACTAGTTGCAGCATCAGTAGGTAGCTACGGTGCATACTTGGCTGATGGATCTGAATACAGGTTTTTTACTGCCTGCCTTTTTCATATTTAATCTATGTATGATGCATATTTGAGAGTTTGCGTTGGATTCCATCTACTTGAGATTTGACTTTTTTGCTCTCTGTGGGTTCCATTTATAAACTTCCTTTGTAACTGTTGGTGGTTGTGTTATCAGTGGAATCTATGGTGATTCCATCACGCTTGAAAAACTCAAGGACTTTCACCGCAGACGAGTCCAAGTTCTGGCCGAATCTGGTGCTGATCTAATAGCATTTGAGACCATTCCAAACAAGATAGAGGCTCAGGTACACTGATAGTTCCTCAGCATCATGACATGTTGGATCTTTTTCATATCCCATTATTATTGATGCTGTTTAGCTTCTGCTGGGTGTTTTAAGTTTTTGCTTTTGTTTATGTTGATAATGCTGCAAGGCATTTGCTGAGCTGTTAGAGGAGGGAGATGTCAAGATTCCTGGGTGGTTCTCATTCAACTCAAAGGATGGTGTGAACGTGGTTAGCGGGGATTCCATCAAGGAGTGTATCGCCATTGCTGAATCTTGTGACAAAGTAGTGGCGGTTGGAATCAACTGTACCCCTCCAAGATTCATCGAGGGCCTAGTTAATGAGATTGGGAAGGTGCGGCCTTGGATCCACACTCGTTAAAAGGTTTGTATTTGTATCTGTAGAGACACTAAAAGGTTTGCATAAACGTGTAGGTGACAAGCAAGCCCATACTAGTGTACCCAAACAGCGGAGAGAGCTATGATGCTGATCGGAAGGAGTGGGTGGTAAGTCATATATATATATCTATTCTATTTGTTTTGAGAGGAACAGAGCAAAATGCAGATAACAAACACACACACACAGATCTCTTCTGAGTTGCTTAACAACTGTTGCAGGAAAACACAGGAGTTGGGGATGAAGACTTTGTATCATACGTGGAGAAATGGATGGATGCAGGTGTGTCTCTTCTGGGAGGTTGCTGCCGCACAACACCAACCACAATCAGAGCCATCCACAAGAGACTCGTCAACCGCAGATCTCATTAGCACTCAACTTCACTTATGAATCTCTGGAATTTTGTACCAACCGGTTGTTTTCCCTTATAGCCAAAAAACATAAACAAAAACCAAAAAAATACTGTAGCCTGTTGGTGCTTGCTCCTCCTACTAATCTCTCATTTTGGCTTGCAGAAAACAAAAATACTTAGTCTAATGAGAATTACTGGCCGGATGAAGGGACCAATTCTCATAAATCATTAGAAACTTCAGTAACTTTTATGTATCCGATTTTGAGATTTATCTCTTTGTTTGCAGAAACTCTAAAAAAAGCTAGTTTTTATCTTCGCCAATTTGATGACTTCGATCCTTCATAAGAATTTTTATGTTTACGCACACCATTGTTATTGTTATTGACTTACTGCACACCATCTCAATCATTAATTTGAGAGTAACTTTCTTTATTCTGTTAAAAACAACTCTCGGGACTTCCCAATGGCTTTGATCGAATATAGTAGAGGAGGTAGCAATTTAAGGCTTTTTTTTAATGTTAAAAAGATAAAGATGTACACTGCACTATATACTGTTTCATCATTTTGTTCATATGTGAGAGAGATGTCAATGCTCTCGGGTTTCAGGGAGCGTTGGACTTGTAGTTGTATCGTATTCGTACGGCTGGGGAATTATGAGATTTGATGAATAAGACCACACATTGTTTTTGATGTGTGATCGGCTTTTCTGAATTTAGACTACCAGATAAACAATGCAGAAAGAGATGAAAACAGTAACATCATCATTTTTAACTTTTTACCCCTAAACCCTAGCTAATAATCTCCATGTTCATGAAAGTGATGTTTTACCCACACACCCAAAGGACTTCAAATTTTCTTTCTTTCAAAGTTAAAAACTTTCACATCGCCCCATCCTTCCTTCCAACTTTCCCCTTCGATAAAAAAACCGCAAAACGTGTTACTTCGTCGCATCTATCAACATTTGTTTCTTTTGCATGTGTGACATAAATATACTTGGAGAATTTGTTTCTACCTTTAGATAAATTAGCATAATGATGAATTTAAATATATTTTTTTTTTAAATAAAAAAAAAGAGAGAAAGTTTCCAGCCAAAAAGATCGTAGATAATAATTAATACTAGTCAATGTACCAAGCTTTCTAAGCTCTACTCTATATTGTGACTACATTTAACAATCAATAAAGTTTTAAGTGTTAAAAAAAAAAAAATTAATACTAGTATAAATCTATACTATTAATTGGGGAGTACAAAACAAAATTTTAGAAAAAAAAACATATCATATATCCATATTGCCAAACATGTCCAATTACTTATATAATTAAAAAAAAAAACAATATATGGTAAACAAAATATGTTATTCAAAAATCTAATATTTATGGAAACAATAATTACGAAATTAATTATAAAATTAAATTAGCCGATATTGTTGGAAATAATTTAAAGTTGTTACCATAAAAGCAAGTTATTAAATTTGAAATTGTATATATAGCGTAAATAGTTCTAGATTTTGAGATATTTATAGAAATCTAATTTAATATTTGAATATTGTCTTTTATTTTAGATTTTTAAATTTTCTTAACCAAAAAAACTATGTTAATTAATTCATCTTAATACATATGGAAAAAACAGAAAAAAAATATGAAAACCTTAGTATATATTTACTATTAGAAATATGAAAACTTTAGTATAGATGCGTATACAAACAGATTTTTTCAAAAAATGAATTTAATCAATTTGTTTGATATATAAGAAAATCACAATTTAATTCTATAGCCATATAAATAGAACCGATAATTACTCAATATCTTTGAAAGCTATTTAAAGTTTGGTTCCATATATATATATAAATATATTTTAATTTTATATTGTGAGATATTTACAAAAATAACAAATTAATTTAATACAATTAGATAAAAACAAATAATTATTTAGTTTAGATTTTACAATATTTCCTAAACGAAATTTAAGTAATTAATCACGATTAGTATAGATAAAAAAGAATTAAAAATCAAAATTTTATATATGTAAAAAATTTAATTTGATTATATATTAAAAGATATAGAAAAGTGTATGTAGAGTCTCACATTAGCTAAATATATTTATACTATTAAAAGAGAAAATGGTAGTTTGGTCAAAATAAAAACTAAAAAACCTGCGGATCCTAAATAAAAAATACGCGGATCCTATGCTATCCGCTTTGAAAGGATTTGGATCCTATCCAGCGGGGTTAAAATAATAAGACTCACTACAAGCATATTTAATCCCTAAAATCACTGAAACTATTTAATGCATTTAAATCAAACTATCCAATTACAAATAACTAATTTAAAATTCAAATTTATAAAAAGTAAATTTGTTACTATCAAAATCGGGCAATTAAATTTAAACTTATATATGTAAACATATTAATTTAGTTATATATTTTGAGATAAAAGCCATTTGGAATTATTTTAGTCTAAAATTAAAATTGGTAAGAGCCATTTGAAATTATTTTAGTTTCGAATTGACATTTCATTTTTTTCTTTACTTTACTTAATTAAATTTTTAATGAATTTTGAGACATCAAAAATTAAATTTGACTTATATATTCTGCCTTCTCATTATTATTCATTTTTCTGTTTTTATGTTATAAAGTTCTCGACTGTTTCTTAAAAACAATATTGAAATTATTTAAGATTTTTTTGTCTACAAATAATATTTACAAAAACACATCATTTTCATAAGAAAAACAATCTACCCTTTTTTTGTGTGCATAATGTTGATGGTGGTTACTGTGTTTGTAAATTAGTTTATTAATTATCTTTTAATAAACCGATCAAATAATTACATCCACTCTGAAATATTTGTGATCAAGAATTCCCAAAACTGAAAATAACCACAAAGCAACTAGAAGAAACTTTGTGATCATTACTATTTATAACTAAAAGCAACATAAACTCTCACCTATATATATAATGATATACCTTTAGAACGTATTATAAATAATTATTATATCTAATCATATTATTTTATTTTGAGGTAATTTATCTATTTATTTTCTTCAAAAATATTATTTTATTTTTGAATTATATCGACGCTTATAATCTTATATGTAACATGTTTTTTAAAAGGCATTAAAGTGTGTTTTACAATATTAAAATTTTAAAAACAAAGAAATGTAATGCAATATAGATGAACCAGATATAAAATAATAAGAATATAAAAGTCAACTAATTTTGTAATATTGTTTTATTATATGATATAGAAATATACTATAAACTATATTTGTGTTTGTCCCAAATTGTATTTTGGTAATTTTTGTATTCGTTCTATAGTTCCACCCCGTTTCCAATCGGGAATAATTTTTTTTGTGAAATATCGGAAATGTCATATATCGAGAATCTTCATTACAACTAGAATTCAGGTAAAAGACAAAACATGAATTACATCCACTCCCAAATATTTGTATCAAACATGTTTTAATTATTTTATATTTTATTACATATACTCTTATGTCTTTTTTTTTTTAAATAAAAGTTATAATATAAATGCTATATCAAGTCATTATTTTTGGGTACTCGATGTACTAATCGGTTCTCAAATTTGTAACCCGCACCGACCTGAAGCCGATAGTACCCGAACTAAACCGAACCCATATATTGAAAAATACTTACTAGGTTCTATTTTTCTAAACCCGTTTAACCAAACTTGATCGGGTAATATCCTAACCTGAACGGGTTACCCGAAGGTCCGACCCTACTAAAAATAGGTTTGCAAAAATAATCCGTATATATATTATATATTTCAAATTTGATTACAAATTTAGTTTTTGAAATTAACTCCGCACGTACGTGCGGGTCCGAACCTAGTAACTATTAATTCGTCTACTCATTTGAGATAAATTATAATAATCCAAAAACAGGCTTACCAAATCATTCTTAATATTGTTCTAGCTAAGGTGTTAATGTGTTATCATGAATCTTTTATAATACCCAACATGTGCCGAATATTAGACAAAGTCGCCTTCATTAACATTTATTATTAGTACTACAGTATTATTCAATAATAGTATTAGACTATTGTATTGTTTTATTAGTACAAAGATAATTCGAGAAAGAGAGAGAGACGCACAAAACAGCAACAACCTTGAAAGTTATTTTTCTCTCAGTTTAATAAATACGAGTTCGTATATTTCCGGTATCTTTTATTGCAATGTTCGAATTCTTTATTGTTGGGTGTACTTGTGTGTGTAGTTGACGTGTCAGAATAAACAATAGTATTACCATTAAGTATTTTAACTCTTTAACTAATCAGTACGTTTCTCTCTAATCAGAGAGGACTCATAGGCATTTAACAAAAGAAAGCGTAATTATATAAGTACTTGTTACAACTGGCACAGGGTTTCGTAGAGGCAGATAAAGTTATTGAGCCTTAATTTTTTTGTAGTATATTTTCAAATTTTTAAAAGAAAAAGAAATGGATGTTGAACTGTACAAATGTGTGCATATTTATGCTACATTTTGAAAGAATAATTAAAAAGTGAAGATAAAAAATTACGCTAATTACTAAACCTAAGTATTGGTCTCTGAACAAACAGACACGGTCTCCCACATGCAGCATGTGTCATTTTAACTTTACTTTACAAAAAAAATCACCAAACAAGGTCTTAAAAGTGAAAACTCGATTTTATAGTCACAGAAATTTTAGATAAAGCAAAATCCGAGAGCATTGGTTGGTCTCCCTAAGTTAACCCTACAAGATCCTATCTTTTTATGTTTAGAAAAAGGTTAGCTCATAGATTAATGTATAGCATTTCGATATAACTTTGTATCTTGCGTTTAGACAAATACTCTTTCCGTCTCTCCGTTTCATAATATAGTATGTTTTCAACTTTTTATACAATTTTTAGATTAAATTTATATTTTATATTATGCAGACTTGTTTGTGATTAGTTAAACTTTTTAAAAGTAACTAGATTTTAACCCGCGGTACACCGCGAAGATATAATTTTATTATAATTTATATTTTATGTTGTATATGTTTGTTAAATATTGGATGTTTGTAAATAGAAAAATAACTAAAATTTCTGGTTGTTGTGCGGCTAAATATTTAAATTATTTTTTTAACCCGCAATATATTTTATGATCATTTGTTTGTTATATTTAGTTTATTTTATTTAGTGTTTGAGATTCTATTTTGATTTTTAATTATTATAACAAAAAATAAGGGGTCTAAATACATAATTAGTAATTTATACGTTGTGATTAAGTCACATTTTCCTAATGATTTAATTATTTTATATAATCTTAGTTAAGTCAATTTGATTTTATGTCAAATATTCTAAGATTAGTAGTGTTGATAAATAATTAAATGAGGATTTAACCCGTGTTAATACGAATTTAATAATATTTTATTAATTTCAACATGTACTCTTTATAACTCATCTACTATATAACTTTTAAACTTTTTTAATTTTACATATTCGTAATAATTAAATTTTTAAGTTTATATATGTTAATTAAAATATTTAAATAAATGTCAATCAAATTTTTTTTTTTTACGTTAAGAATGAAAGCTCACAGGTTTTGGAAAACAAAATGGGAATCAAATTGTTGTTTTTTTTTGTGTTGCAAATGATTCACATATACATAGAATATCTTCAAAACACAACAAAATTTGTTGTTAAATATATGATAGTTTCTATTTCTATATTGATTGTTGTTATTTTTTTTTAGTTGAAATGAAATGAGAATATTTAGGAAACAAAATCTGGAGTAGTGTAAGTTTTGGAAATATTTTAGGGGTTAATGTTGCAAATAAATTTTGAAATAAACAAAACTAAAAAGGCATAAAACAAAATGTACTTCAAAAATGTTAATATAGATTATTTCTTCATATGTGTGTTTTCACTAAAACATCATATATTTTGAAACGGATGGAGTATTCGTTGATGAGTGAGAGTCTACACAAACTGTAAGGCACAGTAAATTTCAAATCGATCTTATTATGTTCGTTCGTATAATTGTATTATATGTCACTCATAGGCTATATGTTCTTTGAATGAGATGATGGTCCCTTAGACATCAGTCTAGATTATTGGGTCGTCAAAAGACACCCCTCCTCTTTTCCACACAACAAAACTCAGTTTTATAAAAATCTCACATTTTACCAAAAAGTGCCTTCCAAATAAAATTTGGTAAACGTGTTTAATTCCTATTTTCAATGATAACACAAAAAGGAAACAAAATGTATATGAACCCCAAAAAATAGTACACTATACTGTATAATGTATATAAAGTGACATATGGTGATGTTGTTGTTGTCTCCCGAAACCTCAAACATTCACCCATTAAACATGCAACCTTAGCTCACCAATCCACTCTCTCGATTTGCTTTTACTAAATAACTAATACTAAATAGATCTTGGCGACATATTCCCAAAAATTGAGATATCTCGTTTTTGTTTGTTGCGTTTGTTCGAATTGCCAAATCCGGGGGATTTGTATTTTTGCCATATGCAAATATGGAATGGAATATATGAAAAGTGTCCATTTTCTTTTAATATCATGGATGGCTTTATATGATGATTACGGTTTGATACCATATATGATATATATATACTTGATTTGTGACTTTCTATAAAAGTGTATAATGTTGTAAAACACTTAGTGGACTCTATCTGACCGGCCCGTTTACTGTCCAAGACTAGAAGCCCATTCGGTCAAGACCACAAAGGCCCATCGGTCCATTAGCTTAAGTCTTATGTCGGTCTAATGTAAACTCTATATATATGTGTTGTAACCTCTATCATTCATTAATAAGACAAGAGATTTCGTTCCCTAAATCCTCTAGTTTACAACACGTTATCAGCACGATAGTCTCAACCCTAAAACCCTAATAGGCAGCCGCCGATTCTTCTTCCCTAAAACCCTAAACCGCCTCTTGTTCTTCATCTCCTTCGAGATTCTCTCTTGATCTCGAAGTTCTTTCTGTTGATACACGAGCATCCTTAGCTCGTGATCGAGTTTTCTCAAAACCCTATCGAGGTTTGTGGTTACGCGGTTCAGGGAGAGTTCGCGCGCGCAAGGAGCTGATTCGCGGGAAGCAGATCGAGGTTCGCGATTCTGGTCGAGAAAGCTTCGCGATTCTGGTCGAGAGAGGTTTGCGATTCTGGTCGAGAGCGGTACATGGATCGAGGTTCGCGGTTCGTGATCAAGGGATATCTGAGGTCTTTAGCTCCCAGATCAAAACCAGTCAGACCCTAATTGGTGAAAGGTAAATAAGATCTAAAACTCCCTTAGAACCTATGAATTGAACTAAATACATAAACCCTATGGAACCCTAAAATATCCAAGTAAACAACAAACAAATCTAAGATCTATAATCCTGTAAAACTTTAAAATCAGTCACATAGGATTGTTAGATTGTTTGTGAATTGCACCAAAAGATATCAAGCTTAAATTTGGATTGATTGATTATTATTGCTTGATTGATTGTTGCATAAGAACCTAGAACTAAGACTGTTAAATTCGAATCTCATAAGGGAAATATAAATCAGATTGTTCTAGGAAGTTAAAACTTGGATCATTCATGCATCATATAGAAATTGGATCAAGTAGAATAAATTAAGACTTGTTCTAGTAAAACTCGGCTGCATGAATCTAACTCTTAGGATTTCTTAGACAAGCTTGAACATAGATTTTCCTGGAAATTTTCGGCCATGGAAACACAAAATTTCGAGCATGATCATGTCTAGAAACAATTAGGATAATTTCCAAAACCTTAAATCATTATCCTAAACTTTAAGTAATATTTACTTTAAAATTCTAAGAGTATATCCGATAAAATAAAAACTTTGTTAGTTTTCCATAAATTAAAACTTTAAAATCGGAATTAACATATTGGTTAGGATAAGTTCCTAATTAATTATAGTAATTATCCTAAAGCTTAAGAAAACTTTAGATCCTTTGTTCTAGGATGAATCCGATTATGCTTAAAATATTTGTTAAGCTTCCTAAAACCTAAAACTTGAAAATTGGAATTAAAATATAGATTAGGATAACTCCTAAATCAATTCCAGCAATTATCTAAAAGGTTTAGGACAATAATAACTAAATCCTAGAGAGAATAGGAAAACTTAAGAAAAGGAAATCCTATCTAGAAATTAAGGAAACATTGCATGCATTATCTATTTGATTTTGTTGTCTCTGCATGCATGAATATTAAACCACGAAAATATAAGCAAATATAAGGCATGGTTCGGTCTTAAACACCGCATGACCTGAGCTTAAATTTGAGGGCATGGTTCGGTCTTAAATACCGCATGTCCCAAACGAAATAAATCCATGGTTCGGTCTTAAATACCGCATGGCCTAGACTAAAACAATTGGCATGGTTCAGTCTCAAATACTGCATGGCCTAAGAGTAAAAAATAATTGCATGGTTCGGTCTCAAATACCGCATGGCAATAAACAAATGCATGTCTTGTATTTTATAATGGGCATTGAAATTAAAGGACCTATGTGAGGGAATTGAAAATGATAAGTGATTGCACTGAGAATATATATAAAGCGATCTTACTTGTATGTAATGATCTTGCTAAGAGTCTCAAGAACCAATACCTTACAATAGAGAATCTTCTTGAGCTTTGGACAGAGTTGAAAAACAAATATGGACACCAACAGATGGTGCTCCTACCAAAGACTCAATTTGATTGGAAAAAACCTAAGGATCCAGGAATACAAATCCATGGATGAGTATAACTCATAGCTATTTAAGATAGTCTCAATCCTAAGGTTATGTGGTAAGGAGGTTATTGAGGAAGACTTGCTAGAGAAGACATTCTCAACCTTTCACACCAAGATCATACTGCTTCAGCAACAGTATCATGAAAGGGGTTTTAAAACATATGCAAGTCTTATCCCTTGATTGCTTGCTGAGCAAAATGATCAGTGCATTGAAACCTCATGGTTCTTCCCCATTACCTAAAACCCACAAAAGTCGATTTGACTAAGAAAAGGCCCAAAGAACCCACAGAGCCTAGAAAGCCAAAAGAGCCTAAAGAGACCAACTATGTCCACAGAGAAAGACACTACGGCCGTGGCCGTGGTGGCAGAGGACATGGTGGTCGAAGAGGCTAGACCAACCTCGTCCACAGAGAAAGACACTACGGCCATGGCCGTGGTGGCAGAGGACTTGGTGGTCGTGGCAATTCCCAAGGGAACCACTATGTTGGTTACGGCCATGGGAACCGGTCCGACTTCGGTCGTGGCCGTGGTAGAGGGTAAGACTTCGGTCATGGCTGCGGAATTCATAAACCGCAACACAAGCCTAAATCGGTTTATCACCGATATGGTATGGGGAATCATTGAGCTAAGACGTGCAGATCATCTAAGCATCTCATTGATCTCTATCAAGAGAATTGAAAAGAATCCAAAAGCCTATTTAGTTCATCTCGATGATTTCAACCATGAGAATGATGAATGATTGGATTGTGAAATTTCAAATTGTCTAGGAAAAGAGTGAACTTGTGGTGGATATTGGATCCAACCACACATAATGAAAAATGCTAATGTTAGTACAATTGCTGGTATAGCAAATTTAATAAAAGGCTACGGCCAGGCTCACATCTTGTTACCAAAGGGTACACATATTGAGATAAGTGATGCTTTGTACTCACCCAGCTCTAAGAGAAACTTATTGAGCTTTAAAGATATAAGACTAAATGGTTATCATGTGGAAACCAAGGGTGAAGGATCTAAAGAGTTCCTCTACATTACAGAAAATGTGAAAGGACAAAAGAAGATCCTAGAGACTATACCTGCACTAGCCTCTGGTTTATACCATGCTAAGATTAACATGATAGAAGCAAACTTGGCAAAGAATAAAGCTCACTAAACAGTTCACTCTATGGCATGACCGGATTAGTCATCTGGTCCTAACATGATGCGTAAGCTAATTCAGATGGGCACACCCTAAGAGAGAAGAGTTATCCCTAAAGAATCTCACGTGTGTAGCATGTACACAAGGGAAACTCATTATAAGACTATAAGTCTAGATAGTGCTGGTAAATTTATACCCCAAGCGTTTAACAATTATGGTATGTCCATGAGGGAGAGCGTGGATCACCCTGTGGCACATGAACATACAAAGAATGGATTAGATAAATCCTTCACTAAACGTACTTAATTGCTCGACCATTACTCATGAGGTCGAGGCTTCCTGTGTTGGCTTGGGGGACACACAGCATTACACGAAATAGAGCTTATACGCATCAGGCCATCTAGTGAGAATAAATATTCCCATGACAATAACGGGTCATGAGCCAGACGTATCCCATTTAAAGACATTCGGGTGTGCCGTTTATATACACCGAATTGCACCATCACATAGAACAAAAATGGGACCTCAAATGGAGGATGGGAATATATGAAGTCTCCCACTATTATAAAGTATCTCGAGCCAACTGCATGTGATTTATTTGTGGCCAGATACGCGGACTGTAAGTTTACAGAATCCGAATTCCCTATGTTAAGTGGAGAGACTAGCAAGCTGGGCAAAGAAAGATTATGGAATCAAACATCCTTAAATTGGCAAGATCCTCAGGACTCTAGCATGTGATGCAGAGGTCCAAAAGATTACATATTTGTAAAAGCTAGCTATACAATTGCCAGATTCCTTTTGACCCAAAGAGAATAAGAAAATCGTACATACCAGCTTGCAATGCACCAGTACGTATTGATGTTCACAAGGAACACAATAATCAAGTTGCTACAGGAAGGTTCCAAAGATAAGAATCCTCGGAAAAGTAAAAGAGGTGCATATCATACCGAGGTTAAGGGAATTACAGAAATACAGACATAGCCGCGGCAAATCCTAAGGTACTAACAATGAGGTTTGGGACGCTAAACCTCAAGGTCCTTAAGGTATTGATAATAAGAGCTCGATAAAATATATCATGTCTGGAATGAAATGGAACCACAAAGATGTCGACATTAAAAGGAAAATTATGCATACAAGGTAGCACTTGAGACAAATGAGGATCTAGAGCCCACGTTTATATTAGAGTGCACTCAAAGCAAAGAAAGAACGTGGAGCTCAACTCTTACAAGAAGAGTAGTGTGTTTGGTCCGACCTTAAGGATAACACCTGAAATTAAAGCCAGTTGGACACAAATGGGTCTTTGTAAGAAAGAGAATAGAGAGTAATGAAATCGTGAGATATATACACGGCTTGTAGCACAAGGATTCTTTCAAAGACCTGGCAAAGATTATGAGGAGACATGCTCCCTTGTGATGGATGCAACGACTTTTAGATATCTAATAAGTCTGGCTGTAATTTGTGGTTAATGGATGTTATAACCACATACTTATACGGTCCACTGGAAAATAAAATGAGATTACCAGAGGGTATAGAACACAAGAAAGGTGGCTCTAGAGACCAATACTGCATAAGGCTAGACAAATCGCTTTATGGACTGAAACAGAGTGGTCGAATGTGGTACAATAGACTTTGTGACTATTTGACCAAGGAAGGTTATAGAAATGACCCGATCAGTCCATGTATATTCATAAAGAAGTTTGCAAACACAAAGGATTTGTAATCATAGCAGTATATGAGGATAATTTAAGTATCCTAAGAACCTCTGGGGAAATCGCCCAAACAGTCGAATATCTTAAGAGAGAATTCGAAATGAAAGACCTAGGCAAGAAGAAGAAAGAAAATTCTGTTTGGGATTACAACTTGAGTACATTGATGATAAAGCCTTGTGCATCAAATGGCATATACAGAAAAGGTACTCAAGAGATTTAAATATGGAGCAAGCTCACTCATTGACTAGCCAAATGGTTGTGAGAAGTGTAGAAGTGGATAAAGATCCATTTGCTCCTAAGAAGGACAATAAAGAAGTTATTGGTCCTAATATGCCACACCTCAGTGCTATAGGAGTGTTAATGTTCTTGGCTAGCCACACTAGACCAGAGATAAGTTTTGCCGTGAACCTCCTAGCAAGAATTAGTTCTTGACAAACCCAAAGGCACTGGAGTGAAATTAAGTATTAATTACGTTACCTACAAGGAACATTTCAATTTGGGCTTATATTATACTAACTATAACAAAGATGTTTTAGTTGGTTTTGCTGATGCAGGTTACCTATCCGATCCACACAACGGTAAATCACAAACAGGTTATGTGTTTACACACGGCGGTACAGCGATCTCCTGGCGTTCCATGAAACAGATTTTAGTTGCCACATCGTCAAATCACGCGGAGATCCTTGCCATACATGAAGCCGGCCGTGAGTGTGTTTGGTTGCGGTCTATGACTCAGCATATACGGACGGATAGCGGCTTAGAAGACAACAAGGAAGCTACGGTCATCTACGAGGACAACTCGGCCTGCATCGCGCAACTCAAAGATGGTTACATCAAGGGAGATCGGACGAAGCATAAACTACTCAAGTTCAGTCTAACAGCAACTCAGCCGATCTCTTCACCAAGACATTACCGACAATGACATTCAGGGAGCTCATGCACCAGATTGGAACGCGGAGGCTCAAGGACTTGGAGTGATGTTTGGAACAGGGGGAGCAATGTGTGCTGTACTCTTTTTTCTTCACCAAGGTTTTGTCCCACTGGGTTTTCCTGGTAAGGTTTTAATGAGGCAGCATCCCATAAGCACATTGCAGCGATCCCATCCAACATAGGCACGGTCATCTCGTCCAAGAGGGAGTGTTGTAAAACACTTAGTGGACTCTATCTGACCGGCCCGTTTACTGTCCAAGACTAGAAGCCCATTCGGTCAAGACCACAAAGGCCCATCGGTCCATTAGCTTAAGTCTTATGTCGGTCTAATGTAAACTCTATATATATGTGTTGTAACCTCTATCATTCATTAATAAGACAAGAGATTTCGTTCCCTAAATCCTCTAGTTTACAACATATAACATATATTCTGGATTATGATTTCACAATCTACAAGAGTAAATGCTGGAAGAATTACAGAAATAAAAGACTAGAAACATTAGAAAAGAAAAGGAAACGTAATAATTAATTGGAATTGGAGGCAGTAGAAGTCAGTAAACTTGTGAATTACCATAAAAAATCAGAGCTTGGAGGAGGATATTGTATATACCAAAATTGGTATTACCATAATAAAGATAAAATAAACATATATTTATGGGAAGAAAATTATCAATATACGCTTAAAATCAATGAAAACAAAAAAAAAAGTTTGAGGGGGAAACTGCAATAACTAGGACTGCAACTATCAAATTTATCTATACTACTATTTTTGCAGCAGTTTTTGCTCAAAAGTACTTTTTGGTAAGTTTTTACATTTAATGCATCAATTTAATATTAGTTACCAAAATTTCAAAATTAATTATAGGTAAGATTAAAAAAAATATGGAAATCTTTCTAATTTATTCAAACATAAATATATGATTCCCTTTCATTTTTATTTGAATTTATATTTAAAATTTCTTGAATTATTTTGTAATACATTTAATTAATAAAAATTATGATTTTTCTGCATATGATGTAATACAAAATTTGAAAAACAGACATATATTACTCAATAAATGAATAAAAAAATACGGATACAATATCCCACATCGTCTAAAAAAATTGGGCAATGGTTCAGAGTCATACTATAAAAGAGACCAAAATGATTCCGAATACAAATGAGTAGAAAGCTTGATTTATCAGGCATTCAAACTTTAAAAACTTTTATTTGGTTTATTCCGGTTCTTTTTTTAATATTTTAAAAATGTTAAATATGAAAAATATTTAAAACTTTTTTTTAAAAAAATTAAATATGATAATATTATAATGTAGATACACAATAAATATTAAAAATTAAGATAATATAGTGTGAGTTAAAATATCTCGGGACAGATTTATATAGCGGGACGGGTTATCGATATTTATATAAATTAAAAAAAAATTCATTAATTTGGTGTTATACGGGTAAAATATTATTTCATTATTTTGTTAATACTGTCAGTATCAGAGAATAGACATATTTAATTAAATTGATTAAATAAAAATTATATAAAAATAAATTATATTATGGTATTATATGATTCATTTTAACAATTATTATATAATTATAACATATTTAAACAACAAATACAACTAATAATTTAAATATTTTAGTTATAAATAATTTCGTCCGGGATCTAATCTAGTTTAGTTTTTAAAAAAATAAAAGAAAACTAATTGAGAAAGTGACGACCGGGTGGGTTAAAAAACCCGGTACAAATCGGATTTATTTATTTATTTTAAAAACGGGTCGGACCCACAATTGTTATAGTACTAAAGATGCAGTAGAAAAGAAAGAAAGAAAGAAAGAAAGAGAGAAGAAGAAGAAGAAGAAGGTCTGGAGAGAGAGTCCATCGTATGGCAGTTTCATGATCCGTTCCTTTGTTCATTAAAGACACACACAAACACAGAGAGAGAGAGAGAAAATACATTTACAGAAAACAAGAAGAAGAAGAGGAAAAACCGGGTTGTACCCGAATACCCACTCTCTCTCCATCCGGATTCCAAAGTTGTTGTCTTTCTTTTGCCTCCCATCTTCCCCTTCCCATTCTTGTTCTTGGATTTGGCATCAAAGAGAGAGTGAGAGATAACAAAACAGCAAACCAACAACCTCTCTCTCTCTCTCTTTCTTTCCCTGAAACAAGGCTACCTTGTTTGCCTTGCTAGGATTTGCAACACTTAGATTAGATTAGATTAGATTCCCTAATCTATCTCTCCTCTCTATCTCTCTGTTTTCATATAACAAGTGGTCATTGACCTCTTTGTATATATTCAGTTTTAATATTCTGAATCAGAAGAGATCTATCCATCTCTCTGTTGTATGAAGCTGAAGAACAATGGGTGATGGTCGCCTCAAGAAAAGCAAGGTTTCTTTTTTCTTTCTTTCTCTCTCTCTCTCTCTCTCAGTTGACTATGTGTTAGTTCTTCTTCTTCTCTCTAAATTTGACTATTATATGTTGTTAATTATGCAGCTTTCATGGCCGAAAACATTGGTCAAGAAATGGCTTAACATCAAGAGCAAATTAGAAGACTTTCACGCTGACGACTTGTTAGACAGAGGTAACTAGTAAACATCGGGCGGAATTGTTATTACTAGGCTTTGTTTACTCTATATGTTTTTTTAAAAAAATTTATACTAGTAGTAAAAAGTTTTTGTCAACAGTAAGTAATTAGTAATAGTAGTAGCTACTAGTGTGTCTTTTTCTTGTCTAGGAATGTGAGAATCAGAGAACACACACACACACAGCTTTATAACTCATCTTTTTAGCTTATTATATATATATAAAGGAATACCTTTTATTTTTTTGCAGGTGAAGGTGGAGATAGGAGGAACAATGTCATTGAAAGAGAGGAAGCATGCTCTGTCAACAAAAGCACCAAACCTGGTCTGTCACTATTCTGAATTAGTATCCCCCCACTCATAATAATAACAAACCAAACTAAACCAAAATCCCTTTTTAAAAAAAAAAAAATGGTTTACTAAAGAAAATGGTTTT
This sequence comes from Camelina hispida, assembly GCA_023657505.1. Lineage (NCBI taxonomy): Eukaryota > Viridiplantae > Streptophyta > Magnoliopsida > Brassicales > Brassicaceae > Camelina > Camelina hispida. The sequence goes on along the minus strand of CP094634.1, from coordinate 43,706,980 downwards.
GCAGAAACGACTCCTCCAAGCAAAAGGCATAGCGGAAGAGCCAGACGACGAAACAAACCCGAATTCGATCCAAACCCACTTCCACTTGATAATCATCTTCTTAGGTATCTTTGTTTTGTTTCTACCACTTCCACTTGCTTGTCAACTTTTTTTCTTTTTTCTTTTTGGGAAATCTAACAAAGTAACAAACACACAAACCAAAAAAAACAGAGTATTTACTGCTACATGGAATGTCGCCGGTAAATCTCCGCCGAGTAATTTAAATCTGGAGGATTGGCTTCACACTTCTCCTCCTTCCGACATTTACGTTCTTGGGTACCAATTATGTCTTTATCAACTTCTACTAAATATATATATATATCTCTACTCCATCACTCTCTCTGATTTTAGTTTTTTTTTTTTTTTTAAAAACAGGTTCCAAGAGATCGTTCCTTTGAACGCCGGCAACGTTTTAGGCACTGAGGACAACGGTCCCGCCAAGAAATGGGTCTCTCTCATTAGACGCACCTTAAACACTCTCCCACTCGGTACCTGCCCTACTCCTTCCCCTGTTCCCCACCCGGTCGCCGAGCTTGACTCTGACTTCGAAGGTGCTGCTGCCTCCTCCCTCTACCATCGCAGCAGGAGCCTTAGGATGGACTCGTCTGCTTCATCCCTGCACCTTGACCGCCGTAGGTTCAGCGTCTGTGACCGTTTCATGCCTGATGACGATTTCTACGACCACAGCTTCAGGTATTGCTCCTCTGACGACGACGACGACGACGAGCCAGATTCTCCTTCTCATCATTATCACTATTCCACTGTCTCGAGGACTGGTTCCTTTGTGGCAGACGACAGAGACAAGGGAAGAGACAAGTCTAAGTATTGTTTAGTCGCCAGTAAGCAGATGGTTGGGATCTTCTTGACCGTTTGGGTCAAGAGTGATCTAAGGGACAGTGTTAAGAACCTCAAAGTGTCTTGTGTTGGCAGAGGCTTGATGGGTTATCTTGGAAACAAGGTACTTTTTCCAGATTCCTTGAGTTTTTAATTAACCTCCTTAAATCCTTCAGCTTCTCAACATAAAGTATGGATCTTTTCAATGTGCAGGGCTCGATTTCGATAAGCATGTCCGTTCACCAGACGAGCTTCTGCTTTGTCTGCAGCCACTTGACATCTGGTCAGAAAGAAGGCGACGAGCTGAGACGAAACTCTGATGTTTTGGAGATTCTAAGGAAAACCAGATTCCCTAGAGTGAACAACGCAGGGGACGACAAGTCTGAACCCCAGACGATTTTAGAACACGAGTGAGTTATCATCAATGCTCCTTCCTCTTCACTTGTTTGATTCTTGGACTCAACTCAACAAAAAAAACTTATTTTATTTGTTGTGTGTGTGTTTACAGTCGGGTAATCTGGCTTGGAGACCTGAACTACCGTATAGCTCTTTCTTACCGGTCTGCAAAAGCCCTTGTCGAGATGAGAAATTGGAGAGCCTTGCTTGAGAAAGACCAGGTAGTTAGTTAGTTCTACATTTAAGAAAACCTTTCAAAATCACAAGAAGTTCGACCAATTATTGTTATTTTTATAACTAAGAGTGTCAATTTTTGTTGTTGTTACAGCTACGGATAGAACAACGAAAAGGTTGTGTCTTTGAAGGCTGGAATGAAGGGACTATCTATTTTCCACCAACTTACAAATACTCTAACAATTCAGATATATACGCGGGAGATGATCGGCTTCCCAAGGCCAAGAGACGGACTCCAGCATGGTTAGTATACTTGTTTCTCTCTAGTCCTCAGCAGCATGGAACTTGATGGCATATATAAATACTGATGGTTTGATTTATCTTAACTGAATGAAGGTGTGATCGCATACTATGGTACGGGAGTGGTCTTCATCAGCTGTCATATGTTCGAGGGGAATCAAGATTCTCGGATCACAGACCAGTCTACAGTTTGTTCTCTGTAGAGATTGAGTCGGTATGTAGAAACCATATAAAGAAAAGCTCCAGTTACACCAGCTCTAGAATCGAAGTTGAGGAACTTCTTCCTCAGCGGTATGGATATAGCCCGTACTGATTCTTCATCATCATCGGTCCTAAATCCGTTTGAAGACAGATCCCGGAAGGAGGTCTCAAATGTTTCTAAAACAAAAAATGGTTGGTAAATAAATCTTTGATGATCAAATGATTATGGAATATGTTTAGTTGTGTGTTTCTAATGATATCATCTGGTCTTGTGGGATTTTTCAGTAGTCGGAGGTTTGTGGACTTTTGACATGCAGAGAGTCATGGAAAAAAGGCAGATCTTCTTGGTCAAGATCGCTGTTTCTCGGGTTAGAACAGGACAAGATTCGAGTGCAAAAAAAAAGAGAAGAAGGAATAAGAGTAGTAATAAGGTCTATAGATATTGAGCAGATCAAATACATATATCTTTAGGATTATAGAGAATTGACCAGTTATTAGTTTCTTTTCAGACCACTAGTTTTCTTCTCTAGATAGACGACACACTAGTGTAGGATTCGTCAAACTTGTGCATAATGAATTTTATATGTGTATGCTTGGGGATGTAAATTGTAAAATGGATTCTTTGTAAGGACCAATGGGTTTAAGAAGATTTGGAAAGTGCAGATTAGTTTATTATCAGTTTCATGTCCTAAAGAGTTTATCATTGCCCATACACACACCTATAATAGTATTGGGATTGAACAGAGAACCAAATCCAAAAAAGTGTCACCACAATGTGTAGTAAATTGGAACTTGGAAGTGAGAATTCAAACCAGAGAAGTCCAACTCAGAAGAAGTACGGAGGGAGTGTATTGAAACAATAATTTTGGAGGATTTTATGGGATTTAGAAAATTTAGAATTTTGATAGATTTTAGGTAAGTTGATAAAAAAATTTCAAATCCTACCTAAACCCATGAGATTTGGATTTCTGTATTTTTAACTAAACAAATCCTCTCAAATTCTCTAGAATCCCTAAAATTTATTAAAATCTAAATCCAACTGTTTTGAATAACTGTGTATTATAAAATAGATTTTTAAATCATCAGTTCAATAACAGTAGATTTGAAAAAACTTTTTAAAATCCATGATTAAATAATATAAGATTTGTAACTATTATACAAATCACTTCAAATGTCAATTTGAATACACCCCCTAATTTTTGTTTGTACTTATTGGATTCTACATAGTGGCTTTTTCTTTCCATAAGTTTGAAAGATTATTAACTAATGTTACTTTTTTGTCACAAGAGTTGTCCGTATATACTAAACTTACAAAATGATTATTTAAATTAAAAAAAAACTAGGAAAAATGTTATAAACAGCAGATTCTCTAAAACAAAACACCAACAAAACATAAATAATTTATCCTAATTTATTTTGGCAAGAAAATGACAAATAAATGATATTATATACTGTATTCTTCTGTCAAACAATAATACTATATCTAATGTATATATTTCCGTGCATTCCAATGTCCCTTTAATGAAAATAAAAGAGGTCTTGTTGTATGTAACAACAACGCGTCTGGTAAAAGCGAGTGAAGTAAACGCAATTATATGATTGGGGAGCTCTTCTACTTTCTCTCTCTCTCTTGTATTTGTTGGGCCTTTAAAAGTTTACAAGATTACTCACCACGTGGGAAAACTTTATTTTACGAAATTTTGAACTCAGAGATTGTCTCCTTCCCCCACACACCCCTCGGTTCAGTATCTTATCTATTCTACTAAATTGCTTTTGGCCTCCATTGAGCTTTTATATATTATCTTTATGAAATGATAACCGACGTACGGCTCGTAGATAGATTCAAACAATGAAAATACGAAGAGAAAAATATACTAATTAAATATACCATGGTTTACTTCCTAGTAGTATTATCTTCTTAGCAAAGAGACATATATGCCCGACGGTTAGATATCTTGGTCGGGGAGGAACGACGGAGATTAGAGAGAGGGTAGGACTAAGACTAACGCATATGCCACTCACTTTCACTGCCCATCCTCCTCCTTCCCTTATTTATTTCCTTTCTTGTCTTATTATTTAACATTTTCTTTTTCTATAGTGGAATACAGAACTACGTCATGTACCAATATTATTATAATGTGCCATTGTACAGTTGCTTCTATATGGTTTCTCATGGGTCTAATATATAAATCGCCAAATGGATATGATGAGGAAGATCATATTAACTAGATCACAACCACATGCTATGTCGTAACATTACTCGACCCTTTCTGCTAAAAGCACCATATCATTCATTTTTTCCACTTGGATCTCTCTATTTAGTCTCTCTAACTTTCACATTCTTTTAACCATCATATATAAATATTTATTATACATCGATCCATTCGATTACAACTAATAATACACTGATCAATACATATGATAACAACATGTAGTTAAAAAGACTGTGACGTATTAACTAATACACCCAACATAATTATATATAGGAATAGGACTCTAGGCTTGTAGGTAAGTTTCATCATAGCAATTTAGATAACGATATTTCCATGTTATCACTCGAAGCTTCTAATAATTGTTTTAATAACTTAGTTATACTATATTGAAACGAATGATTGATTGTTATCCTCCTACGACCTAATCAGTGTTTGATTAATGTTGTTTTAATTTGTGTTTGCTTCTTGTTTTTTTTTTCTTTTCTTGTCAGAGTATTGGATCTGTTGTTATTGTTAATGACAATTATTTATATGGCTCTCTGTTATTTAAAAGCTCTTCTCAACACTCTATATACACTATTAGCTTTGTTATGATCAATACCTTTTTCTTTTCATCACAATCAGATTCATATATGATACATCTACCTCCATGTGAATCCCTGCCGATTGGGATTTGCGAGTAAATCAATCATAAAGTAGAAAAAAAACAAACAAAACACACAAAGTAAAGCTCTTCAAATTGATTGTTCGTCAAGTTGGTCACAACTTATAGCATATGATTTTGACTCTTGGACGCTTGCAGTGACACTGATAGGCAGTAGGTTATATTGGCGACAAAGAAAGGTAATTATATATACCGGTGGGTGAGTGCTAATTAATGGAAACTTAAAATAATTCATGCAATTACAAGTTTGAGTTGTTGGCAGCACACACTTTGTTATTATATTATATATTGTATAGTACTGTAGGTAAGATTTAAGAACAAGTCGTAAATCTCATGGTAGGAAAATGCGGGGACAATATTGATATCATAATATGAACCTTCACAAAACACGATTTGACAGGTTTCCCTTTTCTAATCTAAAAAAATAGAGATAGATAAACGTTTAGAACAATTTTGAATGAAGATTTATCTTTATCAAATATGAGTTTCATGACTTTCTCAAGTTGATCTTTATCTAGAAAAATTAGACCTGTTTTTCTGTTCCTATCAAAAGAGATACATAGTTGTAAGACTAGCTTCAAAAAAGTTTGCAAACTTAACGAAACGAAAAAAAAAGTCAATCTTATATGTTAGGTGAAGCAACAAAATATACAATTAGATATAAAAATAATGTTTTTAAAATAGTGGTTTTATATATAATATGTATATCATTGCCTTGGTCGAAGTCGAAGGGAAGTTTTGAAGTGCCGTTCCACGTGGAGATGAAGCTCAACGTCAGCGCCTGGAAGAGACGTTGACGTCAGTGGATATAGAACTTGCATGTAAACTGAATGGGGAGTAGTCGAGAACAAGTAAGATGCGACGTGTATGTCTCTTTTTTACATATTTGTGAGCCAGTACAAAATGACACCGTATCACTTGTAATAAAACAGACTTTGAAATGGGGAGTGGTCTGAGAACAAGTGAGATGCAATCGTGTATGTCTCTCTTTAACAAACTAGGGAGCTATATATTAGTATTTATATATATATATATATATATAATGGGCATTGAAACTGACCAACGAACGAACTAATTATACTTTTGAAAGATAAATAGAAGTAAAATGGCAGAGAAGAGGTCAGAGTCGTGCATGCGTCATAGAATTGATCCAACCTTTTTTTGTCAAAAGATACATACAACAGCAAACATTATTACAGTTATAAATAAGAGATTACCATAACAAGTAAGATACATAAAAGTGATAAAACAGCAAACATTATGACGTCACCTTCTTCTCTATTCAATTGCCTCGACGTTTGCTTCTGTTCCAAGTTTCATGTCAGAGCCTAGTAATTAAACTACGTCAGATGAGGTCATTTGCCTATATTATTAAGGGAATCTAACTGCACCCACACGAGGTCTAACAATGATACGGTCCAACACTTTTTTTCATTTTTTTTTTGGAAGCCAATTAATTAAATACTAGGAGTTTTGGTCACTAAAATAAGCTGATAAAAGAAAGAAAGGGATATTATATTGGCTATCGTCATAGCTCCAAATAACGGGAATTAACGCCATGCTTCTGGCAATTTTGCCTTTTTTTTATGTAAGAATCTAGGATATTCTTTCATCAGATAATATATCCTTACCATATTCATCAGATAACACACGCATTAACAGCCAAAGATTTAGAGGCGAAGAAATAAATGTTAATTACGCGGTTCCTGCTTTAACTAGTTTACTGCAAAAACTGTATAATGTTTTTAACCGCAAAGAAAATTAATTTTGGTATATTAAAGACGGGTCAAATGTTCCCACACGGTCGCAAAGGACTTCAAGTTAGGGCTGTTAGATAGATATATAGGTTAGTTACAAGTTTTGCTTAGTGCTTAGGCATTTCGTGGGAGAAGCGTTGGAATGATAGGCCTCAATCTTAGATTATAGGCCAACTCAACGATGCCTCTTTTCACACATATTTGTATCTACGAGGTCCAATACATACACGGCCCATTCATAAGCGTTCTTCTTCTGTTTTTGAACCTCTTTATGTTCAGTTAGTCAGACAGTCATAATCATAAAACAAAGCACGCGACACTTAAGAATTAAAGTAGCATTCTAAAGCCTCTGTGAATGAATTCACGAGACGACCAAAAGACTAATTAAACAAACGCCCAAGACAAGCCTTTATGATTAATAAAAGGTAAAATCAGAGGCTGTCACGGCTCAAATACACTAAAGAAAACACTCTTGTACACCATCAATTGGTTTGTTCAAACACTTAAAAGAAAAGAGAGTAGTACGTAGCTAGCTAGTCCTAGAAAAAAAATGAGAAAGTTGACCGACACAGATGTAATAGTAGTGCCGATGCCAACTTGGAGAGTGAGTGGTAAGCCAATAAATTCCCCCTAAAAAAACGAGACAATATAATGGGCTTGGTGCAGTACTCATCTCCATCTACACTGATGAAACAATTGATCGTGTACACGTACATAGCATCACCATGGCTGCATATCATATATAAAAGCGTGATGACGATGATGATGATGCAGTGTTACTGTCCAAGGATTCATCACTGGACGTTCTTCTTCCCTTCTTAGGGTTTACTTTACGTCGAGGAAATTCGATAAAGATGTCGCATGCCATCTGTTTCGCTCTGCATTCTTTGGAACAGAATGCCCCCAAGTAGCTGCATGAAAACGAATCGAGCATGTCAAGAATATATGAAAACATAGATTAATGAACCAGCTAGTAGTACTAGTAAATCAAGATTGTAATCGTAGTGATGATTCTATCGACTATTATATCATTTCCACGATCGAGTAAAAATCGGGTAAAGAATGAAGAGAATGAAGTATAGTACTGACCCGTACATGAAAACGTCCTGGTCGGGACGTAGGGTCTTCTTGCAGAAACGGCATAGGTCAAGAAAGTTGCTGAGGTGAACCTGCTGATCGTCAGCCGCCAAATCTCTCTGATCAGGCAACCAATCCGAAAGGGCGGCGGTGTGACTATCATCATGCGGATGCTTATCGGAGAAGCTCGGGGCTCGCGGTCTCTTGCTCGGAACAATAAGATCTGTCGTCATAGCTTCCTTGCTGATTTGGTGGGTGGGTGTGTGTGTGTGAGAGAGATTTCGACTGCAACAACCAAAATTAGGGTTTTTGGGAGATTTCTGCCACAGTTTCCTCCAACCGTGTGTAGTATTTAAAGGCGCTGTAGATGTGCACCAATCAGAGTCCAGAGAATAGACGCGTCATCAAATCAATTGGGTATGATCCTCTGCACCCAGGTGTACGACTACACACGTGTATTATTTTTTGTGAAGATTTCTTACCTTTTTCTTTTAATGGGCTTTTCTTGGAGCGAGCCTGGCCTGTGTGATAAAATGATGTCACGTCTCCCAATTTTTTTTTTATTTGAACCTCTAACCACTTTTGATTGACTAGATTTTAATCCGGCAAGACTATATTTTAAAAAGTAAAATTTAAATATAAATATTTAGTAGATTAAATATAATATATATATATATATATTTATAAATTTTAAATGTATATCCCTTATATCTATATATTATTTAGGTTTATCGGTTTAAAAATTTAGGTTTACCAGTTTAATTGTTAAATTCATAATATAACCCGTGATATAACATAGTACTACTTGTTTATTTTACATAATCTTAATTTAATAAACTCAATTAGATATGCCTAATATTCTAAGTCGATAGTGTTAACAAAATAATGAACTTATGATTTACTAACAATTAATGATATAATTTTCATTTTTTATTAATATACAAACTCATCCCGCTACATACTCAAACACAATTTTTCTTCCTTGCTTAAGTAAGACATGCATATTTTTCGAAATTTAAATAACGAAAAATGCAAAAAAATATAGTTACACTAGATTTTAACTCGCGGTACACCAAGGATTATTTTTTTTACTAAAATCATTAAATTTCAAATTGTAATTATTAGTTAAATTTTTACGTTTTATTTTTAATTTAAGATTGTATAATTGTATTTTGATTGTTAATTCTACAATTTAATCAGCGGTTTATATACAACACAATAATTTTTTTTTATAAATTAATTTCACCAATCCAAGATAAAAAAAAATATTCAGAGGATGAGCCAGAATTCATTACAAAACTTATTAATATCCCCTTATATTATTAAATTGTACCAGTTTGTTTATAATAATCATGTATACATATGTGTCAAACAGGTCGGTCAACATTTTTTTTTTCTTGGACCGCAGCGGGTCAACCCGCTAAGATCATGGTCGTTAAAGTTATGCCCAAGCATGTCCTTAACCTAAATTTTATATTAATTATTCTTAAAAAATTTAGTGACCAAGCTATAAAGAAATTTTAAAATAACTTATAATATTGATATTTTGTAAATATCTTAATTGGTATAAATTAAATTTCCTCACATTATCACATATTTCACCTATTATATATACATAACTATGTCAAAATATATTTATATAAATTATATTTATATTAATCTTATATTTGTAGTTTTTGGGACAACCCGCCAACCGCAAACATACTTTGCTAAAATCCGTAACCTCGATAGACTTAATTGTAAGGACCATCTTTTAACGGTACACCACAACCCTATATTTTCTATATAAATTATATCTTTAGAAAATTATTACTTTTTAGTATTGAAATTTATTACTTTTTAGTATAAAATACCGATGGTCGTAGCGATGGATTATTAACATTTTAAATTTATAAGAATATCGATCATAACCCGTCCCATAATAATTTAAATTTATTAAAGTTTATTAAGATTTTTTTGTTTTATGTATTATTTAGGGATTTTATTTGGTAATGTTACTTTAAATCTTGTTATAGATTAAATATTTTACATTTAGTAGAGGAACTCTTTAAATTTTCTATATATTAAAGACTGGAAAATCTGGAGGAATTTTCTTTTAAATTTTAAAAATTGAAGTAATTGAATATGATTGATTGCAATGAATATAGAGTAAAAGCGAAAATTTTGTTTAGTTTTACAGAAAATTAGGTTCATAATGGGATAATTTAGGAAAATTATACTGGATTGATAAGAGAAAATTTAATTATTTTTTTGTCGGAGGGGTATATTTAATTAACATACTTTTTTTTGCATATTTCAATTTTTTGTTTTATTTTTTTTAAAAGTATTTTAATGGTAATGGCATTGGTTGTAAATACCTTTGAACTCCAAGTCTTATTCTCAAAAATGCAGTGAAAATAATAATATAGATTAGTTTTATGTATTTTATGATGATTTAAAGCAAGTAAACTTTTGACAAAAAAAAAAAAAAAAAAAAAAGCAAGTAAACTAAATAAATCAAACAAAGATGATACGAAAATCGTAGTTTTAATTATAAAATATTATTTTATATTTCAATTTAAAATCTTTTAATTGTGTTTGGTTATAAGGATAGTAAATAATCAATCGAAGATATTGTAATTAATTTAATTCGATATTGTAATTGTAATTAGTCATTGATTGATTAAGGAGATATTTTAGGGATTTTTGTTTAACCCAAAATATTGGTTTTAAATTTTAATGATAATGGTTGCCCTGTAAATAAGTAGCAACTCTATGATTTATTTGCTAAATGTCTCCAAAAATGTATATATAGATAGATGATGATTATATTCATCTACATATTCATTTTCCAAGTTTTTGGTTTTGTTTTATGTTAGTACATTTGGTGGTGGTAATCAATTGTAATGTTTATGAAAATTTTCAGATTATAATTAATAATAATATTCAAAAGATCATATATAGTATATGATATGTTAACTTTATTATATATATAGGTTTAACTAATCACCAAACCAGAATTGGACATCCAAATAATACTATAGTAACCAACAAAGTTATAAATTAATATACAAATATCGACATGAAAAAGATAAAAGATATAACAGTTGATTATTTAATCAAAAAATAAACAAATTGCATCCAATAAAATAACATAATGCATTGTGTGGGATGTTTATGTCAATGAAGGTTATAAAAGAAAACCCAATATTGCTGTATGAGTGAAAAAAAAAAAAAAAGTAAAATGGTACAAGAAAGGAAATCATATATATAAAAGTAAAGTTTCAGTCTCTCCTTATTGGTCCACTTGGCAATGCAATTTAAAAAAATATATATATATTAAAACACAAATTTAAAAACAATTAAGTTTCACATTTAACCACATAATATAAAACTGAAATCTTTATAGCTTCTCCCTATAAATTATGCATTAACTTTATTTCTCCACTAAGTTAAATTAATCAATTGTATTAAAACAAAACAATAAATTAGAATTGTAACTCTCATTTTTCTAAATGTAATTTTTCATAATTTCTCTTCCTATAAATAATCATTATCTTATTCTCTTAGTCTATCACTCTTTCATTCTCTCATCTTCTTCCACTACTCTCAAATCTCTTTTTTTTGTTTTGTTTTGTTTTGTTTTGTTTTTTATATTTTTTGTTATTGTTGTTGTATGGGTTATAAAAAATCAAATCAAATATCATTGTAAAAGCTTAGTTTTAGAGTTTGTATGATATGTATATCTTATTTATTTATTTTAATCTTTTAAAATGTTTATCTCCATTTTTTATTTTATATTAACATCTTATAAGTCATTATTTTCATACTTCCTTACAATATTCACCACACAATAAGATCATAAAGTTGAAATGATCCATATGTAATTATCTATTATGTCTCTGGTTATCTCACATATTCATGTATCATTTTTAATAATTTATAAAGATCAATATAATATTTAAAGATCAATATAATTATCCATTTATCCATTTATAAAGACTATTTTGTTTTGTGATCCAATTGATAAATCTGCAGAGATCAATATATATATATATATATATATATTTTATGATTTGAAGTTTTTGAAAACAAAAAGAACATAATTAAACAATTGATTTTTTTTGTGTCTTTAATCAAAATAAAAAATGATCCAAAAAACAAAACATATTCAACTGGAACTTAAATATAAAAATAAAATATAATTTTAGAAATATCATTTCACTAAATTCTTTAAAGATGAAACCATTAGTATGAAATCTAGCACTATAAATTAAATTGATGAGTGAAAACCAAAAGAATATAAGTTATCCTTGGGATTTTAAAAATTATTGAGATTGAATAATTCATATAACTTTATAAGAAAACTAATTTAGCTTGTCACTTAAAAAGTAATATTTTTAATTTCGAAATATTATGTATAAGTGTTGAGTTTATATCAACAAACAACCAAATCATGTGAATTTTGATTCAGCCACTTGGTATTCCTTTTATTTTAGGTTATAAAAAATTAAAATATTTATTTATAATTAAAGACATGTAACTCCATTTAACTCAAATGTAACTCCTATCCAATAATTGTACATTAATTCATTCCTCCTACTAACTTATTATCTTTCAAAATAAATTATTTTTGGTTAAATTTTAATATTTTTTATTTATTTTGGTTGGCTAAACTTATATTCATATTTTTGTTGGCTAAATTAATATATTTCTCATGTAAAATTATTATTTATGATATATTTCTCATTTCAAAGTTTAAAGCATCATATCATATATATAAGTAAGGTTTTGGTCTCTCCTTATTGGTTGATTTTCATTTAATGTTTTCTAATTTTTTTTATTTGCTTTCTAAGTGCTTTAAACAATATTTAAGATCCAATAAACACAATACATTTAACTCACACATTAAAATAAAATTATAACTGAAAATGTAAATTATGCATTAATCATATTCTACCACTCAATTTTATTCAAACACAATAAATTGCTATTGTAACTCCATAGTTCTAAATATAAATTCCATCATTTCTTATCATATAAATAAGCATTCTCTCAATCTATCATTCTCTCATATTGACATTCTTTTACTATCTCATTTTCACATTCTCTCATTCTCTTCTACAATACCTCAAATCATTTTTCGTTTTTTTTGTTATTTTTGATTTCTTATTTTTGTTGTATGGGTTGTAAAAAAAATGAAATATCATTGAAAATTGTTAATGCTAAATTTTAATTTTAGAGACTACATGATATATATTTTACATTGTTCTTATTTTAAAAGATTTATCTCCTTTATCTAATTTGGATTATTATCTTATAAGTAATCATTCTCTCTTCCTCTCCCACCAATATCAAATGTTGTTATATCTCATATGTATTGTAATAGTTTGATTCTATATTTTAATTTAGAAAGTATTATATATATATATATTACATTGTTCTATTTTTTAAAGATTCATCTCCATTATCTAATTTGGATTACCATCTTATAGTAAACATTCTTTCCTCCTCTCCTATCAATATCAAATGTTGTTATATCTCATATGTTTTGTAACTTGTAAGAGTTTGATTCTATATTTTAATGTAGAAAGTATTATATATATTTAACATTGTATTCAATTTTTATTTTATTTATATAAAAAATATTTCTTTTATATTTCTTGATTTTCTAATATATTCATAGTTATATTCTCTTAAGAAAGTGCCAACTACACCACAACCCACGCGTTGCGTGGGAAAGCACCTAGTGTTTGATAAACATGGACAGTAGTAATATCAAATGTTGTTATATGTCATATGTGTTGTAACTTGTAAGAGTTTGATTCTATATTTTAATGTAGAAAGTATTATATATATTTAACATTGTATTCAATTTTTATTTTATTTATATAAAAAAAATATTTCTTTTATATTTCTTGCTTTTCTAATATATTCATAGTTATATTCTCTCAAGAAAGTGCCAACTACTCCACAACCCACGCGTTGCATGGGAAAACACCTAGTATTTGATAAAGATGGACAGTAGTAACTGATATTTATGACAATATATATTTTGATTTGGGAGAAAAGCAAATACAAATGACAAATGTACCGGATCCCAGGAATATCCCAATTGGAACATTCGTTTTCTTTGTATTTCTCAATCTCTTTGTAACTATTCTCAAGTCAAGTAACACCTCCTCAAGAATGTGTGTATCAAAAGATAATAATAATGTTGAAAGGAACCCCCCAAAAAAAAAAACAGAAATATTAAATAAAATATCTTAATACTACTAAAACACAAAAGGATTATATTTGAAAAAAAAAAAAAAAAAAAGCAAAAAATGAAAAGCAAAACGACGTAGCTTCATACCTGAAAAGAACAAGTTGTTCTTCCTTTGCTTGCTTGTTTGGTTGGGTCCATATGAGCCTCCTCTCTGTAAAATTGGGATTGGATTTTTGTATTCTCCTCCTCGGAATCGCCTCTCTCCCTCTCCGGCATATTCATTATCTGACTCTCTCTCTCTCTCTCCTCCGACATCATCATCATCATCCCCCGTCTTCGTTGGGCTTCAGGTAAAATATATATCCTCCCAATCGGGTTTTCGTATATTGGGTGGGTTACTACGTTGTGCGTCTTTGTCCGTCGATCTTTTTCCTCTCGTAATTGCATCTATGTTTTCACTCTCTGTTGCATTGGATTCAATCCTCAGTGCTCTCTGGTTCAATCTTGATCTCAAAATTTTAGGGTTTTCTTCTTTCTCAATCCAATTTTATTTATTTCGAAATCAAATTATTTGCTGTGTGTGATTGATTATGATTATGATGGCGCAGTGACGGTGAAAGATTCGCCCTTTGAGAAAAAAAAAAAAGCTTTACTTCACATCACCGTTTCAGCTTTTACTTTGTCTTCTGATGTATCAATGTTGTTAGCATTCATATTTCAAGTTTCTTGAATCTGATTGAGATGACCAAATCAATCAAATTCTATGTATCTGTTTTCAGATTCGCTACTACACAATGTCTGGCCTGCTCGATGGGATCCCTGACGCTGTTGCTCTTAGATGTCTAGCCTATGTGCCACTTGACCTTCATCCCAATTTAGAACTTGTCTCTCGCTCCTGGCGTGCAGCTGTTCGCAGTGATGAGCTCTTCAGCGTCCGCAAAGAGCTCCGATCTTCTGAGCATCTCCTCTGCGTCTGTGCCTTCGATCCTGAGAACATTTGGCAAGTCTACAGTCCCAACTGCGATCGCTGGCTCACTCTCCCTCTCCTCCCTTCCAGAATCCGCCACCTTGCCCATTTCGGTGCTGTCACCACTTCCGGTATGCTCTTCGTCTTGGGCGGAGGCAGTGACGCTGTCGATCCCCTTACCGGTGATCACGACGGTACCTTTGCTACCGATGAGGTCTGGTCTTACGACTTTGTACAGAGACGCTGGACTCCTCGCGCTTCAATGCTCGTTCCACGTGCTATGTTCGCCTGTTGTGTTCTTGACGGCAAGATTGTTGTTGCGGGCGGGTTCACCACTTGTAGGAAATCCATATCTGGAGCTGAGATGTATGATCCTGATCATGACCTCTGGACTTCGATCCCTGATCTCCACCGGACGCATAACTCTGCCTGCTCGGGTCTTGTGGTTAATGGGAAAGTTCACGTTTTGCACAAAGGCTTATCGACCGTGCAGGTTCTTGAGAGCTTTAAACTCGGATGGGCTGTCAAAGACTATGGCTGGCCGCAAGGTCCTATGGCTGTTGCTGAGGACGTGCTTTACGTGATGAGCCACGGGCTGGTCTTCAAGCAAGAAGGTGACACGTGGAAGATGATTGCGTCTGCCTCAGAGTTTAAGCGGAGGATTGGAATGGCCATGACGAGTTTGAGTGAGGAAGTACTGATCGTAGGAGGAGTGATTGGACCTGATAGGCTCAATTGGGACATCAAGCCCTTGTCAGACGTCGACGCTTTGACAGTTGGGAGTGATCGTCCGGCGTGGCGGAAGGTGGCGCCGATGACAAGGTGTCGTGGGACGATCCTTGGCTGCACACAGTTGACAATATGATGTGATCATCTTTCTTTCAAGATGACCTCTTTCTGTTTTGTATGTCTTTCGATTTTCTTCCTGTTTGTTAAATGTTGTTTTGTTTTTTTCTATTGGTTTTGTTAAGAAACGAATAGCTCTAGTAAGTAGATTTTGAGAAAAAAATATCATCCAAACATACCATTTGTTATATTATCAAATACATCTTACCATGAACATATACAGTTAGCATGGTTTTGTGTTAATATCCTTCTCTAAACATTTCTACTCTTATTATACGATGATATGATCAAAAAAAATCTTTTGTTCTAAAAATCTTATTATATAAAGTTGGGTTTTGAAATTTAGCTATTAACAAGATTTTGACATGTGTCAAGTTATCAATCTTAGATTTTGACATGTGTAAAAGTTAATACTTAATAGGAAAAATTTGATTACAATAAAAATAAAATATTTTGTTTAAAAAAATATTAATAATATGAAAAGATAATTATCAAAAGTTACAAAATTTAGAAAAATACAAAGTTTTTTAAAATAATTATAAGGAGATTATATATATATATATATATATTTCATAAAATTCGAAATTATAATATTATTTACTTATATTTAATTTTAAGTTATTAATTCTACAAAAAAATAGAAAAGGGGATTAAGGAAAATATGCAGTTAATTATTAATTCTAAATTTTTTAAATACTAACTTCTATTTAAACATAGATTGTCTCATATTTAAATAACTATTCAAAAACATTGCTTTAAACTTTGTTTAATTGGGCAATTTTTTAAATGGGAAGGTAAATTTTTTTATTTTCTTAAACCAAAATTTTCTCCTACTTTCTTATTTTTCAGTCAAGAATATGTAAGATTAATATGTTGACAAAAAAAAGATTAATATATTCGTCTTCTTTTCCTAATATTGTATTTTAAACTTTATTGTAGTATTATTAAATTGTTTTATTTAATTTATATTTTCATTTTTGAATTATTTGGGATTCATATATTACCGTGCTTATAATTTTCTATTGTTTCTTTGATTACATCAAATTAATTTTCTTCTAATTTTTCAACCTTGATTGGTTGGTCATAAACCCTTTTTTTTTTTTGCAAACATAATTGTTACCATTATTCATTCTAATAACGAGTAGAAGCTCATCAATTTAATGGAGGGATAAAATAGTCTAATCAAACACAAGCTTACAACAAACATAGATAGATAGATTGAAAAAACATAAATCGTTGTTGATAGATCCATAGGAGCTCAAAAACTGTGACACCCTGGTTTGCGGAAATGTTTAAACAATTTGATTTGGCCACATAGTGTATGTCACCAAAATGCATTTATTCTTTCAGTCAAGGGTCCTGAGAGAACTTCATGATGGGTGACCTTCCTGTAAGAATTTTCGGAACTTTGCGAGTGAGGACAAAACACAAAAAAAAGATTATTTGTTGATTTGTAGGGTCGGTAAACAAGTTTTTAAATCTTACAAGACGTAACAAACCGACCATCGAATATGGATGGTTCCACGGGCCTGGAATAGATGTAGGGCCCACTTAGGAAGGTGGACCAATGGACTGAGAGTGGACATGGGCTCACTAAGAAAGGTGGCGGTTAAGGCGTTATAGAGATAGACGCTACATCATGGTGTGTCAAAGATTTTTTCACGAATACATTGAAACATTTAACATTAGTTACTATCAAAAGATTTTGTGACGTTAGAAAAAGGTTTTTACTTTCATTGGTCAGAGGCTCGGAGCAAGCCATTTTGAGATAGCAAAAAAACGTGAATATGTTCTCTCTAAACAGGAGGAGGACAGAGCCGAGGTTCTTTCTATGGTGGAGAATGTTGGACACAAAGTTATCTCCCGAAGAGAGAAAGGTGGAGGAGGTTGGACGCAAGGTTATCTCCCTAAATGAGGAAGGTGGAGCCAAGGTTCTCTCCATAGTGGAGGAGGTTGGACGCAAGGTTCTTTCCATAAGGGATGAGGGCGGAGCTGAGGTTTTCTCTATGGTGGTCATACATTATTGTGATTATACATCATTGATTAGTATATTATGTAATATATTTTATATTCAAAATATTTTTTGAGCCACCAATTTTAGTAATTAAAAAACTATGCATAAGTGAAAGTAAAATAGTTGGCTTAATGTGTTCATATATATAGACATTTTGTAGGTGGTGATAAAATATATTTGTAATAGAAAGTATATTTAGGTGTAAAAAATACACTTTTAATAATAACATACATAAAATATTTGTAAATCGATATAAATCAGTGTATTATAATAAAAATAAAATTTATAAATAACGTACAACAAATTTTAATATACTTTTTGTTAAATTTAATTCTATTTATAAAACTTTAAACCCGCACATCGGGCAGGTCCTTATCTAGTATATCATATTTTATTGATTTTGCAATTGGCCTGTTATAGTATAGTTATGAATCATTGATTGGGCTATATGTGGGGGTGTTATCAGGTTGTCTATGTACATGTTGCTCACCTTATTTGGGTGTTGGGCTTAGCTTAAACAATCAAAAAGAGCAATGTGGGTTTAAACTGTTATTGATTTTTTAGAAAGAACGAAAAAAATGATGTTGTATTGTATGTTTTCGTAATATTATAAGTGTAAATGATTCGGATTACGACATGTTGACAAAGAAGCAATGATATAAGAAAATGGACCTCTCCTTTATTAACTTGCTCATTTTGCTTTCTTTGCGTCCAAAAGTTTCTATCAGCTCAAGCTAAGCCAATTTTTAAACCATGATGGGAAATAATTTGACATCTTCGTGCCAACAGGCAACAACAAGAACAAGTAATCGTTATTAATTGTAGTTTCTTTTATCGCAGTCAAGCAAAAACAATTTGTTAAAAAACATATAGCTATACATATTCTATATAATATACTATAGCTTATACGAATTAAATGCAATGAATTAAAAATATAGCCTTTAACATTCTAGGTTAACGGAGAGTTAGGAGTTAAGTCAAGTTTAACGCAAAGCCCGGAAATTAGCAAAGGTTATCTTGGTATTTAGTGTGATATGACTTTGATATCCTTGATAAACACATATTCCACTTGGTCACGTAGTTAATGAATAACCATGATTAAAAAGATGGTGAGTCCTCAAAGAAATCATGAAGTTGAAAGAAATATTTGAAAATTTATCCATTATCGAATCAGATGTATGATAAGTGCTGATCCCACCCTAATATATCTATCTACTATATTCTAACCCCCACGTCAGGTGATTTAGAATTAAATCAATTTTAAAGAGTCACGTCTATGTATTGGATTGGGCGTCAAACTTTGCTACATACGTTTCTGGTTAGTACGTTGTGTCATTAAGGGCAGCATCAAAAACGTTATTGAAGGGTTACAAAAACAAATACGGAATCGGGGAGACTCAATCTAAATTCAATGGCATATATCTATATCGATGAGTAGTCGCTATTTGTTTCTTCTTCTTCTTTGTAAAAAATTAATCAGATCGTTATTCATAGGAAGAGAACAAAAGCAAATCCATTTGAAATAGAAGTATAATAAAATGGCAGACCCATTGAGGCAACAAGTAAGAAGACCTTGAAGCAATGAAAACTGAAAACAACCAACACTAATTTATATCCCTATGTAAAATACACAATAAACAAACAAACATACAAATAAATAAATGTTGCATCGACGGGGCCTACAAATACATTAGTAGAGAAGAAAAGGCCAAAATATGATTACTGCGTCCCCAAAATAATAATGAATTACGTACGAACGTATATAATAGAGAAAACGCGATTATTGATACGTGAATGAAACCGTAGAAGCCACACACACACTCCTGTCTCTTTCATGTGGGTACCCTATTTTCTAGTAGCCCAGCCCCACGGCCCTATCACTTACGTACTCCTTTATCGTAATGAATAGTTATCCGATTTCTTTGAACAAAAAGAAAGTTAAAAAAAAAAAGTTTCTTACTCTTTTTTTTTTTTTTTCTCTACCAATAGTTTCGTTTTGTTTTGTGTTGATTTAGCATTAATAAGCATTTTGTTAAATGAGATTACGCTTCCGATTGATTATATAATCTTGCGAATTAACGGACTTTTACTATCCCTACTTGAATCTTGGTATCATCCCCAAAAAGAAAAAAATATATGAGGAAGAAACGAATTAAGTAGTTATGTTATTGCTAAAAATTGTGTACATTAATAAGAAAATATTATAATTAATAAGATGTTGACGAGCTTAAACAATGACAAAGTGCAATAGTTAGATGGGATTCGAGAAAAACAAGATCAACCAACAATAAAAGTGGTTGCATCTTCCTTACATGGACTTGACAAGTTTTTTATAATCAAATAAGTGTGATTAGTGGAAGTATATATTATTATACAGAGTAGTATAAAATTTGTCTTCAAGTAAAGTAATAATGGTGTAAACGCATGTATATCAAATCAAGACCCTTCTTCAATCAACGTTTAGTGGACAAATCACACGTGGCGCTTCAGTAGATCTTAATTATTGGATTAGGCAAAGCAGGTGCAGTTGTGGGCCCCTCTTATTGTTTATATATCCATGCAACGGTTTAAAATTATTATTACTATTTAGACTCATTAGGATTCCACCAATATAATTGTTGAATAAACATTTATAAAAATAACGTCGTCACTGATGCTTTGATTAATCAAACAAGTAATAATCCAAATGAAAAATGAATTATGATTAGAGAAAGACAAACGAAATAATGACCAAAATGGGTACAAATTGTAAGATATAATTCAGAATTAATACTGTATACTACTATATACTACTATAAAAAAAGAGAAATTATGTTTTTTAATGGAAAAAAAAGCCTGCGTTTACAGAGGCCCAAACATCAATGCACGAATAATGTAAGTGTACCTAGTAAACAAGTAAAGTGTATTGTATTTTTTTTTTTTTTTTTTGCATTTGTTTTCAATCATTTAAAAAGTAAAAAAATAATTGTCCAGTCCACAATGTTGTTGTTACACGAACACGACGACAGTAATAAGTACGATATACATTCATTAACAATATAAAAAAAAAATACTGTAATGTATAGAAGAATGAACGAATGGCTAGAAATTGTGTAAATGTAAAATAATAAATGTTGAAGGGTTAAATCCACAACGTCCCTTCTCTCGAGATGACTCTCTTCTTCTCTCTGTCTGTCTATCTCTCTTTGGAATAAAGAAAAGAAAAAAAGAGATAAGAGAAAGCAACTTTTAATCTGATTTTTGTAAGAGAGGATCATCATTTCATATTTCACTCCGAGTGAGAGAGAGAGAGACAGAGAGAGAGTCCCCATATGAGCAGAAGCAGCAGTCAGAATTTTTTCAATAAGTGTACCAAATTCTTCTCACTCTTTTTTCTTTCATTTAAAAGATATTTTAACTCTTACAGTTACACAACTTACAAAGCAGCACTGAAATCCTCATTCTCTGCTTTAATCTTCTCCTCTCTCTCTCTCTCTCTCTACTTACTCCTTCATGGAAGCTACTGAGTTATGATCCTTGCCCTTACCGGATCTGACAGCTCTTATAACTATGCTGAGAAACAAACCTAGAGCAGCCGTGACGAAGAAACAACAAGCATCGTCGTCTCTAATGGCTGATCAACCCCTAATCCCACCACCTTCTTCTTCTTCTTCTTCTTCTTCAAAACTAAACAACACTTGCCACTCTCCATCTTCCCTCTTTAGCTCCCCGAAGTTTAGGTTTTTTGCTGCAAAGATGACTCCTCCTTTTGACTCTGATTTCTCTCTCGTCAGCCCTACCTCGATCCTCGAAGCTAGCCCATCGTTCTTCTCCTCCAAAAACACTAAACCCACTCCCTATTTCGAGCCCACGATCCCTAATCCCCAAAGGTTTCACCCACCTGACACCTTTGGCCTCGCCGATCTCGTCAAATACGGAGACAGTAACAGAGACCACTCGAGTAAACCTGTCAACAAGATGGTCCTTTTCGGCTCTAAGCTCAGAGTCCAGATCCCATCAGCTGATTTTGGAACTAAAACCGGAATGAGATACCCTGCTCATGGTCATGCTCATGGACAGGGACAACTCAGTCCTTGTGTCCAGACGAAGAAGGTCTTAGCCGTGAGCGAGGTTGACCAGACGGAGGACTACACGCGCGTCATATCTCACGGTCCAAACCCAACCATCACTCATATCTTCGACAACTCTGTTTTCGTGGAGGCTACTCCTTGCTCTGTTCCTTTACCACCAGTACCCATGGTGATGAACCCGGAGAGTTTTCTAAGCTATTGCTTCACCTGCAAGAAGAATCTTGACCAGAAACAAGACATCTATATATACAGGTCCGTCCACAATCTATCTATATCACTATATATATATATATGGTCAGACTGAACATGGAGTTGCAAAACTAAACTTAATTGCAATGGTTGTGTGTGCAGAGGAGAGAAAGGGTTTTGCAGCAGCGAGTGCAGGTACCAGGAGATGCTTCTTGATCAAATGGAGACTTAGCAACCCACTCTCCATCTCTTCTACTTTAATGTTTTCTTGATTTTGTCACAGCATCATCCTCTTCTTCTTTTCTCTGTTTTTTTATTTTTTATTTTTTTTTGTGTTTTTGTATTTTTTTTTTGTGTTTGTTGTATTTCTTCTAGTCATAACCTTTCTCGCCTGCAGATATGTGAAAGATAGAGAGAGAGTTAATAACTTCTTCTTCTTCTTCTTCTTTTTTCTCTGTGAGTGACTTGGAGAGCTGAATAATATCATAAATTTACATAATACTGAGCATCAATATTTACTATGACTCGCTCTTTGCGTTTTTTTTTTTTTTCTTTTTTTTCAACTTTAACATTCATTCAAGATTACAATGTTTGACACAACAAAGGCTGACTGATAGAGGCATAGTGCCTCAACTCCAACATATAAACTCTACAAAACCAGCACACAAGTCACAAAGATATGGAAGATATAATCACAAAGGATTGATTGAGAGATTCCTTAGCTTACTCGTTTTGAAGATGTGCAAGTGGGTCTATGCGTCTGTTAGAAGCAGTGTTATTTGCTATAGAGCCATTTCCCTTCATTCTCAATTTTATTAACCGGACCGGAAAGTAAACATCATTCTGAACCCTCGAACTCACAAAGGATTGATTGAGAGACTCCTTAGCTTACTCGTTTTGAAGAAGTGCAAGTGGTTATCATCTTTGCGTCTGTTAGAGACTGTAGTTATTTGCTATAGAGCCATTTCCCTTCATTTTTTCTTTATTTTATTAACCGGACGGGAAAGTAAATCATTCTGAACCCTCAAACTCATTTTTCTATAAACTAAACCAAACTAGATTATTCACTATAAACTAAACCCTCAAACTCATTCACTATGAAGAAATACTTTCTAGGAAGCGAATTGAACTCTTGTTTCATCAGGTCATCATGTGACACGTATTTCTTCATAGTGAATAATCTAGTTTGGTTTAGTTTATAGAAAGATCAATATTGAGTAGGTGTACGAGTATATATATATTTTTTTCTCATGTTAGACGATTAGGCTTTATCATTCCATTATTAGTCCGGCCCTAAAATGACGGGCTTAATATGGGCCGTTTCTAATATAGTCGCAGGTAATAATAATGAGGTTAGTAGAGAGACCATATGAATCTGCAAAGACAGATATAATAATTAAGTAACGTTGAGGACCCCTGATTTTACTTTTTAAAAATAGTCTCTTGAATTTTAGTATTAGAGCAGCTAGAAGCCCAAATTATGGATCCAATTCTGTTTTTTTTTTTTTTTTCTGTTGTTGATGAAGGGATCCAATTAAGATGATTTGATTGTAATACTACGAACTCATATATTCAACATGGATTGTAAATTTGTAATTATTTTGTTAATGGTGTAGTAAGTAAAGTGCCAATAAGAGTGATGAGAGGAAACTCATATGTGTTTAGACTTTGAATATGATGTCAGGTTCCTCCATACTTCCGCATTGGTCCACAAAAACTTAATTTAAAAGTGGCAGTATTATATAATTAGAGGCAAGTCTTCGTACGTATTCTTTGTTGTGAATCAAGTGATTTATTGAATAAGGAAGGAACATATATATGAAGAGACAAAGTTCTCATAAGTAAATTGAAATGTACATATCCTTTTGGGGTTCCCGTGACACCATGCATCACCGACCCTCTTTCATTTGCAGTGTAACAGATAAAGGAAAGGAATATAAAACTTTTTTGTAGGTAAAAAAATGATTTGCCGTAAGAAAAAAAAATGTTACAAACGAATATCTATCTCTCTGATGTAATGAAACTGATCTTTCAATGGAAAGATGGGCCGAATCCGCCAGAGAGGTTCTCTCGTCCGTATTATGTTCATTGTCGTCGCTACACGACAATAACTCTTTTTTTCCTTTGGGTGCAGAGTTTCTAACAAAACAGTAAGTAACACACACAAGTTGCCTTTATCTTTAATTTGTTAAACAAACAAATGCTGAAAGAAAAAAGAAAAAAGAAAACAAATACTAGTACTATTATTCAAGAAGACAAGAAGATCTTAGCAAGATCCATGTACTATAAGGGCATGTTTATTGGGGGATCATGTGGGGGTGTTCTTAGATGAGAAATAATGTAAAAATATTGTAAGATCAGGTCTTAAGATCTTTTGTTAAGAAGTTAGTTATTGGGAGAACAGGTATAAGATCTTAAGATTTAATAATATAATATTATAATAGAAATTTTAAAATTTTGAATAAAAACAAAGATTAATGTTTAATATATAATTTAAGTATGTTTACAATTTTCTAATATATTGTTTTTTAATAATCTTATTAAACATATTACAATTATTAAAATTTATAAACTAACATTTTAATTGAAAACTTATAAAACTTTTATTAAAATAAAAAAAAATATTATTACTTAATTTTTTATAGAAGACAAACATTTTATTTAATTAATACAAATGACCAAATTTATTCCAAATATTCTCAATCAAATCTTCCTTTAATTTGCGATGTGCTTGTTTATCACGAATTAATGTATGGCCATCACCTAAACCTTGAAGATTTGAAGACATAGTTACTGAAAAGGTATGATCCGGAGTAGTTCCAGTTCCATCGTCTTGTTGGAATTCTTGTTCGTCATAGAGTGTGTATGAATCTCGTTCATCTTCGACAATCATATTATGCAGTATGAGACATGCTCTCATTATATATGCAATTTTACCCTTTGACCATAAAAGAGTTGGATTTTTAATCATGGCGAATCTAGATTGCAAGACTCCAAATGCACGCTCAACATCTTTTCGGGCACCTTCTTGTTTTTGTGCAAATAAACGATGTTTTGGATGTTGTGGTTGTGGGATGGATTTAACAAATGTCGCCCACTCCGGGTAAATACCATCCGTCAGATAGTAGGCCATATTATACTCATTTCCGTTGACATAGTACGTAACTTCGGGAGCTCGACCGTAAATAATGTCATTAAATACTGGTGACTGATCAAGGACATTTAAATCGTTACAAGTACCTGGAGCTCCAAAAAATGCGTGCCATATCCAGAGATCTTGTGAAGCTACTGCCTCCAAGACCATTGTTGGCTTATCGGTGCCTCTAGAATACATTCCTTTCCAAGCGGTTGGGCAATTTTTCCACTGCCAGTGCATACAGTCAATGCTTCCCACCATTCCGGGAAAACCCCTTTGTTCTCCATAAAATAGTAGCCTTTGAAGATCCTCTTGTGTTGGTCGGCGTAGGTATTCAGTGCCAAACAAGTCAACTATCCCGACGACAAAATGTTCCAAACATTTACGAGCAGTACAAGCAGCAAGACGTATGTATTCGTCAACCGAGTCTGTCGCAGTCCCATATGCTAAAAGTCGAATTGCTGCTGTACATTGCTGTAGGGGTGATAGACCATTCCGGAAGGTTGCATCCTTTTTTGGCTTAAAATATGGAACTTCTGCAGATAGACGATTCACAATACGCAAGAACAACGGCTTGTTCATTCTAAACCGTCGCCGGAATTGGTGAGCATTGAAAGTGGGATTTAGGAAATATTTGTCTTGGGTAAGAAGGAAATTTGTGTTTGAGTTTGGTAAGAGTAGAAGGAAATTTGTGTTTTAGTTTGGTAAGAGTAGAAAATGTTTGGTTCGGAGAAATGTTTGTTTTGTGTGTTGTGAAACTAAGTGCTCTTCCCGAATATATAGATTGAGTTCATAATTCGCAAAGAAACAACAACCAACATCACGGACCAATAATTCGCAAAGAAACAACAAATTACTACATCACGGGTTCATAATTTCCAAGAAAAAACAACAACAACCAACATCACGGGTTGCAACAACAAATTACTACATCACGGGTTCATAATTTCCAAGAAAAAACAACAACAACCAAACATCTTTTGAAGACAGTAATTTACTTGAGCTGGTTCACTTTTTCCGTCAGCTGGATCACGCGGTCTGTCAGGTGGTTCACTTTGTCCGTCAGCTGGATCACAAGAACTTTAAGCTGTATCATTTGGTCGTTGAGCTGGATGACTTGCTCCTTCACTTGGCTCACTTCGTCCTTTGGTTGAGCATCACGGTTCGACAGACTATGTAATGGACCAGCTTCACGGTTCAATGGTTGCGGTTCATAGTAAGCGGTGTCAGCCTCATCTCCTGTATCAGAACTGTAGTTCAAGGGGCTGTTTATGCCCTCGTCATAGTCAGAGAACATGTCTACCACAGCCTGAAACCAAAACAAACCAATCTTTCGACTTTCATTAAAGTTTACGAAAACATATAACCACAGTCTGTCGAAAACACATGAAGTAAAGTTACGAAAACATTCATTAAAGTTTACGAAAACATAAGCAAATTCATTTAACACATGATTAAAGTTACAACATAAACACAAACATCAAATAAAACTAAAGCCGATTAAGAAAAAAGATCATATCTTAAAACTAAAATTAAGCAAGCAAAAACCCTAAAGCTAAAACAATTCAGCCATTAGCTTCTTTTTTAGAGCTTTTTCATCTTCATCTAGCGTTTCTTTCTTGGCAATGAGAGTGTCCAAAATGGACATCTTTTGAAGTTCTTTCATGCCCTCTAAGTCCTTCTTTTTGATCTCCCACATTTGAGTAAACTCTGTCGTTGGTGCAGCCTTCTCTTTACCCTTGTTCCTTGACTTTTTCATTGCCTTTATTCCAGCAGGCCTACTCTCTAGCTCACCCACAACAGACTCTACAGATGGTGCAGCCTCATCCGCTTTTCTTTTCGAAGAGGTGGTTGTCTTTGGCGTGGGGTTCATAGGCTCTAAATTAACCCATTTCTGTTCATAGCGAAGCACATTCCAAGCATACTCCAAACCAAACTTTTTCTTGTACAGCTTCGTGTATAGTTGGTGAGCATTATGCAAAACATCCGCATCATTCATGCCACTAGCTTTCTCACCCTTTGCTTCTGCGTATGCTCCACAGAACTTACTGACTTCCCTACTGATTTTTTGCCATCGTTGTCTACAATGGTCAGGGAGCCTTGGTTCACCACCACCAAGGACATGATCACTTGTTGCATAGTAATCACCAATGCGCTTCCAGAAGGACCCAAACGGTTGATCATTCCCAACAATCCCATCCTTAGATGTGTTTAACCAGGCGCTTATAAGGACTAAGTCATCTTGTGGATACCATAACCTTCTCTCCCTACGTTGTTCTGCTGTCTCTTCTGTTTGACTAAGAGGTTGACTCGGGTGTGAACTAGTTTGTGAACTGAAAGAAGGGATTTGAGAGGAACCAAGGTTTATATTTGGAGCGAAACTGTCGTATGGGAAGTTTTGAAGACTGAAGTAGGATTGAGACTGACTATTAGGAATATTATTTGATTCCATAGAAAACAGATTTAGAACGAAAGAAGGAAATGAGAACGAAAGCAGATTTAGAACGAAAGAAGGAAATGAGAACGAAAGCAGATTTAGAACGAAAGAAGGAAATGAGATTGAAAGCAGATTTAGAACAAATAAGGAAATGAGAACGAAAGCAAATTTAGAAGGAGAGATTGTTCACGAGTCTTAATGGATTGGTAAGAAAAAAGCAATTGAGATTGGATAATATAGAGAAGTGAAGAAGATCATTTAATTCAAAGTTTTGTGTTGTTAGAGAATTTTAATTCATACTAACAATTACCTACTTCTGTCAAATCAGAAGTAAATAAGGACATTTAGTGTTTTACATAATAGTACAGTTTCAAACACTAAAGTTCAGTTCAGTTTAAAAACACTAAAGTTCAGTTTCAGTCAAAACTTTTCTTAATAATAACAACTAAAGTTCAGTTTGGTCAGAGTATATATTTAGAGAGTAAAACGTTAGCAAAAGTAATGAGGATAGGTCTGTGAGAACGAGAAAGAAACGAGAACGAGAACGAGAAAGGGACTTTGGCCAAAGAAAATCATCCTATCAGTTACACAATCAATTACCTTATAAGGAATTTTTGTGTAAATGAGCATGAAAGTGAACTAGTTTATGAAGTTAACAAACCATTCTACTTAGACACAAACAAACATTTTAAAAAAACAGTTAACCTTTACTTGCGAGTAAACAAACACAACCAATTTAAGGAATTCGAACACACACAAGCAAACGACCAAAACAATTTTTAAAGTTTACAAACAAACTATTCAAAACAAGCTACAGATTGCAATCTAAGACACAAAACAAGCTACAGATTTGAATTACCTTTCACCTGCGAGTAAGGAATGATGTTGATAGTGGTCGGATTTCACTTGCGCTCCTTAACCTCATAAACATACGAAAAACAAGAGTTAAAACATAGGAGACAGAGGCATAATCTAAACCCTAAATAAACGATTACTAATCAACACACGAAAGGCATAAAATCTAAACCCTAAATTGAAAACCCTAAATAAAAACCCTAAATTCGAAACCCTCAATTGAAACCCTAAAATCAAAACCCTAAATAAAAACCCTAAATCGAGTAAATATAAACTGAAACCCTCAATCGAAACCCTCAATCGAAACCCTCAATCGAAACCATCAATCGCAACCCTAAATCGAAACCCTAAATCGAAAACCCTAAATCGAAAACCCTAAATCGAAAGCCCTAAATCAAACCCTAAATCGACACCTAATTCAGAGATGAAATTAGGATTACAGCGCCGGAGCTTACCTTCTCTATAAAGCTGGAAGAGACGGAGGAGACGGAGGAGATAGAGGAGACAGAGAAGAGATCGGAACTGTAGGCGAAGAGATCGGAACTGTAGTTGGCGAGTCAACAGAGACAGAGGAGAGGACGAGATTGGTGGACACGAGGATACGAGGAGAAGAAGAGACGAAGAGATCGGT
This sequence comes from Camelina hispida, assembly GCA_023657505.1. Classification (NCBI taxonomy): domain Eukaryota; kingdom Viridiplantae; phylum Streptophyta; class Magnoliopsida; order Brassicales; family Brassicaceae; genus Camelina; species Camelina hispida. The sequence continues at coordinate 43,677,993 of CP094634.1, read as the reverse complement.
TTAGTGGCCGGAACACACCGGAATCGGAGAAGGTGAATTCAGTCGGGGTTTCGCCATTCGGGAGAGAAGAAGAAGAACACGGGTTCCGGAAAACAAAAAAAATGAAAATGAAACGAAGAAAAAAAAAATGAATTGGGAATAAAATTTTCCTCCAATCCCAGCATGCCACGTACCCCAGGATCAGGCCCAGGAACTGATCCGAAATAAGATCGGAAGGCCTGATCTTCGGGCCACTGTTCAATTTTTTTTCTTTTTTTAAGGCCTAAGATCAGGCCTGGTGTTGTGCCAATAAACATGGCCTAAAAATTTGCCCCTGACTTCACTTTGAAATTACAGATTCCCCAAAAAAAAAAAAAAAAACTATTTAAAGCAACAAAAACTAAAAACTGAGAGAAGTACAAAAATCCACACGTGTGCGGTCAGGTCCTTATTATACACATGACGGTGGTGCCGAATTATTATTATTATTGCTTCACTTGTATTTGCTGCTTTTTCCTTCTTTTTTTTTGTCAACCACTTGTTCTTAAGCTTTTTTTTTCTTTTCTGATATCAGTTTAATTTTAGCTAACAGATGAGCTATGTATTAATCAGTTTAGAAAAAAAAAAAAAAAAAACTGTAATAGTTAAGTTCGTGTTAACCAAAGTAAAAAAAAAAAAAAAAAAAAAAAAAAAGTGGTTTGAATAAGAATATTTGATGGGCGTTCACTCATTATTATATGGTCTATATAACTCGCATTATTGGATGCATCAAACATTCGACTTTATATTTGATATTTAGTTGTTGGCTAGTTGACTCGTATTTCTTGCTTTCATTTTCTCCACCGATTTCTTTTTATTTTTTATTTTATTTTGGGGATTCTTTTAAATCTCATAACCGGCTTTGGTTGGTATGTGCTTTTGGCGGATATGATATCTAACTAAACACGACATCACAATTCACAAGCTTAATTATATAATCACTGTTTCTTATTATTTAAGAAACCAAAAGGAAAACTAAACGAGAATACTTTCATCTTTAACGTTTTGAATCTCTCATTCGCCGCCAAAATTATTCGTTATGTAACATACACGCAGCAAACGTATTTTTTAAAACAGTTTTTCGAAACTATTTGTGTTGGTTTCTACAGATTCATGTAAGTGTATATAAAAAAAGTCAAACATGCGCGAGAACGACATTATAGCTTGATCTTAGTATGCATAAAACCAAAACAAGATATACCCCAAAATAAATCTTTAAAATCATAATTAGCAGAAGATTACGTAAGCGGAAAACCAAAACTTTACTACTACTTTTGTCTTCAAAATGTATTATTTACACATTTAAGATTGAAAAACTTTTAACTGAGTAATACTTTAAACCTTGAGATTTTTTCACTAACACTATAAACTTTTAAAATAATTTCACTAACACTTTAAACCTTAAAACTAACCTTCATGTTTGAACCGCCATGTAAGATGATAGAACAGTAATATTAGTTAACGAGAAATATTTATACTATGCTATTTTGGTTTAAATACTTGTTTCATTAATTTAATTTAATTATTTATTACGATTGACAAAAAAAAATTAAAAATACATCAAAGTAAAAAAAAAATGAAGAATCAGAGGTAAGGTTAAAACATTTGACAAATGTAAAATTGATGACTACAATATATTTAGAAAATTCATTAGTTTCTAATGAAAAGTCAATCGATTTGAATCATAATTTAGTGGAGATGCATTTATTAAAAGGATTAATAATGTGAATAATAACGTCGTAAAAGTTTTGTCTACAACGAAGATGAACAGAAATTTATCTTTTTATTTTTATTTATTTATAGAAATAAAACTAATACAAATTTAAATTAAGCCAACACAGTTTAACTATTTCGCGTTGACTGATATTATTATTCCGTTATTTTTTATAGCGGTACAAAAATGAAAATTAGTTTTAAAATTTAAAGTGTTAGTTAAATTATTTTAAAGGTTCAAAGTGTTAGTAAAATCATTTTAAAGGTTTATTGTGTTACTAAAATTCCGATTGATAAGCTTTAAAGTTATGATCCTGTATAGTTTAGAAAGATTATCAATCTGGATAACATATGAAAGGAATCTTTTATAGTTTTGTGATTGCAGTTTATAATTCCAATTGTCATAATCGGAATCATAACTTTAAATTTTATCAATCAGAATTTTAAAGGGTATTATTAGTAGATACCACAATTTTGAAACAAAATTAAGTAAGTACCATCGGCTGAGGAAATACTATCGGCTGGCTAAATGAGAATAAAGAGAAAGTCATAAACACCCTTATACACATGAGAGATAGTTTAACTGTGTACCTAAAACTACATGTGATTTAAAAAAATAACATTCTGTAAAAGAAAAGGGGGAGAGAGAGGAAGGGAGAGAGAGAAAGGGAGAGAGAGGGGAGAGAGAGGAAGGGAGAGGAGGAGGAGAGAGAGGAAGGGAGAGAGGGGAATGGAGAGAGAGGAAGGAGAGAGAGGCAAAGGGAGAGAGGGGAGAGAGAAGAAGAGAGAAAGGGGAGAGAAAAAGGAAGGGAGAGAGGCCGAGGGAAAGAGGAAGAGGGCTAAATTAGTCATATAAAAATGTAAAAATTGAATCTGAACTGCTACTGTTACTTTGTGGTATTTAGTTAGTTATGTTTCAGAATTGTGCAATTCACTACATATACCCAATTTTAAACTGCAATCATAACTTTAAAGTATAGTTTTGTGATTGCAGTTTATAATTCCGATTGTTATATGTTATCTTCAAAAATTATCCCGCCTAATATCGTTATAATAGCTTTGCAAAAAAAAAAATGAAAAAGAAAAACGGTCGAGCTTTTAGTTTAAATTCATAGTATCACTTAGGCAAAACGCATAATTGATATGAATAATTTTTTCTTTTCTTAAAGTGTGGCATTGGTGGGAAAATTTGGTCCCAACTAATTTGATGTTTGAATTCGTATATTCTTATTTTCTGCATTTGTTTTAATCATTTCCTTTCTATTTATTATATCATTTACTTTGTCGACTAAAATAAATAAATGCGAAAATATTCAACCCTATCATATTCACTTCCTTTAGCCGTACCATAGATGATAGAACTCCAAATAAATTTTCGAGACTTGACGACCTCCACTTTTATTGTTTATATAACATTTATAAAAAAACAATAAAATCGACAATATTAATTCCCTCGTCTGATGGAATTTTAAACCACCGATATATTTAGAATAGACGACCCTATGGATTTCGTAAAAGAGATTTACCAACATATAATTTCTTAATAGAGTTGTCGGTAATGGAGGAAAAATTATGTATAAACGAAGGTCCATCGACCATCATCATCCATGGGTGACATTGTGATTACTTAATTAACTAGGGAAAGTTGAATAATTACGTGGTCATCATCAGAATGAACAGTGTCTCCCACCAACTTCTTTATTATAGTATGACATTATTCTTTTCATATATTTTGTTTTATTTATTTAGTTGTGCTCCTTGGTGGGATACGTTTTGCATGGCCGAACCGACAAAGTTTTCGATTAAAGATTAGTAAGCACTATAACTACAGTTTTAACTAATGTACAAATTATGATTATGGGTTTATGGTGTTGCTGTGCCTTCAATCTATTAGGGTCATGGTGGCTCTACCATCCACCCACTCAAATCTTTTAACTACCGGCTAATTAGCCATTCTCGTTTCCAATAAAACTATTAAATCTGATCCGACACTTAAAAAAATCGAATTAGGTGGGTAAGGATAATGTTTATTTATACCAATACTCAATTTAAATGAACGAGGATGGGCAAGACATGAGTTATTTAATTATAATCCTATTTATTAAAGATGAATGACTGTTCTCCTTCAAATATTTCTTAACATCTTAGTTGTAAACCTACTGAAAAATGTCTCTGAATAACAAGATGACAAAATTAGGTAATAACTAATAAGATTGGATCTCAACGCAAATAAAATAAAACAAACTTACTCATACGTCGAATGATCTACAAATATATACACATAAACAATGGAACATCATAAACCACCATATGCAAAAAAATAAATATATCACTTGTACGATGTTAAAGTTCCATTGTTTAAGTAATAAATATATTATATAATTCGGGCCTTTGGCAAAGATAGAACCGAAGGGATGATGAGCACAAAAAATATTATGAAGGCATTATTCCAATAATTCTCGTAAACTTACTGAGTATATAAACAATATTGTCAAATGAATATATATATATATATATTGTTGTATGTTGCATCTATTGAAAAATGTAAAATTTTATTAGTCGCATCCTTGTTAATTCATTGCATCTGGCTCACAAAAATAATAGTAGTGTTTAATTAATATTCGTACGTACTTCTCTTTTATATTTGTCAATCATGTGTGTGCAGATTCTGTAATCAAAATATCGAATACTTGACTTGTTTTTTTAAATGCCATAACGATCAAATAAATTTAATAAAACATTTTCTGAATCAAACGACCGACAAAGTTATACAACGGCTTTGGCAAACAAAAACATTCTTGAACTTGTGGTTTGGATTTAAATACGACATCATCAATAGTATTATTTACACATGAACTGAATCCAATTAATTTCAAATTTCTTCTTTTCTTAATTTCCTTATAGTTATGTTTTTTTGACGAAAGAACAAAAATAAATAAAGAGTGTGGGATGCATTGAACATCAATAATTCCGTTGGACAAAGGGAAGCTTTCTTGTTGTATTATCATGCTAAAAAAATTGTGTTTTTTATTTTTTATTTTTAATTTCCGAGATATATAATTAAAAAGCAATAATTTAAGTTGGCAGCGTATACGACATCAAGTATTTATGCCATCAGAATTGTCTGCCAAACAATTTCCGATATTTTGTTGTTTTTCAGGCATCTCGGTGTTCTTTTATAAGTTACCGAGATTATTAACAGTGTTTACAGTCACATAAAATAGTACTACTATTGATTAGTAAAAATATAGATGCAAGGTAATTCTAGAATCTAGTAGAGTAAAAATTTGGTAGAATACAGTATAGTATTTTTCCTAAGCTTATGTATATAATGTTCTAATGATAAATGAAATAACAAATCAGTTGAATTTAGTTATGGTACAATACAACGTAAAATGTAACTGATTAAAAAGTCAACAGTCTATAATTAATAAGTGAACGATAATCTATATATATAAAGTGTAGTTTAATCATTCTTGGTGCTGCCACCTCAGCATCTTCTTTTTAATAATTTGGGTTTTACGGATTGTCATTAGCCCAAAGTTTGCAAAGTTTCCAGGCCCAAACCATTTTTCTATCCTATCGATTAAATCTATTACTACCTCTCCTCTGCGCTGTCAAGGACGCTCCCCCTTCACTGGTTTCTCCCCTCCTTAACACTCGATCCATGCCATTTCACCATTTGATGTGAATTCCATTCTTCCAGTCCCCTACACTTTCACTCATCTTCCATGTCTTCCATACCAATTGCAACGGTTTTGTTCGTAATTGCTAATTATGTTCTTCGATCTTCTCTGATTTAATGGACAGTCCACTACTTCTTCCTTAAATTGCCGTAAGTCACAGTTTACTACTTCTTCTTTAAATTGCCGTAAGTCCTTCTCTTATATAAACAATTTCCCTGCCTCCTATATATCTTCGCTGTGTTTTCTTCATTTTTTTGAGTGAAATTAGGCGTAGCAGATTTCATATTAAGCTGCTACATCTCCGGGATTAATTGACCATCTGTTTTCAGTTGATTATAGGAGGCAACAATCTTAATATTTGACAGCGACATGGGTTTTCGTCTCTTGGTCGGCCACGAACACAAGGTCCGCTCTGTTCTACTCCTCTTAGCGATTTATTTGTTCTTATAAGTTAATTTCGATACTAGAATAGAGAGAGTCTTTTGATATCTTCGACTATAATTTGGGTTTGGATTGATAGCTAATTCTCCATTAGATTTCTTTATTATTTTACAAATATATTATGAACCTAAAGCTACATTCGTAGATAGACATGTCAGTCTTCGCCTATATAGTGTTTTCACGCACATGGTTTGGGGAAATGGTTCTACGACTCCACCAAGATCAAAGAAGATAAAATAAAAGCGGTTGCCAAGTTGTATTCACTCGAGACAAAGTCTATAGTAAGCGTAGTAGGTCGATCCATGCCCATCGGTTCAACTCTGTTGAGCAAGAGATCTCTCTCAAGTATTTTAGATCAGCTGTTTCGGTTAGTCTTTCATATATCCTTCCTCTGAAATTTTATAGAACCAAGTATAGCTGTACGAAGACATAGTTTCATATATTTTTGGAACCTGCGTTCCACCTTGCAAACAACCATGTAGGGTGTTTATATTAAACTCCTTGCATTTTCTATATTCCTAAATGTTTTCTATAGATTTCTTGCTATAGTCATTTCCTCAACTTACACTTGGCCTTACGCTTCTCTTCTAACAAATATGAACTCCGTACCAACAAATCCTAGGTAGGATTCTCCGTTTCTGGCCTGCTCGAAAAGTTAAAAAATGTGGGACAAATCATGGGTGTTGATTTCCTTCTCATTGACGAAAAGGTTCCTTCAATCTCCATTCTCCTCTTGATTCATTATTAAATATGTACTTACCCTTTTGTTAATATTTCCCTCTTTTCCAATCTACTTTGATGCAAGGCTCCATTTACGTCACCCACCTTCCTAAATTCGAACATGCTCTGCATGATGGAGCTATGTATATAATATCCGCCTTTGACGTCACTAGAAGCAACATCCATTTCAAATTGTTGGATTTCCACTTTTCTATACGGTTCACACCATCCACTTTTTTTTTAAGAGGTAGAATAGTCTTTCTGTGTTATTCCAAAAGAGTTTTTCCGCTTATGGACTCATGAAGAGTTAGTGTCGCTGGTGAACACCAATACGGAGCTCCCAGGTTTGTCTAAGTTTTGTAGTTCCAAATATGTAGATAATCATTGAAAAGTTTCTCAACTTCGTTGCATCTATAGTATATTTTCCTGGAAATTAAATGTTAAATTATATGGTTTTGCTCTTCTTAGATGTCATGGGCAAAGTAGTTTCCACCAAAACTAATGGGATGTCACAAAATTTGGAGAGTAAGTTAGTCCATCTGCGTCTTGAAAAGTTTTCCCTCACCGTCTTTCATCAAGTTCTCACGATATAGAACTTCTCCTCTCCATTTATGCATTTTACTACCTTCACCACATGTTGTCTTTTGTTATAGTGGTCAGAATGTCTGTCTAAGTGCATTTGACGACCAGGCAACCTCATTGGAGAAGGTCTTTAGCAAGAATGATGAGGGGACTTATATACTCTTAGCGGCCAATATAAACCCAAAGATCTTTGCAGGTGAAGCAGTTCATGTTCATAATTATTTGACGAAATAAAATGTGCACTTTGTTTTCAAATATTATGTCATTTCTAACCCAACCATACTCTCCAAGTGAACTTTATCTTAATGCTACGTCTGGGACCAAGTTTTATTCTGATGGAGACTTGACAACGACAAAAGAGTTCGCTGAAAGGTATTTGACTCACACATTCAATCTTAATATTCAACCTACACCAACGCCTAACAACACCACCAAACAGGTTGAAGGGGAGAGCCATTTACACAACCATCACCAAACACAAACAAGGTAAAAGATGCAGAAACTGTTAGAACACGAAACAGATACTCAACTAAGAGTTCCACATTTAGTTCCCCACAGAACATCAATGTTTGTAAATAAAATCGCCCTCAACAAAAGCTCCCAATACTATTAAAAAGAGCAAAAACTGAACTATTTCAAAATTAATACAAACGCAAACAAGAAAAGAAAAAGAAAACAAAAATCACAATTAATCAAAACAAAAATAGAAATGGACTTAATGAATCAAAAAGACAAAACAAAACCGACCTCCAGCAAATAACAATTAATTAATTAGAGAATCAAAGGTAAGAAGACACTTAAATAATTTGAAAACACAACTCGAATTAACAGTTTCGTTCAACGAAGAAACTAAGGAAAAACCAATTACCCACAAGCGATGGGAAGCCAAGGCGAAATCAACCAAACAAGCGAGAAAATAATACTGTTCAACATCGATATAATGTATGGTTTAAAATTTGAGCTTCAATCCTTTTACTGTCCTCTAGATCGGAAATGAATGAACTTCTTCCCGTTCAAATAGATATAATATTATTAGGCTTGAAGAGATAATTAACTCTTTCCATTCAAATAGAGATAATATAAAATCCTCAAATAAATAAAATCCATTGTTGACCAAATAGACCACTAGATTTTAATGTCAGAATTGATATTTGGGCCCAACCAATGTAACAAAATAAAAAAAAACCCACCAAAAAGCCAAATGTAAGCAATTTGAAAACATTATTAAAAATTAATCAAACTCACACTCCCAATGTAATCTAATGAGGAAAGCATTGACAAACAATCATCACGCATTGAGTTAAATACAATAAACAATCAATCTAACCAAACACATAAAAAAGGAAAAAAAAGAACCAAAAAAACAATTACAACCACAAATCAACATATAAGATAAAACCTATACTTAGGAAATTTAAAAACATGAAATACAAAACCAAATTTCAAATTAAACACAAATAATTACTAACAAATTTGTAAAACTTCTCACTATAATCTTCTTAATAAAAAAAACACCAAATAAAAAACAAAACCACAATATAAAAACCAACAGAAACAAAGAAAAGAAAGTGAGTACCAGATACAGACAAAATTTAAAATACTAAAAAACAAACCATAATCTAATTACGAGAGAAAAATTTAGACTAAATTAGCTGAAAAAACATAGAAGGAAAAATAAACCAACAAAAGAGCAAAACAAATTAACAAAAGAGCAAAAGAAAACATACTAACAATATAACCTAACGAAAAGAGGTAAATACATAACCAAAAAATTAAATTAACAAAACAACCGAAGAACATATCTTCATCTAACTCCTGCGCGTAGCGCGGGTCAATTGCTAGTGATAATATAAAATAAATAGGGAACTGAATATTAGTGGGCGAGAGGATTACAAATGGCACTATAAATGGAATTCATTTCATAAAGAAGAAATTTCATATATGGAGAAACAAAAAAAAAATATATATATATATATATAGTCTGATTGGTAACATAGCCAAAGTTGTAAGTTGGAACTGTAAATTTTTACGGAATAGTACAAAGATTTAAAAAAAACTTGTATATGAAAACTATATAAAAAACTAAGAGTAAATTTTTTAATAAAGTGTTTATGATTGGTAAAATATCAAGACTGTACAAATGGTAAAGCTTTGTTAATGTCACCAATCAAAATCTATATCTTATAAAAAAGATATATATAAAGATATATGCAAATTTCATTCCCTTTAAATAATGCAAATTTGAGAAGAAAGAATTAAGAAACAAGTAGAAAGACAAGATATATCTTATCACTTTTTTTTTTTGGGACAATATATATATATATATATATATATATATATATCTTATAAAAAAGAGATGAGAGAAGATACACGTCTGTCTTTTGTGTTTTTTTTTTTTTTTTTCGTTTTCTTGAGTTATGTTTTAATCTAATTTGACAATGGTCAATAATCAGTTTTGAATTTTTAAAATTGGCAATGATTAAGCAATACTATTTTTTACATAATATATATTAAATAAAGACAAAAAATAAAGGTGAGTAATGGATGTTGTTGTGATGGGTGGGGAGGGGGATAGAACAAGAAAAAAAGGTGTAAATAGTAAAAGTTAGTTACAAGAATTTGGTATTGAAACAGTAAAAATAAGAAAATGGAACAGAAAAGGCGATGGGTGTGTTTATTAGACTTGCCATGTCCCCACTCTTCTTTACTACTCCTACTCCTCCTTCTGAATCACAACATTATCGAGCTGTATTTGTTTTAAATATATGTGTGTGTGTGTCAATGTAATTGCTTGAAAATGACAAGTTCTAGATTTGGAACACTCTGTGCTGGCTATCTAAGGAAAGAATATCTGTTTATATTAACCCCCTTTTACTTTCTTCCCATCAGTGATTGAGTTTATAAAGTTGAAAAATATCAGAATTGCTCTTTAATTTGAACTTATCTAAATCTAATTGGATATCAATAGTGCTCTAGATTGAGTTTTTGTTTTTGTTTTCATGTACTTTTGGTGTCTGAAAAAATCTACTACACTTGTTACAAAAGGTAATTCGGTAGGAAAGCAAATGAAATGGGACAGTATTCATCCGGCCTTCTTGTTCCAAAGGGAATATAGCAAAATACAATAAAAATCATACTATTGCTACTACTACTAACTACTACTAATAAGTACACTTTCATTCATTTATTAAGTCATTAAAAAAGAAAAGGCTACTTAATTAATTCGAAGATTGAAAAAAAAAAAAAAAAAAAGGATGGTGATGTTGTTGTTGGGGGTTAAAAAAATTTAACCCTTGGAGTTTGGGGGTTTAGTTACTAAACATCCTCATCACACGGAGGGTTATATAAGATTTTTTTTTTTTAACCATTAATTTTAACGGCCGTCAGCGAGAGGGTTAACGGCAGAATCCTTGCAAGGACTAGGAGGGAGACTTGACTTTCCCGAAGCAACAAGAAGACGTTGCACGAAACCCTCGATTCTTTCTCCGTTACTCTCCGTTAGTAACCTTTTCACTCCAAACGGCGCCGTTTCAACTCCTCTCTCTTTCAGCAACTCCTCCTCCTTCTCCTCCTCTCCGCCGCCGCTCCTCCTCAAACCGTTCGCCTGCATGCATCAATGAACCATCAGTCCACCATCTTTATATTATTATATGTAATACTACTAGTCTCCTCTGTGAGAAGGACGTACCTGGATTCTGACGTAATCCGCACGGTTCCAACAGAAAGCGTTCCCGAGCATCTGATCCACGGTATCGGAAACGCCGTCTAGCACTATCTCCACCACACATGACGTCGAACACTCTCCGTTTCTCCCTTGATACGAGCTCGCCGACCCGTTTCCTAAAGACAGCACCAGCAGGTCCTCCACGCCGTTTACTGTCGGGAAGTCTCCCTTGTTGTGCAGCACGTGCGTCACCGCCGCTGCCGCCGGGTTGTTCATCACCAGACCTCCGTCTACGGCCGTGCAGCTCGTTTTCCCGTCCACCGACACCACGTTGAACGGCTTGAATAGGCTCGGTGTCGCCGACGTGGCCCGGCACACTTTCCACAGCTCGAAGTCGAAGCTCGGAGACTCAGACGCGCCGGCGCGTGAGAAAACGAATGGAGCTGAGGTTTTGAGGTCGTAGCAAGGAACCAGGAGGGGCTTACACGTGTCTTTCATCGTCAGGACCTTCCCGTCCTCCCTCCTGAACGCCGCCTCAAGAACTTTCTCCATGCTCTTCCCGGAGTACCTCTTCTTCCTCCTGAAAACGCCGGTGTGCCTGACCTCGAAGAGTTCAGAGTTCTTCTCGGCGATGAAGTTGACAGCGTCTCTGGCGGTGAACATGGGCCTGCCGGAGCCATCGTCGGCGACAAGGAGAGCGGCGAGGATGCCACCGATACCAGTGCCGGCAACAATGTCGAAGAAATCGGAGATGTGAGCGTGAGGGTCACGGGTCTGAAGGCGGATCTGGTGTTCGAGGTGAAGAAGAGAAGCAGCGGCGACAATGCCAGTGGTACCACCACCGTCGATGCTAAGGATACGAGTCTTCCTGCAGTGGGAGAGCCATTTCTGTTCAAGCTTTGTGAAAATGTCAAGAGTAACCTTGCTGAGATCCATCTCCATGTTACTAGTAATGTAGAATAGAGTAAACAAACCGAACAAGAAGAAGTAGTGAATAGTTTTTGTAGAATCCTATGATATAATTTGTAAAACACAAGAAAAAAGGAAAGAAAACGTAATGAGTATCACGCTGCGAAGCAGAGAGGCATTTAATTAATTCATTTGCCCTTTGCGCTCTCTCTCTCTGTCTCACTCTATTCTCGGCAGTGAGTGATTGATGAGTAAATACAAAAGAAGAAGAGACTGTGTGTTTACTCGTCTCTCTCCTCGAGTGAGTGGATGATTTGAAGAAAGAAAGAAAGAAAGAAAGAAATGGGATTATTATGATGAGCAAGTAAGTAAGTGATTCAGAGATAATTCCGGAATTGTGAGTGGGTGGTTGTTACTTATATATATATATATACTCTCCTTCCCACTGACGGTGCAGTTTTTTGTTTCTTTCTTTCTCCTCTCTCCCCTTCTCTTTTTCTTTTTATTATTTTCCATCATTTACGAAAATAATGGAGTCATGAAGGATATGATATTATTTTCATTCCTTTTTATGAAATACTGGATAATAAAAGGAAAGTATTTTCTTCCTTTGGGCATTCAGTATAATTTTTTTTTCTGGTAAAACTAACTTAGGGTGTGAATGGTTACAAATGCATATGCGGATCATACTGTTTTTTATTTACTATTTACCATGTGTAATCCACAGTGGTGCGGTCTACAGAAAATAGAAACAAAACCGCAGCGGACCAACTGCGAATCACTTTTTCTTACATATAGAAATTGATCGCAGCAGTCGGTTGTCCACTCTTAAAACAGAGCAATCTTATCTGCAGATGGATTTGTCTGGCCTGACCGTAGTTACCATTGAGTCCTTTATTCACAATTTCTAAGGACAAAAAGAAGAAAACAAATTTACACACATTACACAGGCAGGATTAAAAAAGGTAAAGAAAACAATTTGGTAGGGGACTGTCCTCGCACGTGTGAGTAGGCATGTCAGTTTTGAAGGTCAAGGGAGTAAGCGCGAACCTCGGCTGCATTACAGGCTCCGCTCCCGCTAATCACATTGTTGCCTCTCACTAACCCTCTTCTTTTTTTTTAATTGATGCAAAATTTAACTCTTGCGTCTTGTCTTTTTATATCTAGGGAGGTCCATCATAAATGAAGGACGTGGAATCGACTGCGAACGAACCGGCAAAACTATTAACTACACTATAAATTGATTGTTTATGATGATATCAATGGACCATTTACTTTTAATTATACTTTTACATTACATTAAAAACCCCTATCACAAAGTACTACAGTATTCGCTTTGATTTGGTCCATTAAATAATAAATACATTTCCTTTTACCACACTGCAAAAACCAGACCATTGAATTGATCCTCGTGTGCCCTACTCGACAGTGTCATGGACTCACTCAGGCCCAAATTATGTAGGCTCAAACCCATTTCATAGCATACCATTGTTCGGTTTCTTTTCTGTTTGGAAATTTTATTTTAGTTTCACTTTTTTCTATACATCACTTACTTTTCACACTTATTACAGATAGTAAAACAAAACATTGGATAATATTTTCTGATAGGAGGCCACGCGACCATTGCACATCAACCGACAACATAAGATCATTAATCATACCTAATACTCTTAATCATTATAAATATAAAGGTTTCAAAAAGAAGTAACAAAAGGAAGTGGCTAGGTAGAAAAAGTAAAAGTAAAAGTAAAACACACACACAAAGCTGAAAATTAGAGAAACATAATAAAAACAAAACGTGACCAAATCTCTTAATCAATATTAGACCAATGCCACCAAAAACACGACAACACCACTCATAGCTGAAGTCAAAGCCGTTGACACTGACAATGAAAAGCCACCGTTTTGAGTGGAATCCTCGGAGGCCCTAGCCGGAGATGGAGATGACCCGGTGGAAGGTGATGGAACAGGGGTAGAAGCCGGGCTGAGGCTGAGACTGCCTATGGTGGCGCCCACTAGGACATGGAGCTTCTGACCGGCTTGGCAGTGGCCAGGAAAGCCGCAGAGGAAATAGAAGTGGCCTGGTTTTGTAAGAGCCACAGTGTCGGATCCCGAAGTGTAGGTGGCCATGGCTGAGGTGGCGTTGCACGAGAGGAAGTCACGGCGGCTCACTTGCTTCACGTTGTGAAACTGGCTATTGTATACAAATACTGTAAAAGTGTATATAAAACACCAAAGTTAAAATTTAAATTAATTCTCTAGAATGAAAAAGATAAAAACGTAGATGTATGCATGTTAAATTACAGAGGGAATCTCCTGCGGTGAAAGTGTCGGATGAAGTCCATTTATTGTAGTCGACTTTGCCGAGAATAGTCCATCCGGCGGAGCCACCCACTTTGTGCACTAAGGCTACAGATTCTCCCAATATACCCATAAGTATTATCAACACTATTATTGAACACACGTTTACCCGAGAAAACCCCATTTTTTTCCGTGAACAATGAAAAGAAACGAAAAGAAACTAGAGCTATGCCTATGGCACCACCACCTTTGTTTTTCTTTTCTTTTCTAAAGAAGAGAGTTGGGGGTAATTTGCATGGAGCCAACGGGTACTTTTATATAGGAGTATAGGACTATTTAAGACATTAAAGACTAGATTTCCGGTGGAGATATTTTGGGCCCATGTAAGTAAGCCCAAGAAATGAAATCACTAAAGGGGTTAGAGATAGCTGTACATCCAAACAGAGATCCGTGTTCCTTATCCCGAACAATTGGGTCGTCATCGTCGTCTCGTCTCCCTCCCTTGACGAACCAAAGAAAAAAAAAAAGGTTTAGTCACTTCACTTCTACAGTTCTACGGCTACTGCCATGGCGGCTTCACTCTCTTCCACTGCTCACACGACACCGGCTCTTCGATTCAGAGCGAGTTACTCCAAGTCTCTCCTCTCTCTCCCAGGTAAAACGGCGTCGTCTTACGCCTTGGATTTCGTTTTCTTCACTATATCCTTTTCTCATCTATTTTGGCTCTGTTCGTTTAATGTTCTCTGTAAACCTTCTTTGGGTAGATTCGTGTTTGAGGATAATCGCTTCAGCGAGATCTCCCTCTGCACGCTTAATTGCGTGTTCGTTAAAGACCGACAAGCTTCGGCTCGGTGCGGGCGTGGGCGTCCATCTCTCCGTTGGCCCCGTTGTCAAGCGGTCTCTACAGAAGAGGCAGGTTCCACTTAATTAGTTATGTAACAAAAGTGGTTTTTGATGTTTTTGGTTTTAATTATGTTGTTGTTTGGGAATTCTCTAGATTGGTGATAAGGTCTGCAACTATTGAAGAGATAGAAGCGGAGAAGTCTTCAATTGAGAATGATGTTGTATGTATTTTTCTCACATGTTTTTTTTGGTTATTCTTTAGTTAGTAGTGGAACCGAGGAATCTCTTTGGATATGATTCTGCTTTTTGTTTCTTTGGTGTAATCCAGAAATCAAAGATGGAGAAGACCATTGACACGCTTCGTACCAGTTTCAATTCCATAAGGACAGGGAGATCCAATGTAGCTATGCTAGACAAGATTGAGGTATAATGAAGGTTATGGATCCTATTTTTACAGCCAAATTTTGGTTACATATAGATAACGATGTTTTGTGTTCTGGTTTCCAGGTGGAATACTACGGAAGTCCAGTAAGTCTTAAAAGCATAGCCCAAATCAGTACCCCCGATGGGAGTTCTCTTTTGCTACAGCCTTATGACAAGTCCAGGTACATGCCCATTGATGTGCAAATGGTTCTCTGTAGAAGAATTTTCATGTCTGCTTTTCTTTTGGTCGATTCATGATACACATCCCAATGTTTTCATACCCTTCCAGCTTGAAGGCTATAGAGAAGGCCATCGTCAACTCTGATCTTGGTGTGACTCCTAATAACGATGGAGATGTGATTCGATTGTCCTTGCCTCCCCTTACATCTGAGAGAAGAAAGGTATCTCTTCCTGGCAAGCCTCATCTCTGTTGAGTTTTCATTGTGCTGCTGCCTTACCTAATACCTTTTAATTGTGCTACTGCAGGAACTAGCAAAGGTTGTTGCTAAACAGTCTGAAGAAGGAAAGGTCAGTAGTAGTGCCTACCTCTCTTTTTATAGTCACCTAAACCGCTAAACGTATTGGGGATTTTCAATATTTTTTACAAAAGTTAGTTGTGCTTAAGTGCTCTTCTTGTTCCTTTAATCTTAGCCCATCTTTTTCGTTCGTATAGGTTGCACTGAGGAACATAAGGAGAGATGCCTTGAAATCTTATGATAAGCTCGAGAAGGTTCCAAGGGATTTTTAGTTTTTGTTATTTTCTCGTCGGCTATTCCTTGTGATCCTATTCTTGAGATTCGAGCTTCATTTTTTTGCAGGAGAAGAAGCTCTCAGAAGACAACGTGAAGGATTTGTCAAGTGATTTGCAGGTAAACAAACCACACAGGAGATTTTGTTTCAATTTAAACAAAAAGGCTAGAACCAGAGAATTATTGATCATGTTTAATTGTGGCTGACAAAACTTTATGTTTTTGGTAATGGCAGAAACTAATTGATATATACATGAAGAAGATAGAGGAGCTGTGCAAACAGAAAGAGAAGGTATCAATCAGTTTTTTTTTTTTTTTTGTCTTTGGTTCTGGTCTAGTTTAGTCTTTGATCCATCTTATAGAGTAAGTAGCCAGCCATTAATTACTACTACACACATATATGAATCCACAGGAATTGATGAAGGTTTGACCATAATAATGGTTTGTAAGGAGGACGTAACTCAACCATCTGGTAAAATCCTGCATTCTCAACTCCTTGGTATTAGTTTTTGTTTGTGTCAATGGCTCTGGTCTACTTAGTTTCTGTTACTTGATCTCTGATGTATCTTGGGGTACAAGAAATGCCTCTGGGAACTGAGAGCAACTTTGTTTAAGTCTACTTTCAGTTGCAAAAGTTAGAAGAACCTCATGTTTTGTTTTTATTATTAAAGGAACCCTTTTTGTACAGCAAACGTCTTGTTAATTTGGTTCAGCACCCAATTATCAAATCTTCATGTTTTTTGGCTTATTGGGTTTGGACCTAAAAATTAAAAAGCACGTATATAATAGTATAATATGATAAAATAGGTTATTGGAGCGAGTTCAAATGCATTTTCATATTATTATAGTCACATGTCGCCCTTTGAGAAATCCGTCAAACCCCAAACCCATTATTCTATGCATCAGTGGCTAATAAAATATTAATAAAGAATATGAAACATTTGATTTGTTTAAGTCGACTATTCTTCTGTACCACAAAAATTGATATTTTGGTATAAAGTATTACACATTTAAAAAAAAACAATGATTATTGAGTTCAAATATTTACTTTTTCTGTCTCACAAAGATTGAAGTTTTAGAAAATTTTTTTGTCTCTCAAAAATTGATGTTTTGAATATTTTTAATAAATCTTTGTTTTAATAATTACTAATGTTGTAGAGTGTATGGAGTGGAAAACTGTGAAAGTGAAAAAGTATCAGAAAAATAAATCATGAGAGGTCATAAATAAAATAAAAAAATCATCATTAATCATATATTCTCTCTGTCTTAATATGTGTGTAAAATCCTAAACTTCAATCTTTCTGAGACAGAGGGAATATATTTTTTGATTAAAAAAATATTATTTAATTTTAAATTAATAATAATTTAAAATTTTAAATATTTTCAGTGATTACTTTTTAAAGTTTACAAAACATAAATATTTGTGGCATAAAATAAAAATCCCAAAATATAAATCTTTGTGAAACATAGGTAATATATTATTTGTATAGTTCACTTTTTTTCCTTTCGTAGCTGGCTAATTTGACTTCTCTGCTGAATCTAAAGCCTACTATAATTAAGAAAATTATATAATTCTTTTTGGTCGTCTGTAAAACAGTAGTGTTAAATATTTAATATAGCGATATATATATATATATTTAGAAAATTAAGGATAATCCTTTCTAACCTTTCAAATTTGAAAATGGGTAACAAATTCACGTTGTTATATACATCTGGTAATTGGTTATAGGAATCATATGGTGATTTCGGTTTTAAAAGGTCCAAAAATGATTATCGGTTAGTTTATTCGTGGTTGTGACTTGTATGACATGCATGCATCAGCCGTATATAGATTTTTTTTTTAGTCTATTGCTTTATATTATATGTACTTATAAAGATTCCTTATTATAAGTGATCCCACAAACCGAGGTTTAAACCCATGATGAATATTTTAATCAGTAGGCTTCATGGGAGGAGTATATTTTATTTTGTTTGTGGGCACTTGGCAGTTGGCACAACTAAAAAAACACATTTTATATCACAAATGGTTATACTAACCTTTTTATACAACAAAAGCATCCGATTTATATAATAGTGTTATAGTATGTCAAGTGGCTGAGATGTTGGATTCCTTACATCGGAACTCCAACGAAACTTTCGTTAATTTGTGCTTTACAAAGTTAACATATACTAATACAAGAGTAGGGTCAAAACTCAAAACATTATAATAAAGCACTTCAAAATTTAATTATCTAACTTTAAAAACATGATTATAATATTTTTGTTTGATTCTCACTTCATTTACGGCATATACAATGTTCGTCAGTCAACACTTGATGATAATTAAACTAAAGATATACCATCATCATGTAATAGCTCTCTAGTCTCTCTAGACGAATATTTAATCATGCTACGTTTTTGTTTCTTTTGCATTATCATCGTCAATTACTTTATTCAAACGAATTTTTTTTAATACTATTTGATATGGTTACATTATTTGATTTTAAAGCTCGTTTGACAAGATATTAATAAGTAATTTGAAACTTGGACCCAGTCTCATATTTATAAATAAATACTAAATACTAATACACAAAAGTGGAATACAAAACTAAAATACCAAATTTAATAAAATAATATGGTTAGTTCATGACAATACTTTTATTTAAGATACTTGCTTGTGCCGTGGCCAACGGTAATCTGAGGCCCATCTCAATCCTCATGTAATTAATTAATTATCGTGGATCTTTATCTAATTCGACACGTGGCACTATAAAATATTAAAAGTGCTTGCCTGCTTTCAACTCGCGTAAGTGTATGTTTCCTCTATACTCGCGCATTTTGGGTTTTGCGGTGACATCAGCATTGTTGCAGTGACAAGTCAGCTAAACTGTGTGACCAAGTGTAATAATTACTACTATTACTCATCTGATTATTTTATTTAATACTAGTAACATTTATGCAGCAATGTATAAAAAACGCTAGCACAATAAATATCGTTGTATAGTACTATAGTAGTATCGTTTCTTTAAAATAGAAATAGTTTTTTTGAAAAAGAATTCGTATAAAAAACAAAAAATTAGCCAAGAGTTTAAATAGCTTTATTTATAACTCCGACGTGGGTATGATCCGCGCGTATGGAGAGGAGAGCGCGTGAATGGTGATACAGGCTGTTAACATTTCTTTAAAAAATTAAAATTTGATCTTTTAAAAAAGTGCACTATTTTTTTTCTTCTTTGTAAATTAGATTTGTTAATACGATCATGGAGTGAAATAATATTATATACAGCCATGAACATAAATAACATTATTTTAAAATGAAATGTTTTTGGGTGGGCACAAGAAATCATTAATTATTATATTTTGATGGACCTGGATAAAAAAAAGAAATAATTAAAAAAAAGCAAAGTCATAGAATATATGATAGTAATTAATAAATGTGTGACTAAACAACATTGAGCAGTGGCTTTATTCCCACAAAGAAAGTGACGTTTTCTTGCCATGCTGGCACCTCGAGATCACACCCGTCCAATTTACGAGATGATCCAACGGCTTAGATGAAGACATTATGCTCATTTGAAGATCTGAACCGTCTCTTTACCTCCTTCCTCCCTTCTTCTTCCTCCATGGGTAGGTCTTTTTGTGCACACAAAGAAAAAAATTTATAGGAGGAGACGACGAGAGATCACCCGAAATATACAGAAGGAAGCTTTGAAGGAGTGAAAGCTTTTTTTTCTCAGTTGATGGGAGCTTAGGTTGCATGAATGGATAAAAACAGAGAAGCTCGAAGATCAACAACAACCATGGCGGCTTCTAATGGAGTCACAAGACGGAGACAGAGACTCTCAGGTATTTTTGTTTCCTTCTTCTTTTCTCCCTTGATCGTTTCCTGATTTTCTGATGGTTTTTTTTTTTTTTTTTTTTTTGCTCTTGTGTGTATCAGAGAATAGTCGTGAGCAGCAGATGCATCAGGAGGTGAGAGATCGACCGGGGAAGAAAGAGCGAGATCCGGAATCGTTGAGTCGGAGTAAGAGGAGGAGACGAAGCGAGAGGTTCGCGCGGAGGAGGAACGGGGGAGATTTAGAAGAAGAAGAAGAAGATAGCTCGGATGAGAGTCTGGGAGGAGACGACCATGTTCATCACAGGAAGAGCTTCCCGAGGCATGCGTCGTCGTCTTTGAAAGTCGCCGATGAAATGATCGGCGTACCTGTCCCGAGAAAAGCTCGCTCAGGTTTTTTTTCTGATTCAAATTGCATTTTTCGAGATGGATCCCTTCATAAGGGTTTCTGATTCAATTCCGGCGATTGTAGCATGTATTAAGAGGTCGCATGACTGCCGGACTTCATCAGGAAGCGGTGGCGGTGGATTCGGAGAAGACCGGCGTAGACCTTCTTCAACTTCTCCGGGGAGCTATAGCTTCGAAGTTGTTTTACCGTCTTCGAAGAAGGTCCGTTCATGTTAACTTAACACTAACATCATCAACACACAGTGAAATGTTTGAAATTACTAAATTATAATCCGATTTTTTACCCAGATTGTAAACGGATCCAAATCGCGGATACCTAAGCCGCCGAAATCATCCGGCACGGTTGAGGACGACTTGGAGTTCGAAATAGCAGAGGTTCTTTCCGGTTTGAAAAAGCAGCCTCTTCTTACCTCAAAGAGACCTCACGATTCGGAGGTTAAAGGTATCATCATCACATTCACTCACGCCACAGTTAGTTTCTTTGTAATTTTAAATCTCATCCCTGAATTTATTATATATATCATCGCTTGCCTTTGATTTAATTTTGCAGGTGCCAAGAAGTTGAGAACGGAAGGTGATGATTCCTCTTCAGGTGTAGAGATCGCTTGTAGTGACTCATCGAACATTGTTAAATCGACCACTGACGGGACTAAACCATTGTCAGCAGTCTCCGATATTCACAAGGAGAACGAAGTAAGGCAACAAACACGGACCATGTTGGATTCGGAGGTCTCAAAAGGGTAAATGAATCTAAGAAAATTAAGATTGTTTTCGTCTTTTTTTTGTCCCATTGTTTTTGGAAATCTGACATCTGTTTTTTTTTTTCTATTTTTGGATCTCCAGGGTGTCAGAGGGTCCACAACTGGAAAACAACATAGATGAGAGTCATTCTAGTAGTAAGCTCGATATTGATCTCATGGTGAGATTTTTAAGTCCTTTTGAAGTTTTTTAGCTTTAAATAGTCTGAATGCTGCAAATGTGCTAAAGAAAGATCATTGTCCTCTCATCAATAGGTTCCTCCAGCAGAGCCCTCCTCGCCAGGGAGAGTTTCTCTTCTTCCATTGGTTTCTGATTATTGCAATGCAAGTGTAGATTTAAACAGCTTCTCTTGTTTAAGCATCTCCCCGTTTGGTTAATATTTTTTAACACTGTCTTGCTTAATGATGCAGGAGGATAGTTCTTTAAAGTGCAAAGAGAAGATTATTCTCAATAATGAGAAGACTCCAGAAGAAGTCCAACAGCATAAGACTGAGAAACACGAATGGCTAAATCTTAATATAGAGAGACCAAACCAAGAGTCCGGCAGAGATTCTAACCTAAAATTACAGAATTCTGATTGGAGCCAACCTCAGCAGGCTACTTCTGGTAATCTACCTTGAATATGATTATGAATCACCAACCAAGTTCTGGTTGCTCAAGTTGATGATTTTTCTAGGATACACAATTTTACCTTGTCTGACCTATGTCTATCTCAATTTCAGCTCAGCAGAGTTCTGTCTTACCTTTTCCGGTAGCTTTAGGCAGTTGGCCTAGCGGGCTTCCTTCCCAGGCGTGAGTTCTGATAGTCCTAACTTGTCTTAGTTTGTTTTGTCCTATAGCTTAAGCCTTAATGCTCAGACCCTAAAAAGACAATATTTGCAGATATGTACCCCTGATACAGACCGGTAAGCCTGTGGATGGGAGCAATGGATCTTCTACATTAGTGCAGGTATATCCTGTTCTTGTTGCATTTGTTCTTCATATATGATGATCGTGTTTCTTTTACTGGTTAAGATCATGATTTGTTAATAATAATAGCAGGGTGCTCCTATTTTTGCCTCTCAGCCTAGGCCTAAAAAGTGTGCAACACACTTTTTCATTGCTCGGAACATTCAGCTACATCAGCATTTCGTCAAAACAAGTCATGTCTCTACACCAAACAAATGTTCTATGTATGGTGACTTAAGCCCGGCTGCTGGAAACCTATCCTTGCAAGGAAGCTCTCCTATTATCAATTTAAACTCCCAGGCACATGATGGAATTGCAGAAAATATTTCTGCGCCTAAGGAGAAAGCCTCTGAAAGAGTTCATTTTGCCTCAACCAGACAGAAGAAACCTCAACCACCCCCTCCATCAAGTAGTATAGTGGTATGTACTTCCGTGGCTTTTTATCTTGTCACGAATTTGTGTTGATCGCATTGGATTTTTACCGAAACTGCGAAAGTAAAATCATTTCTCTTTACACAGCCTGCTCCAGCTTTCATCTTCCCCTCAAATCACCATTTGCAACCAGTCATGGTAGCTTCTAAATCACCTCTCCCAACAAAGAGCCCACGTGTGGCTGTTGGTTCAACATCGGTCAACTTCAGTCATCCAAGTTCATCAGCCAGCGAAGCTTCTCCGTACTTTACAGTTCTTCCAAACAATGCATATTCCTTTCAACTGTCATCAACCATCAGAGGTGGGACTGCAAGCCAGGCGTTGCCTTACTTCAATGGGTCCTTTTATTCGCCGCAGATGTTCCAACAACCTCCTCAGTTTATCCAGAGACAGAGTCCATCCCAGCGGGAGTCAAAAGCATCAAGCTTTTCCTCATCATCCCACAGGCAACCGCAACCGCAAGTTAGTGTGAATAGCCATTCAAGCCAAGCTAATGTTCAGCAACACCGTCAACAGTCACAAAAGTCTGAGGCTAAAGCAGCTGGAGATAACTCTGATTCAAGGGGTAGCCACAATCAGAAAGGAGGCCCATATGGGCAGATCATGACAGCCCCTGTTCAGCCACAAAACTTTTCCATGTCGTTTGCGTCTTTCGCCAGCGGTGCTACCCCTGCAAATCTGAATTTCTCCTCCAATGGCTACCACATCATCTCTGCACCTTCTGGCGTTCACCAGAAAAACCATCAAACAAGTGACTCAAAGACTGGAGGTGTAAGCTGTTCAAGCAATGCCGAAGACACGAAAAAGACTCTTCCTGGGAAGACGCCAGCGATGATGAAGGGACAGACGCTGGTTTTTGACAACCCATCGAGAACCCTCAACTTTGTTTCCGGTACTTGGCCTCCTCCTGCAGCAACAACAACAAATGGGGACCCTTCTGTGTTTACCCAGCATCATGCGCAGAGGCAGCAGCAATCTAGTCGGAGTAAAATGATGACTCATTCGCAGGTTGACTCCGTGTCTGCCTCGTCATCCCAGTGGAAAAACCCTGCAACCTCATCACTCACGTCGTGTAACCTCAAGCAGTTCCAGTCTCAGCAACAGACTCAGATTTCTTTTGCTGCACCTTCAAAGTCGGAACTTTCTCAGGAGCAGCATGGGAGATATGGTGGCTCTTCTTCAGTCACCGGGTCTGCTTCACATGGCAAAGCAGCAAACCACAAGGTCAGCAATAGCAAAGCCTTGCCATTATCACCTGTTCATTCTTCTCCTGCACACGCACAGGAGCAGACGGAGAATTCAGCTTCCGGGTCGACCAAGCAAACGTCTCCCGTTTGTGGAAGGACCGTGCCACCGATTATAAGTTCATGCCCAGGTCATCTGTCTGAGCTAAAGTACTAGTTTCATCGAAGCAGACGTATAAAGCCACAATTTTTGCAGTGTCTCTCTTCGAGTTTAGGCTATACTCACCAGATGAGGTGATAGATACCCTAGTAGTGGGTTAGTAAAAAAATACCGCTTCTCCAGGGAATGAACGCTTTGGGTCGGTATCTAAATTATTTAATGTGTTGGGGTTTAATTTCTTTCGTTATGATTGGTCTAGTTTAGATATTTAGACTAACAAAAAAATACCATTTCCCAGTAAGCAATTTTATTACAAATACATTCCTCAACATTAATGTCGTATAGAGAATCCGATAAGAAAGATAGCAAACATGGTTTTCTTCTTCCCGTGAATTAGTTGTCGACGGCTAGAGAAGCCACATTATCAAGAAAATCTTCTCTTGCATTCTTATCAAACGGTTCTTCACCAATGTACAAGTCTAAGATTGACCTACACAAGAGTTGGCTCTTCACACTCCCGACATGGTCTCCCTCAACTGTCAAACAAAAAATTAGACAAAAGAAGAGTTATTATATAGAAGAATCTCTTAAGAAAGAATCAAATTCAGAAGCGAAGAGGTTTAGTTTAGATAGAGAGTCTTACTTGCAACGCTGAGAACATGGCCTGGTTCTTTTGTCAAATCAATGGTGGAGTTTCTTGGAATCTTATACTCATCTTTGAAGAGGCTAGTGAAGCTACAAATTGATAGATAATCAAAGTGAACTAAACTATTTCAGCAGCCAAGACACAAATGAAGAGGGTGTAATAATGAGAAAACAAAAAAGTGAAAAAGAAAAAAACCTTAGAAGCAACTGGTCGTTGTCAAGGCCACCGAACTTTTTGAGTCTGTTACCAACAGATTCTTGAAAAGCACTGCGCACGGAACGGATGCTGAGTTTGCCGTAGACAATCTGGAGCCTTATAGTCATCTTAATATCGGCTTGCATGAGATCATCAAAGAATGACCTGTTTCCCCTGATCTCCGAAGCTGGTAGATTTGCGTATTTCTCACCAACAAGCTTCTTCACATCATCACAATCAGCGTACACGCCTGCCATTAAAAAAAAGCTCATCAATCAATAAATCGAAATGTAATGATACCAAAACAAATAACTAAGAAGGAATTAAAAAAAAAAATTGAACCGAAGGCGTAGACATCGATGTTCTTCAATCCAAGTAAGCTCTTCTTCCTGAGGCCGACGCCGAGTAATCGCCGGGAATCTTCTCCGATTGAAGCGGGGAAAGAGAAACCTGTCTTGGGTTCAACTACGGATTCGGAGGTAGAGTCGGCTAGAGTTATAGATCCCCACGGTAACAGCAGAGACGAACGGTGAGAGGAGGAGAAGGCCCACTCAAGAATCGGATGCCTGGGATTACGAGACGCCGCGATCGCAGCTCCGGCGGCTGCTGCTGCAGCGCCAACGGTGACAGAGACTGCGACGGCGGAAACGGAGAATCCAGAGAATGACGTGGTGGCACGCGGGGGCTGAGAAAACGAGAAAGGGAACCGAAACGAAACCATCGTCTTCTTTGGTGTGAGTGAGTGAGTGTTGTTGTTGTTGTTTAGTTTTAGTTCACTTAAGAAAAACTCTTTTTTTATTTGACACGCCATTGATATGATTCAGCGACATTTACTGCTGCTTTTAATTCACACGTGTATTGCACGTGACCTTCTCGACAGGCTCTATTATTTTGGGCCTTCATAGTTTACTTACTGAAAGCCTTTTCACTCGTGTATGTATGTATATTACTTTGGGCTTCTGCTCTCATTTTTTTGTATAAAAAGGCCGCCGACTACACTTCTCCCTCGCTTTATATTTTTCTTCTTTTTTTTTGGGACAATTTAGATATTAGCACGAGTTACACAATCAGCATTAGGTTCTAAAAAATGCCGACCAAAAAATACAAAAACCAGTTTTAAAATAAAATATTATAATTGATAACATAAGATTCCATTGCAAAAATCTGGAAACAAACAAAAAAAAAAGAAGCAAAGGGTTCTTATATGGTTTTATCAAAATCCAAATAAAGAAGGATATGGAAGATGTAATGTATCCACCACACTATTGGTGGTGGCGTCTAATGTCTTATCTTGCTTGAACGATTGAGGTTCATTTAGAAGAAGCTTATCTTTTTCATGACACCCGAGTTTTTTTTTGTTTTCTAGTAAGAAGCCCAATTCAGCCCATAAGGCCCAATTAATGATCACCTTTCCTCTCACGAAATCTGACCGTCGATTATTTCATCGACGGTCAGAAACGCGCTCACTCGAGATATTTTGAACATTTTATCGCTGAGCTTTTTCTTCTTATTAAAAGGTTGTTGAAGATAAATCAGTGTGGAGAGACAAACAAGTGTTTAAGCAAAGAAGAAGAAGAAGAAGAAGAAGAAGAAGCGATGGGGGAAAAGTCAGTAGAAGCGCATTTCCCGAAGCTGGAGAAACCCACAGGAAAGAAACAGACAGCGACGGTGGTCGTGGGAGTGTTGGCGGTGGGATGGTTGGCGATAGAGCTCGTGTTTAAGCCATTGTTCAAGAAGCTGAGCTCACCAAAGGACAAACCCGATTCCGGCACTACCACCGTTCCTCCTCCTCCCCCGTCGGACGCCCTTTAAATTTGTAGTTTTCTTCTACTTTTAATAATTAATGAAGGTTTGTGTTCCAAATCTTGTTGTGTTTCTTTTCTTGCTTTTTTCTTTGTAATCTCCTTCGGTTCGTTTTTTTTACTGCTTTTGATGATGTCTTTAAATTAATAATCTCCTCCTTTCCCTTTTCAATAAAAATCCCCGATTAAGGATTGATAATGAAAATCTGTGAGTTATACGAGCCCTTTTTACTTAATTAACTTACTTAAATCACCAAGGATTAATAATTTATTGGCATTTGTTGGTAATAATGTGATAAATAGCCTTTCATAAAATAAATTTTATTTTTATTGTTGTTGATAATATCAGTTTCGTATTGGACTGATAACTTGCAACACAAAATCATTTAATCTGTTAAATGTCAAATGCTCATTGGTACTTGTTTAATTTTTATAATATTGATATATTTACTATAAGAAAAATATACAAAAAAATCTAGAAACAATATATGGTGTGTGAAAGAATTAAGAAGATTAAGAAAAGGAGAAAAATTGACCATAAGACAACGAAATAAAATAGACGAAAATTCCCAAGCGCATTGTTTATGCCATCTGAGTGTGGTGGTGTGGCAATAATATCAATGAGAAAACACAGTTCCAATTTTGGTTTAAAATTTGGTACGTGATGAATTTTGTAAAAAGTGTAAACATGAAACGACGTTGTATTTTATGTTGGATAAAGATGAATCACACTTGTTGTTGTTGGAGGCCCATTTATGAGAGAGAAATCCGTGATGGCGAAGATATATAAATAAGCTTGCAGCGCACGTGTCGGGTCAACCCGAATTGATATATGGAGCACCCACGACGTCAGTTGAGGCCGGCAACACCATCATCATTAGGTAGTCGTAGATCATTCCTTAATTCATCATCTCCGATTCAAATAAATTAGTAACCGTCTCTCATTCTCGTTCCTCATCTCATCTCCGATGCTGGGTGGATTCGGTGGTAAGTCGCCTGCCGTAGGCCGTACTAGCCTCAGAATCGCCGTCGCTGGCGACAAAGGCACCGGTAAATCCAGCCTTATCTCTGCCGTCGCATCCGCAACTTTCCCCGATAATGTCCCCCGCGTCCTTCCTCCCACCACTCTCCCCGCCGACGCTTTCCCTGACTTTATACCTATCACCATCGTCGATACTCCCTCCAGGTCTCCCTCCTCCTCCTCCTCCTCTTCTTTCTGTATTTCCTTATTGTGTCAACCCTGGTTGGTTATGGAAACATCATCACTCTCCTTCATTGTTCGAATTTGTATGCATGATTTTTGAATCTAGCTGATATCTCTCTCTGTGTGATTTTCCTCTGTGTCTGTCTGCTCAGTATTGACAATAGGATTAAGCTCATTGAAGAGTTCAGGAAGGCTGATGTGGTCATTCTCACTTACGCTTGTGACCAGCCTTCTACTCTTGATCGCTTGTGTTCTTATTGGCTCCCTGAGCTCCGCCGTTTAGAGGTTTTGTTCTATTGCTTCTCATTTCTTCTTTTTTTTTTTTTTCTTAAGTATTTTTTTTTTTTTTTTTCAGTTTGTATAATAATTATATTTATATGTATATCCATAGATCAAAGCACCAGTAATTGTGGCGGGCTGCAAGCTTGATTTACGGGATGAACGTACTCCCACCAGGCTAGATGATATCATGGCACCAATCATGAAGGAGTACCGAGAGATTGAAACTTGTATCGAGTGTTCCGCGTTGACCCTTATACAGGTATCCGTATCTTCTTGGTTTTGCTCTCTCACTTAAATTATCTTCTGATTATATAGTTCAAAGATTATTATCTTTTCGCTAAGAGGGATAATGTTGAAAAGATAGAGATACTAGGAACCTTTAGACCGATAATACTGAAAGGCCATATGCAAAACCGTGCCCACAATTAGAGTTCTTGATGTGATTGAACCATGTCCTGAGAGATTCGTTATTGTATCCTTCTTCTTTTTTTTCAGGCCCCTGAAGTTTTCTACTATGCATCGAAAGCAGTCCTTCATCCGACATTTCCACTGTTTGATCAAGAAAAACATTGTTTGAAGCCTCGCCTCCGCAGGGCAGTACAAAGAATATTCAACCTTTGTGATCATGATTTGGATGGTGTCCTTAATGACGCGGAATTGAATGATTTTCAGGTTTGCTTTTCTCTGTTAGGCACTCATTATTATATTCATGAAAGTTTCTCATCCTTCTGTCAATATGAATGCTGCAAATTTGGTTAACAGGTAAATTGTTTTGGTGCCCCACTTGACCCTGTTGAACTTATGGGAGTTAAGAAAGTGGTACAAGAAAGGCAACCAGATGGAGTAACTGACCTTGGTCTTACGCTTCCGGGTTTCCTTTTTCTTTTTTCTCTATTCATCGACAGAGGTCGCCCTGAGACAGCATGGACTATCCTACGGAAATGTGGTTACAATGATTCTTTAGAACTCAACACCGAGTTACTAACCGCTCCAGCGAAGCAGTCTCCTGATCAGGTGTGTGTTGTTTTAGAACTACGATAATATCTCTCAATTATTTTGTTACTTAAATGAATGATATGAGAAACTGGCTGGTTGCTGTTAAACAATTTTTGTACTCTTTTCCTGTATATCACTTGCAGAGCATCGAGCTAACAAACAAAGCTATGGACTTTCTGAGAGGAATCTTCCAGTTATACGATCTTGACAATGTGTGTATGATCATTTCTTCAATTATATTCTGTTGTTCTCTATCACCTAAAACGTATTTCATCCTCAAGGAGCAGTAGTAGTTCTCTAATACTTGTTCGTGTTGCTGCTATTTAGGATGGAGCGTTGCAGCCAGCTGAACTAGATGATTTGTTTCAAACAGCTCCAGATAGGTAATTTGCTGGTGATTACTTTTTGTATGTTCTGTTTCCAATTCTTACCTCCGTAATCGATGGTTATCAACTGTTCCTCCAATTTATGTTTAGTGAGTTAAGCTTCTTTCGTTTGAATTTTGCTTGCCAATGTCTTTAATGCTCTTGTACATGAATGTCTAAAATCTCTAGAATAAGTTCATTTTCATGTACACTCTGCTTTTACGATTTCAGTCCTTGGATTGAGGCTCCTTATAAAGATGCTGCAGAGAAAACGTCTGGCGGGAATTTGACGATCAACGGGTTTCTTTCTGAGGTTTGTATGCTTGCCGTTGGGTTGACACTGAATTAGAATCAAGCTTTCATGGTCATCTTGATCAATTATTAAATTCAACATTCTTTACCATGGATAGTTATGCTGTGTTATGTGTTAATACAGTGGGCTCTAATGACTCTATTAGACCCTCGAAAAAGTTTGGCAAACCTGATATATATCGGTTACGGTCACGACCCTGCTTCAACATTTTCTGTTACAAGGAAAAGATCACTGGATCGTAAGAACCAGCGAACAGAAAGGAATGTGTTTCAGTGCTTTGTATTTGGCCCTAAAAAGTCTGGAAAGTCTGCAATCCTAGATTCTTTCTTAGGAAGGTATACTTGTTATAACATTGCTACGTATCCGTCTTATGATGTGTCATCGTCAATGGTTTAATTGTTTCTGTGGGTTTACTCCTGTTATTTTTTCTAAGCTGTGTTTCACTTCCAGGAAATTTTCGAATAGCTATAAGGCAACAATGGGTGAACAATATGCAGCAAATGTCGTTGATCAGCCTGGAGTTAGTAGCAATAGCCTGAACTCTTATGTAATTTGTCACATGTGGATGGTTAATGTGGCTTTTTGGTTCTAATTGTTTGGGCACTTTTTGCAGGGTACTAAGAAAACCCTCATATTACGGGAAATACCAGAGGAGAGAGTTAAAAAGTTTTTGACAAACAAGGAATCGTTGGCAGCATGTGATATTGCTGTGGTTGTCTATGATAGGTTAGCCCAGAAATTTTGTTGCACCTTGTATGTGTAGATGACAAGATGATGGACTTAGCAAGAAAATTTCGAATGTTTTGCAGTTCGGATGTATACTCATGGAAAAGAGCTAGGGAAATATTGATGGAGGTAGCAAGGAGGGGAGAAGAGAGCGGTCATGGGACCCCTTGCCTTCTTGTTGCGGCCAAAGATGATTTGGATCCATATCCAATGTCAGTGCAAGAGTCTGATAGGGTAAGTAATGCATCATCACTTAACCCTAATACAGTATGATTCTATGCTCTTGATATGATTGATAATGATTCAGCACATACCAACAGGTTTGCATGGAATTGGGAATTGATGTCCCTGTGTCATTAAGCATGAAACTTGGGGAGCCAAACAGTCTCTTCTCAAGAATCGTGAGTACAGCCGAGAACCCTCACTTGAGCATTCCAGAGACAGAGTCAGGGCGAAGAAGCAAGAACATCCGCCAACTTGTGAATAGCTCACTTCTATTTGTCTCAGGTTAATAATACTCTTCACAATAAAATCGATATTTACTCGCTTGAGTTGAGTTGAGTGAAACCATTTTAATCATCCAAGCTTACTAAATATATTATTATTATATGAAATTTGCAGTTGGTACAGCTGTTGCGTTTGCCGGATTGGCAGCTTACCGTGCGTATTCGGCAAGGAAGAATGCTTGAAGATTTGCATATCTTCTCGTTCACCCCAAAAATAATTAGTACTCCGTTTTTGCGAGTAACCAACCAACCAATCTTACTGAACCTCTGCTTCTTTTTTCCGTTTTTCCTTAGTATTAAAATAATGCATATCTTTCAGGGAACTAATACTACGTTGGCACTGATGTAAACATAATAAACACAATTTTTTATACAAAATATTTTTTAGTTATTTTTGGATGAAACATAAAACGTTATTAAGACTCAATGTGATAGATGTTAATACGAAAAAGAGGGAAAAAACATAACTAGTCATATATATAACTGGTTTTGAAAAGAGCCCATATTGGCCCAATGTAGAAAGGGATGGTAATGATATAATCACATAAAATCGCAGAGATGAGATGGACCGACCGTTAGACGTTATCTTGTACAATAGCCGTTCATATATCTATCTATCTTCTGGTTCTATGAGGATCATAAAAAGAACAGATTACAAAACAAAGTCAGTCAGAACAGAGTATAAGGTCATCTTAACCCAACCAAAAAAAGAAGAAAAACAAAAAAATGGCGGCTTTATCATCTTCCACTCTGTTCTTCTCCTCAAAAACAACTTCTCCGATCAGTAGCCTGCTGATCCCGCCATCTCTCAACCGCTTCTCTCTACCCTCTTCATCTTCCTCCTTTTCTTCCCTCTCTTCATCTTCTTCTTCTGCTTCTCTCTTCACGTACTCTTTGAGGACTTCCCGAAGGTCATCTCTTCAGGGGTTTACCGTTAAGGCCAGCGGTGAGAAGAAGAATGTGCTTATCGTCAACACCAATAGCGGCGGTCACGCCGTCATCGGGTTTTACTTCGCCAAAGAGCTTCTCTCTGCCGGACATGGCGTCACCATCATGACCGTCGGCGATGAATCTTCCGACAAGATGAAGAAGACTCCCTTCACCCGATTCTCCGTAAGATTTAATTACGAATGTCCCCTCTCTTTTTGTGAATCCGTAAGGTTCCGACCGATACATTTGTCTACATAACAGGAAATTGTCAGCGGCGGAGGAAAGACCGTGTGGGGAAACCCTGCCGATGTTGCCAATGTTGTCGGAGGTGACACATTTGACGTTGTGCTTGACAACAATGGCAAGGATTTGGATACTGTTAGGCCAGTGGTGGATTGGGCTAAAAGCTCCGGCGTGAAGCAATTCTTGTTCATTAGCAGTGCCGGGATCTACAAGACCACCGAAGAACCTCCTCACGTTGAAGGGGTAATATAACACAAACCACAACTTTCTCAATTCTCACCACTTATGTCTCCTCCTTCTCCGATGTGCAGGACGCTGTCAAAGCTGATGCGGGTCACGTGCTAGTGGAGAAGTACTTAGCCGAAACGTTTGGGAACTGGGCCTCGTTTCGACCACAGTACATGATTGGCTCCGGCAACAACAAAGACTGCGAGGAATGGTTCTTTGACCGTAAGTCTCTCAAACCCCCCCACTGATTGCGGCAAACACAAGTAAATATGGTAAACTGTGTCCCCAGGGATTGTGAGGGACAGAGCAGTGCCAATCCCAGGATCAGGAATGCAGCTTACCAACATATCCCACGTGAGCGACTTGTCTTCCATGCTGACTTCTGCCGTGACCAACCCTGAGGCTGCTTGCTGCAACATCTTCAACTGCGTTAGCGACAGAGCCGTAACTCTTGACGGTATGGCCAAGCTCTGTGCTGCCGCTGCTGGCAAAACGGTTGAGATCGTTCACTATGACCCTAAAGCCATTGGGGTTGACGCCAAGAAGGCTTTTCCATTCAGAAACATGGTAAACTAAAAAAACCCAATAGAATCTCTTCTCCTCCTTCATTGACTAGTTTTATAACCCTGTTATTGTATGGTCGCAGCATTTCTACGCGGAGCCTAGAGCCGCAAAGGATATCTTAGGGTGGGAAAGTAAAACGAATCTACCTGAAGATCTCAAGGAGAGATTTGAAGAGTATGTTAAGATTGGCAGAGACAAGAAAGAGATGAAGTTTGAGTTAGATGATAAGATACTCGCAGCCCTCAAAACTCCAGTGGCCGCTTGATCAAAGGCCATTACGTTCCTTCCCTTGTAACTTCTACTGCTACCCTACCCCTGTGCTCTCTCTTTTTTCCGGCTTATATAAAATGGACATTATTTAATCTAAAAGACCATTTAAAATCCATAGTAAAAATAAAGAAAAGCAACAACAATTCTGGTTTACGAGAAGATAACAATTTCTTTTCAAAGGGGAATTGATTTGAAGACAGTTTAAGATCCTTACATACCTACTTCAACACGTTTATCATAGAGAGAGAGAGAGAGAGATTAAACTGAACCTACCTAGATAGTGACCATCACATAACATGATCCTATTCCTCCTCTTGCTTGATTTTCAGACCTCCGAGTTTTGATTCCAGTTCGTTGTCTTCTTCGCCTTCCCCTTCTTCGCTTTCATCTTCAAAATCTTCTCCTTCTGGGTCATTGTCGTCCAAAGGACCAAGCTTGTCCGGACAGTCCTTAAACATATCATTTACCTCGTCAATACCTTCATCAGATATATAGTTTCCATTAATGTTCAGAAGCTTGAAAGTGTTTTTCTTCACAACAGTTTGTGCCAAGGCTCTTGCCCCAGCTCTTCTGATCATGTTGGTGCTCAGGTCAACTTCAACCAACTGATCATGACCTTCTACTGCCTCTGCGATTAAGATAGACCCTTCGTCTTTTAGTTCATTCTCAGATAAATTCAGCTTTGAAAGAGACTGTTTCGAGGCGATGCAAGCTGCCAACTTTCCAGTGGAATTGACAGTAATATCGTTTCCAGCCAATTCTACAACTTCAAGAGAAGGGGCGGACTTAAGTAGAGCTTCGGCAATTGCTTCTGTTCCCTCATCCTCCAAGTTCAGGTAACTCATATAGATCTCAGTTAAATGAGTCAACACTGACAAAGTCTTGGCCAGGGCAATTCCACCTTCGACTCCAAACATGTTGTCACGAAGATCAAGTTTCTTCAAGTGGGTGCAGTGTTGGAGTGCTTCAGCGAGGGCAACACCACCTTCTGAACCAATCCTTGTAGATGAACACCGGAAGTCTTCCAAAGATGGACACTGCCTGACAATCTCAGCAATGGCAATAGCTCCTTCATCTCCTGTCATGTTGTTATGGAAGTGAAGAACCCTGATTTTGCCAGTAGAAGGAAGTAGCTCACGAACCGCTCTTGCAGCATCCTCAGAAATGCCATCATTCATCAGATAAAGCTCCTCTAAGTCATGCTGAGACTTGATGAGAGAACCAAACGCTCTAATTCCTTTTTCTCCAAGAGCATTGTCAGAGAGATCCAAAAACCTAAGCTTAGAACCCTCCAAAGCAGATGAAAACATACTCATGGCTTCAAGTGCTTCAGCCTCTGGTCGTCCTGCAACAACATCGGAGAGATCCACTTCAGTGAGCTGATCCTTGATGGAAGACAAAACAGTGGCAGCAAACTTGGCTGCTTCGGAGCCAAAACTCCTGTTGCTGAAACGGATCTTGGTAAAGGAGTTATGCGGGTCAGTCAAAGGCCTCAAAAGCTCACGTGCCTCTTCTTCATCAATGAAAGCTCTACGGCCACAGGATATATCAAACAAGATATCCCCAGACTGCTTATTATTAGCCGAAACAACATCAGAGTCTTCCTTGGGACCTCGTTTGATGACATCAAGCATAAGCTTACTGGATTCTTTAGCGTAGACCTGAACAGCAGAAGTGCCATCACCATCAGGCTCGTTCTGGAAGTGCTTGTTTGCAGTAGCAAAAGCCAAGTCTTCAATACGCTTAGCATCATCCTCAGCCTCTTGGAGACTCAAAAGACCATACTTTCTGGAGAAGATGGAAGGTGTGGTGATGTTCTTGACCATGCGCTCGACAAGCATCAGGCGGGTACTCTTACTGGGTGGCCACATCTTAACAGACAAAACACGGTTCTGTGGGGGTTTAACTGAATGATCCATGGGTGCTTACTTGCTTCTGTGATTTCAAGAACCAAAAGGAAAACATTACTCAATCAATCTGACATATATATATATATATATATATATAAATGTATTCAAGATCCAGTCGAAAAACGAAAGATGGGCATTGAAGAATCTATAACTACATTTCAAGATTGTCAATACCAGAAGAAACCCTAAAAAATCAAAATCGACAATGGCACAATGCAATAAAGTATTAATGAAAATGAGAGAGGGATGAGAACAGTACCTGCGGATCGAAATGGGTTCTTCTCTCTCTCTCTCTGCGAATACTACTTTGATGCCTCCCAATAAACGAAGCGGAAGGAGAAATGAAATAAGAAAAAGGTGAGATTTTTTTTTTTTGGCAGAGAAGGAAGCGTGATTAAGAAGCAGAGTGAGAGAGAATCATTGATCCGCGTGACGGGTAATGATGCAAATTCCTTCTTTTCTCAAAATCAAAATTTCAATTTCAAGTTGAGGCACACATTTTGAAAGAGAGAGAGAGAGAGAGCCAAACCACGAAGAATTAGGGTTTTGAAATGACAATAAAGCCCCTATAAATATAACCCATTAAAAAGCCCATTAATAGATGTAAGGCCTTTCGAAAGCCCAGTCTTATTTTTTAAGTATTTTTCCTCACTTCAATTATGCGTACTTTGCTAATAATAGTATTATTATTATACTTATTTTAATAATTTAATTTTAGGTAAATGAAAAAGACAGGCAGAGATGATGACGAAGACGGTGGGCCACCGTCGCCAGCTGGACTCACCGACGGTGAACTGTTGTCGGCAGTCGACGCCTCTCTCTCTCTCTCTTTCCTTTTGTTTGTTTATTTTTTCTTTAATTTATAAAAAAAAAAGGAGTAAATAAAACGCAAATCATAATAATAATGGAAAGTTTCCTTCTTCACAAATCACAATTCATTAGTTTTAGCTTCAGAGCAAGCAAAAGCAATGGAGAAGCACCGGAGATAGCAAAGATAGAGAGAGAGATCTGTCATCTTCCCAATGTCTTCCGGCATTCTCTAGTTAAAGAATCTAACTTTCTTCCACTTTGTTTCTCTCGTAAGTTACTACTTCTCCCTTCTTTCCACAATCTGATACTGTTCTTGATGGATTGCTTAATACTCTTAAGATTGGTTTTGGTGGTTAGGAGTCTAATTTAGTGTGGTTAGATTGCTTTGGTTGTTTGTTCACCAACTTCATTCTTGTCACCCTATGTCTATTTACAAAACCCTAAACTCAAGATTGGCAAATCTTTTTATGCATAATCCAAGTTACCATTTTTTTATACCGTTTCTGATATTGCAGAGATAGATTAGATAGATATGGACTCTCTCCCAACGGATCAATGTTTCATTGATTCGGATGTATACCTCAGATTAGGACTTTTAGTAGATCATGGCAAACGTTTGAAAAAGCCACCTTCAGTTCTCTCTCGTCTCGCTTCATCTCTTGAGAGATCTCTCTTGCTCTACGACGATGACTACAACAAGTTACTTCAATCCCCTGAAGAAGAAGACTCTGTTGTTGTCACCGATTTTGATGGCGCATCTCTCCCTGAGATCACCATTCCACATTACTTGGATCGTATTTTCAAGTACTCTTGCTGCAGCCCTTCCTGCTTTGTCGTTGCTCATATCTACATTCATCTCTTTCTCCAGAGGACTGGATCCTTTCTCAAACCCCTTAACGTCCACCGCCTTCTTATCACATCTGTCATGTTAGCTGCTAAAGTCTTCGATGACAGGTAAACATCTCACTACACGAACTAAGCAGAGGGGGTTATGGCCTCTGTTATGTACTTCTTTATCCCAAGTTCGTTTTAGTAAAGACTAGATTGCAACTTTAAGATGTGTGTAGTTGATGCCACAACATTGATCTCCTGGTGTTATACAGGTATTTCAACAATGCACACTACGCAAGAGTTGGTGGTGTGAGCACGAGAGAGTTAAACAGATTGGAGATGAAGCTGTTGTTCACCCTTGACTTCAAGCTTCAGGTTGATCCTCAGACGTTTCTCACACACTGTTGTCAGTTAGAAAAACACAACACCGACGGGTTCCAAATCGAGTGGCCGATCAAAGAAGCATGTCGAGCCAACAAAGAGACTTGGCAGAAGGGGACATCTGACTCACTCTGCTCTCAAACGACAGCACGCTGATCATGTGGCAAGAGTAAGATAGGATTTTCTGTTTTGCTAGTGATGATTCTTTTGCAAGATTGATTGATTGATTGTGACATTTTGTAGTAGAAAATCTTTATAAACAAAAAACATTCTTTAAGAGGTTGATATGTATTTAGTTTCCATCGATACTGGTTTAAAGTTTAAACTAAATATAGACCTACATCAAACGGCAATTATTCCCTCTGCTGCTGCAATTCACATTAGCAACCGGAGCTTCTGCTGGTTTGCTGTTACAAGGAGCATCCTTCATCTTGGGTGGTGGTTCAACAGCAGTAACAGGAGCCGCCACCATCACCTCAACATTACCACAAGCACCCGAACCACTGGCTCCTCCATCGCCGCCATTGCTACTCTTGGAGTCAGAGGACGGTGGTGCAATCGGTGACGGTGAGTCCCGCGAGTGGTCGCTACTAGGATCATCATGTGACTCCTTGAACGTTATTTTAGTGACCCTTTTGTCGATGATCTTCATATGTTTGATTCCATGTACGTTTCTATCAATCAAGTCCTGTAGAAGTAATGTCTGGTCAGAGCCGTCAAAGTTGCTGACATGGACCTGACGTTGGCATGTTGATGGGGTGGCGAGCGGAGGAGGAGTTGCCGCTGAAATACCTTGAGGAGATTCTGGTTCAGGAGGTTCAGCTCTTTTGCCGGCTTTAGCTGCCATTGCGATAAGAGGAGGAGTTGCCGCTGAAATATCTTCAGGAGGTTCAGCTCTTTTACCGGCTTTAGCTGCCATTGCGATAAGAGGAGGAGTTGCCGCTGAAATATCTTCAGGAGGTTCAGCTCTTTTACCGGCTTTAGCTGCCATTGCCATAAGAGGAGGAGTTGCCGCTGAAATATCTTCAGGAGGTTCAGCTCTTTTGCCGGCTTTAGCTGCCATTGCGATAAGAGGAGGAGTTGCCGCTGATATATCTTCAGGAGATTCTGGTTCAGGAGTTTCCCACAAAAGCTCAGCTCTTTTGCCGGCTTTAGCTGCCATTGCGATAAGCACTTGTGGGTCGATCTCACTGTTCACTTGTATCGTTCCTTCGTTTGCATTAACCTTTATCGAATGCACTCCTGTTCATAATTCCACCATATTGCTAAATCAAATAGTTCGTGCATATAGCAGAAACGGTAAATATTTAATATGTGCTAAATTAAGCACCTTCAACTTTGAGCATGGCTCGTTTAACCTTCCTCGCACATCCGGTGCAACAATTGGGTTCCAGTTTCAGAATACGAGTCTGCTGTATACCGAAAACAAAATGATTTACCATATCAATAAAAATATATATTATGATCGACGATGTACAAACAACTCTTGGTCATCGTAGTAAAATAAGAAACAAACCCGAAGGAGTGGGGAATGATTTGAAGAAGGATGACTTTCCATTCTTAGAAATAATACAGTTTGTATTAAAATTACACAGACGAAATAATGGTTCTTATATGTTAATTAGTTATAACATCAAAATAAATTGGTATGTGTTCTGGGAGCCGTGTTAGTTAGTTATGAATGAATTTTACGTGGGTACTTAATTATGTCAGTAATATATACAAAGATCTTAGCTTAAATCTGAAAAGCACGCACGCATTGTATATATCTTCAAGATTTCGTTATTGATCAATGATCTAAAGCACGATATGATCATTTCTTGGAAAATTATCTATCAAGCGTGCAGGCTTGGTTTACATTTTCAATGGAACAGAGAAAAGTTAAAGTTGATTATGACATTAAAAAAAAATGTTGAGACTTACGAGTGAGATTTAAACCATTAAAGTTTGGATAGCTACGCTAATTTTCCATATGCATATTCTATTTTTGTCGTTATTTTCTTTTTACTTGCACTACAGTGTTTCCACATTTGGAGCAATAATATAAAAACAACAACAAAATCGCAGGTTGTATCTCTTACAACAATGTGAATTGGGGCAAATTAATGATTACTGAAAGAGAGAGAGATAACAAAAATAAAGTTAATGGGCAAGGTAGGCGTGACTGCCTTATTGGTCGTATATTATTTACTTTTTTTATAATCATGGTGAATTAATATATATTTTTTGACAAACGTGGCTGATGGGTTAACATCAATCAATCATTAGCCTTCTTATCCCAATTATTTATTTTTTTGTCTTTGTATCTATCATGAACATTATAGTATTCCCATAAATTTAAAGAAGTGAAAAAGCTGGTGGCCACGAGTACAATCGACCGAACTAGCACGCACATATGCATCACTTACCCATCCTAAAAATAAAACTTTTTGATTTGAAAATTTAACACCGTTACCAAGTTTATTGTTAGATGGAAACAAACGACGTAATATTTATCTCTTATTTTCATTTAATCTATGAATTACTACAAACAATTAAGTGAATAAGAATGAGAAAGATATAGCGATTATATTGATTTTAGGTTAATGTATTCATTGTTTTGTGTTGGACCTCTGTGATGTAAATTGATTAATCGAATGAAACTTTTCTAAAAATATAAAGAAAACTTCTGAAGTGTGTTATTAATCAACTGATAAGACAACAAAAAGCTAGGATTTTAAAATAAACGAATAAGCTGGCCTGTTTAATCCACCAATTTGATTAACAGTTATTCAATTATATATAGCTCTAGTAAATTTGTATAGTTAAAAATACAAAGACAGCTTTAGTTTAAATTCCCTTGTTTATATATTCCCGTATTTTTTGGGGGGTATATAGGACTGGAGGAATCAGATACGTACATGGACGTGTAGGAGCATGCACATTGCACACATTACCAAGCTCAGAAGAAGCAAAACTACATTCCAATAGCTACGACTTGTCGCTGTAAGAATAATCTTTTTAAAGGCCCTTTCTCAGGCCATTATATTTCTTATCTCATGTGAATAAAATTTATAATGTAAAAATAAAAATAAAAGTTCTCTCTTTATAAGGTTTTGCCGTCTTAAGATTTTACGTAAGTGGAAGAAGGAGTAATAAAGAGACGTTCCCGGGGGTCTTTGGCCATTGCAGGTCGACAAACAATTTTGCCTCTCCGTTTCATTAATGGACGGTCCAACAGAACCTTTATATTATTCTACAAGAAATAAAAGAGACTCTATGATAATATCAAAATATAAGACATAGAATCACATCTGCATCACTTTTTTCTTATGAAATTTAATAAAACTAGGGCATATAGAATATCTATATACATATAATATATACTAGACCGATCATGAGGAATCATCATAACCTAATTTTATTGAGTGTTATTAATTTAATAATGTCAATTCATCCAAGTTTTTTCTTTCCCGAGTTTTCCAAGAGTTCACCTGCAAAAGACTATTACAAAGACAAAACCAAGCTTAAGAAGACAACTCATATATATCTCTTCATATAAACCATACATATAAATCTTTTTTTAATCAAAATATGAGAAATTCTTCTTGAAAATTTCTGCCTCGCATAAAATCATATTTTTCCAAAAAAAAAAAAGTATCTTAACTTCACATCAAATGGAAGTTTACATTTGATTGAGACATTATCAATATATATCATCTGCACTGCAGGCGTATCAAATATTTGGCTACAGCCTAAAATAAAAATAGAGGAGAATAAAGTAAAAGAGAGAAAAAACAACAGGTTTTGACCAATGAAAAAAGCGAGCCAACTTGTCCTCTTATATCATTCGTACAGTGTCCAATTTCAAGTGCGTGACCCTATATATATATAAATCATATCATTCATGCAAAGTCACCTGAACATTTCATAAGTAGATATACAAGCCTACCAAACATTTCAAAACATATAGAAAACAACATCGAAGGTAGTTTTGTATTGCAAAGCTTAAATATATATACCATCATGATAATGAAGATATCTATGGCTATGTGCAAACAGCCATTGCCTCCTTCTCCGGTGTTAGACTTCCCTCCGGCAAGATTTGATCGCAATATGCTAACTCTAAACCCATACGGTCCAAAGGACAAAGTAGTGGTCATCATGGGTGCTACTGGGACAGGCAAGTCACGACTCTCCGTCGATTTAGCCACACGTTTTCGGGCGGCTGAGATCATAAACTCCGACAAGATACAAGTCCACCAAGGTCTAGACATTGTCACCAACAAGATCACAAGCGAGGAGAGCTGCGGGGTACCACACCATCTCCTTGGGGTCTTGCCGCCTGAAGCAGACTTAACCGCGGCGAATTACCGTCAGATGGCGAATCTCTCCATTGAATCCATCCTAAACCGTGGAAAGCTTCCAATCATCGTTGGAGGTTCCAACTCTTACATGGAGGCTCTCGTGGACGACGAAGACAAACAATTCAGGTCGAGATACGACTGTTGTTTTCTGTGGGTCGACGTGGCACTTCCTGTTTTGCACGGGTTCGTGTCTGAGAGAGTTGACAAGATGGTGGAAAATGGAATGGTTGAGGAAGTTAGAGAAGTTTTTGACTATTCGGATTCGAATTACTCGAGAGGGATCAAGAAAGCAATCGGAGTTCCAGAGTTTGACAGGTTTTTCAGGAATGAGCAGTTCTTGAATGTGGGAGACAGAGACGAGCTGTTAAGAAAAGTGGTCGAAGATATAAAGAGGAATACCTTCGGATTGGCTTGTAGGCAGAGAGAAAAGATCGAACGGTTGAGAAAGGTGAAGAAGTGGTGCATTCAGAGATTGGATGCCACTCCGGTCTTCACAAAACGAAGGTCCAAGATGGATGCTGACGTAGCATGGGAGAGGCTTGTGGCTGGACCAAGTACCGCTGCTGTGTCGCGGTTTATGCTGAACATTGCCAGCGGTCGACAGCTTGTGGAAGCTTCAACAGCGGTTGCGGCAGCAAGGGAACGCGATATGTCGCGGTGTCTAGTGGCGTGATCAGTACCCTATCATTACTAACCACGTACGTAAAGCTCGATCGATAAGGCTGGATTCGGAAATGCATGTGGTTAATTAACTTTTACGCCAATGGTGTTTTGGTGATGATGACGTGGCAATGATCATATATACAAGACTAAGATGAGTGGGGACGAAATATATATATAAATAAGCTAGAAAAATAAAGTTATATCTAGATATATATTATATATGCATGGATATCGTATATATAGTATTGTCAGATACTGAAAATTTTGGCATAACTGTTATTCAGTATTATCATCTACTTTTTTGGATGTAAGTGGGAATGCTATATTTGGAAAGTGAGGACTTACCCGCCTTGTAACAATTTGATTTTAATAATATAAGCTGAGTGTGGGGCTTATTTATATTATATAGTTGGCACAATTTATAGTTATTGTCATGGTACAATTTTGTTATTTCCAAATAGGGAAATCTTATTCTTACCCAATATGTTAAAAAGATAAATAGGGAAATCTTGACCGCAGGCACACCTACGTCGCTCGGTACGTGCATATTCCGGAGTAGAAACAAAGTTTTACTATGAGTAAATATATTGAGCGAGTTACTACCATGAATAAAAACAAAGTTTTAGTAGCTATAAACAACTAATACAGTCTAAACATAATTTACAAAATGTTCAAATGGCACATACATGTTAAAGAAGAGAAAAAATAAACTAATAAAAACTCAATTAGTAGCAAGGAAAACAAAATTTTGAAAGGCAGCTAAATATTGTTCTTGCAGTAAAAAATGTTAATCATGAAAACCTGAAACGTCAAATGATAAATGATGTCATGAATAATAGAGTGTAAAGAATATTGCAGCAGCAGCTTTTAATTATATTTGTGGTAAGGAATCCTTTCAAAACATAAACCAGCTTGAGTGGGAACAAAAGAAGAAGAATGAAGGATTTAGTAACTAGTGTGTTTGTAGCACATATTTAGCGATGACCGTACACAGTAGCACGCGCCTGAAAAGCCGTACAGAGAGAAGGCGTTGACAAATTTGTGCAAATTATTCGATTCATGTGATGTGAGTGAGAGAGTGCCCACATCGCAACTTATCAATCTTCTTATTAGTTTCGTTTTTTATTACTTTCTTTTTTTAATATAATGCGTTCTTAATTGGAACGCATCTATTTTTTTATTTTTTTATTTGTGTAATTGGCGTCTCACAAATGCTTTTAGTAGTCTACTGGCCCCGGCCCTCTCTCGCTCATTTTTGTTTATATCACCAAATTGCATTGCTATAGCCTATTGTTATATATATATATATAATGTTTGGCAAACAAATTTCTATGGATAATATTATTACTTTCTTTTGATATGCATATCAAAAATATGTGTAGATGTGATTAATCCGTATATGTACGTGGTTTTGACGTAGATTTTTGAAACTACATATAAGAGAAGAGGAAAATATGACCCATGAAAAAAGTAGATATGGAACAAAGTGCAAGAAGACAAATAACAACTTGCAGCAATTAAAAAAAGGTTCGAGTAAAAG
This sequence comes from Camelina hispida, assembly GCA_023657505.1. Classification (NCBI taxonomy): domain Eukaryota; kingdom Viridiplantae; phylum Streptophyta; class Magnoliopsida; order Brassicales; family Brassicaceae; genus Camelina; species Camelina hispida. The sequence goes on along the minus strand of CP094634.1, from coordinate 43,634,488 downwards.
AATCACATCTTTTTGAGCATAACCCAAAAATTTAAATTCTATAGATTGGTTTGGTCCCATCAATGCGACATATTTTTATATATAGGTAATAAAAAGTAAGATTCCAATGAATCTTCATCCTCCTTTGTTTAATAGTACTATATTGAGCCTTTGTTTAGTAGTACTATATATCATCCCTGAAGTTTTTTGTTTTTGTGTTTGAACAGAGAAAAAAAAATGTTTTTTTGTTTTTGTTTATTAGTTAGTACTTATTCCATATATCATTGTTTTTGTCAACTGAAACTGCACTATATATTATTAGGTAGAAGAATGGATTCGATTAAATTATGTCAACGTAAACTTTTATATGTTAGGACTCTAGGAGACGTCCTTAAATATCACCAAACGATCGATGGTGGCTAGTTTGACTCCCACTCAGTGCCAATTTTAATAAACGGGGCCTGAAACAAATTTAGAAAACTGCCATGTATAATTAATAATGGGCCTATAATAATCTCAATGCAGTGCAAATTTTGGCCCATATGGAATGGAATACGAAGCAAAGCTCCCACAGAGCCAGTGCCCAATGGTGGTGTTCACGTCACGTGAATGGTTTTGGTTTGTTGACTTAACGACTGGTGAACGTACAACATTTAAACTAAACGGCGTAAATTAGAAAGAAAAAAGAAAAAAAACAAAGGGGAAGGGTCTTGATTTTATCGAAGAAGACATGGCAGAGAGTATATATAGTGTTTTTTTTAAGAAAGGGAAGAGAATCAGCGAATGAATCTGCCTCCACAGACGAAAGTGACTATGCAGGACTCATCCACATAGACTGTGTAGTTATGAATAGGTTTGGCTAGCAATGGCGGCAGCCGAACCAGAAGGTCGCACACGCACTCGTTGTCCATTTGCTTCAACCACTTGCAGCACTCTTGTTGCGCAAATGTCTCTGCTCTGTGTCGATGATGATGGTGGTGGTGATGGCGGCGGTGCCGGCGTCGGTGACGATCGTGGCTGTTGTCGTCATTGTTGTGGTGGTCGCCGTCATGATCATGGTCGTGATCGTGGTCATGGTGATCACGGTCATGGTTACGGTCATGGTCATGGTCATGGTCACGGTCATGGTTATGGTGATCACGGTCATGATCGTGGTCATCGTCATCGTCATCGTCATGATCGTGGTCATCGTCATCGTCGTGATCGTGGTCATGGTCATCGTCATCATCGTGGTCATCGTCATGGTCGTGGTCATGGTCACGGTCGTGGTCGTGGTCGTGGTCATGGTCATGGTCGTGGTGGTCATGGTCAGGAGGAGGGGGAGCGATGGGAGGAGGAGGAGGGGTAATGGGTGCAGGTGGTGGGACCGTGTTCATTGGGAGACGGGAGCAGGCGTAGTTAGCCAGGGCGTATTGGGAAGCGCATAGTGGACGTGGTGGTGGGATCTGAATGACCCTCTGGCCTCGTGTGAGAGAGGAGAGAGCGAGAGCCAGAGTAGCTGCAAGAAAAAGTGTATCCATGGAGAGAGTATGCATGTGTGTGTGTGTGAAGAGAGAGATCTTAGGTGAGTCTCTTTATATATAATTCAAATTCACTCGAGGAAGGCGCAAAGATGGTTGCAGAATGATTTTAGGTGATATTGTGTTATCCATTTTATTTGCGTGACTTTGTTGTTAGGTTGCTTGTAGAGCTTTCTTTTAGGATAGTGTTTCACTTTGGTACAAACAACAACAACAACAAGACCTGTTCCAAATTCCACAACCAAATTAAAATTACTAAACTAGAATTCAATAAGCTGCAACTCCATATGCGTGACAAAATAAATGTGATATAAGAAGACAGACTTGATTCATCAAAAGAAAACACATGCGAAGAAGATAAAAGATTTTGATTAACATCCGAAAAGATGATATAACTCAAAACGAAAGAACGGTTTGTGAATATGTATCATTTGGTCACTGAAACTTGAGATGGAGAGAATGATTGAGAGACAGATGATTAACATTTGATTATTTCTCTTCTTATTAGCCAAAAACTCACAAACACCTTAACTGAGACGCCGACCAAACCAAGCAAAGAACTATGCCTAGATAAAGAAAAACAGAGGACAACTCCAAAGGCTTGTTGATTGTTAGCTAATCAATCACAGAGAGGCTCAATGGGTTCATTGCTTTTCCCTGCTAACAACAAGTCCCTATCTTTCTGAACTTGTTCCCTCTGTAGTTTCAGCCTATCTTTCCTTTCTTGCCATCCATCCTCTAATAACCTCAGGAACTTATCCTTGATAGCAAGCAAAGGATCTCTAACAACAAGCTCATCGTCTTTATAAGCTTCTCTCAACACAGCAGTCTTGATCCCTCCTTTAAGCGACAAGTAGAAAATACCTGAATGGCGAGTGAACACACTGGAGAAGGCGTTAGAAAACCTGAACTCATCGCAGAACTTGCCAAGCGTAGGGACAGGGACCCTTTTCAACAGAGACAGAGAGAGCAACTCGTGGACAACACCAACAGTTCGTTTCTCCATTTCCTTAGACGCTTGCTCTAAATGAGACACATCTTGATACGGTGATATGTAGTCTTGCTCTAACCAATCCCTAGTCCACTCTCTCATCTCTTTCCTCAGGAAAAACCCAGACGGCAACTTCACATTGAAATTGGGCCGAACACGAACACCGGTTTTGAGGGTCTCTTCTTCAGCTCTCAGCTCAATCGTAGACTTGGCGAAATCAGGGTTCCAAGAGACAAGCTCAAGAAAGGAGTCACCTTTAAGCCTGAAATAATTTGGGTATTTCTGAACCAAACTCACCAAAAAATCATTGGGAAACCCAAAGTCTCTCTTCACATGAACAAGCTTATCAGCAGAGATGACTTTATCTTTAGCCATCATAAGCAATTTACAGAGCTTGGAAACAAGAAAAGGCTCGTTCTCTTCGTAAATCCTCTGTTCTTGGTCGAGGAAAGCTCTGAGACGAGGCGTGGGGCGGATGAATTGAACGAGGTCAGACTTGGGTTTGATACGATCGTAGTAGATTTCGAAGAGGGAAGGGTTCATATCGATAAAGCTCTTAGCTTTGAAAGTGAGGCGTAACCTCTCGCGGCGTTTCTCGAGGTACCTGAGAGGGATGACTTGACCTGGTTCGTTGAGGACTTCTTTAACCACACGAGCGCATTGCTTGTAACGCTTGTCTTTCTCGATTGCTTCGTCTAGCCTCGTGTCTTTCTTCCATACCACTTTCAAGCTCGATATCGATCTGATTATTCCAACCCCTAAACTTGGGTTTTTGTTGACAGATTTGATGATTTCGTTAGAAATGGTTGTTAAGTTTCTTCTCAACAACACCATTTCTTGATTTCTGATTTCGATTTCGATTTCGATTTTGATTTCAGGAGGAAAATAAATTAGGGTTTTTCAAATGCTTTAAACCCAGGAACTATACAAGAACACTCACTCACGCGCGATCAAAGGAAGTTTTAACCACGCGCCCTCATTAAATAAAATGTCATTTAAACACTTAATGAAGAATGATGATCATCCCCTTTATAATAAAACGGAAGTACACAACATTGTTTTGGTAGACTTTATAATTTTAATAAATGGTTACAAATAGGTTATACATATATTATAAATTAATCTATATATTAATTGTAACAAATAAAATCTTAATTGTAATAGAAAATTTTAAACGGGTTATTCCAAATTGATAGTTCATTGATATTCCAAACTTTATTTCGGAAGATCACGTATATGGTTCCAAATATCTAGAATCACAATATTACCTATTTATTTTTCACATATTTTATTGATAAACCACATCAATAAAATAGTTATTAAAGGATAAAAATATATTCCCAATCATAAAAAGTAGTCAAATCTCGCTAATTTAGCAAGACTAATCGTGATCTTCGGAATCATATTCAGAAATTAAAAATTAAAATCAATGCTAGATTAGGACCGTGCTAGAGCACGGGTTGAAATTCCTTTTATTTATATTATAATTTTAGAATAAAACATAATTTATATGATTGATTTTGAAAGTTTTTAAGGTCCTAATCTAGCATTAATAGTGATCTTCGGAATCGTATTTTATTCTAAAATTATAATATAAATAAAAAGAATTTCAACCCGTGCTCTAGCACGGGTCCTAATCTAGTCAACTTATTATTGCACACAGCTATATTTTTGGTCTTCACCAAAAAAAAAAAAAAAGCTATATTTTTGGTTTTTTGTTCTTATAGCAACAATTTTAAAATTACAAAAGCCAAAAGTTAAACAGTTAGCAAAGTGAACAACTATTTCTATAATCAAATGATGGTATAATATTATGACCACAATACAGTATTGTACCGTTTCAATACACTAGTTAATTACTGAACTAAATATATAAACAAACCCAAGAAGAGAGTGATTATCATATAGACATCGATGGATCAATCATGGGAGGAGAGAAGAAAGACGGCGCATTTCCAGATGATGTAGAGACGAGCTCTTTGCTCCTTTATCTGCTTCGAACAACATCTTTTCCATGTCCTAACCTTGGTCACGCTACTACTACTACTAGTGCATCTCACCACCATAACTGTTTCTGCCATTTGATCCTACGTACCTATCTATCAAGAAACCTTCAAAGTTTAAAAACTAGTAATTGTACGTTTTTCTTTTTTTTTTTTCTTTTGTGGGTTTTGGCTGCTGGATAGATATAGATTGCTTTATATAGTAGTAGTACATATTGCTGACTCGAACTCGATTCAAAATAATTTGGCAGATAGTGTTTGAGATGATTAAATTTGGTAGATAATGTGAAATGCTAAAAAATGATTCATTATTGAATTGAATAAAATATGGAGAGGACCTACATTTTTCCATATGTGTGAAGAAAAAGGCATGATGCATTTAGCCATTAGCTTCGCTTTTGAACTAATTAATCTTTTGTTTAGTATCTTTCATTGATTAAATGTTCAAAAACAATTTGGTATAAACTTTTTTCGTGTTTTTTCTGAAATAATTAATTCTTATATCAGAGCAAATATTTTTGCGGTGAGGATATTGTTTGAACAGAAAACTTCTGTTCATGCACACATGAGGCTTAATGATGGAGCTGTGGCTTGTGGGGACTTTATGTCTTTTGCTCTGTTGGTTGGGAATGTGATGATCGATGATTAAACTTACGACTTACGACTTACTAGTTCTGATTAATTTAATCACCTTATTAGTTATGGATTTGTTTAGTATGAAATGTTCATCGCACACCACCTCACTCGTTTAATTACCTTCACTATATATATGTAAGCTTTCTAATGGAGTCGAGGTTATCAATGATACTATAAAAAGGGTTTATACTTTGATACTACAGTATATAAACTTATTCACTATGTTGTTAAAGAAGAAAAGTTTGTAGTTTCATTGTAGAGTAACCCCTTACTTTCCTCGTCCCAAATTTCTCACTATGCCTCAGCTAAAAAATAGAAATGGCTATAAAACAACCTCGATTAGATAAATTAAGATGCTACAAATCCCAAAAATGCATTAATGTTTGCGCAGATAAAATAAAGAGAAAGAAAATTGTTTGTTGAGTCGACATTTCATTAGTTGCGATGTCTAATTATTAATCTGTGGAATAGCTAAGGTAGGTCGATTGTTCACAAAATAAACCCATCAAAATGATTAATGTGAATGATCTATATGTTGTTGACTGATCTAAACAAAAAAGCAAAAGAAAATGATTTGACAAGTAAAAGAAGGAGGATGATGAATGCATCAAAGAGTGGTCAAGCGCTCCTTCACGTACACCTTTTTCTAATATCGTACCCTCTCTTTCTTTGATTGTCTGCCACGTCTCTCTCTCTATCGTCGTTCACAAACAGAGCACGTGTGAATGATACGCCAATTATAATTGATGCATTACCGATGCAAAAAGTTCTCACTTAACACATGAGACATATTTTAGTATTATCGTAACTGTAGTCTGTACCATATAGTAAAGTAAATGACGACTTGACGAGATCTATCAGACTACTTAAAGTTTCGTGTAATCTTGTTGTTTATATGTATATATATTCGTAAATTTATTTACTGGGACTCTGGGAGATATCTTTGATCAAATTTCACAATAAGAAATGACTACATAGTTAGTTACACATAATTAAGATGTGAATAAGAGAGATAAGTTGTTCCAAAGCAGTCCAAAAGTCTTCTTAGTTCGTGCTCTCGTAATTATTGTGCAAGGGCTTTCTCGATGTCATTCTGTTTTTAATATTGCAGAAAAGAAAATATGAAGTAATTAAGCGGTGTTAAAAAGGGATTGATTGATATATTGAAGAGATATTATTATTAGAATAAGGGATGTAGAGACCTGGATGGAGAGAGGTGAAACAGTTGGGCCATAACGATCAATGACTTGACCATCTTTGGAGACCAAGAACTTGGTGAAGTTCCATTTGATCCTAGTTCCCAGAAAAGAAGGTTTCTTTGATTTGAGGAATTTGTAGACCGGTGCTGCGTTTTGTCCATTAACACGCACCTACATAAACCATATATGTATGTGTAAGAAGAGTATTTATTACAGATGAAGGAATTAAAGATTACTGACATGCATGTATATTAACAATAAGAACCTTTTGAAAAACGGGGTATTCGGCCTTAAACCTAGTACAAGCAAATTGATGAGCCTCTTCGCTCGTGCCAGGCTCTTGGTATAGAAACTGGTTGCATGGAAACGCCAAGACCACTAACCCTGCCACCATCATTCAACATATACATATATATATCCAATTTTTTTTTTTTTTTTTTTTTTTTCAATGAAAAAAGAACCCCCATGATGTATGTAACCGATGAAACCAAAAGAGACAAAAAAAAAAAAAAAAGACTGTGACCTACCTTGATCTTTATATTTCTGGTAGAGTTCCGTTAGCTGGGTGTAATTGGATTCGGTGAATCCGCTGTTCCCAAATAAACAAAATATTAGAACAGAAAGAAAAAGAAAAAAGACAGAACAGCAACAAAATCTCATCGGATGGGATCTCCAAGACGGACCATTTAGAAGCCACATTGACGACGAGAAGCACTTTCCCTTGATAAACGCTTAGGTCCGCATCCTTGCCTGAGCTATCCTAATTTCCGACCAACAAAAATCAAGAAACGATACATCTTCTCTCGAGTCTCGATTGGATAAAAAAGAAAGGATTCATAAATAAATAAAAACCTTGACGGTGAACTGATGGATGGATTTCTCGGGAACTGCTGATGATATAGAAGCACCCATCTATCTCTCTATCTCTATCTCGCAAGGGAGGGAAGAATTGTTCAATTTTATTTTTTCCTCTTCTCTTCTTCACTCAAATAATTCATTTTTCACCTTTTTAAAAATCTTCCTAATCAACATTAGCTGTTAATGCGTTACAACCAATCCCACAGCATACAGCCATACACACCTCTTCTTTTTTTAAATTTGTTTTCTTTTTTCTTCCTGTATCCAACCGTTTACTATTTATTTAATTAAGGAACCTGTCCTGATTTTAGCTAGCACTCCTCATTACACTTTTTTAACCAACATAATTTATTTATCAATCACTTTACGTTTGTCCCTCTGCACAGGGAAATCTATTTCCCTCATAAACGCATACTAATGTTGTTACCCACAAAAAAGACGCTATGTTTACAAAATTTAATGCCTAAATCAGTGTCAGAGTACTTACTAACTCTGTTTTTTTCTTTCTCAAATCTCTACAATAAATGGCTTTTACCATCTTTTTCACGACTGTTTTTTTTTTTTTTTGGGATTCCTCATGCTGTTTTGGTCACATATGTACACTACTGGTTTTTGTATATTAACATCTTCTCTCTCCAAGTGTGGCCAACAGGCCAAGTATTCCACCCACACCTAAATTTGTTGCTCTCTACCTTTTCCATGACTTGGAGCACACAGCGGTTTCTGTATTCTCCATATTCACCTTTGATGCCACGTGCCTGGATCTGCAAATTCACAAACACACTCTAACTTTATTTTTTTTATTTTTATATTCAAGTTAAGAGCCAGCCATAGGAAATGATTACTCTAGGACAAGAACTAACATGGATCAGATTTCCTAGACCTAGGACACAATTCCAGTTTCCGAAATGGCTGATTCAGTTTGTGGGAGAGTAAAGAATTAGTCCACTGAACAAACATGAGTTTCCATATTACCTCTCATTCCTACTGGAACTGGACCTTCCGTATGCTGCTTGTAGTGAAAAGAATGTCTATTGTTATATGCACGCGGAGAATGGCTCCACCTATTGTTCTGAAACCTTTCAGAGTCACGGTGATGGCCACTGTATGAGTTTGACTGATAAGGGCCTTTGTATCTGTCATGATATCGTGGGCCTGCAATATAAAAAACCATCCACGCCTATTAGCATGCATGAGCAAGGGCTTGTGTGTGCGCTGATATTTGTTCATATTTGCTTATGCATGCATAAAAAAAAACAAAAGAAAAAAAAAAATAAGGTAAAAGGACTCCACCATGGGAAGAGGGCGGATGATATCTCCAATTGTCTCGATTCTCAGAAGGTGCAGGCCTCATTCTCTCATGGCTATCATGGTAATTCCTTTCGTCAAATTCCGGTGTGTAATGAGATCTGTGAGGGTATGATGGACCTTCTCTCCGCGACTTTATATGATGATCTGGCTCCATATATGAGTAATGATGTGATGGTGGAGGTGGGGGATGAGAAGATGGATAAGGCCTATGCTGGAAGCTAGAACCCTCCCCACGTGACAAAGAGCGGGAACTATAAGATGATTCAGGACTTCCGTAATGCATTGGTGGATTCATCCTTGGAGGACCGGCCTGATAATTTCCCTGGGATAACCAGAAATGAAATTGGTAAATCATGTCTCAATCATGGATATGTTTACCGCAAAAGATTCTAAAAGATGAAAAAGGACGCACATGCATGCTGGGATTTCTGCGGCAGTCAAAGCCATTTGAGTAGGAATCAGAGATTGCACACTGAGCATTCTGCAAAGGAGGAGCTGGTCTAGATGGCGAGGTAACATTCTGATGTGACGTGCCAGAGACAGGCTGGCAATTTCTAGACTCTGTATTATCAGCTTGATCTGTGAACGCACTGCTTCCAGCTTCCCAAGGTGGAGCCACGTCTTCCATTTCAAGCTCGCCGTCAACATCTTCCAGTATACGGGTATGCCTTTCAGTAATGGAGGGTGTAACATGTTCTTCAAGGCTTCTGGACTCATGTTCAGGGGTGACAGACTCAAAATCGCCCCCATCCGAGTCACTTCCTTCGTCTTCATCCTTAAGCATTGCAGGCATACAGAATCCATGAAGCTGGAGAGTTGAATTACTGAAACACAAAGATAAATTATGACGCTAGAGATAAAGATATCAAGATCCCAAGACTGAATAGACTCAACTCTCACCTTCCATATTCATCCACCAGCATACCCTCCATATCTCTAACAGGGTCATCTAGCGCCCTTTCTGTTCGAGCGGAGCGCCGAGAATAGAGGCACACAGGAACGTTATTAAGTGAATCAAGTTCTCTTATATGGTGACGAACTATAGATTCAGGAAGGATCCGTCTTTCGAGCCAAACTCTCAAAACCTACATAGGGGCAGAAAGGGTGAGATTTAATATACCAAAAAGAAGATCTAAGTAAAATTATAGCATACCTTCAAGCACAACTTCCGGTTTTCTTGTGTGGTAGCTCCAGCTGGGACAGCAGCAGCCAATAGGCGAGGCAGCATAGCTTGAATGGATGAAAGATAAACACCACCAGCGTCACCTGAATATAAAGGTAGTATTCACAAAGTTAACTCACCAGTGCGAACCTCAATGATGCAACTAAGCAAAAACATTACGTACGTTACTCACCATTCAGACCTTTGGAGCACTGAGCAATAGAATCCACAAGGAAAAACAAATCCACCCTCCTTTGTAAATTTGACTCGCTTTCCAGAGTATGAGCCAGAATTTCCATTGCCTAATTCAAGACAGAGAGATTCTTAGAGCCTCATTAACAACATAAGGCAAAAGTCTGCAAATCTAGTGTTTTATAAATTGCACGAAAAGACAGTGCAAACAAGTTCCTTTTCTCACTAAGAAGGTAGATACGATAATAAGGCTTTCCTTAGTCATATGCTTGGCAAGAGTGGCTGGATGCCTACAGCATCCTAAAATCAGCACACAAAACAATATACATAAGGGGTTTCTCTAATTCGTTGTAATACATAGAATTGGTTAGATTGATATGGTCTCAGTTTGACTGAAGCAATTAACTATCTGGATAATGCAAATAGGCTTTTACTAAGGGACAGATCCAGGTACTATATTTAAAAATCTTTATGAAGAAAGTTGTCTTCAATTGAATTCCACTTCTACATAACATGTGGCATCAAAAACAGATAAGAAGAGCACAAGCAGGGAGAACGTCACATACCTTTGTCGAAACACCAAATTTCGCCAATTCCATAGCCAAACGAGTTGCTCGGCCAATGGTCTCCTTTGTCCTCACCAATGAGCCAAGTGCGGTCTCAAAGGAATCAATAGTGCACTGCACATCAGAATTAATAACTTTCTTCACCTGAGTTGCACCTGTTTCAACTTTGGTTTCTTCTTTGACAGTGTCATCATTCAATGATTTCTTCTCACCAAACTGAGCATTGGTCCTATGATCAGAGTTGTCCTCCATAGCACTTGCACTTTCTGCGGTAGAATTACGGAAAGCTGAGTTGCAATGCGGAATACCGCTTGCAGAAGAATCTGCAACATTAGCAGGAGATGAACTCAATCTTTCACGTGAAAGGTTCTCAGATACTGACAGAGAATTTGTGGCTTGCATCTTCTCATCAACCTCACAACTGCCAATGCACACGAACATACCATATTGTTAGTCAACCAGTTCTGTGAACTGAAAAACTAGATCAATATAGTGTCTAAAGAAAGTTAATCTAATTGATGTTTGCTTAAACTCAACATGCCCATCCTCAAGATAGATTTAAAGCAAGAGAAAATTAAATAAGAAGTGGAACAGGGAATCTTTAAAAGGGAAATGCAAAGTACAAAGAAAGAAAGGAATTATAAGGAAATAGATTCTTTCTTTTTTGTGCAAAGAAAGAAATAGATTCTTATGTCAAATTTTAAAATAGTTAGATTCCTAGTCATTCTACATCAATTAAACTATGAGGACTACATACATAAGATATTCAAATGTGTTTAAAAGTTATTCTAATGAGGAAAAGCAATAAGAGAAACAACATAGTATCAGACGTTAGTATAGGAGTAGAGAAAAAATCAGTAGACTCACCTCCTTTCCAGCTCTCTGTTTTCCAAAGCCTCGTCACAGTGACTATACACAGTTTCATACTGAGGTTCCACTTCTTCAACAATCATTTCACTTTCAGTAGCAGAGAGGGCTGAATTCTGCATTGTGTGAGCTTGTTTCTCACTATCGAGGTCTTTATCCGGACTTCCTCGGTTTTCCTTCAGTAGAGTGTTTTCAGTCTCATGCATGTTATCAGTCTCCTGAGTGTTTTCAGTCTCCTGCATGTTCTCAGTCTCATGCATGTTTTCAGTCTCCTGAGTGTTTTCAGTCTCCTGCATGTTCTCAGTCTCCTGAGTGTTTTCCGCCTCCGGATTATTGACCACTGAACAGAACAACGGAGGAGGTTCTACAGCTTGGGACTTAACAACTTGGGTCATACAGTAATCAATTTTCTCACATTTATCATTAAGAGAATCTCCAACAGTGACCAATGTATGGTCAAGATAATCATACTCCTGGCTTTGATGTCGGAGGGGAGATTGAGCAGGTACCCCTGTTGTTGTCATATCTAAACTCGAGCACAGACCAGGCGACTCAGTTGCAGATGAATCAACGATATCAGGATTCAAAGGGGTTTCGTGCTTCTCACTTTGACGTAAGCATTGCAAGTCAATAGGATCGGTCTCACTATTAAGACAGTTCCCGGTTTGTGATTCCTCATAACATCCCTGGACTACATCAGCAACATGAGCTTTTCCTTCTGCCAAACTGTTAAGTTGATTAGAATGTGCTGGAGTTACTTCATCATCTAGTGTCATGGTAAACTCGTTCTCATGGAACTTCACATCAGTTTTTCTATATCCTACAGTCAAAACACCAGCCCTAGACGGAGACATTATGTCAGAAGGTTTCTCTATATGAGAAGGCACTACATCAACCATAACACCTGGGAGCTTAGCAGACAACTCAACGCTGTTAAATTCTTCGGATGCAGAAGTATCATGACCAGAAACAACATCATTTTCATGATTCACCGAAGGGTTTGTCTGCATGTCTGCACTTATTAAAGTGTTGTTTGATGATCTCTCTTCAAACCTTGAAGAGGCATTGACCTTTTCATCAGCATAAAAAGCTCTACTCATTCGGACTCTGGCTCGCTTTACCAGAGGCAAATGCTCATCACCATTATCTTCACAGGGCCTCTCAACCAGCCTTTCATGGGAATTTTGAGATCTTTGGCTGCTATCACAAGCATTGGCCCCAAGACCTTCTGCTTCAACTTTAGCAGGAGGATCAATAACGTCACTAGTTTCACGTTTTCTGGCGGGCTTCCTCTTCTTTCTCTTAACGATGGTGCTAATTTGGAAATCAAGCCCTTGGTTGAGCTCATGACCTCCGTTACAACCCTCACCAACAGCATCAGAAAACTCGACTTTGGAACCAGAATCCACACCACTGCCTTCATTCCTACTATTATTGTCAGATTCAACTGTAGCAATTTCAGATGTGTTCTCCTCATCAGATCCGTGCAAATTTAGAGCTGGTGAAACCACATCATCTGATTCAGAATGACCTGACCTTCGGATCCTCTTTCTCCTTCTTATAGCTCTGTCATCTATAGCATCGACACTCTTGCCACCATCACTGCATTGAAGCATGGACCTTTCTAGTCTGTCCACTTCCACCCTTGATGAGATTTTAGAGTGCTGAACGGGTAATGTTATATTCTGCGGGGCACAATTTGGAGCCCGCACCCTTTCATTTCTTCTCCTTGAAGAATATGTAGCTATCTCACATAAATCTTTAGCTGCTGCAGTATCACAGGTTCCATTATGGGCTAGAGTGTTATGACGCAGGGCGAGCATTTGTTCAGCAGCTGAAGCATCCTCACTGAGAATAGTCAATTCATCTCTATCATGACTAGAATTTGACTTATCAATTAGGTTTTCACAGGTCTGAGGCAGCTGTACAGTATTCTCAGAACTTCCAACAGTTGATTCTTCAGCAGATTTAGGATCGCTAGCTTGGTCCTGATGCTTCAGCTTCTCAAAACTCTCCGTGATCTCCTTAACGGCACGGACAAAATCGGAACCTTTGGCATGCCGTTTTGTCAGAAGCGATTGCTTCTTCTCCTCAGTAAATGCTTCAACATCAGCAGGATTGCAGAAAGCTCTGCGCATACACCAAAAAGTATTACTAACTGCATATGCTGGCATAAATAACATTTAACTAATCTAGAAGGAAGAGAAAATAGGCACAGTTTACAACCTTGGATTGGTTCACTTAATCAATTATATTTGAAAAACAGGCAGCTGTGCTAATGCTTTCTTCATAATAATTACTATGCACTTAACCGTGGGAATGGAAGATGCAACAAAAAAAACATTCACTAAATGTTGATGCTAATCTGCAAGTAAATGATCAAACAGTTTTCACTTTTCAGAGAATTCATCACACAAACTAAACAAAAGGCTTTAAGCAGGGCAAATGATATTAAAAAAAAAAAAGTCACCATCCAATAGATGTGAAACTCAACCAAAAATTGCTAAATATATGAAAAACAAGAAGCACTATTGCCAACTATCTGGAAAGTAGAAATTAGAAAATCCATCCAATCAAGTATCATTCACTCAAGTGAATCCAGAAGTCCACACCAGGAATGATTCTGATGCTAAACCAAGTAATTAGAGTTTAGTAGTGTATGTTAGAGAACATTCATCACATCGAATTTGTCATGCCCGAACAAGTTAAAATTTTATAGCGATAACCAAGGTACCAGCTTCTACATCCTAATCTAGTGAGACAAAAACCAAAGTTCATCACCATCATAACAAAATAAACTAAACTACTCAAGTGGAGACGAAAAATTAAATGACCTAAACTAAGTGTAGGACGACAATAGGAACTCGGATTGAAAATGTTAGCTTTGCCAAATAAGGTAAGTACAACCAGAAAGCAAACAATATATGTATACGAGGGAACTTACATCTGTTGTGTGCCAAAAAAGTGAACCAGTACTTTCTTCCAGTCGGCTGAGTATCCCCATTTTTCCGGTTCGCTAACCTGAAATGAATACCACAAATAAGCAGACGACGCAGTGATCCAGAAAAAAAGAAACTAGAACATGACTGGAAAGCGGCAAATGGGTTATCACTCGCAAGAATCAAATCATATAACAACATTTAACAAGAGCTTAACAAGATGTAAGATTTATAACATATAAACTTGCTAAAAGAGAGTAAGAAATCGGTGGCATCTACTAACAAGTACAACAATAATTGAAAACGGGTATTCCTGTAATCTGCTAAAAAACTAGCCACCCATCGTCCTCAAAAATATCCATATCGCTAAAATCTGACATAAACATCAACCCTAAATTAACACAGGAGAAAAAGGGCGAGACATGCAACTTCAAACCCTAAATTAACAGCGATTTCTACAGCAAACCAATTAGCAATTCTAGCAGAGATGTATAATACATACCGCGGCAGGCCAAGCAGGAAAACCTTTGACTTTGGCAAGCACGAGATCGCCAACCTTCCACTCCCGGCGAGCGGATGCAGCGGCCGCAGCTTTACCACCGCCTCTTTTGCGGCTAGGAGCCATCGGATTTCAGAAAAAAACCAACGAATATCAAATTAGAAAGAAAATTAAAAAAGAGAAGAGGTAAAGGATTCTCTCTCTAACTCTCGAAGTTAAGCCAGAATCGCAGGCGAAAATTAGCAGCTCGACAGTTCCCAGGAGGGTTCTTCTCGGTGACAGATTCCGCTAGAGGATTCGCAGGCATTGAGAAAAAAAATCCCCAACCCAATCGATACGGATGTACGCAACGCAAAGATTAGGGGAAAAAATCAATTGGAATCGTAAACCCTAATTGAGACGAGCGAAGCGAAAGAGAGAGAGAGAGATGAGAAGATTGATTGGGATTATATCGCTTTTGTGGAAGAGAAACATTCACACACGAAATAATCACCCCATCAACAACAACAACAAAAAAAAAAAAAGAAGAAGCTGGTTTAATCGTTCGGTCGGTGTAGGGTTTGCCAGTTTTCCATAGGCGTTGTCTAACGTGCGCCATACACGCGTAGGTTAACTTTATTTCCTCTTTTTTTCACAAAAGTTCCGTCTGCTAGAGATAAGACTTGTAAAAGAGCGATCTGGCTGGTTTGTACTTCTATCAGAGATTAAAACAAATCCACGTGATTCAACCACTCTTCTAAGCCCACTGTATTTGTGGAAGAGAAACACATAGGCTTCATAAGGCCCACTTGTAGCCCATTAATGGCTCAACTTCGTTCCTTATTTTAGTGTTATGTAAATAGATTTTCGGAATAAAGAGAAGTTGTCGCGTGCTGATTTAAATTTCACTGGAAAAAAAAAAAAAAAAGAACGATATGGGAAACTCGACCACGACTTTGACCATTTTTCAAACAAACTAAAAAAAAGTCTTGCTGTTGGAAGGAAAAGGATCCTTGTGGTTGTGGGGGCTCTTGCTTTTCATTCATGCGACTGTTTTGTGTGATTCAGATTTGTGTCTCTTCTTAGTTTAGAAGATTACTTCGGAGTTCGGAGAACTGCCACGTTTCTCAACAACAAATAAACTGCGGTCTGAAGACACGTGTTCTTGTAAGATTTTCTTTTTTTTTTTGTCCTTTATTTGGTTTCAGAAAAGGACGTTTCGGATTCTCGTATGCGTCTCGACACGTGGCGCCTTCATCTCTTATTTTTTTAAACCTTTGACACAAAACCGAGAGACGTCAGTTTTATATATCGATTCTCTGTTGCGACGTATACGCAATCACCAATGGACACGCGTCCCACTAACCAATCAGATTAGTGGCTGGGAGCGCCATGGATCTCTTATGCTGGCACAAAGCCACGTGTGTCATTCTCGAGCACCGGGCCACCGGACTATAAATAAGTGAAGTCACGACGCGCGTGGTAGACCGCGAAAAACTCAAATGCTTCTAGAGGCAAGATTCTCCGTCGTCCAGATGAACACGAATAGACGGTTGAGATTTAACCAACCGAGTCGATTGCTCAGCTCGGGTGAGTCAGGTATAGAGAACGAGCGAGTCTTGGTTCTCGTCTTCGAGTCCATTAGCTGGGACATCCACACGCTATGCGTGGTCGCCTCTCTCAGCCGCAGGTTTTGCGCGATCGCCAGACGGATTCTATGGCGGCGGCTCTGCGTGAACCGTGCTCCGGGGATGGTGGCGGCATTGTCCGGCGCAGATCCCAGCTGGCGAATCGACGGCGGATGGCACGCGTTAGCTAAGCTCATGTTCTTCTGCGGCGGTGGCGAGTCGACTCGGTATTTCAATCTGAGTCAACCGTCGCTGGGTCACTTCGCCTGCGAGTCAAGATTCTCCAAGACCTCCGGCAGATTCTTCCTGCCGAAGAATTGCCGCCGTGATCTGTTATACATAAGCGATCCCTGCGAGCATCACGCGGTGGGTGGAGACGAGCACTTAGGGGTCTTCAGAGGAGTGTTTAGGGAATTTATGAGGTCAAAGACGAGGGAGTGTCTCGTGAGAAGACAGGCGGCGCTGGAGGAGAAGGTTAGGTGTCCGTATTGCGGTGGACGCGTGTGGAGCATGACGGCGGCGCGTCTAGTACCGAAGAGCGCAGCGCGGAGGCTGGGATCACGGGAAGGTGGGTTAGAGTTTTTCGTGTGCGTGAACGGTCACTTGCACGGAACCTGCTGGCTCATTCCGCTTTCGTCGTCAGACGAAGAAGAGAATGGTGAAGATGAGGACGACAGTGACGGCAGTGTGATCTAGTCCAATGGTGTTGGCGTTTTGTCCACGTGGAATTAGGTCTCTTGGGGGAGCATTATATGCTAATACCACAGGAGGAGATGTCAGTCAACTAGATTCTCCTATGACATGTGGAGCTCACTAGTTGCCCGGATGATGATGTGGATCGTGAGAAGATCTTTTAGCATACACTCTGTACCTACCAAGCCTTTTACTGATTCGGTTGGTTTGAAGGTTTAGATTATCTTGGTACACTATCTGATTTTTTTTTTGTAACATTAATTGACTGGCCAATTAGTTTGGTGAAGTTTAAAACGAATTGACAACAATAACATTGACCCCTCTGTTGTTTCTATGACCAACAATGGCGCTATATATGTTTCAAACAAGGAAAACATGGATCATAGGGTTCTACTTTCCATATAATACTTCATACTTGCTAATTTAACTGGTTTCAATTGAGTTGTTACTTGCTTTTTGTTCTTCTTGATCACTTGCAGTAATAAAACAATGGCTTGACAAAACTTGCAGTAATAAAACAATGACTTAACATATAATACTTGCTAATTTAACTGGTTTCAATTGAGTTGTTACTTGCTTTTTGTTCTTCTTGATCACTTGCAGTAATAAAACAATGGCTTGACAAAACAAACAAACAAAAAAGTTGGAAGATGGCTCGTTAGGTTCATTAATAGACACAGGATAATAGAAAAATAGCCTCTTCCCTTGTGTGAATACTTAAGTCGGTAAGTATAAAGTGTTGTGCCGATTGCTGGAAGTGGAAGCTAATACCAAAGTTGCAGAGTGTTTCTCGTACAAGTCTCAATTATAAATGCGAGAAAAATTTAGCTTTACAGATCAAGTTTAATACACTGGTTCCAATGGGTGCACGTGTGTAAAATAACCAGATGGGGGAAAAAAAAGAAGATTAAAAGGAGAGGTTGATGAGATGATATTCTGATCAGTAAGTGAAGCAGGCACTATTCTCAGTTCTAACAACAGTAGTTGAAGCCTTAATAATCCTAAATCCATGAGCAGCCAATGCCACACAATGTTAACATTAGTAGAGAGTATTAGTAAGACTCATCAAGCTCCACACAATGTTAACCTTAACAAATCAAGGAAATAAGAGGAAATGTTTCTTACCCTAAAGAATGAGCTCAGCGGCTCTTTAGGGTAAGAAACATTTCCTCTTATTTCCTTGATTTGTTAAGGTTACATCACTTGTCTTTATATAGACATTACATCATTAGGGTTTTGCTCATATGACAGCTCACTCATCACACAGGCTGAGACACTCAAATCTATTCTTCAATTGCATTGGTTCCGTGCAGTCAATTGTCCTCTTTGCTTTAACAGTTTTGTCTACTTGCGCAGGTGGAGAAGACCGTTGGAAGGATGGAGAAGCTGGACTGTTAATGGGCTCTTCTTTAATGGGCTTGACGATAGCAGGGTAATGTGTGGTGAGGCCTGTTATTGTTTTAGTCCCTTCAACAGGCTTAATGGGCTTATTGATAACGGACTGTTGTTTAGTAGAGCCCGTTATCATTTTAGCTTCTTCACCTTCCTTCTTCACTGCGATCTTGACAGGAACAGTCGGAGCTCGTGCGATCGGTGAAGCTGCGATCTTGTTCGGAGCTTGATGAGTCTTACTAATAGAGAGGAGGAACGTTTTTGAACTTTTGTGGACTTGTCCCTTTAGTAGAGAGGAGGTTTGAATTTACAACATTTTTTTTTACTAGATTTGGGTTTTGTTGTTTGTCCCAAAAGAAAATAAAAAAAATTGGGTTTTTCATTTAGGAAGGAGATAATATTGGATGTATTTTGCTATTTTTAAGAAATAGAGAGGACAAGAAAATAAAATAAATAATTGAGAGAGGGGTTAAGGGTAGGAGGCGACGCGACGCGACGGAGTCCCGCGAGGAAGCAGCAACGGACTCTTTCCCTTTTTTTTGTTTTTTGTATCTGTGCTTCGATATCTGCTTATTCGGCAAAACAAGCAAAGTCCGTTTTGTTTCTCCAAAAGAATGAAGATTTGATTTCTCGTGAAGGAATCAGTGGAAGAAGAAGAAGATGATAGAGTTATATTTAGGTGGATTGATATGCTTAAGCGGCACCGCTCTTTATATTCTCAGTAAGCTCACAGACAGGTTAGGGCCTTTTTTTTTTTTCCATTTTGGTTACTTGTTTGTGTGAGAGAATGTGTATAAATTTCATCAAATCTTTCCTGTGACAGTGATTTTGAGATGCTCAATCCAGCCACTAGGGTTCACCAGATCAAGGATTTGGGTATGTTCCTTCTTCCGCCATTGATTCAACTTTCTTAGTTATGATGGTTTTTTTTTTTTTTTTGATTTAAGTCTTTGGAATCCTTCTTCTTCAGAGCAATTGCTAGCATTAGAGAGCAAGATCGTATCAGTATCAGGGATCGTTGGCTCTCAGACACCTATCAAGTGTGAGCTTAGTGATACCTTCTGTGTTTTTGTCAAGAAAACGGTACGTGTTATAGATTTTGATGATTTTTTTCATATCTTACAAGTTAGATACCCTCTGTGACTTTGGCTTTTGTGTATGTATGTATCTTTACTTTAGGCACAACAAATTTTCTTGAAATGTAATTGGTGGTTTTCATGGGTTCAAGATAGTAACTGGATGGTTCCAATCACTAAAGAAGTCCCTTGGTACCTGGTAATCCTGTCTGTTGGATTTCAGTTGCAACTGTATTGAACTCGACTTGTCCTGTTTGGAATGTATTCCTTTTTTTAAGTCAGTTTGTCTACAATCTGTATTCTAGGAAGATGGGACAGGTCGTGTGAATGTTGCCCAAGCTAACAAAATAATGAGCATTGCATTGAGGGTCGGAAGTGAAGTATTTGAAGAGTCAAAGCCGTCATCCGATTGCCTCAAAGGCCTCAAGGTCTTTCCTTTATTTCCAGTTTTACTTCGATTTGCTTTCGTTTTGCTGTAACGCTAATACAATACTGTGTGGCACCCTTCATTGTCTACAGATGCTTGGAGTAAAACACACTGAGCATGTCCTCCCAATTGGTACATGGGTTACAGTTGTTGGTGAGGTATTTCTTCTTATCTGCCACTGGTCCAAAATCTTCTTCTTATACACCAAAAATAATACGTTTTACAATGTCATTGTTTGTTGTTACTTAATTACCATGTTAAACAGGCTGTTAAGGACAGTATGGGGGTTTTCACGATTCAAAAACCCGAGAACGGACCTTTCTTTGTCTCACGTATACCGCTCGATAAGATCACCTCTTCATTGGTAATGTGGTCAAGGTTGTTTCTCTTCTCAGTATGCCTATTCCTTTCCTAAAAATCTGAGATTATAAAAGTTCTAAAACATCTTTTTTGGCAGGAGGTTCAAATATGCCTCCATTGGTTTAACTGTTGTTGGTGTGATTCTGATTTCAAAGCCTGTGATTCAGTATATTCTAGAGAGAAGGCGGGAGCGATTGTTACGGATTAGGTACGTCGCGTATTAACCAAACCCATATTCTTGCGCACATAATTAATTGGTCATTCCAAACTAACTGTGAAGCTATTTGTTGCAGAGTTGCTGATGCAGCTGCCAAGAGAGCCGAACAAGTAACTAGAGGTAGGTAGTATCCATTAGAGTTTGCAGTAACATGAGAATCCTTTTTTCTATGCATACGCTTGGAACTTCTCTGCTTACAAGAATGTCTCACCAGAATTGGGAACTCAGCATGAGAACAACTCAGATAGTAGTACAAGCAGAGATGGCGATGTACCAGATCTCTGTGTGATCTGCCTTGAGCACAAGAATGATGCGGCTTTTGTTAAGTAAGGATGTTGTTTCTCTTTCGAAACTCATGAGCCCTCTCACTGATCAGACTACATAGCTTTTGATTACTCTTTTGTTTGGTTTGCACTTGTAGGTGTGGTCACGTGTGCTGCTGCTTAACATGCTCCGCGCACGTGAAGGCATGTCCTCTTTGCCGGAGACCAATAGAACAAGTATTGAAGATTTACCGCCTTTAAAGACATTGAACTAATCCTTTCCGCCTTTAACAGTCATTGAGTCTTGTCTATAAAGACTTTAATTAGAACCATTTTGGCATTGTAGAACGTAACTGTAAGAAGGAAGCAAAAGCTAATGGAAATAGTGACCTAAATTACCTGAATCCCAAATGAAATTTCAAATTTTAAGAGAAATGGAATCAGAGTTGATTGATTCCGTGAAAAAACATCTTGTATTGTGATATGATTTATCATATCTATTACATAAAGAGGAAGAAGAAACCTATGATTTGTGGCTGCTGACGTGGAGCAAAACAAATAATGAAGCAGAGACTCGAAACAGAGAGGAGGCTTTGCAGTTGGATCAATAAAAGAGTGATCTTCTCCATTTGATTCAGTTATGTTTAATCTGAGTTTGTAAATCCTTCTGCGATGTGCTGAGGTACCGAGTGATGTGCTCGGTGACTAATCAATGTTGATCAGTGCTTATTCAGATTGAGCTATCAATTGTATTCATTCCGTTATCTCTTTCACAATCCATAAACTCTGTTATTCTCTGATTCCTTTCTAATTGAATATAGTTTGAGTTTACAAGTACGATTGATCAAGGATCTATCATATTGAAGAACTTGTACAAAAATTTCTACGTTCCTATCCCACCCTAACTAAACCTCATTGAAGTAAACAAAGAGAATGTTTTAAAATTACCAGAGTTTGCATTATAAAACCCCCTCTTCTTACTTAACTTTGATTATCACCAGCTCTTCTTGGATTACATACTTCTATGATCAAAGCAAACAGCAAACAGACAACAAAAGTAAAGAAAAAAAAAACACCATAAGAACAAGCAAGGCGGAGCTTTGACATGTCCTATCCGAACCTCTCCGAGTCTTCCTCAAAACTAGGTACTGTTGTGAGTGTATGTAGGCGAGCTGTGACGTGTCGGAGGATACCAGACGAACCAGATGGCATCTCCCACAGATGAGTTACTAAGAAGAATAATGGGCCTTAAACGAACTGAGCCCAACAAAGAACCTGAGACAAATGTGAGCCCACAAACGGAAATCGAAGATAAAACCAACTAAAACCGGAAGGTTAAAAAATGGATTCGGATCGTCATCACCCACCCAAAAGTCACATGACCTTAACGCGAAAACAAACAGCTTAATAAACCAACTAAAACGAATTTGGCAACAATTTAGACCGAACAACTTAACGAAGGAACGGACGGTTCAGGATTGTCTCTGATGGGCATCATCATCATTTTCTTCGTGAATCTTGATAATCAAAAAAGTAGTTCTGGTGGGCTTTTAAATTGGGCTTCATGATATTAAGGAGTGGTGGACTCAAGTAGTTATACGAGCCTAAGAGGAGTTGTATTTAAAAGTTAACATATGCTTCTAGAAGGGAACGATCATAGTTCAAAAATTTAATTTTGTTTTTCCCTAATTTTCATTTTATTTATTTATAACGTATAGAAATAGAAAAAAGTAAAATTTCCATATTTCCATATCAGATATTTCTTATAAATATCTCAACAATACTTCTTCTTCACCAAATAGAAAAAAAAAAGAAAAAAAAAAGTTTCAGCGAGAGAGAGAGAGAGAGAGAGAGAGAGAGCGCGTTCTCTAGCTAACGGCGTTGGGTCTCCCTCATCATCAAGCGCTCTCGTCGATGATGATTTTTGAAGAAGGAGGAAGAACACAAATTAGGGTTAGGGTTGATGATGACTCAAACAACAACAACAACGGACATCGCAACAAACCATCTTCTAATTCTCTCTATTTGCGGGTCGTGGTTTCAATTATAAACGCCAAACGATGTAATTCATACTTTGGGGATTTTATTTTAGGGTTTACATAATATTATTTTGGTTTGGGGATTTTGTTTTTTCTTTTTTTAGGGTTTCTATTTTTCAGACTTTTGTAAACTAGCGAACGATGATGGTTTCTTATTATATGTTGTTGCAGGTCTGGCATGGTTTGAACTTTGAAGGTGAAGACGAAGAAGAAGACTCTGACTCCTTGAGGTAAAATCCTTTTGTTTCTTCTTATATTGTTTGCAATCTTTTTGGATTGGATGGAATTTGCTTATTGACTCTGTTTTTGTTTGCTCTACTAAGGAGGAACAAACCCGTCAGATCACACAGAGACGTCTTCTATTTCTTGTGTTTAAGCAGGTATCAACCTTTTTTATGAATTTCTTATTGATGTTAATGTTAATGTTAATGTTAATATTTCTTGATTACTAACAATGGTTTCTCCTAATTTTTTATATGTGCAGATCGGAGATGGTTTGAAGAATGATGAAGGATACTCAATACTCCTTAAGGTTCATCAGCTAATCTCAGTTACCTCTCTTCCTTTCTTTACTTTCTTCTGTTTCAGGTTTACCTAATCTCAGTAATCTTCTTTTTTCTTTTTTGGTTTATATTCAATGCAGCCAATTCTAATCCTCTTTTTTTTTTTTTGGTTCTTACTTTTGCAGAAACTACATCTTCAAACATTGGCAAGGACTAACCAGCATGCATGAGACATCTTCAATAGCTTCAACGGAAGTTTCTAAGCAGGTACGTAGCTTCACAAGGTATCGTTTCTCCACCTATGAGTATTTGAATTCAGTGTTTTTGTGCAACTTATGATTTGTGTCTCTGTCTTGTGTATCTTTTGTCTTCAGTTGATGGTTTATTTTGCCTCTGTGTAGGATCTAAGCGGAAAGAGGATGTTGCTGCACAAGGTACATATCTTTTCAGTTGATGGTTTACTTCGAGGAATTGCATTCAGTGAGCCAAAATTTGAAGTTCTGACCAAAATTTGAAGTTCTGACCCGCGGATGATGATGACCCTAACAACAACAACAAGAATAGTAAAAACCCTCTTCGTCTAAGTACAATTTTCTTCTTGTTTGATTTTTTTCATTGATAATATAAAACGTACATCACCTTAGTCTCGTCTCTTGTCTTCTAACTCTCAGATGAATTAGCTGGAGGATACGCTGGGCAAGTGATGGATGATTGGAGGAGGACGACGTTACATGTTCATTTCCATGACGTTTCTATCATCTGATTTGACGAGGACCAAGTAAACAAGGTCTTTAAATTCATGGGTTTTTTTTTTTTGTTTTTAGGGTTTTCAATTCAATTTGGCTCTTACAGATTAACTAACGATGGTCTCTTATTCTTATTTATCTATGAGCAGATCAGTTTGGATAACGATGAAGAAGTAGACTCAGACTGGTTAAGGTTTTGTTTCTATCATCAACACCACAATCCCTTAGTAAAATAGAACAGACTGATCATAGCATAATGTATCTGTTATGTTAATCTACCCGGAACTTATTATTATCTTTTCTTTCTCTTGCAGGAATTCCATCTTTAAACACCGGCAAGGGAGGGCTAAGTAACCAGCCAGCATACAGAGAGACATCTTCAATTGCTTTAACAAAATAATGTCTAACTAAGCAGGTATTATAAAGCTTCTTTTCACTTGGATTTTAATTACAGACTTTGATAACTAACGATGGTTTCTTCTAATTCTCTTTGTGCAGGTCAGTTTGAATAACGATGAAGAAGAAGAAGACTCACACTGCTTAAGGTTTTGTTTCTGTCATCAACACCACAATCCGTAAGTGTTAGACTGATTTGACGACGACCAAGTAAAAAATGTTTTGAAATTCTTTTAGGGTTTTCACTTTGGCATTTCTATCATCTGATTTCTTATTCTATATATGTGCAGATCAGAGATGGTTTGAAGAATGGTGAAGAAGACGACTCAGACTGCTTAAGGTTTTGTTTGTTGTTTCAGGGTACACTTTCTTCCCTTTATTACGGATGATGATGGCTTTTTTTTTTTAGTCTTCATCACTTTAGAACAGTCTCATTAACTATGTGAATCTGTTTTATTAATCTTCCAGGAACTCATGATTTTTTTCTTTCTCTTTTGTAGGATTTTTATCTTTAAACAATGGCAAGGGAGGGCTAAGTAACCATCCTGCAATACAGGGAGACATCTTCAATTGCTTTAAGTAATGAAGTGTGAGTCTAATTTCCCTTTAAAGTTTATTCTTTGGTACACAACTCAGATCAGATAGAAATACTGATATATGTTTTCTTTTATGGTTCGTGTTGCTGCGGTTCTCTAGATTGAGATATTATATGGTTCCTTTACCTCCGATGGAAAAAAATCCTCTTCTTGCTTTGTAAGTAATCTCAATGTCTTCTCTTCCTTTCTTTACTTTGTTCTGTTTCAAGTTTATTCAACCAATAGTTTTATTTTTTCAGTGCAGCCAGTCTATTGGAAGGTGTCCTAGAATTGTCGTCACCACTATCATTAACAGACTTTCTGGCGTTAGGTTTTGTTCATGGTTTTCATTCATGTTGCTGCTTTCATTCAAACTTGATAACTAACGATGGTTTATTCTAATTCTTATGTGCAGATCAGAGATGGTTTGAAGAATTATTAAGAAGACGACTCAGACTGCTCAAGGTTTGTTTGTTGTTTCAGGGTTCACTTTCTTGCCTTTATTACGGATGATGATTACCTTTTTTCTAGTCTTCATCACTTTAGACTCATTAATTATGTGAATCTGTTTTATTTATCTAACTTATTCTTTTTTTTTGTTTTCTCTTGCAGGAATTTCATCATCCTTAAACTATGGCAAGGGAGGGCTAAGTAACCAGCCTGCATTACAGAGGGACATCTTCTATTGCTTTAACTAATGAAGTGTCTAACTAAGCAGGTATTATGAAACTTCTTTTCACTTGGATTTTAATACTTACACACTTGCGATTTAGGTTGTTCATTGTTTCAGACTTGAAAGATTAACGATGGCTTTTCTGATTTTATGGTTTGAAGAATGAACGCAGTTTCATAATAACTTGGCCGAGGGGCGTGCTCTCTCACGGTAACAACATGCACCTTTTGTAGTACTGTTATTTGGAGAATTTGAATTTAGTGTTACATGCAACTTATGATTGGTGTCTCTGTCTTGTGTATCTTTTTTTCCCGGTTGATTCTTATTTTGCCTTTGTGTAGGATCTGAAGCGGAGAGAGGATGCTGCTGCACAAGGTACACATCTAATATCTTTTCTGCACCTGTTGCAATACTGCTACTCAGAAGATTTGTATTCAGTGTTATATGTAACTTATAATATGTGTGATGTGTCTCTCTCTTGTGTATCATTTGTTTTCAGTTGATGATATCTTTTGCCTCTGTAGGATCTGAAGCGGAAAGAGGATGCTGCTGCCTAAGGTACATATCTTTTCTGCACATGTTGCAATACTGAAAAGTGTAGACTGAGATATTTTGGTTTTGTTTGTTTGTTTGTTGTTTCTCTATATGGATTGGATGGAAGATGATATATGCAGGGTTCACTTTCTTCCCTTTAACGATGATGAAGAAGACTCTGACTGCTTGAGGTGGTTTCGCTTCAACAAATCCTTTTAAGTCTGTAGTGTAGTAGACTGAGATCTTTTCCTTTTGTTTCTTCTTATTGTTGGAAATTTGCTTATTGACTCTGTTTTGTTTACTCTACTAAGCAGCAACTGATCTATTTTCTTCTCTCTTGCAGGAACAGACCCGTCAGCTCACACAGAGACATCTTCACAGAGAGAGGCATCGTCTAAATAGGTATTCAGTTTCTTTTCACCCTTGGGATTTACGTTTTCAACTTTGTCTCTTATCTCTCTAATACTAACGATGGTTCTTCTGATTAACTGAGCAGATCACAGAGACATATGGGCTAGCCAAGCCAGATCACACAGATACATCTTCTATTGCTTTAACGAAACAAGTGTTTTAAGCAGGTATCAACCTTCTTTATGAATTTCTCATTGATGTTGTTGTTTAAATTCAGACTTGATTACTAACGATGGTTTCTCTTAATTTTTATATGTGCAGATCGGGGATGGTTTGAAGAATGTTGAAGAAGACGACTCAGACTGCTTTATGGTTTTCTTTCTATCATCAACACCACAATCCATTAGTGAAGACTGAGATTTTGTTTTACTTTCTTCCCATTATAGTCTCAATTGCTTTTACTTCTCTCTGTTCTTTTATTTCTTCTTCTTCTTCAATCTCTAATTACATATTTTGGTTTTGGTTCCCCTAAATAATTAATTAGGTTTATTATTGTTCGTCTTTGCAGGTGTTTGTGTTTTTGTTGGAAGCGAATCAATGGAGGCGCTACTCCACCCGCTTCTGAATTTTCACTCCTCATCCTCATACGGTTTGCTTTTTACTTACTTGTTTAATTCTTTCTTCGGTTTGATTTCACATCTTCTTAATCTGTATGCGTCTCTGATTTTATTTTATTTTGTATGTGATGATGAATCTTTGTCTTCTTCGTCGATTTTTTCAGGTTAGCAACGTGGCGGCGGACCTACAGGTTCGACGGCGGAAGAGACCATCCCAAAGCCGGTTTGTTACTTGTTCCCAACGCACCGGTACGTGTCTCGTAGTCTCGTTTTGTTTGATAACCAACAACCTGGTTTTATCCGGTTCTCTTATTTTTTTATTTTCGTTTTTCGTGTTAACAGAATCAACGAGACATATGGGCTTCGGACAACAACAGTCCATCAGCATAAGAGCAACGAAGAGACCACCCACCAAGCACAAGGGTTTGTTGTTTGTTACTCTCATTCTTTAACTTCAAATACCGGTACGTGTCTCTTTTTTTTTTAATTAGATAACCATACCCGGTTTTCTCCGGTCATCTTATTATTTAATTTTAATTCCTTTTTTTTAACACACCCTTTGTCTTGGCCGCGCCGGAGGAGAAGCAAGTCGGAATTCAAATTTGGTACTCTCTATGATCTCACTCTCTTTCCCATCATTCTTCTTCTTCTTGTTTGAAATTCTCACTTTCTCTCTTTCTCTTACAGAAACAGATTGCAAAAAACCGTATGAAGAAGCTACAACTAACGAACGAACGCGATTGTGTCTGCTGCTTTGTTTGACATAATCAGGTTCCAATTCAAACACTCTTCTCTTATACTAATATATATATATATATATATATATATATATATATAAGATTTGGTTGCCTATGACCTCTTGTTTCTGTAAATGTGGATTTTAAGATTTGGTGTTTTTCCAGGATGGAGTTTTTGGTTGCCTATGTTGTTGTTACTTGGGAGATTTATAACGAAGCAAAGACGCGTCCTTGTATTTTGCCATTATAACTCAGGTTCCAGTTTCAAACGCCACTTGTCTTACCACCAGTTTATGTTTATCTATGTTCTTCTGTAATTAATTGTAGATTTTACTTAGGATTTTGTGTTTTTTTTTTCTTTTTTCTTTTTATTTGCAGCTATAATGGTGAATATTTAGCTGACACAGCAGCAGGTGAATATTTAGTTGCTTTCCTCATAAGATATTCCCAATTTCAGGTCTGTCATAAGATTTTTTCTCTTACTTCACTAGGCAATGGCTAAGCTCTTATTTCATAGTGCAGCTGTGCAAGTGCCCATTGGTCTAGAAGAAGCTTTCCAGGGTCTTATACACCTTATTCAAGTGAAAAGCTAATTTCTTTTTTTGTGTTAAATATATTTCCTTATGTTGTAGTTGGGACAAATGTATATGTTATATGTTGTGACATTTTGATTATCTGTAAATTGCAGTGAAAATGTTCTGGCTGGTGATATTCCTGCTGATATGGAAGGTTTGGTTGCAGACAAGAGGCGATAATTGTTTGAAACAGCCTCTGAAGTTGATGATTTAAACGATGAGCCTCTCTATCTAAAGGTATGATTTTCAGGTTATTTTGTAATTTGTAATTTTGTTTTATAGGATAAATATGCCGGTTCTAAATTAAAGGAATGATTTTCAGGTAACCTTGGCTGGATCTCCAGATGGACCTCTTGTGGCGCTTGCCTTTAAACTAATGGAGGGTCGTTTTGGTCAGCTGACATATTTGAGGTAAATGCTGAATCTCCCTCTTGATTATATATGGGATGCTTTCAAAATGTTCAAAGTATTTTGTGCCCTTCTGTCATGTTGTGAATGCTAAATCATGTTTTTTGGTTGTTGATCAAGAAGAGTTTATGAAGGGTGATTTTATCATAAATGTCAATACTGGAAAAAAGAATTTAAGGTTAGTTGTTCGATCTTAGTATTGCTTATAGATTTTTAACGCCATGAAGTCTTGTGCCTAAATTTATACCTAACTACACTGAAGAAATTTAGTTCTCTGGTCCCCGACATGAATACAATTTCCTATTTTATTTTAAAATAATTTGAAT
This sequence comes from Camelina hispida, assembly GCA_023657505.1. Lineage (NCBI taxonomy): Eukaryota > Viridiplantae > Streptophyta > Magnoliopsida > Brassicales > Brassicaceae > Camelina > Camelina hispida. The sequence goes on along the minus strand of CP094634.1, from coordinate 43,605,251 downwards.
TGATTAATTTGAATTACTTCTGCAGCCCTTAGTATTGTGCACGTAATTATCTCGCTAATTACTTCTTCTATTGTAGATGTACATATTCATATATCTCGATTAAGATAGACCAGATGTGTTTGTTTATCTTTTTCCTTTTCTTCTGCAGGTCTTCTGGGGTTTGGACAAAAACGCTTACCCAGAGAAAACATTATTCCTCTGTTAATTAGTTGATTTCCTACTCAAAGTATTCAACGGTATGCTTGCTTATTCTCAGTTTAAACCTGTCTTGGTTTGCTCTCTCAAATTCTTTATCTTGTATATAAAGAGTTGCTTTTTTTCTTCTTCTTCTTTAGGCATTGGAATCTTTCTATGAGAAGTTCGATCCAGATTTAATCAACATCAGGACAAAGGCCATAGAGGTATTATTTTCAGAGGGAAGACGATCTTAATGAAAATGTCCAGGTACGTGTCACTTATCCTTGTATAAGTATCAATGTCGTGACTGATGAGTGATGACCTCTTGTCTCTGCTTTTTTTTTTATTTGCAGGGTGTTCCCCTAAGTAAGTTTCTTCGTTTTGCAGGGTGTTTTTGGAAGCTTATTATTTATGATCCGATCATCCCCGCTTCTGAATTTTCACTACTTCTCCTACGGTTTGATTTTTATAAATTTGATCTTTTACTTGTCCTTCTATTGTTTGTAGATTCTGGTGGATGGTGCTATGATCGCTGATTTTCTTCTTTTTTGGAATGTCTCTTAGGATCTGCTAAGTTTGGGCTCCTCTGATGCACAAGGCTGGACATGTGGTTTGTTTAGTTGTTTCCTCCTCTTTCCCTTTGGTATCATGTGTCAGCTATCTCTTTTCTTTTCTTTTTTTAATTGACTGGATTTTGACTTGATCTATTAATGTCTCTTTTGCTTGTTTCTGTCAGCAATGGTGTTCATATTTTAGGTGCTGGAGTGTCCAGGAATAAGGTATCTTTCTTGCTTCTTTCTCTTCTTTTAGTTTGATCATTAAATGTGGAAGGTGACTGTGATGTTGGTAGATTTTTAAGTGATATGCTTCTATATCAGGATAAGGCATTAATTGTATACTAGAATCCTCTCTTTGATCCTTGTTTATGTAGAATCGTAGCATCTCCATCTTCAGCTACAACCCCCTGATATCAACAAATGGGTGTGTGCTTTTCTGTCACTGTACTCTAAGGCTTCTTGAAGTATTTTTTACAATTCAAACAGACTAACTGATTTTTCTGTAATGATTCAGGTGGGTGAGGCTGAAAAGCTAGTTAAAACGCTATATCAAGCTGCAATATCCAGGCAACCTTCTGTGGTATTCAGTTACTGTGGTGTTACCTTTGTTTAAACTGGGAACAGTTCTTCCTGAACGTCAAGTAACTCTTGAATGCAGACCTTCTTTGAGAACACTTTGATGAATCACCATGGGGAATATTACTTACGTTGCTCCAGCTGGTCATTGGTCAGTATTCCCTTGAGGTTTGTGTTTAAGTTACTCTCAAACAATATATATGATAATATTCATACATTTTTTAAAAAAACGTTTTGAGTTAGTATATGGCTAACTTGATCAATTGGTAACCATTTCGTGTTGGAGATCATGTTTTGCTTGTTGCTGATTATGGTTGTTTTCCTTTGATTTTCATTTCTCAGGATACAGTTGATGATGTACTCACAGAGAAATTCATAAACGATGAGCCTGTATCTGCTTTTGAGGTTTGTTCTTTCTCACTTATTGTTTCTTACTTGGCAGTGTGTGCTGTGGCACATATAAATATGATAACGTTGACATTCAAAATATTCTTTGCATGAAACATAGGAAGAGATGGTTCCGGATAATAGATAGATATCGTTGGCAACTTATGTTATTGAAATCGTTGATTTCACTTAAAAAGATATCAATGTTGAAACGTGCGGGTCCTAACTTGCCTTAGGCATTTTTTCATTTCTAGCGTCCATGAATTGCAACGTTTAGATATTTATTGCTCTTTTTACTTGCAGTTTTTGTTACTGTAACGTTTTTGGCTTGCTAATTGCTATGTATATATCATGGAAGCAGAAATGATTGAAGTGATGACACCAGGTATTTTAGTCATGGAAGCAGCAATGATTGAAGTGATGACACCAGGTATTTTCTCTGTTCCTTTCTTCCATTCCATTAAACATACAAATAACATTTCATAACCTCGTCTTTGGTTTTCTTATTCTTGGTTTTAAATATGTTGGACAGAGACAACGCAGAACTGCAGGGAGGCTTCGCTTGAGGTAATCTTTCATCTTTGAGAGTCATTGTATCGTAAATATATTGCAGCTTTAGTCATGAAACTGATTCTTACCTTCTGTTTATCATCCACGTCTACCATGTGAAGATATATGGTGAACTGACACCTTCAAGCGAAGCAGATCTAGAGGTAGGTAGTTATTTCGGTTCATTATTTCTATATCTCTTATATCAATGTTGCACAACTACTTCATCTTCGCTAATTGTTTGTCTCTGACTAATGCTTTGTGAATTTTTTTGCTCTAATAGGGAGACAAGCTTGAGATGATGATACTTAAGGCTAACGGCATCAAGACTGAACTCATGGACTTGAGGAAAAGCTCCTTTCGTGCATTAATTAGCCAACCATGTCCTTCTGGTTTGTTATTTTCACTTCAACAATAGGCTTCCTGAGTTGTAGGACTCCTATGAACTGCTGTTGGGTGAAACAGGAACTCAGGCACTAGCCTACCAAAACCGTTCTTCCTACTGCCAGTTTGTATCCGTCTCAATTCTAACTTTTATTTTTCTTCTGTTTTATGTTGCAGCCATTATATTTGTGGACAGCTTATCCCAGTTCCCCCATCCATGTGGTCTCCATAACCCTTTCAAATCTCCAGAGAGGTATGGTTTTACTTGAGGCTTGGTCATTTTTATCCATCTCTTCTTGTTGTGTTATTATTTCTATGTTTTCTTTTATTTATGAAGTTACTAAACTTATGGTCGTGTTTTTTTACAGATCACTTGTCATTTTAGCTGAACAGGTACTGAATTATTTTTAACTTCCAAATGTGAGCGCTTGAGTTGCTCGTTGCTTTTCATTGCTCTTTACTAGATAACAGTTCATGCGTTGGGAATGTTTGTTCACGTGATTTACTTGTTTCTCTGTTATTTCAGGTTATGGTTGATCTTTTTATCGATGAGGGTGATGTCTCAAGGAGACAAGGACACGCTTTGCTTCTTCTAACATCTTCAAGGGTTTTGTTCTTCCTCTTAACTCTTCTTTTACACTCTGTCTTTTTTCTTTCTAATGAATTTGTTCATGTGATTTAGTTGTTACTCTGATATTTCAGGTTATGGTTGATGCTTTTATCGATGGTGCTGATGTCTCAAGGAGACAAGGATACGCTTTGCTTCTTCTCTGTCCTAACGTCTTCAAGGGTTTTGTTCTTCCTCTTAACACTTCTTATATTTACTCTCTGTTTTTCCTAATTACATGTGATTTACTTGTTTCTCTGTTATTTCAGGTCTTAGTACCTGTACCACCAAATTCAAAGGCAAAAGTTTCCATTTTCTTTACTGGTATTGTATTGCACGAACTAAAAGATAGTGAGGAAATTTCTGAATCCAACAGAAGTGTTACTAGTTGTTGATGGGTTTGATGGAAACGGTTCTTCTATGTGCCAAGGTCTTAAGGGGTTTTGTTCTTCCTCTTAACACTTCTTTTACTCTCTGTTTTTTGTTCTTTTACATTCTTTTCGTCTTTGTCTTGCAGGTGTTTTGGAAGCGAATTATGATATGATCAGGTCACTGCATATTCTTCTCCATGCTTTCTCACAGGTTCCTTGCTTTTAACCATCTCTATTTGCCTTATGAATTTTCACTTTGGTTCGGTATTTTTTTCTTCTAATTCCATGTTACTTACTTATCGTTTTTTGTTTTGTTGGCTCACATTTGTGGAGAAGGATCCTAATTAATGTCTGTGACAGTGAGTGTTTTGATGGACACGCTAGCTTCTTCTTTGTGCTAATTAATGTCTCTTGACAAGGGTTTTTTCTTCCTCTTTCAACACTTCTTAACGCTCCTTTCTTCTTCGTCTTGCAGGTGTTGCGGAAGGGAACTATTATCGGATCATCACGTATTCCTCTCCAGGCTACAGGTTCCTTGATCTAAACGCATCTCTATTTGATTCTGGATTTTTTGCTTTGGTTCGGTAATATTATTTTTTTCTAATTACATATTAATTACTTGTCGTTTTTTTGTTTTGTTGGTTCAGATTCGTGGATGGCTTTGACGGATCGTTGTCACTCTGATGATTCATGTTATTCTTCTAGGGTTTGGTTTCTAAATTCATGGGTTGCTTTTTATCTTGTGATATTCTTCTAAACACGAAGTCGCATCTCTGATTATTATTTCAACCTATTACACTTAGCTAGCTTTTTATGTTCATTGAAAACGGTCTTTCTGTTTATTTTATATTTTTAGGTTTTGGATGATGCTTTTATCGATGAGAGTGATGGCTTCGTCTCTTTGCTAACCGTCTTCAAGGGTTTTGTTCTTCCTTTTTACTTTCTGTCTTTTTTATTGTTGTTGTTGTTTTGTTCCTTACGTTTCTTTGTTCGTATTGCAGATGTTGTGGAAGCGAATTATGATCAGATCATCGCGCAAGTTTCTCTAGGCCTACGTCTTCAAGCCTTCTCACGGGTTCCTTGCTCTAAAGTCTAAACGCATCTCTGTTTTTTGTTCCTTACTCTACGTCTTCAAGGTTTTTGTTCTTCCTCTTAGCACTTCTTTTACTCTCTGTTTTTTGTTCTATACATTCTTTTCGTCTTCGTCTTCGTCTTGCAGGTTATTTGGAAGCGAGTTATGATATGATCAGGTCACTGCATATTCTTCTCCATGCTTTCTCACAGGTTCCTTGCTTTAAACGCATATTTTCACAGGTTCCCTGCTTGTTGGGAAATTTCTTTCCTAGGCCTAGCTGCTCAAGAAAGTGTTTTGGTAAATGTTGATACTGATCAGTTTGACTTCAAAAAATATTGGGGAAACTTCAAGATTTGTTGGTAAGCAGGTCAATGTACTGCTGCGTGTTGATCCTCAGGTATAGTCAATTATCTAATGTTTTTAGCTTTGTAACATGATTGTTAAGCACAGCTTGGTTATGAGTGGGCTTTTTCTGTTTGGTTACAGCTTGGTTATGTAGCTGGTTAGCTATCCAATGTTGATGAGTGGAAGTGGAAGTTAGGCGTTGTGTTGGCTAATGATAGCCAACAAGAAATTGTTTCCAGAGACAAAAGAGATCGAAAGGATTATGAGCAAATTTCAAATGTTGCCAAGAGAATGGGACTGTACAGGTATAGAAACGAGACCTTTATTTGTCAATAACCAATTTTGTATCTTGCACTATGTGCTAACCTGATATCTTGTTTCATTGGGTTTTTGGTTCTAACTTAACAGTGAGATTTTCGTATCTTGCACTATGTGCTAACCTGATTTCTTGTTTCATTGGGTGTCGCAGGCAAGGTTCCTCTTCCCAATTACCGGGCAGATTTGGATGACAAGCGACCACAACGGGAGGTAACATTGCCTCCTTTTAATATGTTGTTGTTGATGATGTACATTTGCTGTTTCTATTGCTGAAGTATGTTGAATTGAGGGAATTATTCAACTTTAGCCTTCGTTTTAGTTCAATCTTTCATCATCTCTTTATTATTAGGCCTAGGTAAGCTGAGTAATTTTTCTTGGTATTGAGTGTTTGGATTTTTGAAACTTGAAAACTAAAATATATTTGTGTTCTGTACAGGCAGTATATTATTGAGTGGTGGTGGGAGTGCTCCACTTCCTGAGGCAACCGCTCAGAATTAGGTGTTGATATGATAAATGAGTATCAGAAGGGACCGTTAGTGTGTCGTTTGGGGATTCCTATGATATATAGCATTGATGCCGTTCACGGGGCATAACAATGACTATAAAGCTACTATCTTCCCTCAGGACCCTCACAATGTTGGTCTTGGAGCCACGAGGCAAGTATTACCTAAAACGTTAATTTGGTTTTGCATGAATCCCGTCTCTGTTTTATGAACGCGATCTACAGTTCTTGTGCTGATAGATTTTTGTTTCACAGGGTTCCTGGTCTGGTTAAGAGGATTTGGAGCAGCTATTGCAGTCGAAGTCAGAACCACTGGAATTCCATACACATTTACTCCTTGCATTGCAGTCAAGTTTCTGTATTCTGGATCTTATAAGTTCTCAACTTCTGCCAAAGTCTTATAAATCTGGCACTCTTGCATACCTTTGGTACTTTGGACATTTGTTAAAGTTGGTTCGCTAGTTACAACAGGTCAAAAAACAAAGCACACAGGAAAGTCAGTCATGATTCTCCCCGCTAAAAAAGACCATGTAAATAAGTCACCATGTTATTCTCATTTTTTCGTCGGGTTTGTCCCACCATCTCCCACGTAATGCTTGGCACATGTTGCAAATTTATCCCTAACAACATAACACGCATGAAAGGAAGAACATACTTATGTAAGGCTCATATTGCTATTGCTATTGCTTATAGTTGGAAGGAGGCTCTCTTAAATTGCTATTGCTTATAGTTGGAAGGAGGCTCTCTTTGTAAACCAAGTATGACATATGCCATGTCTTCCACAACTTTGTGATCCTCGCTGTAGCTCTCATAACACCTACCCCCATCTGGGATCTCTACAAAAAGCGGGCGAGAAACAACTTTAACAAATGTGAGAAAGTACCAAAGATATGAAAGAGTGCCAGATCTATAAGACTTTGGCAGAAGGTGAAAACTTATGTTTGGGTGTTGATTATGTTTGATCTGTTTATTTTTATTTGATAATGTTTGATAATGAAGTCCACACTTGATTATGTTTGGGTGTTGCATTATGTTGTTGGATTTCAGGGGAGGCTAATTTTGATGGATAGACTACTTATCAACATCAAGCAACATAACAAAATTAAAAAAAAAAAAACACACACACACACACACAAGGAAAAAGTATATATCATGCAACATAACAATTTTAAAAAAAAAAAAAAAAACACAAGGAAATAGCAAATAATCTAAAAGATTAATAGGAAAAAAGGAAATAGCAAAGAATATGAAAGACTAGCAGTAAAATGGAAAAGAAAAAAAAACAAGATGAAATATGTATATGAGTTTAACGGTTTCGAATAGAGAGAAAATTAAAAAAAGAAATAGCCAATAATATAAAAGACTAGAAAAAAAAAGAAATAGCCAATAATATAAAAGACTAGGGAAAAGGAAAATAGGAAAGTGAAATAAGGAATACTTAGGGTTATTAACTTCTAACGGTACAAAAAATAGACCGACATATACCTTTTTCTATAAATAATGCTAATGCGCTCCACTTCCCTTATAAGTTTTAACATCTCATCATCAGATCTACGACCTATCTTTTTTTGTTTGTTTTTGTTCTCTTTCCTTCGTTAGTAGTAGTATAGGGTTTCTGATCGATGTTGTGTTTGTGTGATATTCTTCTAAACCCAACGGGTCTCTGATGTTGTTGTTTCCAACTCGATCTCACCACCTCTCGTTCCTTCTACTTGTGAAATCTTTTTCTTCTAGGGTTTGCCGTTTGGGGTTTCCGTTAATCGCATCAGTAGTAGCTTTTTAATTATTCTTATTTCCCTCTGTTATATCTATCTTCTTCTTCACGAACGAGACTCTGATTTGTTTTTTCTTTCGTTCGTCTTGCAGGTTTATTCAATCTATGTTAGATCCGATCCGATCCGATCATCACCGATCGTTCTAGGGTTTGGTCTCTTCTTTTACTCTCTGTTTTTCTTCTAATTACATGTTATTACTTACTTGTCGTTGTTTTTTTTTTGTTGCTTTAGGTTTGTGGAGGAGGGTCCTACGATTGATCGGTGATGGCTTCTAGGGTTTGTTTTCTAAATTGCATCAAGTTGCTTTTTTTATAATGATGCTTTTATCAATGAGGGTGATACTTGTTGCTCTGTTATTTCAGGTTATGGTTGATGCTTTTATCGATGAGGGTGATGTCTCAAGGAGACAAGGATACGTTTCGCTTCTTCTCTGTGCTAACACGTCTTCAAGGGTTTTGTTCTTCCTCTTTTATTTACTCTCTGTTTTTTTATTAATTGGTTCCTTACGGTGCTTTTTTCTTCTTCGTCTTGCAGGTGTTTAGGAAGCTAACTATGATCGGATCATTGCATAATCTTCTCCTGGGTACGTCTTCAAGCTTTCTCACGGGGTTTGTTAACATGTCATCATTAATTTTTTGTTTTCATAGTTGTTTCACTTCACTATATCGTTTTGGTATCAATAATACTCAGGTGTGGCTTCTCATGGATGGCTATGTTTCAGATCGCACATGATGAGCAGCTGGTGAAATTGTGATGGCTGGAGAAGAAGAGCCGAGATGTTTCTTGGCGGTTTTGCTAACAGGTGATGCGTTTTGGTCTTTGTTGTTGGTTTCACTCTATCATTACCTACTTGTCATTTTGTTAACTTGTTGTCTTCTTTTAATTTTTGCAGAGCAGAGAAAGGCAAAAAAGTTGTGTTGTCTTCCTAAGGCTTTCAGACTAATGTGAAAATATTGCAGAAGGTTTTCAGATGCAGACACACATGGTGAAGTATCCTTTGTTCTTTTGATCAAATATATCTTTCTTCCTTTGCAAATATCAGATATATGTTCTTCTGGATGAGGGTGATGTCTCAAGGAGACAAGGACACGCTTTGCTTCTTTGCAATGCTAAAGTCTACAAGTGTTTTGTGGAAAGTAAATAATGAAACATATGTATTCAGGTTTACTTGTTTATATAGATATTTGTCAGGTTCTATTTATGTAAATAATTGCAGTCTACAATTATTGTTAACATATGTATACAGGTTCTATTTCTCTTTGGGATTTTTCAGCTATCTCTTTGTTTTGACTTCCTTGGTTTTGGATTTGGACTTGTTATTGGATGTTTCAGGTTCGGTTGCAGTTGATGATATTCTTTAGTGACAATGGCATCTAGGCTATTGGATTAGATTTATATGAGGGAGTTGTTGAATACATACGGCGGTGCTCAAAAGGCCAAGTTGTGGTGAAAACTGTTTTCGCAATATTGCTCACAGAGGGATTGTTTTGTAATGAAGCTGTTCACGAAACAGAGGAAAGCCCAATAACAATAATTCCAGCCCAATAAACAAAGACTACCTACGAAGAAGCCTTGGTATTTTGTTTTTTCTCTTTTTTATAATAAAGATTATTTTTTTAATGGTTTTTTTTTTGTTTTCTTTCTTTCAAGCTACGAAGAAGAAGAAGAAGAAGAAGAAGAAGAAGAAGACGAAGAAGAAGAAGGAGAGATAGAGTGGAGTGGAGACGATTCGTAATCGTACGGAGTTAGAAGAGGCTACATCATCATGGCGTCTCTCCGGCGATAGATTGAGGGGAGGGGATCATCATCTCATCGGAGATTCGGGTGGGGTGGATTCGTTTTTTCCCGGCAACGGTGTTGTGTAGTTGGGTGTATCACTCTAGACCTGGATTCATTCTCAGCGAGGCTTCAATCATCAATTTTACAGGTATTCATTATATACATTTATCAATTTTACCAAATCGTGAATGTTTCACTTAGTAGCATTTTGTTTGTTAAGTCTGCCTAATTCAATTGTCTGGGGGTGAACCAACGGGTCAGAACGTTTATTGCATTACTTAAAGAAGAAGTAGTAGAATCAATGTCTTCAGAGAACTTCTGTGTGAACATGTGATGATATTGCATTGCTCCAAGTTGTTTCAGGTTGGTGTGCAGGGACTGATGTTAAAACCTGCAGATCTAGGTAAAAGCAAGGCCTAAACAAAAAAGAAGCTAAAAAAAGGAGTTGTGTAGATGCTGTTATCATGGATACTGCATGAAGGCTTCAGGTAACCTTTCGTCTTCCAAAGTCATTGTTGTCTCATAAATCTATCCTCTCCCCTGGCTTCTGAATTCTCACTCCTACGGTTTGGTTTATGATTCTCACTCCCGTCTTTTGTTGTTTTTGTTTCCTTACATTTCTTTTTTTGTTTGCCTTGCAGGTGTTGTGGATGCGAATTACGACCAAATCGTCGCATATTCTTCTCCAGACTACGTCTCCAGGGTTTGTGACGGGTTCCTTGCTCTAAGCGCATCTCTATTTGCTTCTCAATTTTCAATTTGGTTTTGTTTTTCTTTTCTTCTAATTACTTACTTGTCGTTTTCTTTTGTTGCTTTAGGTTTGTGGAGGAGGGTCCTACGATTTATGGCAGGTTTTGTTCTAAACTGCATCAAGTTGCTTTTTTTTTTTCATAATGAAATTGTTCACGTGATTTACTTGTTGCTCTGTTATTTCAGGTTATGGTTTTATCGATGAGCGTGATGTCTCAAGGAGACAAGGACACGCTTCGCTTCTTCTAACGTCTTCAAGGGTTTTGTTCATCCTCTCTTAACTCCTTTTATTTACTATCTGTTTTTCCTAATTACATGTGATTTAGTTGTTGCTTGGTTATTTCAGGTTATGTATGGTTGATGCTTTTATCGATGGGGGTGATGTCTCAAGGAGACAAGGACACGCTTCGCTTCTTCTCTGTGCTATTGTTCTTAACTCTTCTTTTACTCTTTGTTTTTCCTAATTACATGTGATTTACTTGTTGTTTTTGTTTTGTTTTGTTGATTTAGGTGTGTGGAGAAGGATCCTACAATGGCTCAATGATGGCTTTGACTGATCGTTGTCACTCGAATTCATGTTGCTCTTTTAAGGTTTTGTTTCTGAATTGAATATTTTTATTATGTTCAAGAGGAGACGAGGACACGCTTCGCTTCTTTCTATGCTAAAGTCTTCAAGAGTTTTGTTCTTCCTCTTAATACTTCTTTTATTTACTGCTCTCTGTTTTTTTTTTTTGTTTTTTGGTTCCTTACACTGCTTTATTTTTCTTCGTCTTGCAGATGTTTTGGAAGCTAATAATTAATTATGATCGGATCATTGCATACTCTTCTCCTGGGTACGTCTTCAAGCTTTCTCACGGGTTTTGTTAACATGTGATCATCTTTTTGGTTTTCATAGTTGTTTCACTTCACTCTATCGTTTTTGGTTTCATTTCACTCAGGTGTGGCTTCTCATGGCTATGTTTCAGATGGCTGGAGGAGAGGTGTCTGATCTACACTTTGCTAAATTTGGTGTCTGATCTATACTTTGCTAAATTGGTACTCTCTCAATTGCATCTGTAGCTTTTTAATTATTGTGTTTATGTGTCGCTCTGTTAATTTTCTTCTTCTTCTTTCACGAGTCTCTCACTTTATTTTGTTTTATTTGTCTTGCAGGTCTTTTGGAAGCGAATCTATGATGATCCGATCATCGCTCCCCCTTGGCTTCTGAATTCTCACTCCTCCTCCTACGGATTGAGTCAGAAATTTTATTGCATTACTTAAAGAAGAAGTAGTAGAATCAATGTCTTCAGAGAACCTCTGTGTGAACATGTGATGATGATATTCAATATTTCCTGATATTGCTCTCTCTGTTTCAGGTTGGTGTGCCGGTTTATGCAGCAGAGACTGATGTTAAAACCTGCAGATCTATCGGTAAAGCATGGCCTAAACAAAAAAAAAAGAAGCTAAAAAAGGAGTTGTGTAGATGCTGTTATCATGGATACTGCAGGAAGGCTTCAGGTAACCTTTCGTCTTCCAAAGTCATTGTTGTCTCGTAAATCCATTCCAGCTTTGTTCATGAATTTGACTCTTTGTGACAGATAGATAAAGGGCATGATGGACAGACTAAAAGACAGTAAGGAAGTTTAAGTGTTACTAGTTGTTGATGCCAATGACTACCTGGACAAGAAGCTGATGCAGGTACGCTGTTTCTATTCTATATTTTTCTAGAAGAAGATATTCGAAACATCCTGTAAATGAATTAGTTTCAGAGCCGGACCTATATTAGCCCATAAACATTTTTTTTTTCTTTCCAATATTACTTTTAGGCTGATGGTGAAGTTCATGTTTACTGGAAAGGAGCCTCTGAACTTGTCCTGACATCATGCAGAAGCTACATCGACGAAGATGGTAATGTGGCACTAATGACTGAAGACAAGGTTTGTGAAAAGTCTAATTTATTAACTCTTTGAAAGCGGGTGTACCTGTATGAATCTGTGATATTATACATTTCGGGTTGTCTAGCCCAATCCAATTTCTTTGATGTTCCCAGGTTTTGTTCTTGAAGAATGGAATTGAATAGATGGCTGGAAGAACTTTTTGCACTGGCGTTTAGAACATTTGAGGCTGAAAAGGCCCCAACAGGCGCAGAGCTCTCAAAGTTGGTACTCCCAGAGGATGACATTATTTTACTAGCCATACTAGGGGCATAAAGGTGAGGATCGATTTGGTTTATGCTTTTATGCTTTTTCCGGGGATTAGTCAAATATACAATTTGTAGTTATTGTGGCTCTCTTCCTTTTGAGATCACTTTTCCCGTTTCACATTGCATAGTACTCCACTTTTAGACACATGTTTTGTAGATCAGACAACAACCAGTATATCATGTCCTGCAATATTCTTGGTAGTGTTTCTTATCGACATGTTTGAAATGGGCACATGATCCATGTAGACCAGGTGTCAAAGATTCAGTTCAGCTGTGTGAAAATGCTGGTGTCAAGGTACTTCTTTTGTTCGACTATAGTTCTTTTTTTTAAAGGCCAGAGAGGCCAATGACGAAAATTTATTGTTTAGCTTGTTAATAACACTTAATGATATATGTTGATGTTCAGGTCCGTATGGTGATTGGTGACAATATCCAATTTTGTAGGAACAGAGTGGCTAAGGAGAGTTCGGACATCATCATCTTGGATGACAACTTTGCTTCAGTTGTCAAGGTTTGCTCAAATTGCGGACACCATGTGGAGAAAGTTGCTGATTCAGGTAAAAATTCAGTGAATAGCTTTTTGATTATTTGAAATCACCCCCTAGTATATATTTTAATAAAAATTTGAAATATAAATCTCTCAAGCTATCTATCAAGTGAGTGTATTCTTAACAGTCAATTTCCGAGAGATAAGCATACACGTCCTGGAACATGAACTTCCTGCACACGCCACCAGAGTGAAGAACTCAATTATCTTCAACGCCTTTGTTCTCTGCCAAGTGAGTTAATTTAAATCAGAGTCTTTTTTTGTTTTTTTACCGTATATACAACCAGAATGTCAAGAGTGTATAATGTTAATCAAACTTTTTGTTAACAGGCTTTCAACGAGTTCAAATGCTCGTAAACCAGACGAGAAGAGCATCTTCAAAGGTGTGATCAAGAATCGTCTCTTCATGGGTAAAATAGCCATAACTCTTGTCCTCCAGGTAAATAGTAACTTCATAGACCCTTGTTCCTTCCACATTAAATCAAAACCGCCTTGTATTCGTTTGTCAAGCAATCATTGTTGGGTTCCTCGGTTAATTCGCTTTGACAACTAAACTTGACTGGAAACAATGGCGTAGTCACTTTTATTATGTATTGTTTTGATTTATTCATGGTGGATACATATCTTATATATATGTGCAATGTTTGTTGAAAACATAACTAACGTCTTAGTTGAACCTTTGTAATTTGACCAGTTGGCCTCTTGATTTGGTCGGGAAATTCATTCCGGTGCCGGCAGCTCCTATAAGCAACAGACTCTCAGTACTAAAATGCTGGGGCAAGAAGAAAAAGTCTTCTAAAGAACGTAATGTAACTTACTTTTGCTTTTTAAGGCTGGTCAATCAGAAGTCAACCTTCAACTTTCTGCTTCATAGCAAGATTTGAAGGTCTGATTGCTAACTAATGTTTTGCTGCATCTTTTTGGTTTCTACTACTCCCTTGTCTTGTTTTTGTCTTTCTGATATGACATCCGTTTTTTGCAGGATCATATGCGGAGAGCCTGTGATGTGTGCTTTGCTGAGGTCACTCGAGTCAGATTCAATTCTCCTCATCCATAAGTTGTGAGTCTAATTCAGCCCCTTTAAAGTTTATCATTGGTTAAACTGACTAATATCTTCGTCTTTTTTTTTGAATGGATTTTGTTGTTGCTTCTTCCTTCTCTAGATGAAGCAATCTTACACAACGATGGTCAAATCCTTTTCTGGAGATTGGATTGGGGTTTGTTTCTGGAGTCCAGAGAGACGACGAAAATATCTATGATATAGTTAATCATCTGGAGAGCATTGGGTGAGATATATTTCTCCACCTTTTTAATTTCTTTAAATCTGTCTTGTTATGTTTCGTTACTAACGAGTTTGTCTAATGTTAGGTTTTAACAAGAAAAGCCAAGAATCAGTCGACGTGGAAAGGTTTTGCACGCAGCTTTGAAGGTGCTTCAAGTGAGTTTTTCTTCGTTTCTCTTTAAAGTTGTTGTTTAAATTAAGACTTGTAAGTTAACTATATGGTTTTAATGTAATTCTACATACGTGCAGGTTGATTGAAGAATTTAGAAGACTTAAGAAGACTGCTTAAGGTAAGTTAACTTTGTTCTTCTCTCTTTCTTCTTTTCACTTGGATTTTCAGACTTACTAACCAGTACTAACTAGCTTACACAGACATCTTCAGTGATCCTAATGGAAGAATTCTGAGGTTTGTGTTACTTGCTCTTAGAAGTTGGTTTTTATAATATTTGGTCTCACTTGACTTCTTCTGATTCTTGGATGGCTTTTATTTTGGTCCCATCATCTGCTTCATGGCAACATTTCAAGGTCTGATATACAAGTAATGTTTTGCTCCAACATTTTGGTTTCTGCTCCCTTGTCTTGTTTTTCATATGGAAATCCACTTTTCAGGGTCATATGCGGAGAGCTGGTGATGTGTACTTTGCTGAGGTCACTAGAGACTGTGACGGTACGTTAATTTTCACTTTCTCATGCATACTTTCTTAGCTATACCAGAATCATCCTTTTTAAGCTTTGAGCAGTGTTTTGTTTGGCACATTATACTTGTTTCTTGACTATTTTTAATCATATGATCAGGAACTTATGGTATCGTCGACTACACCAATTATGATGACATGAAGAATGTGTTTAGTTAAATCTATTCTTCTCTCTTGCTTCTTTTCACTTGGGTTTTGAGAATTACTAAGTTACTTATACAGAGACAGCTTCAGTGATCTTAATGGAAGTTACAAGTTATCCTGGAATTATGGACTCCACTCTTATCATTAGCACTTATTTCAGGCTTTGGGCTGTGAATTCAGACTTGGAAATTAATAATGGTTCTTCCAGTTCTGTATATGTGCAGATCGGAGATGGTTTGAAGAAATGAAGAAGATTCTATAGGAAGCTGGTGATGTTCGTGAATCTCCCATCATCTCCTCGATTGACAACTAATGTTTTTGCTGGAACATTTTGGTTTCTATTCCCTTGTCTTGTTTTTTTCTTTCTGATATGAAATCCATTTTTTTTGCAGGATCATTTGTGGAGAGCTGGTGATGTCTTATTTAATCTGCTGAGGTCACTCGAGACAGGTTGTGAGTCTTCCTCCTTGTCCACTTCAAATTCTCCCCATCCATAGCTTAATTCAGTCCCGTTAAAGTTTATTCTTCGTTAAACTGACTAATATCTTCTTCTTCTTTTTTTTTGATGGATTTTGTTGTTGCTTCTCCCTTCTCTAAATGATTCAGTCTTACACAACAATGGTCAAATCCTATTCTGTAGATTGGATTGGGGTTTGTTTCTGGAGTCCTGAGAGACGACGACAATATTGGGTGAGATACGTTTCTCCACCTTTTTAATTCTCTTTAAAACTCTCTTGTTATGTTTGGTAAGTAACGAGTTTGGTCTAGTTTTAGGTTTTAACAAGAAGAGCTAACAATCAGTATACGTGCAAAAAGGTCTTGCCTGCAGCTTTGAAGGAGCTACAAGTGAGTTTTTTTCGTTTCTCTTTTAAGTTATTGATTCAGCCTTGATAATTTAACTGTATGGTTTTAATCTAATTCTGTATATGTGCAGATCAGAGAGATGGATTGAAGAATGAAGTAGAAGCCTCAAGTCTGCTTTAGGTAAGTTAATTCTGTTCTTCTCTCTTTCTTCTTTGCACTTGGATTTTCAGATTTACTAACTAATACTAACCAGCATACATTACACACACATGGACGATAATTTAAACTTTCTTATGCATACATTCTTACTCTTCCCTTTTTTAGCTTTGAGCAGTGTTTTTTTAAATTATATGATCAGGAACCCATGGTGTCGTCGACAACAACACCAGTTATGATGACATGAAGTATGCTTTGTTTGCTGGTAAATAATGACTATGCTTTCCCCTTTTTCACAATTCATTAAGCACGAGTATTAAAATCTATGCTATATTTTTGTCACCAGAGGCTCATCCATTGGACTCACATACATCATTTGTGTGATTTCATTCTCTTGTGCACACTGTCCGTTTTAACAATGAGAAATGCCCTAGACCAATGTGCTATACAAGTGAGTCCTTCCTTGCAACAGTGTTTTCTATCTTCTACTGTATATGCTTCCTGTCGTGGTCCAACAACTTTCTGCTTTTTTTAGGGCCTACGGAAGTGAAAAGGAAGACACCCCAAATTGTGATGTCCCCGAATTTGAGATTCTATAGGAAGCTCGTGATGTGTGCTTCATGGCAAGATTTGAAGGTCTGATTGCCAACTAATGATTTGCTGCAACATTTTGGTTTCTACTCTCTTGTCTTGTTTTTGATATGAACTCCATTTTGTTTGCAGGATCATATGCGGGGAGATGGTGATGTGTGCTTTGCTGAGGTCACTCGAGTCAGATTCAATTCTCTTTCTTGCTTCTTTTCACTTTCAATTATTATTCATTACCGCTTGGTTATGAGTGATCTTCTTTTCTTGTTCTTGTTACAGGTGCATCCGTATTATATGTAGCTAGCTACTGGGATTAAGAACTCTAAACAAGAAGCTATCATGGTTCTTGGACGAGGGAGGGAGGTGAAGGCACAATTCAAATTCTTGAATCTTGTTGCCATCTATGCTCTACCGTTACATAGGTAACTCCCATTATATACTTTTCTTTTAAGTTGTGTTTTGATTTACTACCCACATGATTACGGATTGCTCTCGGTTCATCTTATGCTTTTGCTCTCTCTCTCTCTCTATCCACGACTCTTCAGCTCTTCATATTTGGGTCTGTTTTTGTAAGCACTTAATTCTTCTTTTAGTGTTTCTTAGTAGTTCTCACCGTTTGTTAAATTTAATTGGTTATCTCACTCTTACGTCTTGAAGCTAATGTTAAAAAATTTGTGCTTATCACTCACTGTTTGGTCTTTTAAATTCTTGATGCAGGTATATCGTCGTTAGAATTCATCCCTCTGGCTTTTGGTAGCTTCAAGAATTGCGATGGTAAGTGGTAAGAAGGTTATTATTGTACTGCTACTTGACAATCCTCAGGTCTAGTTAAATTGTTAATGTTTTAGCACCATGTTTACAGATCTTAGTACCTATTACTATGATATGATCTTGTTTCTCACTCTTTTCTTTACAGAGAGCTTGAAGGAATGAGATTATGATGAGATCTTTTTTTGCTCTCTTAACAGCAAACACAAATTTTGGATCGTGCGGAGTTGCTGGCAAGCATGTCAATGTCGATTCTCAGGTATGGTTTCAGTGTTTTAACATCATGTTCTTGTTTTTGTTAAGATTTCCTTATGTCAGGTTTTGCATCATCCGCTTGGTTATGATTGATCTTATGCTTTTTGTATTTCGTTTCTCTCTTTCAGAAAAGCTTGAAGGAGTGATATTACGATGAGTTCTTTTTTTGCTCTCTCAACAACTAAAACAAATTGTGGAAGCTTCAGGAATTGCTGGTAAGCATGTCAATGTCGATTCTCAGGTTTGGTTTATTCAGTTTTTTTAACATCACGTTCTAGTTTTTTTGCTTGATTGATCTTATCTCAGTATTTTGCAGGATCTTACTTTTTTTGTTTGCAAAGAGACCTGTGATAGCATATCACGCGAAGACGCACACACTAGTTTCGTCTCTTCTGTGGTATTTGATCTTCTACTGTATGTTTTTTTTTTTTTTTAATTTTTCTTCTGAGTTTTCACCGTTTGATAAATTAATTGGTATGTCAATCTTATCTCCTGAAGCTAATGTTAAAATTTTGTACTTAACTGTTTGGTCCTTTAAATTCTTGATGCAGGTTTATCGCTAGAATTCATCCCTCTGGCTTATGGTAGCTTCAAGAATTGCGATGGTAAGTGGTAAGAAGGCTATTGTGCTGCCTACTCGACAATCCTCAGCCTCAGGTATAGTTAAATTTTTTAATGCTTTAGCATCATGTTTACAGTTCTTAGTAAGCTATTATTTTGATTATGTATGTTGTGATTTGATCTTGTTTCTCACTCTCTCTCTCTCTCTTACAGAAAAGCTTGAAGGAAGGAGATTATGATGGGATATGTTTTGCTCTCCAGACAACAAAAACAAAATGTTGAATCGTGATGTGTTGCTTATGGTAAGCTATCATGGTTATTGTACTGCTACTTGACAATCCTCAGGTATAGTTAATTTGTTAATGTTTACAGATCTTAGTAGCTATTGTTATGATTTGATCTTATTTCTCACTCTTTTTCTTACAGAAAAGCTTGAAGGAAGGAGAATATGATGGGATCTTTTTTGCTGTCTAGACAACAAACACAAATTGTGGAATCGTGAGGAGTTGCTAGCAAGCATGTCAATGTCGATTCTTAGGTATGGTTTATTTTCAGTTTTTCAAACATCACGCCCTAGTTTTTTTGCATGATTGATCCTATCTCAGTATTTTGCAGCATCTCACTGTTTTCGTTTGCAATGGGACCTGTGATAGCATATCACACGAAGACGCTCACACAAGTTTCGTCTTTTCTGTGATATTTGATCTTCTACTGTAAGTGCTTCTTTTAGGTTTCTTTTGAGTTCTCACCGTTAAATTTAATTGGTTATCTCACTCTTATGTCCTGAAGCTAATGTTAAAATTTTGTGCTTATCACTCACTGTTTGGTCCTTTAAATTCTTGATGCAGTTATATTGTTCAAATTCATCGCTCTGGCTTATGGTAGCTTCAAGAGTTGCGTTGGAAAGTGGTAAGAAAGTTATTGTACTGCTAAATGACAATCCTCAGGTATAGTTAAATTGTTAATGTTTTAGCACAATGTTTACAGATCTTAGCACAATGTTGATCCTACTCTCATATGCTTGTGATTGTGGTTTTACTCGTGTGAATTGCTCCCGTCTTTGTTACTTCTATGTTACCTCCTTGGTGGTTTTTCTGATCTAAAGTGCTCCCTTCTTTGTTATTTCTTATGTGTTTGATCCTACTCTCATATGCTTGTGATACTGGTTTTTCTTATGTGAAGTGGTCCTTCTTTATGGGTAGGATAATTTTTCATCGACTTTCTTCTATTTCTATGTTATTTCTTATGTGTTTGATCCTACTCTCATATGCTTGTGATTGGTGGGTTTTCTCTTTTCCTTGGAGATATGATCAGTTTAGCTTCCCCTTTTCTCTTTTTGTCTTTCTGCATTTTTCTATGGTTTCAATGCTAATCACTTCTGTTTGGGATTGTGTTTTCCATATTTTTGCATCAATCACTCCTCTCTGTTTCTCTGTTGTCTGTCTACACACATTCATACGATATGTCCTCAGTGTGTCTTTTTGTGTTTTTAATATTTTTGCATCAATCACTCCACTCTGTTGTTTCTCTGCTGTCTATCTACACACATTCATATGATAGGTGTTCTTAAAAATAACATGTGGTTGAAGACATTGTTGGAGGGAAGGATGGCTTGAGTGAGTAATATCGTGTTTCAGGTTAATTCGCATCTCTACACCTTTCTGCTATTTAATTTTGATTGGCTTGAGTGAGTAATATTGTGATCTTTCCTCTGTGTGTCTTATTGCGTTTTCTAGATTTTATACATCAACTTCTCTCTGTTTCTCTTTCCCTTTTCTCTTTTAAATATTCTGCATTTTTCTATGGTTTAAATGCTAATCAATTCTGTTTGGGATTGTGTGTTTTGTATTTCTACGTGAATTCATTGTCTGCGTATAGGAATTTGGTTGATGCAAGTAGAAGATCTGTTTGAATTCTTAATTCCTGTTGTTAATTCAGGTGTCATGAGCTTCTTTTTCCTGGGGTTTGTTTGTGGTTGTTAGTTGTTACGCCTCTTTTTTAATGGGTATTCAAGAGAAGTAAGCTTTGGGTTCCTCACTGGTTGCATAAAGCTTTGGGTTCATCGATTACTATACTCCGATCCTTTGCACTCCGATCCTTTTAAATGAATTTGTACTTAATTACTGTCCTTTTCATGATGGATGTCTCTACCAAAGTGGTTTTTTGCATTGAACAACCTCAAGTCTGAGCTTCTCTTAAGCAGAAAGCTAGACATGTTGTTAATCAGGAATTTGTTCATCTTTCCTTCTTGGATCTTCTGCAATATGTTGATTCATACTTCAAGGATCTTCTGCAATATGTTGATTCATACTTCCTGTATTTTGAAGTGTGTTTAGCCTCATGAGCTTTTTTAACTATGGGACTATGATAGTGGGGAGTTTCACATGATTGGAACTTCTCATTGGGTGTTATTTGCATTTCTGCGTATGCCTGATTCTTTGGTACTGTTGTGCTTGTGCATTAATTAATATAATGTAAAATTTGTGATAGTGTCTTAGAATGTACATGTTGTTTGTGTTCTTCCTAAGAACATTCTCTATGTTTGAATATCTATCGTCTTTGGCGTACGTATAGAGACCAACCAACGAATTGTTCAGATGATAATTTCTAATTTTGTGTAGGAAAAATGTTCTTTTTTTAAGTTTTTTAAGATCCATCTTACTTACTCCATGGGATCTCTTTTTTTCTGCGAGCCGAATACTCAACAAATTAAAGAGGTCTTCTCTTTCCTCAAACCTGACCCGGAAAGCAATATCATCTCTCAAATAAAATCCTCTCTCTCTCTCCGTGGCTTTGAAGATCTTCTACCCATTCGCCGGTCGTCTCGTCAAGATCGAGAACCAAGATGACGCAACGGTATCGTTTTAGGTGGACTGTGATGGTTCGTTCAGGGTGACAAAGGCCTAAACATTTTTGATATTGTGATGATGGTTCAGGTGTCAAAAGGCCTAAACGTAAAAGAGTTTTTCTTCCAGATTTGATTGTGAAAAAGGCTAAACATTTTTGACATTTGTCTAGTTGGGCCGACAACAGTAACAAAATTGAAAAGCAAAATAGCAAAGAATCGAAAGATTAATAATAAATATGAGAAAAGAAAGGAAATATCAAATAAAGATTCTAGAAGACTAGTACGAAAAATGGAAAAAGGAAAATTGGAAGGTTAAAATAAGGAATACCTAGTAGGTTATTAATTTTAACGGTACAAAAAAATAGACCGACATATGATATGACGCTCCACTTCAACACTTATATAAGTTTTAACATCTCATCGTCACATCATCCTATCTTTTTGTTTTTGTTCTCCTTCGTTAGTCGTCTAGGGTTTCTGATCGAAGTTGTTGTGTGATAATAATTCTTGTAAACCCGACGGGTCTCTGATGTTTGTTTGTTTCCAACTCGATCTCAACACCTCTCGTTCCGACTAGTGAAAGCTTCTTCTTCTTCTAGGGTTTGCCTGCCGTTTGGGTTTCCTCGTCAGTAGTAGCTTTTTAATTATTTTCATGTATTCCCTCTGTTATATATCTATCTTCTTCTTCACGAACGAGACTCTTGATTTGTTAATTCTTTTGTTCGTCTTGCAGGTTTATTCAATCTACGTTGATCCGTTCCGATCCGATCCGATCATCACCGATCGTTCTAGGGTTTGGTCTCTTCTTTGTTTTTTTTCTAATTACATGTTGTTGTTTTTTTTTTGTTGCTTTAGGTTTTTGTGGAGGAGGCTTCTACGATTGATCGGTGATGGCTTCTAGGGTTTGTTTTCTAAATTGCATCAAGTTAGCTTTTTTTTTCATAATGAAATTGTTCACGTGATTTTCTCTGTTATTTCAGGTTATGGTTGATGCTTTTATGGATGACGGTGATGTCTCAAGGACACGCTTCGCTTCGTCTCTGTGCTTCAAGGGTTTTGTTCTTCCTCTTAACTCTTTTTCTTTTTATTTACTCTCTGTTTTTCCTTAATTACATGTTATTTACTTGTTTCTCTGTTATTTCAGGATATGGCTGATCCTTTTATCGTCAAGTAGACAAGGACAGGCTTCGCTTCTTCTAACGTCTTCTAGGTTTTGTTCCTTCCTCCTCTTAACTCTTCTTTTACACTCTGTTTTTTTTTTTTTTTTTCTTATGAATTTGTTCATGTGATTTAGTTGTTGCTCTGTTATTTTTCAGGTTGTGGTTGATGAGTTTATTGATGAGGGTGATGTCTCAAGGAGACAAGGATACGTTTCGCTTATTCTCTGTGCTAACACGTCTTCAAGGGTTTTGTTCTTGCTCTTAACTCTTCTTTTACACTCTGTTCTTCCTTAATTACATGTGATAGATTTTACTTGTTGTTGTTTTTGTTTTGTTGGTTCAGGTGGTGTGGAGAAGGATCCTACAAATTAATTGTTCAGTGACTGATCGAATTCATGTTAAGGTTTGGTTTCTTAATTTGCTTCTTTTCTATGCTAAAGTAAAGTCTACAAGAAGTGTTTTGTTCTTCGTCTTGCAGGTGTTTTGGAAGCTTACATGTTACTCCTGGGCTGGAGAAGAAGACCCGAGAGATGTTTCTTGGCGGATTTGTTTTGTGTAATGAAGCCCAATAACAACCATTTCAGCCCAATAAACAACAATTTCAGCCCAGTAAACAACAATTTCAGCCCTGGTAAATTATTCGTCTTTTTTTTTTTTTTTTTAAATAATAATAAAAATTTTAATGGTTTTTCTTTTGGAGAAGAAGAAGAAGAGAGATAGAGTGGAGACGATTCGCAATCGTACGGAGCTAGAAGAGCCCTTAGAGAGGCGAGAGGATCATCATGGCGTCTCTCCGGCGATAGATTGAGTGGAGGGGATCATCATCTCATCGGAGATTTGGGTGGTGTGGATTCGTTTTTTTTAATTATTCTGGCAAGTAACGGTGGTGGTGGTGGGAGTGATTTGAAATTCCTAGTTTCAGACAACTGGCGAGAGCCCAAAGCGGTAGAGGTTTGGGACCAATTTACTGATTCCATGTTCTGATATTAGCATCTTCGTTTATAAAATCATGTTTGAAGTAATTATTGATTGAGCTTTGGTTGCTTGCTTGGTCCATCCCATGATGAGAATTATATGATGTTCTTTCTTCTTTTTTTTTTTGCAATTGCAGGGGTGATGTGAGGATATATGGAAATTTCTACAACATTCATATGTCTGTTCACTCTACACTACATGTTTACTGCAGGAAGGCTTCAGGTAATCTTTCGTCTTTTAAAGTCATTGTTGTATCATCAAATCTATTTGCAGCTTTATTCATGAAATTGACTCTTTGTGACAGATAGATAAAAGGTATGCTGGACAAACTAAAAGACAGTGAGGAAGTTTCTGAATCCAACAGAAGTGTTACTAATACTAGTTGTTGATGCCATGACTACTTGGACAAGAACCTGCTTTGGAAAGCCGATTTAACTGGTAGGACGTGTAGAGCAGATCGAGTGGCTTGACGAATTCTAGGAATGCGAGATGTGCTTTCATTTGTAAAAGTCGTAAGTTCTTTCTTAGTAAAATTACTCTCAAAAGGTTATCTTTCCCTTCCCTTCCCTTCCCGTCTCTCTAATTCTTCTTCCTTTGTCTTTATAGATGCGTCAAGAAGATGTTGTAGGTCTACAGAAGAAGATAATGAGTGCAAAGTTCTGACGTTAACGATTTCCCAGAGCATAAACGTGCTGGTGCGAAAATGGGATGGGTTCGATGACACGAGTTCTTGGAATTTGGAGGAAACTGAGTCCAGCACAAAGCGGAAACAAATCTTTTAGTCATAGAAGCAGCAATGATTGAAGTGATGACACCAGGTATTTTCTCTGTTCCTTTCTTCCATTCCATTGAACAGACAAATACCATTTCATAAACTCGTTTTTGGTTGTCTTATTCTTGGTTTTAAATATGTTGGACAGAGAAAACGCAGAACTGCAGGGAGGCTTCGCTTCAGGTAATTTTTCATCTTTGAGAGTCATTGTATCGTAAATATATTGCACCTTTAGTCATGAAACTGAATCTTATCTTCTGTTTATCATCCACGTCTACCATGTGAAGATATATGGTGAACTGACACCTTCAAGCGAAGCAGATCTAGAGGTAGGTAGTTATTTCGGTTCATTATTTCTATATATCTTATATCAATGTTGCACAACTACTTCATCTTCGGTAATTGTTTGTCTCTGACTAATGCTTTGTGAATTTTTTTGCTCTAATAGGGAGACAAGCTTGAGATTATGATACTTAAGGCTGACGGCATCAAGACTGAACTCATGGACTTGAGGAAAAGCTCCTTTCGTGCATTAATTAGCCAACCATGTCCTTCTGGTTTGTTATTTTCACTTCAACAATAGGCTTCCTGAGTTGTAGGACTCCTATGAACTGCTGTTGGGTGAAACAGGAACTCAGGCACTAGCCTACCAAAACCGTTCTTCCTACTGCCAGTTTGTATCCGTCTCAATTCTAACTTTTATTTTTCTTCTGTTTTATGTTGCAGCCATTATATTTGTGGACAGCTTATCCCAGTTCCCCCATCCATGTGGTCTCCATAACCCTTTCAAATCTCCAGAGAGGTATGGTTATACTTGAGGCTTGGTCATTTTTATCCATCTCTTCTCGTTGTGTTATTATTTCTATGTTTTGTTTTATTTATGAAGTTACTAAACTTATGGTCGTGTTTTTTTACAGATCACTTGTCATTTTAGCTGAACAGGTACTGATTTATTTTTAAATTCCAAATGTGAGCGCTTGAGTTGCTCGTTGCTTTTCATTGCTCTTTACTAGATAACAGTTCATGCGTTGGGAATGTTTGTTCACGTGATATGTTTCTCTGTTATTTCAGGTTATGGTTGGTCCTTTTATCGATGAGGGTGATGTCTCAAGGAGACAAGGACACGCTTTGCTTCTTCTCTGTCCTAACGTCTTCAAGGGTTTTGTTCTTCCTCTTAACACTTCTTATATTTACTCTCTGTTTTTCCTAATTACATGTGATTTACTTGTTTCTCTGTTATTTCAGGTCTTAGTACCTGTACCACCAAATTCAAAGGCAAAAGTTTCCATTTTCTTTACTGGTATTGTATTGCACGAACTAAAAGATAGTGAGGAAATTTCTGAATCCAACAGAAGTATTACTAGTTGTTGATGGGTTTGATGGAAACAGTTCTTCTATGTGCTAAGGTCTTAAGGGGTTTTGTTCTTCCTCTTAACACTTCTTTTACTCTCTGTTTTTTGTTCTTTTACATTCTTTTCGTCTTTGTCTTGCAGGTGTTTTGGAAGCGAATTATGATATGATCAGGTCACTGCATATTCTTCTCCATGCTTTCTCACAGGTTCCTTGCTTTGAACAATCTCTATTTGCCTTATGAATTTTCACTTTGGTTCGGTGTATTTTTCTTCTAATTCCATGTTACTTACTTATCGTTTTTTGTTTTGTTGGCTCACATTTGTGGAGAAGGATCCTAATTAGTGTCTGTGACAGTGAGTGTTTTGATGGACACGCTAGCTTCTTCTTTGTGCTAATTAATGTCTCTTGACAAGGGTTTTTTCTTCCTCTTTCAACACTTCTTAACGCTCCTTTCTTCTTCGTCTTGCAGGTGTTGCGGAAGGGAACTATTATCGGATCATCACGTATTCCTCTCCAGGCTACAGGTTCCTTGATCTAAACGCATCTCTATTTGATTCTGGATTTTTTGCTTTGGTTCGGTAATATTATTTTTTTCTAATTACATATTAATTACTTGTCGTTTTTTTGTTTTGTTGGTTCAGATTCGTGGATGGCTTTGACGGATCGTTGTCACTCTGATGATTCATGTTATTCTTCTAGGGTTTGGTTTCTAAATACATGGGTTGCTTTTTATCTTGTGATATTCTTCTAAACACGAAGTCGCATCTCTGATTATTATTTCAACCTACTACACTTAGCTAGCTTTTTATGATCATTGAAAACGGTCTTTCTGTTTATTTTATTTTTTTTAGGTTTTGGATGATGCTTTTATCGATGAGAGTGATGGCTTCGTCTCTTTGCTAACCGTCTTCAAGGGTTTTGTTCTTCCTTTTTACTTTCTGTCTTTTTTATTGCTGTTGTTGTTTTGTTCCTTACGTTTCTTTGTTCGTATTGCAGATGCTGTGGAAGCGAATTATGATCAGATCATCCCGCAAGCTTCTCTAGGCCTACGTCTTCAATCCTTCTCACGGGTTCCTTGCTCTAAAGTCTAAACGCGTCTCTGTTTTTTGTTCCTTACTCTACGTCTTCAAGGTTTTTGTTCTTCCTCTTAGCACTTCTTTTACTCTCTGTTTTTTGTTCTATACATTCTTTTCGTCTTCGTCGTGCAGGTTATTTGGAAGCGAGTTATGATATGATCAGGTCACTGCATATTCTTCTCCATGCTTTCTCACAGGTTCCTTGCTATCTCTATTTGCCTTATGAATTTTCACTTTGGTTCGGTGTTTTTTTCTTCTAATTACATGTACTTATCGTTTTTTGTTTTGTTGGCTCACATTTGTGGAGGATCCTACCAACCATTGTCACTCTAATTCAGGTTATTATTCTTCTAGAGTTTTGTTTATCAAATTGAATCATTGAAGGCTTATTATTATGTTCATGGGATTTTTACCTCTTCGCTATGTTTTTTCAGGTTGTGGAGTATCGGTCGGTGATGCTTTTGATGTATCCTTTTTGTCTACTATGTGCTAACTAGTGTCATGGGTCTGCTAATATTTTTAAGTTGTTTTCTTTGTGTGCTAAATCTGCTAATAAATGTTTTTTTTTTTCAAGTCTCTTAGATGGTACGCTTATGTCTGAGCTCCTCTTATGCACAAGGCTAGTTGGACATGTGGTTTATACAGGTTTTTGGTCTCTTTCCCGTTGGTATTTTCTCTATTTATATATCTCTCTCATGTTGCATCTATTCCCACTGTTTGATCATAGATAGTCGAAGTTCTATCAGAGAAAAGCGTCGGGTTACCTACTTGTCTCTTTCCACTTTTTCTTTGTAAATAGTCTATGTATCTCTCATGCTGCATCTATTCCAATCGATTTTGTTCTTTTTAACTAGTTTTTGTATCCATTGTCTTTTATGTCTCTTTGGTGGTATGCTTTAAGTCTGAGCTTTTCTGATGCACTAGGTGGTCTGTTCGTTCAGGTTCTTGTTCTCTTTCTCTTTTGGGATCTGTCAGCTATCTCTTTAATTTGTTTATATAAACTAGATTTTGATGCACTAGGTGGTCTGTTCGTTCAGGTTCTTGTTCTCTTTCTCTTTGGGATCTGTCAGCTATCTCTTTAATTTGTTTATATAAACTAGATTTTGAATTTTGGCTTCCTGAGTTTTTGATTGTGCCACTAGGCAGTCTTCATCATCATTTGGAATTATTATTGAATGTTTCAGGTTCGTTTTAGTTGATGAGATTCTTAGTGACGCTGGCATCTAGGCAACCTAAGACCATGTCTTTTGTTACTGATTGGTCTCTTTCCTCTTTTTCTTTGTTTTTGTATTTATCATGCTGGATTTGTTCCTAGTGTTATATGATCTTATCCCTATAATGCTGCATTTGTTCCTAGTGTTTGATCTTATTGCTATATGCTTTTTATTTGAATTGATCAGGTTTTTCTGTTACCTCTTTGGTGGTTTCGTCTCTTTCTTTATTTTATAATCTGTAGCCTAAATTCAATCACTTATGCTTAGAATTGTGGTTTCTCTTTCTACATAAAAGTCATTATATTCGTTTAGGAATTTGGATCATGGAAGTGGAAGTTTTGTTTCGATCTCTGTTTGCCTAAATGTCCTATGTTTCTGTTCGCCAAAATGTCCTAGTGTTTGATCCTGACTCATATTCTTGTTATGATGGTTTGTTTTAATGTAAAGTGCTCCCTTCTTTACAGGTATGTTGAGGGTGCAAAGGAGGCAAGTTCTATTTTGATGTAGTTTCATCTACAAGTCTTGTTTGTTACCTTCTTGGTAGTCTCTTCTCGTTTCCTTGGAGATGTAATCAGTTTTTCTTCCCTTTTCTCTTTCTGACTTTCTTACATGATCTGCATTTTTTTCTTCTATGTTTCGTTCCCAGAGCTTTGGACTGTGACAGTGGGTAGTTTCACATGATTGGTACTTGTTATTGGAACTACAATGTTCCACATCTGCCTAGTGATGATGGCTTTTCTTTTTATGTTTTGGCTACCTTTATATTTCATGGAGATGTCATCAGGATTTGTTTTTGCCTTCCTGATTTTGCATTCTGCATCTTTTCTGTGGTTTAAATGCTATCACCTGCTTGAGTCATTATCTTTATGCATAGGAGTTTGGATGTTGCAAAGGCAGATTTCTGTTTGGATATATATATATGCATCATGACTCATGAGTTTGTGAGGTGGCTTTTCTATGTTTTGTTACATCCTATAGTATTTTTACTTGGCCTTTTTTTTTGTAGATTGTGTGGTGGATAATGCTACGATATTTCTTAATTGTATTTTTTCTTAATAATTAAAAAAAAATCTCTATGAATTGATAATTATTAATTCTGCTAAGAAATATTAGTTTATAAATAAATTACTTTCACTATGAATTATTAAAATATTTTTATCTCAACATTATTAATCTAATCCAAATCACTATTTGCATTGAACATCTTCAAGTCTGAGCTTCTCTTAAGCCGAAAGGTAGACATGTTGTCAGGTTTTTAACTATGAGACCATGATAGTGGGGAGTTTCACATGATTGGAACTTGTCATTGGGTGTTCCCCGTCATCTGTAATGTTCCTCATCTACCTAGTGTTACTTGCATGTCTGCTTATGCGTGATTTTTTTGTTAAGTCTTTTAACATAGATATTTCAGGTTACTATTTGGTCTCTTATCCATTTTGGTGTGCTACATATCTTCCTACTTTTTTTTCTCATGATGGTAGACTTCGTAGTAATGTTCTCAGGTAGTCAGTGAAAATTGAAAACATCACCTCTTTACAGCTGGTGAAGAGGTTGATGAAGTAAGTTGTTGGATTGTTACCTCCAAATCATAGTTCCTTTCTTTCTTGGACTTGTTGGCTTGCAGGTCAAAACTTTCAGTCTAACACGTTAAAGTAACCTCCATTATGGTTACTTTGATTCAAATTCTATCACTGAAGTGTCTAGATCATTTATAAGACCTTCGGTGTGTGTTGCTTGTACAATTGGGTAAATGATGTTTTCTCAACTTCTCATTGTTCGGAACATAGAGGAGCCTCTTTTTGATTTGTCATGTCTTGACCATGAAGCCTACTACGCTGGTGTTGCGGTTTCTGAAGTTCTTATGGGAAGCACTGTGACTGGACTGGAGTAGAGACTGAAAATGTTTGGAGTTTGTAAGTAGTGTATCTGTTCTCGGAGAAATGAAGTCTTGGATGTATAAGATTCTGTTTTGGAAGTTTTAAAAGATTAATTGATGATATTGGTGAATTGATAGGAATGAGTACACACATGAGAAGCATATATCCGTTGGTGAGCGTAGATCCTAATGATGTCCAAATGATCGGAGATATGGGGGAATGTGTGGTATCGGCGAAACCACCCACCAACGCAAAAATTATGTCTACGAAGTCTTGTTGAGCGAGTTCGATGGTGCTTCCTTGTTAGAGAATTTGAAACTTAAGGTGCTTATAACGATATGGTCAATTAAAAATTATGTCTACGAAATTTTTTTAAATTTCTATATTATTATATATATATATATATATATATATAAATCAATTTTTAATAATTACTTTTTAGTATTTGTTAATTTTGGTATAATAAATAACTAGACCAAAAATATATATATACATATATATATATATATATAAGTTTAGCTAACCAATATATATATATATATATATATATATATTATGACTATAAGTTTAGCTAACCAAAATAATTAAAAAATATTAAAATTTAACTAAAAACATTTTTTCTTGAAAGATAAATAAGTTAGTAGGATGAATGAATTATTGGATAAGAGTTATATTTGAGTTAAATGTAGAGTTAAATGGAGTTACATGCCTTTAAAAGTGAATTAATTATACATAAATATTTTAATTTGTTATAACCTAAAATAAAAGGAATACCAAGTGGTCCAATCAAAATTCACATGATTTGGTTGTTTGTTGATATAAACTCAACACTCACACATAATATTTCAAAATGAAAATATTACTTTCGAAGTGACAAACTAAATTAGTTTTCTTATAATTTTTTTTTTTTAATTATATGAACTTCAATCTCAAGAATTTTTAAAATCCCAAGGATAACTTATATCTTTTTGGTTTTCTTTGTTTTTGTTTTTCACTCATCAATTTAATTTATAGTGCTAGATTTCATACTAATAGTTTCATCTTTAGAGAATTTGGTTATATTGTATTTTTAAAATTATATTTTTTTTTTATATATTTCACTTAAATATGATTTCTTTTTAGGATCATTTTTCAATTTGATTAAAACAGAAAGACCAATTAATTAATTATGTTCTTTTGTTTTCAAAAACTTCAAATCGTAAATAAAATAAATATTATATTGATTTTTGCATAATTATCTATTGGATCACAAAACAAAATAGACTTTATAAATAGAGTTGATACACTTTACAAAGCAAAATAGACTTTATAAATGGATAATTATATTGAGCTTTAAATATTATATTTATCTTTATAAATTATTAAAAATGATACATGAATATATGAGATAACCGGAGACATAATAGATAATTTCATGATCTTATTGTGTGGTGAATATTGTAAGAAAGTATGAAAATAATGACTTATAAGCTGTTAATATAAAATAGACAATGGAAATAAACCTTTTAAAATATTAAAACAAAAAAACAATATAAGATATACATATCATACAAACTCTAAAACTAAGCTTTTACAATGATATTTGATTTGATTTTTTTTAACCCATACAACAACAATTAAAAAAAAAAACAAAACAAAACAAAAAAAAAATAGATTTGAGATATAGTCCTGAGATAATAAGATAATAAGAGAATGAAAAAAATGTGAGACTAAGAGAATAAGATAATGAGTATTTATAGGAAGAGAAGTGATAAAAAATTACATGTAGGAAAATGAGAGTTACTAATTCTAATTTATTGTTTTGTTTTAATATAATTGATTAATACAACTTAGTGGAGAAATAAAGTTAACTAGATAATGACCCGCGCTGGTAGCGCGGGGAATTTTTATTTTATTTTGTTATTTTGTTGATATGATGTTTATGTTGTATGATTCATTTATATGTTATATAATATAATACTATATGGTGAGTTTTGATTCATATTAAACTACTAATAGGTAGGCATGGAAACTACTATCGATACCCGTTTTTCGGTTCGTATCAGTCCCGAAAAAAAAGTACCCGCAGCTTTGAGTGAAGAGTATAATAATTATATTATCCGTGAATAATGATCGAGTATCGGATATTAATTTAATTTTTGAGCATCGCTTTACCCGTTTCATTACCCGTTTTATTACCCGACTCACAAATATATGTTAATATTTTGTAGAATAATATTACCAGCATGAGGAAATATTTATGTAAATTTGGATTTGTTTGTTAAAAAATAATAGTAGAAAATTTATTAATTCTATACATTTTATAAAATCATATATCTAAGGAGAATACTCATCAGGTGCCAGGTGGACAAAAGAGTCAACGGTGTTTGACTACCGACTTCTGGTTTTAATCACAGCCGTTGAAACCTGATATTAGATCAAATCACCACCGTCAATAGCTTTCAGACCTTTATTTATAAATAATGTGAATCTCGTCTTACTCTCTTTCTTTCTTCATCTTCTCTTTTCTTTGTTGTTTCTGTCGATTTACTGGTGGTGATATCTTCTTCTCAACACAAAGTCGCGTCTCTGTTTTTTAACTTGTTAATTTTTCTAGGGTTTGGTTTATAAACTGAGTTGTTCATAGCTTTTTCATGTTCATTGAAAAGCTTCTTCTTTTTAGGTTTATAAACTGAGTTGTTCATAATTTTATCGAGCAGTGATGGTTTTGATGGATACGCTTCTTCTCTGTGCCTAATGTCTTCTAGGGTTTTGCTCTTCCTCTTAACTCTTCTTTTACTCTCTATTTCATTGTTCCTTACGCTCCTTTTTTCTTCGTCTTGCAGGTGTTTCGGAAGAGAATTATGATCGGATCATCACGCATTCTTCTCCAGGCTATGTCTCACATGTTCCTTGATCTAAACGTATCTGTAGGGTTCGGTAATTTTTTTTCTTCTAGTTATATGTTACTTAATTGTCCTTTCTTTTTTTGTTTTGTTGGTTCAGATTTGTGGAGGAGGTTGCTATGATTGATCGGTGATGGCTTTGACCGATCGTTGTCACTCTGATTCATGTCATTCTTGTAGCTAAGGGTTGGTTTCTAAAATTCATCGGTTGCTTTCTTCTTGTGAATATGTCCATGTCGTTTTGTGATATTCTTCTAAACACGAAGTCGCATCTCTAATTTTTATTTCAACACTTAGGTAACTTTTTATGTTCATTGAAAAGGGTCGTTTTGTTTTTTTTTTCTTTAGGTTTTGGATGATGCTTTTATCGATGAAAGTGATGGCTTCGTCTCTGTGCAGCTAACCGTCTTCAAGGGTTTTGTTCTTCCTTTTTACATCTTCAAGCCTTCTCACGGGTTCCTTGCTCTAAACGCATCTCTGTTTGCTTTTAAATTTTTACTTTGGTTCTGATGTTACTAATTACTTGTCTTTTTATATTTGTTTTGTTGGTTCAGGTTTGTGACCGGAGTAGGTTCCTATGATTGATCGGTGATGGCTTTGATTGATCGTTGTCACTCTAATTCATGTTCTTCTTCTCTAGGTTTTGGTTTCTAAACTGCAGCAGTTGCTTCTTCTTCTTTTTTTGTGAATTTTTTCATATGATTTACTTGTCATTCTGTTATTTCAGGTTTTTGGATGATGCTTTTATGGATGAGAGTGATGGCTTAAGGACACGCTTCGCTTCTTCTCGGTGATAACGTCTTCAAGGGTTTTGTTCTTCCTCTTAACTCTTCTTTAATTTTACTCTCTGTTTTTTTTTTTTTTGGTTCCTTACGTTCCTTTCTTATTTGTCTTGCAGGTGTTATGGAAGCGAATTGTGATATGATCGGATCAGTGCATATTCTTCTCTCACAGTTTCCTTCTCTAAACACACATTTATATATTGGCTTCTAATAATATATTACTTACTTGTCGATTGGTTTTTGTTTTGTTGTTTCACATTTGTGGAGGAGGATCCTACCATCGTCACTCTAATTCAGTTTATTCTTCTAGAGTTTTGTTTCTCAATTGAATCATCGAAGGCTTTTTATTATGTTTATGCGACTTTTTACCTTTTGCTCTGTTATTTCAGGTTGTGGAGGATCGGTCAGTGATGCTTATGATGGATCCTTTTTGTTTACTGTACCCTACATCTTCAGGACAATATGAGAGATGATCACAAATTCTTCACTAGACGAGTTTGTTCTTCAACTGTGTTCTTTTTTAACTAGCAAAAGGCTGGACATGTGAAAGATATTCAGGTATTCGTTCCTGTTTCCCTCCAAAATCTGTTCCTATTGATGTTTAGATTCATGGTTTAAGCCTAAGTTCCTGTCTTTTGTTATAGAAATTTCAATTTTTAAAAGAGGGAAATTGAATAAGAGTTGATTGATTCCGTGAAACAACATCTTGTGTTGAAGAACTTGTACAAAAATTTCTACATTTTTTTCCCACCCTAACCAGAAACCTCATTGAAGTAAACAAAGAGAATGTTTTTGAATTACCAGAGTTTGCATTATAAAACCCCTCTTCTAACTGAACTTTGATTATCACCAGCTCTTCTTGGATTACATACTTCTATGATCAAAGCAAACAGCAAACAGACAACAAAAGTAAAGAAAAAAAAACACCATAAGAACAAGCAAGGCGGAGCTTTGACATGTCCTATCTGTTATGAGTGTATGTAGGCGAGCTGTGACGTGTCGGAGGATACCAGACGAACCAGATGGCATCTTCGACAGATGAGTTACTAAGAAGAATAATGGGCCTTAAACGAATTGAGCCCAACAAAGAACCTGAGACAAATGTGAGCCCACAAACGGAAATCGAAGATGAAACCAACTAAAACCGGAAGGTTAAAAAATGGATTCGGATCGTCATCACCCACCCAAAAGTCACAAGACCTTAACGCGAAAACAAACAGCTTAATAAACCAACTAAACCGAAATTGGCAACAATTTAGACCGAACAACTTCAAAATCGAACGAAGGAACGGACGGGTTCAGGGTTGACTCTGATGAGCATCATCATCGTTTTCATCGTGAATCTTGATAATCAAAGAATCAGTTCTGGTGGGCTTTTAAATTGGGCTTTGTGAAATTAAGGAGTGGTGAACTCAAGTAGTTATACAAGCCTAAGAGGAGTTGTATTTATAAGTTAACATATGCTTCTAGAAGGGAACGATCATAGTTATTCTAGAAAGGTCATAAAATAGTTCAAAAATTTAATTTTGTTTTTCCCTAATTTTCATTTTATTTATTTATAACGTATAGAAATAGAAAAAAGTAAAATTTCCATATTTCCATATCAGATATTTCTTATAAATATCTCAACAATACTTCTTCTTCACCAAATAAAAAAAAAAAAAAAAAGTTTGAGCGAGAGAGAGAGAGAGAGAGTGAGCGAGAGTGAGAGAGAGAGAGCGTTCTCTAGCTAACGGCGTTGGGTCTCCCTCATCATCAAGCGCTCTCGTCGATGATGATTTTTGAAGAAGGAGGAAGAACACAAATTAGGGTTAGGGTTGATGATGACTCAAACAACAACAACAACGGACATCGCAACAAACCATCTTCTAATTCTCTCTATTTGCGGGTCGTGATTTCAATTATAAACGCCAAACGATGTAATTCATACTTTGGGGATTTTATTTTAGGGTTTACATAATATTTTGGTTTGGGGATTTTGTTTTTTTTTTTTTTTTTTTTAGGGTTTCTATTTTTCAGACTTTTGTAAACTAGCGAACGATGATGGTTTCTTATTATATGTTGTTGCAGGTCTGACATGGTTTGAACTTTGAAGGTGAAGACGAAGAAGAAGACTCTTGACTCCTTGAGGTAAAATCCTTTTGTTTCTTCTTATATTGTTTGCAATCTTTTTGGATTGGATTGGATTGGATGGAATTTGCTTATTGACTCTGTTTTTGTTTGCTCTACTAAGCAGCTACTGATCTATTCTCTTCTCTATTGCAGGAACAAACCCGTCAGGAGTGTTTAAGCAGGTAATCAACCTTCTTTATGAATTTCTTATTGATGTTGTTGTTTAAATTGAGACTTGATTACTAACAATGGTTTCTCCTAATTTTTTTTTATGTGCAGATCGGAGATGGTTTGAAGAATGATGAAGGATACTCAATACTCCTTAAGGTTCATCAGCTAATCTCAGTTACCTCTCTTCCTTTCTTTACTTTCTTCTCTTTCAAGTTTACTCAACCAATAGTAATCTTCTTATTCAATGTGCAGATCGGAGGTATGTGGTTTGGTCTCTAGAATGAATGGAGTAAAATTCTCTGTTTCATCTGTAAGTAATTTGAGATTACTAATCTCAGTTACCTCTCTTCCTTTCTTTACTTTGTTCTGTTTCAAGTTTACTCAACCAATCGTAATCTTCTTTTTTCTTTTTTGGTGCCAATTCTAATCCTTTTTTTTTATTTTTGGTTCTTACTTTTGCAGAAACTACATCTTCAAACAATGGCAAGGACTAACCAGCATGCATGAGACATCTTCAATAGCTTCAACGGAAGTTTCTAAGCAGGTACGTAGCTTCACAAGGTATCGTTTCTCCACCTATGAATATTTGAATTCAGTGTTTTTGTGCAACTTATGATTTGTGTCTCTGTCTTGTGTATCTTTTGTCTTCAGTTGATGGTTTATTTTGCCTCTGTGTAGGATCTAAGCGGAAAGAGGATGTTGCTGCACAAGGTACATATCTTTTCAGTTGATGGTTTACTTTGAGGAATTGCATTCAGTGTAATTTAGGATATGTGTCTATGTCTGTTATGAATAGCTTTATTTCCGTGTTTATTGGCATCTGATTTGCTCTTATATTACCTTTCATTGTAGCCGGAATTGCTGTTAAGGCGAAAGTGAGTCAAAATTTGAAGTTCTGACCCGCGGATGATGATGACCCTAACAACAAGAATAGTAAAAACCCTCTTCGTGTAAGTCAATTTTCTTCTTGTTTGATTTTTTTCATTGATAATATAAAACGTACATCACCTTAGTCTCGTCTCTTGTCTTCTAACTCTCAGATGAATTAGCTGGAGGATACGCTGGGCAAGTGATGGATGATTGGAGGAGGACGACGTTACATGTTCATTTCCATGACGTTTCTATCATCTGATTTGACGAGGACCAAGTAAACAAGGTCTTAAAATTCATGGGTTTTTTTTTTTTTTTTTTTTTTAGGGTTTTCAATTTAATTTGGCTCTTACAGATTAACTAATGATGGTCTCTTCTTCTTATTTACCTATGAGCAGATCAGTTTGGAGAACGATGAAGAAGTAGACTCAGATTGGTTAAGGTTTTGTTTCTATCATCAACACCACAATCCCTTAGTAAAATAGAACATACTGATCATAGCATAATGTATCTGTTATGTTAATCTACCAGGAACTTATTATTATCTTTTCTTTCTCTTGCAGGAATTTCATCTTTAAACACCGGCAAGGGAGGACTAAGTAACCAGCCAGCATACAGAGAGACATCTTCAATTGCTTTAACAAAATAAATGTCTAACTAACGATGGTTTCTTCTAATTCTCTTTGTGCAGGTCAGTTTGAATAACGATGAAGAAGAAGAAGACTCACACTGCTTAAGGTTTTGTTTCTGTCATCAACACCACAATCCGTAAGTGTTAGACTGATTTGACGACGACCAAGTAAAAAGGGTTTGGAAATTCTTTTAGGGTTTTCACTTTGGCGTTTCTATCATTTGATTTCTTATTCTATATATGTGCAGATCAGAGATGGTTTGAAGAATGGTGAAGAAGACGACTCAGACTGCTTAAGGTTTTGTTTGTTGTCTCAGGATACACTTTCTTCCCTTTATTACGGATGATGATGGCCATTTTTTTTAGTCTTCATCACTTTAGAACAGTCTCATTAACTATGTGAATCTGTTTTATTAATCTACCAGGAACTCATTATATTTTTCTTTCTCTTTTGTAGGATTTTTATCTTTAAACAATGACAAGGGAGGGCTAAGTAACCATCCTGCAATACAGGGAGACATCTTCAATTGCTTTAAGTAATGAAGTGTGAGACTAATTTCCCTTTAAAGTTTATTCTTTGGTACACAATTCAGATCAGATAGAAATACTGATATATGTTTTCTTTTATGGTTCGTGTTGCTGCGGTTCTCTAGATTGAGATATTATATGGTTCCTTTACCTCCGATGGAAAAAAAATCCTCTTCTTGCTTTGTAAGTAATCTCAATGTCTTCTCTTCCTTTCTTTACTTTGTTCTGTTTCAAGTTTATTCAACCAATAGTTTTATTTTTTCAGTGCAGCCAGTCTATTGGAAGGTGTCCTAGAATTGTCGTCACCACTATCATTAACAGACTTTCAGGCGTTAGGTTTTGTTCATGGTTTTCATTCATGTTGCTGCTTTCATTCAAACTTGATAACTAACGATGGTTTATTCTAATTCTTATGTGCAAATCAGAGATGGTTTGAAGAATTATTAAGAAGACGACTCAGACTGCTCAAGGTTTGTTTGTGGTTTCAGGGTTCACTTTCTTGCCTCTATTATAGATGATGATTGCCTTTTTTCTAGTCTTCATCACTTTAGACTCATTAATTATGTGAATCTGGTTTATTTATCTAACTTATTCTTTTTTTTTTTCTCTTGCAGGAATTTCATCATCCTTAAACTATGGCAAGGGAGGGCTAAGTAACCAGCCTGCATTACAGAGGGACATGTTTTATTGCTTTAACTAATGAAGTGTCTAACTAAGCAGGTATTATGAAACTTCTTTTCACTTGGATTTTAATACTTACACATTTGCGATTTAGGTTGTTCATTGTTTCAGACTTCAAAGATTAACGATGGCTTTTCTGATTTTATGTGCAGAACAGAAAGATATGGTTTGAAGAATGAACGCAGTTTCATAATAAAAACTTGGCCGAGGGGCGTGCTCTCTCACGGTAACAACATGCACCTTTTGTAGTACTGTTATTTGGAGAATTTGAATTTAGTGTTACATGCAACTAATGATTGGTGTCTCTGTCTTGTGTATCTTTTTTTCTGGTTGATTCTTATTTTGCCTTTGTGTAGGATCTGAAGCGGAGAGAGGATGCTGTTGCACAAGGTACACATCTAATATCTTTTTTGCACCTGTTGCAATACTGCTACTCAGAAGATTTGAATTCAGTGTTATATGTAACTTATAATATGTGTGATGTGTCTCTCTCTTGTGTATCATTTGTTTGCAGTTGATGATATCTTTTGCCTCTGTAGGATCTGAAGCGGAAAGAGGATGCTGCTGCCTAAGGTACATATATTTTCTGCACATGTTGCAATACTGAAAAGTGTAGACTGAGATATTTTGGTTTTGTTTGTTTGTTTGTTGTTTCTCTATATGGATTGGATGGAAGATGATATATGCAGGGTTCACTTTCTTCCCTTTAACGATGATGAAGAAGACTCTGACTGCTTGAGGTGGTTTCGCTTCGACAAATCCTTTTTAAGTCTGTGTAGTGTAGTAGACTGAGATCTTTTCCTTTTGTTTCTTCTTATTGTTGGAAATTTGCTTATTGACTCTGTTTTGTTTACTCTACTAAGCAGCAACTGATCTATTTTCTTCTCTCTTGCAGGAACAAACCCGTCAGCTCACACAGAGACATCTTCACAGAGAGAGGCATCGTCTAAATAGGTATTCAGTTTCTTTTCACCCCTGGGATTTACGTTTTCAACTTTGTCTCTTATCTCTCTAATACTAACGATGGTTCTTCTGATTAACTGAGCAGATCACAGAGACATATGGGCTAGCCAAGCCAGATCACACAGATACATCTTCTATTGCTTTAACGAAACAAGTGTTTTAAGCAGGTATCAACCTTCTTTATGAATTTCTCATTGATGTTGTTGTTTAAATTCAGACTTGATTACTAACGATGGTTTCTCTTAATTTTTATATGTGCAGATCGGGGATGGTTTGAAGAATGTTGAAGAAGACGACTCAGACTGCTTTATGGTTTTCTTTCTATCATCAACACCACAATCCATTAGTGAAGACTGAGATTTTGTTTTACTTTCTTCCCAGTTCCCATTATAGTCTCAATTGCTTTTACTTCTCTCTGTTCTTTTATTTCTTCTTCTTCTTCAATCTCTAATTACATATTTTGGTTTTGGTTCCCCTAAATAATTAATTAAGTTTATTATTGTTCGTCTTTGCAGGTGTTTGTGTTTTTGTTGGAAGCGAATCAATGGAGGCGCTACTCCACCCGCTT
The DNA here is from genome assembly GCA_023657505.1 of Camelina hispida. Classification (NCBI taxonomy): domain Eukaryota; kingdom Viridiplantae; phylum Streptophyta; class Magnoliopsida; order Brassicales; family Brassicaceae; genus Camelina; species Camelina hispida. The sequence continues at coordinate 43,565,651 of CP094634.1, read as the reverse complement.
CTGAATTTTCACTCCTCATCCTCATACGGTTTGCTTTTTACTTACTTGTTTAATTCTTTCTTCGGTTTGATTTCACATCTTCTTAATCTGTATGCGTCTCTGATTTTATTTTATTTTGTATGTGATGATGAATCTTTGTCTTCTTCGTCGATTTTTTCAGGTTAGCAACGTGGCGGCGGACCTACAGGTTCGACGGCGGAAGAGACCATCCCAAAGCCGGTTTGTTACTTGTTCCCAACGCACCGGTACGTGTCTCGTAGTCTCCTTTTGTTTGATAACCAACAACCTGGTTTTATCCGGTTCTCTTATTTTTTTATTTTCGTTTTTCGTGTTAACAGAATCAACGAGACATATGGGCTTCGGACAACAACAGTCCATCAGCATAAGAGCAACGAAGAGACCACCCACCAAGCACAAGGGTTTGTTGTTTGTTACTCTCATTCTTTAACTTCAAATACCGGTACGTGTCTCTTTTTTTTTTAATTAGATAACCATACCCGGTTTTCTCCGGTCATCTTATTATTTAATTTTAATTCCTTTTTTTTTTAACACACCCTTTGTCTTGGCCGCGCCGGAGGAGAAGCAAGTCGGAATTCAAATTTGGTACTCTCTATGATCTCACTCTCTTTCCCATCATTCTTCTTCTTCTTGTTTGAAATTCTCACTTTCTCTCTTTCTCTTACAGAAACAGATTGCAAAAAACCGTATGAAGAAGCTACAACTAACGAACGAACGCGATTGTGTCTGCTGCTTTGTTTGACATAATCAGGTTCCAATTCAAACACTCTTCTCTTATACTAATATATATATATATATATATATATATATATAAGATTTGGTTGCCTATGACCTCTTGTTTCTGTAAATGTGGATTTTAAGATTTGGTGTTTTTCCAGGATGGAGTTTTTGGTTGCCTATGTTGTTGTTACTTGGGAGATTTATAACGAAGCAAAGACGCGTCCTTGTATTTTGCCATTATAACTCAGGTTCCAGTTTCAAACGCCACTTGTCTTACCACCAGTTTATGTTTATCTATTTTCTTCTGTAATTAATTGTAGATTTTACTTTGGATTTTGTGTTTTTTTCTTTTTTCTTTTTATTTGCAGCTGTAATGGTGAATATTTAGTTGACACAGCAGCAGTGAATATTTAGTTGCTTTCCTCATAAGATATTCCCAATTTCAGGTCTGTCATAAGATTTTTTCTCTTACTTCACTAGGCAATAGCTAAGCTCTTACATCATAGTGCAGCTGTGCAAGTGCCTATTGGTCAAGAAGAAGCTTTCCAGGGTCTTATAGACCTTATTCAAGTGACAAGCTAATTTTTTTTTTTGTGTTAAATATATTTCCTTATGTTGTAGTTGGGACAAATGTGTATGTTATATGTTGTGACATTTTGATTATCTGTAAATTGCAGTGAAAATGTTCTGGCCGGTGATATTCCTGCTGATATGGAAGTTTTGGTTGCAGACAAGAGGCGAGAATTGTTTGAAACAGTCTCTGAAGTTGATGATCTAAACGATGAGCCTCTCTATCTAAAGGTATGATTTTCAGGTTATTTTGTAATTTGTAATTTTGTTTTATAGGATAAATATGCCGGTTCTAAATTAAAGGAATGATTTTCGGTAACCTTGGCTGGATCTCCAGATGGACCTCTTGTGGCGCTTGCTTTTAAACTAATGGAGGGTCGTTTTGGTCAGCTGACATATTTGAGGTAAATGCTGAATCTCCCTCTTGATTATATATGGGATGCTTTCAAAATGTTCAAAGTATTTTGTGCCCTTCTGTCATGTTGTGAATGCTAAATCATGTTTTTGGTTGTTGATCAAGAAGAGTTTATGAAGGGTGATTTTATCATAAATGTCAATACTGGAAAAAGAATTTAAGGTTAGTTGTTGGATCTTAGTATTGCTTTTAGATTTTTAACGCCATGAAGTCTTGTGCCTAAATTTATACCTAACTACACTGAAGAAATTTAGTTTTCTGGTCCCTGACATGAATACAATTTCCTATTTTATTTTAAAATAATTTGAATTGATTAATTTTAATTACTTCTGCAGCCCTTAGTATTGTGCACGTAATTATCTCGCTAATTACTTCTTCTATTGTAGATGTACATATTCATATATCTCGATTAAGATAGACCAGATGTGTTTGTTTATCTTTTTCCTTTTCTTCTGCAGGTCTTCTGGGGTTTGGACAAAAACGCTTACCCAGAGAAAACATTATTCCTCTGTTAATTAGTTGATTTCCTACTCAAAGTATTCAACGGTATGCTTGCATATTCTCAGTTTAAACCTGTCTTGGTTTGCTCTCTCAAATTCTTTATCTTGTATATAAAGAGTTGCTTTTTTTTTCTTCTTCTTCTTTAGGCATTGGAATCTTTCTATGAGAAGTTCGATCCAGATTTAATCAACATCAGGACAAAGGCCATAGAGGTATTATTTTCAGAGGGAAGACGATCTTAATGAAAATGTCCAGGTACGTGTCACTTATCCTTGTATAAGTATCAATGTCGTGACTGATGAGTGATGACCTCTTGTCTCTGCTTTTTTTTTTATTTGCAGGGTGTTCCCCTAAGTAAGTTTCTTCGTTTTGCAGGGTGTTTTTGGAAGCTTATTATTTATGATCCGATCATCCCCGCTTCTGAATTTTCACTACTTCTCCTACGGTTTGATTTTTATAAATTTGATCTTTTACTTGTCCTTCTATTGTTTGTAGATTCTGGTGGATGGTGCTATGATCGCTGATTTTCTTCTTTTTTGGAATGTCTCTTAGGATCTGCTAAGTTTGGGCTCCTCTGATGCACAAGGCTGGACATGTGGTTTGTTTAGTTGTTTCCTCCTCTTTCCCTTTGGTATCATGTGTCAGCTATCTCTTTTCTTTTCTTTTTTTAATTGACTGGATTTTGACTTGATCTATTAATGTCTCTTTTGCTTGTTTCTGTCAGCAATGGTGTTCATATTTTAGGTGCTGGAGTGTCCAGGAATAAGGTATCTTTCTTGCTTCTTTCTCTTCTTTTAGTTTGATCATTAAATGTGGAAGGTGACTGTGATGTTGGTAGATTTTTAAGTGATATGCTTCTATATCAGGATAAGGCATTAATTGTATACTAGAATCCTCTCTTTGATCCTTGTTTATGTAGAATCGTAGCATCTCCATCTTCAGCTACAACCCCTGATATCAACAAATGGGTGTGTGCTTTTCTGTCACTGTACTCTAAGGCTTCTTGAAGTATTTTTTACAATTCAAACAGACTAACTGATTTTTCTGTAATGATTCAGGTGGGTGAGGCTGAAAAGCTAGTTAAAACGCTATATCAAGCTGCAATATCCAGGCAACCTTCTGTGATATTCAGTTACTGTGGTGTTACCCTTGTTTAAACTGGGAACAGTTCTTCCTGAACGTCAAGTAACACTTGAATGCAGACCTTCTTTGAGAACACTTTGATGAATCACCATGGGGAATATATTACTTACGTTGCTCCAGCTGGTCATTGGTCAATATTCCCTTGAGGTTTGTGTTTAAGTTACTCTCAAACAATATATATGATAATATTCATACATTTTTTAAAAAAAACGTTTTGAGTTAGTATATGGCTAACTTGATCAATTGGTAACCATTTCCTGTTGGAGATCATGTTTTGCTTGTTGCTGATCATGGTTGTTTTCCTTTGATTTTCATTTCTCAGGATACAGTTGATGATGTACTCACAGAGAAAATTATAAACGATGAGCCTGTATCTGCTTTTGAGGTTTGTTCTTTCTCACTTATTGTTTCTTACTTGGCAGTGTGTGCTGTGGCACATATAATAACGTTGACATTCAAAATATTCTTTGCATGAAACATAGGAAGAGATGGTTCCGGATAATAGAAATCGTTGGCAACTTATGTTATTGAAATCGTTGATTTCACTTAAAAAGATATCAATGTTGAAACACGTGCGGGTCCTAACTTGCCTTTTAGGCATTTTTTCATTTCTAGCGTCCATGAATTGCAACGTTTAGATATTTATTGCTCTTTTACTTGCAGTTTTTCTTAGTGTAACGTTTTTGGCTTGCTAATTGCTATGTATATATGCAGGAAGCTATTCGTAGAGCTACCAGAGCACAAACGTTTTGTTCCTGTATATATGGGCAGTGCATTCAAAAACGAGGTCTTTGAATATTTGGATCTAAAAGATGATATTTGATGGTGTGGCTGATGATTTGATAGAACGCAGATTCTATAGGTGTGTGTGGCTCAGTTACTGATGCTATTCTCCCAATCTGAGGACAAAAGAGTAGGCTAGTTATACGTAATTTAAGAATACGATTAGCTTCAGTAAGTTTTCAAACTTAAATACGATTTGTTGCACATTTTTTTCTCTAGGATAATTACGGAGACAAGTTAGTGGTGTCATTACTAATTTTGTCTTTGTTAAGAGGTTGTGTATATTGTCCCACATCGGCTAGGAAGATAAATGTACTCCCTTTCTCCCAAGTATAAAAGAGGGGTCGAGCCCAACGACAACATCATACCTTTCTCGGCCTTTTGGCTAAGATCAAGTGTAGTATCTGTTCTTATCAGTTTAATATCTGATATGTGGGCCATCGGCTCACACGATATTAACTCTATTTTTTAAGGGGAAGAGTCCATCAAGATAGCTTGCTATCTGGGCTCTTGCAAGTCGCCCATGTGTTGCACTACTACACGAGCCTGGCTTACCCCCATCAAACCAACAGTCCAATTCTTTTAAGTTATCACTCGATTAAAGTAGTAATCAGAGAACAATATATTAGAAGCTCCCACCAACGGAGATGAGAATATAATTTAACGTCTCTACGTATGCATCTGCAAACAAATTGACTAAGTGAATGGTTATGGACTTGTCTAAGTCCTCGGTAAGGAGAGAATCTTGCGGTGGAGAGACCCAATAACCTGAGACGCGTGTGTGGAGCTTCGGCCGTTCGAAACACTACAGTTTATTCTCACCTAAAGGACTAACTGAACGGGGCTTATGTTATGTTCCAATGACAAACCATTATTTTTTGTCCTTGCGTACGTTTTGACATCTAATAGATTTAGTCAATAGCATCACCATTCAACACACGTGATTCACGCGACATGAAACGTGACAATAACAAAAGTGAAAACATGGGGAGAAGTACTTTTATAGATCAACAAGTCTAAGTGTATAAAGAATCTTTTTCAAGTTTTCGTCCACTCAAACCAAAACAAATTTCAGTGATAAGGCCATAAGGGAGCTTCATCTTTCAATAAAGAAGCGAATCTCCAGCTACAATGGAAGAAAAACTTGCACAAAAAGCAAATTGCTTTTTAGTTAAAGCAAACCAATAAAAAGAGTATGAAGAAGAAAGAAAAAAAACTGTAGATAACATTCTGTTTTCTTTTTGATATAGAAAAGACAAAGACAATCACATTTTTCCAAAGCGTGGAATCAAAGCAAACCATTTGGAAAAAGAAAAACAAATCCATAATCCCCACTAAATTTTTTTCATATAAACCAAAGACCATAATTAAAACATTCATGTAAATTAAACAAAGAGAGATGAAGCAGAGAGGAAAAGACAATGATGACAAGAGAGGCTTTTGTCGCTGGTTTTTCAGGTTAGTGGTCGTTAAACTCATGGCGAGTCACAAGGAAGGCAACTCTGTGACAAAGAAACTTATCAAGAACGAATCAAAGTCAGACATCACTATTTATTTCAAGCAGCGAGAAGACTCGGAGGACAACGCTAATCCCATCAGTAATAATACCTCAGGCTCCGAGAAAGAGAGGGTGATCATGCTTGTTAATGGTAACAACGGTCCAAAGAAGAGCATATCGAGTGAGCCAAGCATTAGGCGTTCTCAGCATGGAGCTGATAAATCACAGCCGAAGCCGCTTTTGAATGATATAAATAGGGAATCACATGCTTTCATTGAGAGTAGGCTCGCGAAGATGCGAAAGGGCTTATAGCCAAGTACATGATGACCTCTCTGTTTTGCACAGACAGACCCTTCTTTCTTCACCTCATTATTCATATCATATACTATGTCTTAAGGAATCCTATCTAAGATTTTCATCAATTCATTTATATTATTGCCTGCATTCTCATAATTAAATTACATCTATGTATACTTGTATTTTGAAACATTATTTATTGTATAATATCAGATATATATAAGAACTTTTTCAAAGGTGTTGCAGGCATTTTAGTCGTAAAGTGATATATATAAGAACTTGTATGTATGTTACCTACCATGATTGACAGGTTTCATTCTCCATACTGATAAGCAGGTTGGGGAATCAAATCATAATAAGGAAAATGTAACAAGTTGGTTATTCCTTTCAATTCATTTGTCCATGATGTGATAAGTTCATTCTTGCCTAATTAGAGATGTTTGTACCTTAGATTCATTTCTACATATTTTATTACAAGTGAAGAAATAAAGAATAAAGAAGAAGAAGACACCTGCAAATTCAATGCAAGGATCATTTCAAGTCATTGGAACTTGTATCGTCCGTTTTTGGACACAACTATGTACAGGCTAAAGCATGATGTACAAGTGGATGGCAGGAAAATCTTGAGCTACACGTACCCATAACACCCGCAGAATCTTGCATGTCACAAGCCCTCTATATACTATAAGTGTATAACACAAAGATTTATCATCATAATCCTTACATAATCTTATAACCAAGAGTAGACGCATGGGGCCAACAAAAGCGAAGTAAGTACTCTTATTGCACCGATTTGGGCTATTCTTCTGGTCTTGGAAAGTACAACAGTGTCAAGAGTAGTAGAAGATCTGGTGGTTGAACAGTGTAACTATAAGAGCCACTGCAAACATGATATCAACGAAAAGATGATGGCGAAGATAGAAATAGAGACAGCAAGAAGAGGAAAAAGATCCCTTCTGCGAGGCCTTTTGCAAACTCTTTGAAGGACTCTTATCAACATTTCATGACCGTTTGCCCCCACACCAAGACCAAACCAGATTACCACAAAAGATGTCTGTCCGGATGCATCACGTCCATGAGTATGGACAACGAGCAAGTCTGCGAGACATGGTGCAGTATACTTCAAGAAGAGCCGCTTACTATATAAGGTGTTTGCCAGGAGAGAATTCCCGGAGCTATTACCCTCTACATAAGTGCTTATAATGAATTTCTGAGGAAAAAAGAGTTTAAAGATTAAAGCAGTCACGAGAGATCATCCCCAGCTTTCATAAAAGTTCGAGAGAAACATCAAATTTACACAAACTCCAAGAGTATTGTTCTAGGGATCAGAAGAAACAAAAGAAAAATGGAACAAACTGGATGAGCCCCGCACAATCATATGATGATTAGTCTTGAGTCTGCTTGAGAGGGGTCTTCTTAGAAGTAGCAGTAGAGGAAGCACCAACAGGAGAGCCAACCTTAGCATCAGGAGGAAGAGTGTCTTCCATAACCTTAGGGACAGTAAAATTAAAGTCACCAAGTGGCGCGTTGTTGAACTCAGGATTAGCCTCAACGAAAGCAGCAATCTCGTTGCGACTCCTAAGCTTCTTGCCTGTAGGAGTGATGTAGTAAGTATCCATCTTAGAGTAATCTTTCCGTAGAACTAAGCTCCTCTTGAAACCTTTAGGAGTCTTGGGGACACCAGGCTTGTCGATAACCCAAGTGCGTGAAGCATCGTAGTCGATATCAGCAGGGTCTTCACAGGAAATGCCCTGTTTCTTCTCACAGTGGTAAGGGTCTTCAAGCATTTTGCTTCTGATGTCTTCATACTCTTCTTGGCTATCAATGACCCTCCACTTGTGACACTTTTCGCATTGTGCTGCATATGTATCAATCAACCTCCCTTGTGCAAATTCCTTCTGTAATCAAAGTCTCAGTGTTACAACAACAACAAGACTCAGAGTTTGCAAAACCAATACCCCCACAAACAAGAACAACAGTCACAGATCGTGAACCCAGAACAACCTAGAGAATCCTTCCTATGGGGGGGGGGGCCTTGTTTAGTATATAAATTATTCCAACATTACTCGCTACAATAAGAGATCTGAGAACCCCCAGAGACGATTAAAACAAGAAATTGAAAGACTCTTTACCTTGGGTTTTGGTTTTGCTGATTTCGCGATCTCTTGCTCCATCTCTCTCTCACTTCCCAAATTTGAGCTTTTTTCGCAAATACAGTAATTACCTTCTCTTCTCTTTTGCGAACGGTGATGATAATCTCACAGCCTCTGCGATATATGTAAACACTGTAACTGACAAATCATAAATTAGCACGTCGGCTTTAGCGAATTGACTTTGGGCTTCAGGCCCATAATATTACTAATTTTATTGAAGCCCATACTTCTACAATTAAAGTGAGAGATTTATCATTTTTTTTTTCCCCCAATTTTTGACTGATTCTCTCACCACTGTTCTGATTTCGTACCAAACTCTCTATCCATCCATCTAATTGTGACTGAGAGAATACATATACACCCACACACACACACAAACGCAAGGGAATGATGTTGGGCTTTTAGCAAAAATATACTTATATGGGCCTATTGGTTCATATGTAAAGCCCATTCCTTTTCCTTCTCTGTTTCTAACGGATCAGACTACAAATCTCGTTTTGTCCCGAAAAATTAGCACCAAAATTATAAAGAAAAATCAAGAGGAAGATCAGTGATTCTGTTGTTCATCATCATCATCATCATCATCATCATCGACATCAACATCGCTATGTTGACTAATTCTAACTGTTCCGATTCTGAGTCCTTCTATTCCACGAACACTAACGATCTCCGGTGAATCTACTGCCACGCTGGCAATCTCAAGCCTTCCTTCGCTTCTTACTCTCCTGTGATGAAATCTCGGCCGTCCGTTACAATCCAGCGTCGTCAAATACGGTGGCAGATCTCGCTTCCTAGTCACGTTTCTTACTCTCCTCTCTTCTCCGCGCCATCTCGACGAGTCAGTGAGAAGCGGCGGTCCACGCGTTCCCCACGGCGACGATATCTTTCCTCCTAGATAAAAACTGTTGTAACCGTCAAGATTGTTGTTCTGTTCGCTGCACTCTTGTGTATCCGGTGGAGTGCTCCAGCGTCGTCGATGAGAATGTGTGGGCGTGCGGTGATCTTCTTCTTCTTCTTCGTCTTCTCCGGTGAGAATCGTAGACGATGACGTCATGGTTAACATAACCGCACACTTCCCTTCTCTCTCTCTCGCAACTCTACTACTTACTACGTTTGATCTCACAACTCTTCCCTTTTTTTTTTTTTTTCAAGTCAAAACGTTTTGGGCCTCTAAATTTATAGTTTCTGGTGGGCCGTGTGTTAGAGGTTTTGCCAGTCGTTAACGTAAACGTCCTCTATAACGGCGTTAAATAAGTAACTTATCTCATTACTTTGATAGGCTTTATAGATCGATAATGGAAAGCCCATTATGCGGCCCACAAGGACGGTCGACAAATGTGGAATTTTTTTGCCCTAAACGTTATGCTGAACATATTTTTTTTTTGGAATTTGTTTTTAATAAATTATAATTTTTGTGCCCCATATAATTTTTCTTCCTGGATCCGTCACTGTATGCTGTGTCGTTTTTATAAGAAAACACGTTACTACAAATCCGTTTAGACAGTTAAACGGCATGATAGTCTCTCCACTACTCTAGACTGATCCCTCTGAAAATCTAATGACGAGTTGATGATGATGAACGCAACGTAATACAGTATGGGAGAGAGTGGGAGAGAGAGGAAGTATAAATGGAGTTTGGGGTTTTCGAGGGGATGAGAAAGGTCTTATCTCTCGTGTCTTATTCCTTGAATCTCTAGGGGTTTACTAGGCTAAGAAGGCTAAGCTAATAAAGACAAACGCATCGTTGTCTAATGCTTTTGTGTTTTGTCTCTTCTCTCTCTCTCTCTCTCGTTTTTCTATTTTTCTTCCATTTCTATGAAATCTCTGCACTATCTACTACACTTTCCATTCAGAGTAGCTCTGCTCTTTTAACTTCTCCCTAACATTATTAGTCTCTGCTTTCTTTTAATACATTTCCCTCTCCTACCTCATTTCTCAACCTTTACCTTTTTTTCTTCTTTTCTATAATCAGCTTATTTTGTTCTTAAGTGTGAATCGGATATTTTGGTTGATATTTTTTGTCATTTTTATGTTCTCTTGGTTATACAGAAAAGCAAAATAGAAATAGAATACTAATGAAATAGATTTATATAGTTCAATATCAGGTCAACACAAATATCTATATGATCATTTTAGCTATATTACTATTTTCATTTTGGTTGATATTTTGTCATTTTTATGTTCTCTTGGTTATACATAAAGCAAAATATAAATACTAGAATACTACTGGTTGACAAAAAAAAAATAGAATACTACTGAAATAGATTTATATAGTTCAATCTCAGGCCAACAAAAATATCTATATGATCAGTTTAGCTAAAGTTATTACTCCCTTTGTCCCTCAAAAATTGATGTTTGAGGGATTTCACACAATTTAAGAAATAATGATTATTAATTTTAAATACAATATTGTTTTCCTACTAAAAAATATTATATATTTATAAACCAATGACTATTGAATATTCTTAATCATCACTTCTTGAAGTTTACAAAAGTTTTAAGATTAATTAATTAAAAATGGTAAAACATCAATCTTTGTAGGACAAGAAAAATCCACATAACATCAATCTTGGTGGGACAGAGGGAGTATTATTCAGTTCAACAAAAATATCTATATCAAACTCGATCAAACCGATCAATCAACGATGCGTTTGATATATTGTGCCAATTATTTATACGAAGATGTAACAATGATGTGCATATATATATATATATATCAAACTCATCAAACAATGTCGTAGATATCTCAAAACTCGATCAAATCATATTTGAGATATCTACGACATTGTTTGATCAAGTTTGATATATATATATATATATGCACATCATTGTTACATCTTCGTATAAATAATTGGCACAATTTATCTACCAGTATTAAATATATAACTTTTTTCCTTCTTTCTTTCCTTCCCAAATAACATGATCGACACCTCCTCATTCAACATCTGATATGTTAGTCTAACTGCCACTACCAAACGCACCGCAGTCTATTAACTTCTAAATGTGAACTAGATGGAAGAAAAAAAGTGAGTAGTAATACCCAAAAGCTATTATTATTGATCCCTTTTGAAGGAAAATTAAAGATTCCTCATACCAAACCTTTAAGCTCAAAGTTAGTTAGATGATGAATATAATAAATTTTCTAATCTTGGATCTAAAGCATTGAATATAGTCTACAAACGACAAAGCCAATCCATTGACAAAAGAAAGAATCTTAGTGTAAACGACAATTAATGAATTATGGAGAAATCAGAAGATGTTGAAAAATCAACAAACATATTTAAGATTTTTTTGTCAGAATTAAAAACAACAAAACTAAATGGGAGCGATGCTTTGTTCCAAATATGAAAAATCCAAAATTATTTTCCAAGCAATAAACATAAATTAATTTAGCATAAGCAGATACTACTATTCAGACTAAAAATAAGTTAAAAGTAGAGACACTATCCCCAAGTAAATTGCCAAGACAAAATTGAAAATTCATTACAAGACAAACGAGAGAGTCTTTGTCACACACGCATCAATGACCCAAAGTTTTGTCATAAATACTTTGACAAGATAAAAAAAAAATTAATTTTGAAAGATGCTAGGACTAAAAAAGTCAATGTTAATCGGGAAGAAAATTATATTCAGAGTAAGAAGTTACCTGTAAAATGTTTATTTATATCCTCCCTCTATGATTATTTTAATTTTTTTTTTAAAAGAAGACCATCAACTAAACAAAAGAGAAAATAAATCGCTTTTCTCCTTTTTCTTTTCTCCAAGTCCAATGTCCCTACCACTTGGCATCCATAAGAATAAGAATACACAATAAAAACAATCACACAGAAGCTCTGTTTATAAATAGTATTATTATAAAGAAATGTGTAAATATATAGAAACAAACATATGTAGACAAAAGAGATTGTTTTCTCTAAGAGGGGGTCCATGGTTGATCCCCCCAAAGTTCATAACCACTACAAGGAAACTCCAAAAATACTAAATAAAATACATGCACATAAAAGAGGCAATAAGGCAAAAGATGCCAAGGAAAAACTAAAACTATTGAAAAAGGGAATATAAAAGAGAAAGAAAAAAAAGAAGATGGATGATTTTGACATTTTTGTCCAATCATTATTTAATATATTAGTTTTGGTTGTGTAAGCTTTTTTCTTATTTTGGGTGGATGGGGGATTGGTATTGTGAAGCTTTTGCCTCAAATGCACACACAACACTTGTCTTTTCTCTTCTCTAACACTTATTTCCTCTTCTTTCTTTTCTTTATACTTCACTCCAACGCCATTGCCACATGTCTCCATAGGGTTTTCGCTTAGTCCATTGGATCTTTTTTCTTTTTCTTTTGTTCTATCTTTTAGTATTTGTTTTCACAATTGTAGCATAGATAGAGCAATTGCTTGGAGAGTTCGACGTTGAGATACTTACACAATTAATATAAGATTTGTCTTTTGTAAGCAGAAAAAAAAATCTCTTAAATGGATGAACTAAAACAAGAGGGAGGTGAGAAATTACAACAACAAAAGACATGCTCGTTCTATTAATAGCATGCGAACACAAAAGGTAAATATAAACATACACAAATCCACGCCAAGGATAAGTTTTTTTCACAACATGTTGAAGACAAAGTTAGTTGTCTTGTAATTTACCCTCTGTACTCTAGAAACCAATTAAAGTCTACCCATACTAGTACGCAAAACAAAGTACCATGCCCCGGTATTAGCCCTAAACCGATAGATGGCGAGAACCGAAGTGGTCTTCCTTCAGGCGCAACCAAGATCTCACAACAAGCCAACATATTATGCTTCAGGAGACCAAGGAACACAAAAACAAAACAAAAAAAACCCTACTGAACAATACTAAACAATACTTGAGAAAACTGTACAAAAACCCATCAGTGACAGGCGCAAAACAAACCGATCCTCTAGTGCTTCTTCTTCTTCTCTTAATGTAGTATATATCAGCAACAAAGTGATGAGTTGTTTGCTAGGGAGTAAGAAGCAAAGGAGTTGAGCTGGTATGAGAATCCTCATCAATGGAGTGCACAAACTTATTCAACTCATCCATAAGACAGTGAAAGTGATCATTGTTAGGCAAGAAGTAAAACCCAATGGTAGCTTGCTTCAAGTACAAGAGATTGACATCAAGACCAGTCTTCTTAAGGCCATCCACGTAAGCCAATTGCCAATCCTGAACAAGATCTAAACCAGCAACAACGACAAGACTCTTGGGAAAGTTAACTCCTTTAAGGCTTTCACCTCTGGGACCAAAGGGATTACATGCTGGATGATCTCTATCTTCACCTTCAGGTAGATAAGCTCTCCAGTACCAATCACGATCTTGTATAGTGACAAAGTACTTGCCGTCAAGGGTCTTCTCAGAAGGAGTCCTCTCTTGTCCACCAAACATAGGATGAAGAAGAATGTTACCCAAGACTTGAACACCTTCTTTAGTAGCCCTGACAGCAACATTGTGAGCGATGTTGCCACCAGAGCTATCACCAGCCAAATAAACATAAACATTAGAGTGTAGACCACTCTGAAGCCAGACTCTAGACTTGACCCATTTGAGAGCATTCCAACCATCGTCGTAAGCACAAGGGTAACGATGCTCAGGGGATCTCCGGTAATCAACAGAGACAACAACAACACCGCAGATGGTGACAAGACGTCGGCAGAAAGTGTCGTAGATGGCGCTGTTGGCGGAGGAATGAGTGAAGCTGCCACCGTGGAAGAAAATGAGAACAGGGACGATCTCAGTAGTGCTGAGAGGTTCGGTAAGGTCGATGGTACCGTGTTGGTGGTGGGGAGAGAGAGAAGAAGGTTGGTAGATACGGGTGAGAAGGTTGGTGGAAGAGTCGACGTGGTCAAAGGAGAAGACGCCGTCGACAGGGAAAGCGTTGGCGGGAACTTTACGGTCGAGAAACTCGGCGAGATCACGGTTGAAGGAACCGTCAGGACGACGGAGGACTTTGTAAGCAAGCTTGAAATTGGATATGAGGACCCATGTGTTGAGTGGGACTATTCTCTACAGCAAAGCCCCCAAATTAAAAAAAAAAAACAAAACATCAGATGGATAGATATGATATGATGGGACGTCTTAGATTTTATTATACCCTTTCCTTCTTTGCTTCTTTGTTTTTTTTTTTTTAAAGAAAAACAAAAAATTCGTCCGTACAGGTGAGTCTGGTGAATCGTATATAATTTATATAACTCTATGATCTTCAATTTTAGTTAAAGGGATTTGAGCAAAGGAAGAAGCAAATCTAAGGAAAACAAAAAAAGAGAGACTTTTTTTGTTGTTGTGTGTGTTTTGTGAGAGAGAGGAAATAAAAGAAGAACCTTGCATTCGTTGAGGTTGACTTCGTTACCACCAGCCATAGCCACCCACAGCGCAAAAACACTTAAAAAGCTGGAAGCAGAATTGTAATCTTCGGTGTGTAGAATCAGTGAAGGGACGACTTCATTACCAATAATTACCAGTGGAGAAAGAAGAAGAAGAAGAAGATTTTTTAAAAAAGGGGGATGGATTTGAAAGAAACCCAGAATAGGAAAAAGAGAGAGAGAGAGAGAAGATTTAAATAAAGAGAAAAAGAGAGAGAGAGAGAGAGAGCTGGAGCAAAAAAAGGAGAGAGATGGGGATGCAGCAGAGGAAGACGGAAGTACAATAGAGAGAGGAAGAGCAGAGCTGAGCTGATGGTTGGTTGGTTCGTTCGTTCGAGAGAGTCAAAGGTGCGAGAGAGAGAAAGAGAGAGAGAGAGACGTTGAATACTACTCTGTATTATTATTATTAGAGCAGAGCAGAGAGCTGATGATGGTTCGACTCTCTTCCTTCAATTTTTTCTTTTTTTTTATATTTACTGTTTCCGTATCTGGGTCCCACCCTCCACCCTTATATTTTTTGGTTGGGTTTAACTTTGTCGACGATAAGGTAATTATTGGTTTCAGCCGGCTGATTAAAATTTTTATTTGTTTAATTAATTATTTTTTACATGGAAATACAGAAAATGTAAATTAAAAAAAAAAAAAAAAAAAAGGGGAGGCCACGGTGTAATGTGGAAGAGAGAGAGAGAGGATTGGGCAATTGGGGCACGCCAGTCCTGACACGCTCTCTCTCATAAGTGCTCCTTTTGACCATCCATTTTTTATTTTTTTTCTACCCTTTTGTTTTTTCTTTTGTCTTCTTCCTCTTTTTTAAAAAAGAAATTCACGTTTCATTTTGTGAAATTCTGAGGATTATGTTAAGTTTATTAGTACTGACCAATTACTATAATGTTTTTTTATTTTGTCATTTTATGTTTATATAATGTAACAAATTTCTTTGCATTTTTTCTAGACTTTTGTTGTTAACTAGTATAAATACAATTCTAAAATTATATAATACGATGAATTGGTTCCATGTAAAAAGAGAATCCTTATATATTCGAGTTAAAAAGAAGAAGAAAGTTTTTAAAAAAAAAAAGTTGCTTTAAAAGATCATTCATCATCTAATGATATATAATACCAAAAAAAAATACAGAATTCAAAAGTATGGTTAGGCAGCTTTAAACTATTTAAAAGATAAAAAGACCACAAAAGGATTTTTTTATTTTTTTTAACCACTCAATGATGGTCTTTTGTTTTGGGTTTTTTTATTAAGTGTGAATGCAAATTTGTAAAATACAAATAGTACTAAACCATAAAAAAAAAAATTAGTTAAAGGAAGGTGACAAAGAAAAATATAAAGAGATATCCAGCGTGCGACCAACGCCATGGCATGTGGCGACAAAAGGGTTGTGCTGTTTTCTTTTGCTTAAAAATTAAAACCCAAAAAAAAAAAAAAAAAACAGAAGACGAGATTCCTAAAGTACCCTCGTACCCTCGTACCCTCTCTAAGATTTACGAGTCATTGCCACTATTACTAGCTTGCTTAAACGTGTTCTATTTTGGGCCGATGACATCATCCCCCCCTCCGTTCACTCAGCGGACCCCTCTCTTTCAAAGTTTGGCTTTTCCACTTCTTTCTTTTTTTTTAAAAAAATATCTTTATAAAATAGTAATACAAGTACTACTATTATTTACTATGTCTATTTCTTTCTTTTTTCTTAAATACGTTATTTGGGATATATCTGTGTAGAGATAATTAGTTTTATCTATTTAGTACTACTACTTCTGATACATATGTATAATCGTTTTCTGTCATTTACTCATTTTTCAACTGCTTTATACGATTCTTCTATTTACTCAATTGTTGTCTCGTTTATTTGTTTCTGCTTTTTTTCTTCTTTTCTTTAAATGAACCCCGAAAAATATACCCTAGTATATATATCAATACACTTGCTATTTGCAATGTGGCATGTTTTGTTTGACACTTTGACTTGTCGTTTTTTAATTCTTTTATCGGGTTGATATACCCAAAAAAAAAAAAACTAATATCTTTTATCGAGAGAAAAATATAATACTAGTTTGGAAAAAAAAATAAATATACAAATCAGCCGCTCCAACCAAATGCATGACTTTTTTATTTTGGTTATTACTAAACGGGCCCATTAGGGGTAGAATGTGGGAATGGGCTTAGGATTTTGTCGTCTTGTGGACCAGAAGAGCGTGGCCATCACACGCCAGTAACTCTGTCAAAAAAAAAAAAAAGGACAAAACCCAAAAATGTCTTCCTCCTTGGACCTTGACTAAACAATACTCACTCCGTATCAAAATATAGGATGTTTTAAGCAAAACACGCAGATTAAGAAGTCTTTGCTTTTAACAAGTTTAACCAATCAGAAACAATACTGCATAATATAAAATACTAAACTAATATAAAAGTTGCATTGAAATTTGAAAACATCCTATATTACTCTCTCTCTGTCTCACATAGATTGATGTTTTACACTTTCACACATATTAAGAAAAATTTTAGATTTTATTTGTAAATTAATTTATAGTTACTTTTTGGTAGAGAGAGAAAATATAAACCAATAACAATTCAAAATTTTAAATATTTCAATGATTACTTTTTGAAGTTTACAAAACATCAATCTTTGTGAGACAGAGGGAGTATAAAACAACAAACTTCTCCAAAACATCCTATATTTTGAAACGGAGGGAGTACTAATTAGTACTAATACCATCTCTCTACTCTAGCTTAATGTTAACTGGGATTCAATGCATTTGGACGTTTCCAGTAGATTATTGAACATATACATTGAAACGAGAGTTTTTTTTTTGCGGGTGGTTGAATCCGAACAAAAATCATTAATCAACAGATTAACACTAAGTAAAATAAATTCAAAGGTTTAGTAGTAAGCATGAAGAAGTTAAACGAATGAGAGAATTTGGGAATGGGAACGGGTCCTACTTTGATGGCTTCGCTACCCAAAAGAAACAAAAGAAACTTTGCCCAACCAACGACATTTAATTTTACAAAATATTGTTGCTTTTTTGTCTATCTTTCGGAGTTTCGGATTTGACAAATCAGAACCATGAATCTCTCTATGATGGGACCAGTACAGTAGATCTCAGCCGTTGTTTTATCCCGATACATCTCTTTTTCTTTCTTTCTTTCTTTCTTTTTTTTACTGTCGTAGTAGTGTACTATAACTGTAGAACTACAAACAGAAACAATTACTGATTAATTAGACTCTAATTACTCTGTAGTCTCTTTTCAAGCCTTAAAAATTTTCTTTACATAATCATATTCACATCTTCTTCGTTTTTTCGCATGTGAATTTTTTACTGAAACAATTTTAAATCGTTAATATTTAACCAAGTAGCTAAAAACAGACCAAAAATTAGGACATAAGAATATAAATACACCATTGGATAAAGAAAGAACAAACATCAAAATAAGAGAACTTAAATTTACTATTATGTTTTTCTATAAATAACTTTTAAACGCTTACAAATCATTAAATAAAAGATAAATGTAACGCTTAGGAGTTATCTAATAATGTTGTTGTTGTAGTAAAATGATTTCTAGGGTTTTACCATCAAGCAAATAATATAACGCATAATTTTATTTCTTAGTACTAATGAGTAATGACAATAAGAAAACAAGCGAAGAAAAAAAGAGTATGTATTGTTTGTTGATCTCTACTATATAATACACACACACTAACACAAAATGTTCTAGTTAATTTAAACTATAACAAACAAAACTTCATTTTCACAGTTAGTCTTAAAGTTACATGATGACAAAATATTGTTGTGGTATAAAAGAACAAAAAAAAAAAATACTAGTAATAAAGTAAACATAAAATAAAATAAATAAATAATCAAAAGGAGAACACGCTAAGGTATATGATTCGCGTGTCTATATGAGGCTTGCGTTAGTTTTGTCGTCATCTATTTTGTCTCTTTGGTACGTGTGCTCACATTTTCCACTCCTTACTTTTCCAAATCCTTGATATTATTATAATAAATATCAAAGTTTCACTTATTAATCGTTTTCTCCCACTATTGTTTTGTGAATGGAATATTGAACTCAATTTCAATTAATCAGGCTTTGCAAGAAACATTAAACTTCGACACTTGAATATGTTTTCCAAGTAAAATAAATGGATTTGAAAAATCCTATACAAATCAGTTTTTTTTTTTTTTTTAATCATCGGAAGTTTCTGTAATTAATTAATTATGAAAATAGGGTTCTCTAGCTCATTTCATAAATGACATTAAATTATAATAAGAAGAAGGAAAAAATGACATGGACAGACTAATGTGTTTGAACGAGCTTTAACGCAAGTCTTCCCCACTATGAGACTTTCATTTAAATACGTTTTCGGACAAATATTTCAAAAGTAGAAGAAGACGACAAGAAGATTTTTGTTTGCTGTCCCCTCTTAATTTGTCGTCTTTTGTCATGAAAAGCAAAGTAACCGTCCAAGTCCAACATCGTAAAGTTTTTGGCCGTTTAGAATTATGTTTGAATCAAATTGGGGATGTAGCTCAAATGGTAGAGCGCTCGCTTTGCATGCGAGAGGCACGGGGTTCGATCCCCCGCATCTCCATATTTTGCTTTCAATTTTGTTTACTTCAACGATGTGAATTTTGTATTAGTGTGGATTTTTTAACTTGCAAGCTAAGAAATTTCAAAAGGGGATGTAGCTCAAATGGTAGAGCGCTCGCTTTGCATGCGAGAGGCACGGGGTTCGATCCCCCGCATCTCCAACTTATTTTTCGCAAAATAGCTTATCATGTTTTTGTAACAGAATAATCCAACAGATTACCATACTTGGAGGACCTTAACTTTTCAATTTTTCGTTTTATTTTGGGAATCAAAAGATAATTTAAAGAAATAAATAAGTAAAACTTGTACACAAATCTGAAGGATAGAATATGAACACACAGACTTGCAAAAAAAAAACTAAGAAGTGCCAAACTCTTGTAAGCTTGTCTGGTCTACGAAGGCACTCACTCAAAAGTGCTAACGTGTGACAAGATCAATACTCGAGCTAGGCATACAGAAAGAGAGATAAAAGACGAAACAAAACTAAGAAGTATTAGCCATGGACTCGATGAGCAACTCATAACCCTCAGGGACATGAGACTGGAGACGGACGCACTCAGCCAACGCAGGGACGTCTGATGATACGTCTAGAAACTGGGCAACAAAGAGAAGTAGATGAAAATCAGAGATCCTCTTCACAAATGGGAGGCCCTTCGCTCGCTCCAAGTGTGTTTTCAAAGCCCGCATTGTTGTTTTAACGCTCCTGTTCTCTATCGGGAAGGTACACGACAGCGATCCCTGGCAGTTAAACAACCAATCAATACTCAATTATACACACACAAAGAAAAAACCATGAACGTTCTAAATTCATAACAGTCTAAAGTAAAAAACACTTGTGCTTCCTATCAATGGCAACTCTGATTCATACCAAGAAGTGAACACAAAGAATCACAGAAACATAATAGTTCGCAACTTATCATCCTATGGCTAGTGGCTACTTAGCTAAATCAGATGCCAAGTTTTAATCTTTCCAACTAAAATGTAAACGATTTCTAAAAGGGGAAGAGAAAGGAACCTGATGATCCAAGATCTTGACAACAACAAGGAAGAAGTCATTATCGACTTCTTTAAGATCCTTGACACCAACAACAACCTCTTTCTTCATCTTAGAGAGCTTAGGATCATCATCAGACCCAATCTCCGTCTCAAACCATCCTTCCTTGAACAACCTAACACACATATCACTCATCTGAAAAGCCTCAAAGTGAACATCCGCACCACCATCCTCATTAATCTCAAGCTTCACAACCGCAGTAACCCACTCCTTCAACTCACTCTCAGCGTGAAGCTGAGCAGCAAGCAACACCTCAACATTAGACAAAGTATACTCCTTCTTGTCCTGAGTCACAGTCTGGTTAAATATAAACCCAACCTTCCTCATCCCTAACCCTAAAGCAATCGCATCCACACGCTTCTCTTCAACATCATCTCTCATGAGAATCAAATTGTTCTCCATACCTTGCTGAGGTGGCTCGTAGATGAAATTAACCTCAACCTGACCATCCTCAGAGACGTTACCGTACATGAACCCACCGCGTTTGACAGCGAAGGCGAGTGACTCGTTGACGTAATGCTGAAACGCATTGGCGCAACCTCGATCGAATGAGACAGAGTCGCAGTGAGAAGTCTCTTGACGACCGACGCGCATCTGACGAGCGATGAGATCTTCGACGGTCATCTTACGACCGAAGGATCCAGCGGGAGTGACGGCGGGACCGCCGCGGATGGTACGCTCGCCTTCGTAAGCGAGGTAGAGGATAGAGCCGTGGGAGAGGTTGAGAGAGGTTAAAGGGAGGTTAGGATCGGTCATGTCGGTGAAGGCGAGGAATTCAGAAGGAGACTTGGCGAGGAGAAGGTTGCGATCGGTGGATAAGGTTTGGTTGTGGATTGGGATCTGAAGCTGATCTTGGATTAGGGTTTTGAGTTGGGAGACTGTTTTTGTTACATGAGCTCCTTCATCTAAGCTCACTCTCTCCAATCCATCTCTGCTTCGGATCCTCAGCATCGTCGTCATCTTCTAAACACAGATCAATCAAATTATTTTCAGGAAATAAAAAACTGATTCGAGAAAATCTCGAAACCTACTTCGAAGCTTCGAATCGATCAAACCTGGTTCAAGCGTGGGATAAATAAACAAGTAAAAGTGCTTTTCTTCTTCCGATGGGAAACACGAAAAGCTCTGAGATTCGTCGAACAAAGGTTAGTTCCCAGTTCAAGGAAGAATCTAGAAGCACCCACCCGCAAATCAAATTAAAAACCAATTGGAAGCAAAACGGCGGCGTTTAGTAACCAACTTGCTTTTACCCATTTAATTTGAATGGGCTTTACTAGTTAGCCCAATATGCTCGAGAATATTTTGTTGACTACTACCGGACCATTACCGTAATTAAACTATATGTTCTGTATTATCGTTTTAGATAAATCTATACTATTAATTGGGGAGTACACTTTGGGATAAAAAAAAAAAAAAAGTAAAATGCCATACAATACCCTTCAAAAAAAAATTTTGGAGAACACAAAGAAAACCCGAAAAGGGTAATTTGGTAAGTTTCATTAGCCTAGACGCGCGGATCCTGGGCAACCCGGAATACTCATATTCGGATCATGTTTAATAGTGTATCTCGCCAATCTTAACTCCTGTAGCCAATCAGAACCAGTTTCAGCAAAATATAGGAAAAAGATAATAATAAATAAGGTAAAAATAAGATATGACGCGGATCCATATTTAACTGATTAACTGCTTTATATTAGGAAAATCAAATCAAAATCAAATCGTATCTACCATAAAAGGTGGAGCAAACAAACATATAACAAAATTTGTCATTAATTTATTTTTAAAACATTTACTCAAAATCCGAAATCAATGGATATATATATTTTTTTTTTCAACATCAATGGATATATTATCTAACATATAATCAAAAATATTGCAGATGTCCAAATAAACTAATTCATTCATTAACACTAAGCAAATCATTGTCATCAAAATGTTTGGAAAGTTTTTGATATATTATTACTAATATTAGCCTTCTAAAATCAAAACTAAATATTCGTATTTTTTAAATTTTAGCAACTATCCCGGATCTGTTACTTAAGAAAATAATTAACGTATCTTATCATTAATATCGAATAAGCATATTCTAGACTTTATCAGTTCCCTAAACCGCCTCTATTAGTCATATAAATACAAACTTCCATGAATAAACATAATATTCAATATTTTAGATCTATCAGCCATTTTTTAGTCATCATGGCTGCCAAGAAAGCTAGCTAACATCAACCCTTTCAAAACGAGTTGAAAAAGTAAGGTTAAATCCTCGATAGTATACAAGGAACAACATACATGGGAGGAAATAAATTATTGTTTTCTTATTTGTTCCTATGTTATAGGATCTACTACAGAATCAAACTTGCCAGAAAGAATAGTTTGGGAGGATGTTACAAACATACATGGACCTTGGTCTTGCCAAACATGGTCGAGAAGCACCATCGATCAAGAGAAAGCAATTAGAAGGAATAGAAAACAATGTGATCTTCCTTAAACAACATATAAGGTAGTAGTTAGTTATGGCATTACCAAGTAATTTGATCTATATTGTAATCATCAATTTAACGCACATTTGTTGATATAATGAAGCAGGATCTGCTGCAAATCCAGCTAAATATCTTTACAAGAATCAAGGGATGTTAGCTTCGTGCTTGCTCATCCAGTAATCTGACTAAACGAAGACAAACTCATCGAATTTCTACACAATTTAGTCCTCCATCTATAAATAGCAAACAAGGTAATAAGGATTTGAATAGATATTGATTAACTGCTGAATATTATCTATACATTATTCTGTGTTTGTAGTCATTTAATCATATATGAAAACTAATATTAAGTCGATTCTCAAATGTAGCTTCAAGGTAAAATCTATTTTACCACAAACAAAGAACAATCCAAATATTTTTAATTGCCTTAAAAAATGAAGTCAATTCGAAGAGTTAAGGCAATTAACGATATAACTATTGGGGATTAGACATGTGTTCAATTAATAATATAGAAACACATTATTGTTTCGGAGTATAAGAATTAAAAGACAATTTTCCTTGCTTTTTTTGTAATAGGCCTCCAAATATTGTACACATGCTAGAGGACGACAAGACAAAGCGGTGGATCAAAGGAGAGTTCGGTTTCGTATAGCCATCAAAAAGCGGATCAGATCAAGAACCAGAAGCTCGATTGCAAAGAGAAATCGAGATCAAGGAGTAAGCAAGGCGAGAAGAAGCTAATGATAGCGCATGTCGATTGGAATTCTCTAGAGATGAGGCAAGGGTTTCTGTGTATTCCAAAAAAAAAAGTGAAAGAAGTGTGACCTTAAAAAATACCAATGAACAGGTTCAATTAGACATTAACCGTGAAACAAAAGATTAAGCAAAAAATTTTACTCCATTTGTATACTCTTACTTCAACTATAAACCGAATATATTAACTTAAATCTTTTTAAGTGCTAATCTATTAACATAAGAAAACCTTAATTCACACTAATATGCTAAACATGTAATTTTTATTCAAATACTACTTTTTATTTTGGAACAAACATTAATTAGATTTACCCAACCATAATTGTTATCGTTGTGATAACTCATAAAATTTCTAATGAAACAAAACCAAAATCGAAATGTCCATAACAAAATACTCCACTTAATAGTACATATATTTTTCGTTCAAAAAAAAATAGTATAGATATTTAATATTTACTATAATAATAGCTACAAACACAAGTTTAAACAATCTAATTATTTTTATAGATACCATATATGCAATTAGTTTGTGAAATCTCAATAATTCTTTACTATCTATACTATTAAAAGGGAAGCACACTTAGGATAAAAACAAAAACAATAAAACCAATATGCCATACAATACCCTTAAGAAATAAAAAAGAAAACAACAAGGAAAAAAATATTTGAGGGCAAAGAGGTAATCTAATTGAGTGAAAACACGCGGATCCTTAGATGTGCGATATTACTCTATTCGGATCCTGTTTATGATACAATAATTTCCAAACAGATTCCTCTACGGATACCTGTGAACAAATACAATAAATAATTAGGAAGATCAATATGTTGATAGATCATAATAAATATTGTATTACGGAGATTTAGGAACCAACCATATCAAGAGTCTTTCAAAATTAGCTATTTACTCGCCTACACACAATCATGTAATCAATCTTTCAACCAAACTTTCAAAATTAGAACAATCAAATCCCTAAACATCCTCCACAATAACATCTCAAATCAAAAGCATTTCCAAAACTAACCAAATCTTTCACTTTCCGAAAAACATAAACTGAAAAATAGAATAATCAAACCCCTAAACATCCTCTATAATTTCTCCTCCATTACTTCTATAAATACCAAACTAGACGTATGATACAACCAAACACATCAAAACCTACAATACAATTAATAAACTCACCTTAAAAGTTTAGAAGGCCGCCAATGATGGATTCACTCATGAACTTTCATAGAAGGTTACGGGTTTCACATACCTTGAGAACATCAAAACAAGGCCGAGAACCCAAGTCACTATTGGCTCATGAATCTGTAAGTTCTATCCTGAAATAAACTAAATACTTATCAATATAAGCTGATGAAAAATGAGACTTGATCGACTTGTGTTATAAATCTATATAAGCAGTTATATATTTGTAGTTGTTAGTGATGTAATGGTTATCTCCTAGATATGAAATGCTAGATATAGATTGTCTAATACCAATACTCTTATTTTGTAGGCTACCCTAATTAGCTGGGACTTTTTTTACAGTGAAGGAATACATTGTTCCAATGATCCTTGAGAAGACGAAGGATGGATAATTACGACTGTGAATATTAAGAATGAGAAGCCTAAGGATGTAAAAGGCTGATTTCGTTCTTCCTATTACATATATTCTTTAATGGTGTTCATAAATTATAACCTTCATCGTTATTGTCAAATTTTCTCATTTCTAAACAACTATAAAAGAATGATTACCATTTTTAGGCAGTAGCATAAGTTATTAAGTTAGCTTATCTTTGGCAATGCACATGTTGATTTGGGAGAGACTTCGTTATGATGTAATTGACAAAAACCAAATTGTGCTGCGGATCGTTACCAATTCGAGAGACTGTTGTTGAACACACTTGAATGCTTGCAAAAAAAAAAAAAAAAACATGAAATCAATTTGCATAAGTCATGAACGTAGAGCTGATTCTTTCACAGATATAATTTTCAGATATAAATACTTCAAACTAGATTAAAAAAAACTTTACAGAATCCAAATATAAGGATAACCTGCTTCAGCTTTCAAGGGTCATGAATCGCGAGACTAATCTCTCTTTTGATATGGATTGCTAGCAGTTGAAGCCGTTTCGATTGCTCGCATAAACCCTGGAAATCCATCTGCAAAATAAGGATGTAAAACACAAAAGTTAGATTAATAGGAATGAAGAATTTTTAATCCGAGAGTAACACAAGAGGTGTTGTACTTGTTGTTGTAAGCTTGACGTAAGTGAGGATAAAGACCAAGTATATTTAGGAGAATCTAAATATACAAGAGATAAGGTCAAAGTGTATTTAGGAGAATCTAATTTGGGAGTTATCCAATTGGGTTTTGGTTTTGGTTTTCCTATATAAGGATATGCTAGCTTGTGGCATAACTTATGTTTTGTTTTATGAGCTTAAGGTTTTGAGATAGTTTCCTTAAGATTAATAAGAGAGATATACTTATTAAAACACTTGTGCTCTGTTCTTGGTTTCTACACGTGGTATCAGAGCTTCATCAATGGCAGGAGAAGACGTCAAAGCTTTAACAGAAGGAGGAGAAGACAAAACCTTGTCGATGGCAAGAGATGACAAGAACGGATCATCACCAGCTGCTGAGGGAGGATCATCCTCTATTAAGTGTCCCATGTTAAACTCAAATAATTATACTGTTTGGGCCATGAAGATGAAGATTTTACTGCGAGTGCATAAATCATGGGATGTAGTTGAGCAGGGAAAAATTGACGAGACAAAGAACGACTTAGCAATCGCTCTAATTGTCCAATCTATCCCTGAATCCCTCACTCTGCAGATTGGAGTTTTGGAAACAGCAAGAGAGATATGGGATGCTATAAGGTCAAGACATGTTGGAGCAGACATGGTCAAGGAGGCGAGACTTCAAACTCTGATGGCTGAATTTGATCGCTTGAAGATGAAGGACACTGAGAGAATTGATGATTTCGTTGAGAAACTTTCTGCAATCTCAACAAAATCGGCTGCTTTAGGCAAGGAATTGGCAGAGCCCATGTTGGTCAAGAAGTTCATGTCAAGTCTTCCTCGAAAGAAGTTTATTCACATAGTAGCTGCACTCGAGCAAGTGCTTGATCTGAATAAAACAAGCTTTGAAAATATTGTGGGTCGTTTAAAAGCATATGAAGAAAGGATCGGAGAAGAAGAGACAGAACAAGATGATGAACAAGGCAAACTGATGTACGTCACTGCAAATCCGTTTGGCGGATACAGAGGAAGAGGACGAGGAGGTCGTTCTTCAAGAGGTAGAGGACGTGGCAGATTTGGATTCCAGCAAAGAGACAAGGACAAAGAACAAGATCTGTCACACATTACATGTTTTAGATGCGACAAACAAGGGCATTATGCCTCGGACTGCCCAGATAGGCTACTCAAACTGCAAGAAACAGTTGAAAAGAAGGAAGAGGACTCTCACATAGCTGATGAGCTAATGATGAATGAAGTAGTATACCTTCAGGAGGACAAAGTCAAGCCGAGTAGATTTGAAGCTAGTATGGACAATGAAAATATATGGTACCTGGACAATGGAGCAAGCAACCACATGTGTGGTAAAAGAGAATTTTTCTTTGATCTGAGTAAAGATGTTTCAGGCAAAGTTCGATTTGGAGATGACTCCCGTGTTGACATCAAGGGAAAGGGTTCCATAAGATTCCTGTTTGAGAACGGTGAGAAGAAAGAACTACACAACGTATACTACATACCGGACTTGAAGAGCAATATCTTGAGTTTAGGCCAAGCCACTGAGGCAGGTTGTGAGGTTCGAATGGTAAAAGATCATTTATTGCTCTATGATCGTACTGGTAGGTTACTTGTGAGGGTTACAAGATCGAAAAATAGATTATACAAGGTCTTGATGGAAGTAGAAAGTATTAAGTGTCTGCAATTGGTTTCAACAAACGAGTCTGCTATGTGGCACGCACGTTTAGGCCATATTAACACTGATACAATGAAACAGATGATCAGTAGAGACATAGTAACTGGTATACCAAGCATCAAGGTAGAGAGACAAACCTGTATGTCGTGTCTGTTTGGTAAACAAACAAGAGATCCGTTCCCACAAGTCACCATGTACCGAGCCACCCGTGCTCTTGAACTTATACACGGTGATCTTTGTGGACCGATCACACCTTCGACACCGGCACAGAAAAGGTATGTTTTGGTGATCATAGACGACTTCTCACGCTACATGTGGACAGTCCTTCTAAAAGAGAAAAGTGAAGCACTCGAAAAATTCAAGAAATTTAAGATGATTGCAGAACAAGAAACAAGATGTGTGATCAAGACTTTTAGAACTGATAGAGGTGGGGAGTTCACTTCAGCAGACTTTCACTCTTACTGTCAAGAGAATGGAATCGCAAGACAGCTAACAGCTCCATACTCTCCTCAACAAAACGGAGTTGTTGAGAGAAGGAACAGAACCCTCATGGGGATGACGAGGAGTATTTTGAAGCACATGGAGATGCCAAACTTTCTGTGGGGAGAAGCCATACGTCACTCTACATATTTGATCAATAGGATTGCGACAAGATCTCTTTCTAATAAAACTCCATACGAGATGTTGAAAGGAGTTAAGCCAAATCTCGATCATCTTAGAACATTCGGCTGTATTGTTTTTGCTAGAACAGAATCTGTGGGAAGGAAAAAGTTAGATGACAGATCAAGAATGTTAGTGCATCTGGGAACTGAGCCTGGCTCAAAAGCATATCGACTGCTCGATCCCTCAAGTAGAAGAATCATTGTCAGCCGTGATGTACGTTTTGATGAGAACAGAGGTTGGAACTGGAAAACAGCTGAAGCAAAGTATCTTAGGGAATCTGCAGGATTTTCGATTAACATTGGTGTTTTTGGGAACAGAGGTGTTCAATTAGTGGAGCAGGCTAACAATGATGACGAAGATGGTGATGGTAATGTCCAGAAAATTACTGAATCAGAGCTGAACAGAAATGAAAACAGAGATGAAAACAGAGAAAAAGACAATGATGGATCAAATCCTGATCAGCAGCAGTATTCAATGACAGAAAGGCCTGCAAGAGTCAGAGCAAAACCAAAATATTTGTCTGACTATGTTACGGAGGATAAAGAACTTGATCGTCTTCTCTTGTCTCTCGAAGAAGAACCCTGGGATTTTAAGGAAGCATCGAGTTCAGAAGTTTGGATGGCAGCTTGTAGAGATGAACTCGCATCTATCGAAAAGAACAGAACCTGGAATCTTGTTGAGCCACCACCTGGTGTTAAACCAATTGGTCTTAAATGGGTGTTTAAGATAAAGAGAAACTCAGATGGAAGTTTAAACAAACACAAGGCAAGGTTAGTGGTGAAAGGGTATGTTCAGGAATATGGGATAGATTATGATGAAGTTTTCGCACCTGTAGCTCGCATGGAAACAATTAGGCTCATCATTAGTCTCTCTGCTTCATACGGATGGGAGATACACCACTTGGATGTCAAGACTGCGTTTCTATATGGTGAGCTGAAAGAAGAAGTTTTTGTGTATCAGCCAGAAGGTTTTATTGTCAAAGGAAGTGAAGAAAAGATCTATAAATTACACAAGGCTCTCTATGGTTTAAAGCAAGCTCCTAGAGCATGGAATACCAAGCTGAATATGACTCTTAGAGAAATGAAATTTCAGAGATGCTCTAAGGAACCATCACTGTATTTTTACAAGGATGATAAAGATCTTCTTATTGTGGCGGTATACGTTGATGATTTGCTTGTCACTGGATCCTCTTTGTCTTCGGTTGTTGAGTTTAAGAAGAAAATGGGGGCTATATTTGAGATGAGTGATCTTGGTCTTCTCACATACTATCTTGGAATTGAGGTGAGACAGTTTGAACAAGGTATTATTCTGAAACAAGAGAGATATGCTCTCAAAATATTAGAAGAGACTGGAATGGGAGAATGCAACTCTACTCATATACCAATGGACATGAATCTGAAGTTGTGTAAATCGCAAGGTGAAAAGGCTGTTGAAGGACGAGAATATCGCAGAACCATAGGTTGTCTTCGTTATTTGTTGCAGACACGACCAGACCTTGCTTACAGTGTTGGAGTCTTGAGTAAGTATATGCAGGAACCGAAGCAATCACACGGAGCAAGCTTGAAGCAGGTTCTCAGATATCTTCGAGGGACATGTTCTTATGGCCTGTTCTATAAACGCACTAACAAGGTACAACTTGTGGGCTACAGTGACAGTTCATACAACGTTGATCTTGATGATGGTAAGAGTACTACAGGACACTTGTTTTACCTCGGTGATTCACCAATTACTTGGTGTTCACAAAAACAAGAGATTGTAGCATTGTCATCTTGTGAAGCAGAGTTTATGGCGGCCACTGAAGCTGCCAAACAAGCAATATGGCTTCAAGAGCTTCTTGATGAAGTAGCTGGAGAGAAGAGTGATAAGGTGGCTATTCGAATAGATAACAAGTCAACCATTGCTCTTTCTAGGAACCCTGTGTTTCATGGTCGCAGTAAACACATACACACACGGTTCCACTTTATCAGAGAATGCATTGAGAGAGAGCTTGTGAGTGTGGAACATGTTCCAGGCACTGAGCAGAAGGCTGACATTCTGACCAAGGCTCTTGGAAGGTTGAAGTTTAAGGAGATGAGAGCACTTATGGGAGTTCTTGATGTGAGTGAGGATGCTTTCAAGCTTAGGGGGGAAAATGTTGTTGTAAGCTTGACGTAAGTGAGGATAAAGACCAAGTATATTTAGGAGAATCTAAATATACAAGAGATAAGGTCAAAGTGTATTTAGGAGAATCTAATTTGGGAGTTATCCAATTGGGTTTTGGTTTTGGTTTTCCTATATAAGGATATGCTAGCTTGTGGCATAACTTATGTTTTGTTTTATGAGCTTAAGGTTTTGAGATAGTTTCCTTAAGATTAATAAGAGAGATATACTTATTAAAACACTTGTGCTCTGTTCTTGGTTTCTACAGTACTCACTCGCTTCGATTAATTTCTGATGAATTTAGATGTTTGATGTGGTCGAGGAAGGTTAAAGAAATTGTCTCTTCAAGCCACTTTCCCTTTCCCAATATTTTTTCTTTTTTATGTTTTTGGTCGGAGAGTTAACGTCTGTCGCAAAAGCTGAATTTTTTTTTGTTGGTTTAATTATTGGGCTTGGCCAGGGGATTTGGTAATTGGGCTTCATTTGGTTAAACATATTTGGTAGGCCGTAAGTGTAAAGTTAGAGTTCATTACTAAATAAATACTATATATTACTAGAGGATTTAAAGTAGATTGTTGGTGAATTCTAAGAGATGTGGTGACACTCTAAAGAAGAGAATAAATTTTCCTTAATAAAATTTGAAGATTTGCTTTTTTCCAGATTAATATAAGTATAGAGATTAATGCTATTTTGTAGCAAGATTAGACATGTGGAATGATTTGTCGTAAATATGAAAAAAATAGTAAACAGCAATACTTCTTGAGATATTTTTTAGTTGTCTAAGGATAGAATTTTATGTTTCAGAAGAATTATGAACATATATATTATAGTGATTATCAAAAAAAAAAAAAAAAAAAAAATCTTGAATAATATACATTTTTAGTTGTTATATCATTTACTGTTCAATTTATTTTTAGTATTTTGATTTATGTATTTGTAACATTTAATAGCACACATGTTTACCCGAAAAACTAGCAGTCATATACTACTGTATGGTGTTTCGAGGTATGCAAACAAAAATTTGGAACATGATTTTGGAGGAATGGGACGAGAATATAAATTACGTGGTGAAAACAGGATGGAAAGAGACGAGATGGAAACATAAATTTTTAAAAACAAGTCTTAGAACATGTAAATTAAAGTTTGCAACTATATATGTAATATTTTTCCCCCATTTATCTAGCACAAGAAAATTTTAAAAAGAAAAATAAAGGACATTAAAGTATTTTCTATAATAGTCAAAAATTCCAAAGGAAAGAAACCTAATCCTATATAGATGAGCCAAATTTAAAATAAGAAGAACAAAGAAGTAAACTCATTTTTATTATTTTTATATATCATATAGTAAAGATATATAATTAATTATATTTGATTTTGTCTCAAACAAGATTTGTTTTTTTTGTCCGTCATGTACTCTTTCCAATCGAAATACAGCATATGTCCGATATCGGGGTTCTCCCGTATTGGGAATGCATTTCCTAATGTGATAGAAATTTGTCAATGGGTGTAGAAACAAAATAGGTACATGATAGAATGAAACGAGAATTACGTTCATCCCTAAATATTTGTATTTGTTTAAAACGGACAATTGAAACATGATTGCCTCCGACTATTGTTTTATTCTGCATTTTAGTATTGAAACATTAATAAACTACGCTGAAACCAAACCAAAAAGCAAACAAAATATCCAATTGATATAAGTTCAGGTTATAAATGCTTTATAAAATAGATATATCTACAAATAAAACTTTGTATGTATATACGGGTCTCAATCTCTTACCTATCTTTTATTAGTTGGACTAAAATATATACTCTCAAATGGGTAAATTATTATTAAAACTACGGTTATTAGATGAAAAACATGACATCGGGACGGGACGGGTTTCTTTTCCATAATAAACATATCACATTTTTCTTACTTTTTACATGTCTTTAATGATAATACAAACAAATTAAATTGTTTTTTTTTTTTTTTCAAACTGAGTTAAAAAAATAAATTGAATACTAAACTAATACAACTTTGAATTATGAATGTTAATAAAATACGTTTTACAATTATTACAAACTTACAATAAAGTTAGCTTTTGAAATTAACTCCGCACGTACGTGCGGGTCCAAACCTAGTAAACATAAAATAAAGAGCACAAATATATAAGATTATTTTTGTTTCATAATATAGGGTGTTTCAATTTTCTATGCAAATATTAGATTAATTTTATATTTTATACTAGATTAAGATCTGTGCTAGAGTACAGGTTGAAATTCATTTTATTTATATTGTAATTTTTCTATAAAATATATTTCATGTGATTGTTTTTAAAAGTTTTTTTTTTGATAAAATTTTATGCAATAAAATCATATGCTAAATATGATAACCTGAAATATACACTTATTTTGTATATTTTATTAGATTAATTTTGTATGTTTTATTAGATTAATTTTGTATATTTTCTATTTTAAATAAAATTTTAATATGTTGTATAGTTTATGTACGTGAAATTATTTCAACAACGTATATTCTACATCATGACTTGAATGTCATTATAAATGTCATTATAAGACATAATTTTGTGAATTTGGTTTTTAAAAAGCGATTTATTATATTATGAGTAATTTAATATATTCTTATACTTTTTGTTTTAATATACTTGGTTTTTTAAAAAAATTTCATACTATAGTGACATATTATTGACATTGCTATAACAAACCAATTTAGAGTGTTTATAGTTTCTAACTTTTATATCAATTTTCAATGTTTTAAAAATATTTCAAAATGAATTATTTATAGTTTATTATATTATATAAAATTATATAATTCAACAAAAAAAGTATGAAATTGAATTGAAATATTCAAATTTTGACTGTTACTCAGTAAATTTTTCAATAGATATTATTTTTAAAGAATAATATTACTAAAACTTGAATATTTTATAGATTGAATCATTTATATTTGTTTTTAAAAATTCAACTTATGGTATATCCGGAAATAAAGCTATTTTTTAATTATAATAAATAATATAATAATTTATTTGTTTCACAAAATAGATTCATATATATAAATGAGAGGTGAAGTATAATGATAATTAACAAATTAATATGTTAGGTTAGATATCAAAGGATTTTATTTGATGAATAATTTAATAAAAGAAATTAATATGGTAAGTTAGATGATATCAAATGATTCTTTTGAATATTATCTTTAAGATTTTTGGAAACTATAAATCCAGACTATACAAATAATATAAAACTTAATCTATAACCTATTTGAAACCAACTTATTAAAATTATATAGTATACAAAACAATGTTGTCTACTTTGGTTTTATTATATAGAGGGTGCATTTACTGTAAATTTCTTCATTTTCTTTAATTAATTAAATATAAATTTTGGAATCCTATTAATTAAGGATAAAATTAAAAATATTTTTACATCTTATCACTAAAAATAATTGCAAGCGAAATTGTTAAGATTGAATCTAAAGCATTTTTTAGATTTTGTTAAAAATAATTATATTTAACTTTATATGTGTAAAAAAAATCAGTGTTCAAGAAAGCAGTCTAGGTGTTAGGCGCTCAACAGACACCTAAATGACCGTCTAAACCGCTTAGAATTACATTAATTTAATTTTAATATTTATTTTTGATTTTTAACTATATATATTTAAGTTATTAAGTTTTATATTTGTATACGGTATTATAAATGTTTATATGTTGTTAATATAACTTAAATAAATGTATTTTTCTTAATTTTGTTTATAATTTATAATTTTATTTTATTTTTCTAACATATATTTGTACATAATTTTATATATATAATAATGTTTTATGTTGTAAAAACATAAACCGCCTAAAACCGTCTAGATCCTGATTAGACGTTTTAGGCGTTAGGCGCTAGGTCACCGCTTAGATACCGCCTAGCCTTTTCTTGAACACTGAAAAAAATAACTAATACAAAAAAAGTGTTCAAACGTAATTACTTATTAGGTAAGAAAATTCTTCTCTTTATTTTCTTTTGACTATGATACAAGGAATTAAATTGCAAGATTTGTTACCTTTTTGTTTTACAAAAATGAAATATCTTTTGGGTATGATGGTGTTATTATATACAGTATAAATATACTACAGTAGTACATAAAAAAAAACATCCAAGAAACAAAAATAAAATCATAGAAAAAATGGGTATCAGCAAGAAAATGTTAATCGCATTTGTTCTTACTATCCTCTTAGCCATGTCTTCTGTCCGTTGCTCCGATAGAACCTCTGGTATTATCATACTCCTCACATTTTTTTTGAAGTATACATATGCTTCTGTCCTTTTTTTAATGATCGTGAATATGGCGTAACTAATGGTTATCGTTTTATAGGTTTTGGTATAAAGCAAGAATATACAAAATGCTATGACCTAAAGGAGTGTCAAAAACCCAAATTTGACGATGCCGCTTGCGAGAGGTATTGTGGAGCTAAAAGCTTTTTATTATATGGTACATGTGATAAAACTACCGGGCAATGCTGTTGCAAGTCTAAAACGAAATAATCTAATCAAATAATGTATCCGGTTGACAAATAACATCACTAGTTTCATATGGTTTTTGATCATCAATAAAAAAAATGGAGAGTGAGTTTTTTAGTAATCCTAACCGAATCTGTAACAAATCGTACTACACCATCCTTACGTGAATCAAAATTCAACAATTACTGATTATTTCTTAACATACCTTTTGTCATTAATGTTTTCATATTAATATTAACATGAACTAGTTTTAACGGTACACCGCGTGCATATAGTTTTATTATTATTTATATTTTATATTCTTTTTATTTGTTAAATATTGGATGTTTTATAAATAGATAAATAACCTAATTCTCCGGCTGCTTGTGCGACTAAATATTTATAATAATTTTTTAATCTGTAATATACTATATGACCATTTGTTTATTATATTTAGTTTGTTTTGTTTAGTGTTTGAGATTCTTTTTCGATTTTTAATTATTATAACAAAAAATAAGGGATCTAAATACATAATAAGTCATTTATATGATGTGATTAAGTCACATTTTTACTAATGTATTAATTATTTTACACAATCTTAGGTAAAACAAATTGATTTTATATGTCAGATATTATAATATTTATAGTGGTTGCAAATAATAAAATAAGGATTTAACCCGTGTTAACACATATTTAATAATATTTTATTAATTCCAACATGTCCGTTTTATAACCACATTATATAGTATTTTAATTTTTTTTTTAATTTTACATATTCATAATATTTTAAATTTTATTAAATTTATATATTAATTATAATAATTAAATAATTAGAGATCGAAGTTCTTCTTACTTAAGAATCAAAACTCACAAGTTTGGAAAATAAAATGGAAAATATATCATAGTTTATGTTTCTATATAATCTTGATTGCTGTTTTTTATTTTTGGTTGGAATAAAATATAAAATATTTAGGAAACAAAATCTGTCATGATACTATTTTTTGAAATTTTTGAGAGGTTAATATTATAAATAAAAATTTAAATAAGTAAAACTAAAAGGACATAACACAAAAGATACTTCAAAAATGTTAATATTAATTATGCAGTCTTGGATATGATTGATTAAATTTTTTAAAAATAACTTTTTTCTTAATATACGTGTTTTTACTAATACATCCTATATTTTAAAACGGGAAGTATATTTAAACGGGAAATGGGAAGAGAAAATGTTGAGAAATCACAATATCTAACAAAGGTATTTTAAATCAATACGTTCAAACACACACCCTGAAATAATGTTATGTTTGTATACTACTAGTCACTAGTATCATTTTTGTTTTGTTGCTAAGTCAATCAAAACAATACTATTATTATTAAGAAGCCAAACAAGCTTCCCAAAACATTCGGTTCTTTTCAATCTCACTAATCAACCTCTCGTCACTTCCCGTCGAAGATGAATCACGGTCTCTCCTCTCCGGCCATTTCCGATAACTATTCACCTCTCCTTCTCCATCATCGTGATCGTCATTCTCTCCGGCGACTTCAGCTTCTTCTTGACCAACCGGGTCAAGATGATCAGTTGACCTACTCGTCCTCCTTTGACTCGTTGACGTCTCGCACCTGCATGACTCTGCATCATCACCATGATCTTCACGACCTTTCGCATCATCGCCTTCGTGGCCACGTTCCTGATGATGGCTCTCGGAATCTCCAGATGCTTCGAACAGCAAAAATGCTGACACTTCGACGACGTTGTTCTTCGTGTTCATTCTTCTTGATCTTTTTTTTTTTCCTTTCCTTTTCTTTGTTTCTTGGAAAATGATAAAAACACAAGTACAAAGCTTAAACAAATCTCTCTTTAATTACATGTGTAATATATATATATGAGAAAATGGTAAAAAGAAGAGATAACGTTGCTAAATCAGATTTCTTGTGCGCTTTAATAAAGTTATTATTTTTATAATATAAAACCTAACAGAGAAAGAGATTGTATTTATGCAACTTATGTGGGATTCGGTTTCTAGAAGGTATGGATTTGTATGTTGAAAACAGTCAAATAGAGTTGTAATAATGTTCCATTAATTATTGGATAAACAAGCAAATTAATCTAATTCATATATGACAATATAAACTATTGATCCATATATACTTAGATTGTTATCTTATTATCTTAATTACTAGATTTCAAAGAGAATAATGATCCAAGTTCCAACAATACCTAAAGTTGGGTTTCCTTTTCTTTCCTCTCTAATTGTTTCATGTCTTCTAGAACGTGTGAGAGACCAAACAAATTACATGATCTGCGTACGTCCAAGTGTCAAATATATGAGTGTTAGCTTGTCTCACGCTAATAATAATGAGGTGGCACAATAATTGACACAATCGATCCATTCATTATTTAATAATACAAACATACTTTACGTGAATTAATGCACAAATGTACAAGGACATTTTGAGCCTATACACACCGAACCCGACAATCGTGGTTTGGTACTTTGGTAGTTAACGGCTGGCTGGCTGGCCTATACGCAGAAACTTGGAGAAAATATGAATTTTGATAATTGTCTCCAGTTTTGCTCAGAGAAAATTATATGGATCCATAGTTTCTACTGTCTAGGCTCACACTTGTATTCAAGAGATTTTTTTTTTTTTTTTTTTTTGAAGAATTTGTTAAGTGTTAACTCACTGGACTTATACTTACGGGCATATATGCTAATGGGCTTTCACGAGGCCCGTGTTATTATCGCATTACAAGATGATGGATGACACAAATCGAATTAGAGCTTTTAGGTGATATATAAGTAAAAGTGATATTATCATGAATCATATGATACTAGAATGAGATGGGGATGATACGAGAGACGAGTGGTCCAGTTTACTTGAAATTAAATGGTCCAAAAAGGAAAGGCTGAGAAAAAAAATAGATGGTGTGTCTCTTGGAGGACCACAATCCTCGATCACGCCATTTATTGAATCAAATCTATTACATTTATATTGTTTTGTTTTTGTTTCTTTACTCAGACAAATATATTTCCAAATTAAATGCTTAAAGGTAGTATATACATATTTTCACAAACGAAATTGATAGTTCAGTAGCAGCAAAAGTATTAAAAGAAGAAAAACATAAATAAGTGGTCCTATAAAAAAAAACTTTACAATAATGGCAAATGTTGTTAGCTCTCTTGTCTTGCTAGTCCTCGTTATCTTCCTAAGCGCATGCAATGGTAATAACATGTACGGCTTATACGTATTTTCATACTATATAACTACTGATCCAGGACTTTTGTGTTTCTTTTTTTCTTTTTCCTTTCGTGTATCAAACTAACGTGGTAAATGCATTGCTTAACATCTTTCCCCTCTTTTCGTTTTCAAACAAAAAAAAAAAAGTCGTCAAATCGAGTAATAAGTAATTTGTTATGTCGGTAGCTAGTTTTCATCTATTCTGGTTGTTCTTATCATAGTAATTACAATTGATATGACTCTTCTACTCCATCTGTTCCCCTGCGATTAGATGTATACGCAGGTAATGAAATGATGAATTGATGATCCCTCTTAGGCTTTTATCAATCCATTTTGAACAATCTTATGTGAAGGCAGGTTAATAAAACATATATGACTATTTTAGTTGGATCAACAAACAGAGTTGCAATACCATATATTGGGTTTGTATTTCTTTCTTGAACTCAAAATCAATTGATAATAAATGAATTTATCTCTTGATGATATTATTTTAGATCCTTCATAACTTTTAGTGTGGTATCAAAAATAAAATCTCATTGTGATGTAGTATTAGTTATTCAACATGTATTATGTGATTAATATATATGGTCCCAATGACTTTATACTATAGATTTTCATGTTTTCTAAATCTAATATGATAATGAATATATCATATTAAGTACTATTGTTATATTAAACCAGCTCCACCCCCATAGAAGTCATCTGCATCTTCACCGGTGATCACCAGTGCGACTCCTTATTCGTTGGTCTCCATCCACAATTTCATCTGAGCAAGTAGGCCATGATCAGCAGCATCTTTTTCAACTAGATTTTTCAAAAAAAAACCAAAACAACTCAATTTGATTCTGAACAGTCAGGTCTAGAAATATTGGATGCCAAAAACACAAAAAAAAAAAAAAAAAAAAATCTTAGCGCTGCATTGCGGCATTACACAAGAAGTTAAATGAGATTAATTGTTATATACTAACAATTTGCTATTTCTGATTTTAGAATTGTAGTTTAATTAGGTGTAAAGCCTGGATTTAAAGATAATTTATACTCGCTCAAGAATCGACTCAAAATATTTTGATTAGACTAAATAATTATGGTGCAATATATGCATATTAGTATAGTTATACAATATACATGTTCCCACATAGCTAAATCTAGCTATACGTACACTGTACAATTAATACACATATACATTAGTACATATATGTTTTTAATACTTAACTGTATGTTGTAGTACACTAGTACTCACTGGTTTCTCTTTATTACTTTGTTCTATTACTGATCTGACTTTAATTAATAAGTTATAATTTACATTACATCAAAGACATATATAAATACGGTAAAACCTCTATAAATTAATTATGTTGGGACCAAGACATTTTATTAATTTCTAGTAATATTAATTTATCTATAAATTAATAATTATTATTTTATAATGTAAATTAATAATTATTAATTTATAGGTATATTTTTAATTGTTTAATTTAAAAAAAAAAATTTGAGATGTTGTAAATTTAGAATTTTAGATGTTGTAAATTTTATGGTATTAGAATTGAATTTGAAATAATCAAAAATATTATTGACAATGAATTACAAATATTATAGACAAATTCACTTATACACATGACATAAATATTCAAATATATAAATAAGAATATCAATTATCGTATTTTAATAGTCTATCAAACTATCAAAATGTAAATGATGCATATTTAGAAAGTGAAACTTTAAAAAATTTTAGCTGTTTTATGAAATGTTATAGAATAATTTATATCATTATAGTTTGAAGATACAACATAACAATTGTTTTATAAATATGAGGTTTAAGAGAAACATACTTTACTATATCAGCATATATATATATATATATATATATATATAAATTTACATGATTATTAATTTATGATATTATTGAAACCATATTTTAAATGAAGATTTCAAAAAAAATTATTATCTTATTATCTTATCGAATATTGTTATTTTTTACATTATCCTGACTTGGGACTAGCAAAGTTTATTAATTTATAGAGTATTAAATTATAGAGGTTGTTCTAATAATTAATATTTTGTTTATTTTATTTAGTTTATACTATATTACTATTAAAATAAAACAATATCTTATTGCGCTAAGCATCCGCATTCATGAATTGTCAAATTCGTTCATTTATGTATATTTTGTGTTTGATCAAAAAAAAAAAGTATATTTTGTGTTGGATCCATCTGACATTTTCTCATGACGTCAACCCAATTAATGTTTTTGGATCATAAAATAGTAGGGAAAAAAACTTTAAAATACCTCATTTATTTTTTATTTGGAAGTTTAATAGCTCGTCTTTTTTGGTTGGAAGAAAAATATTTCATTTAATTAAAACGTGTGATTTAATACTCAAACTAATAAATATTGTTAGTTTCATACTTACGATTTTTTGAAAAAAAAATAAAATTCCGTTTTTACATTTACTAGATCAATTAATAATTAATTTTAAAAGACATGGTATTAATTTATAATTTTTATTTGAATTAAAATTAATAAAAAGAAATATTAAATAAATTTAATTTTAATTCAAATAAAGCTATAAATTAAGAAAAAATCTTGGGTTTACAAAAGAGTGATTAGGGTTTAGATTTTACAATTAAACGGAATTATATGTCGGTTTGGATTTACAAAATAGTGGTTAGAGTTTAAATTTTATAATTAAACAAAATTATATATCGGTTTGGATTTACAAATGAGTGGTTAGTGTTTAGATTTTAAAATCAAACAAATTTATGTCCGTTTGGGTTTATAAAAGAGTGGTTAGAGTTTAGATTTTAAAATTAAAGATTATATGTCGGTTTGGGTTTATAAAAGAGTAATTAGGGTTTAGATTTTACAATTCAACAGAATTATATTTCAATTTGGGTTTATAAAAAAATGATTAGGGTTTAAATTACACAATTAAACAAAATTATATGTCATTTTGGGTTTATAAGAAAGTAATTGATTTACATATTATAATTAAAAACTATAATATAATTAATGTTTAGAATTAATAACTTTAAAATTGAATGATATACATATTTTGTTTCTTTAATTAATAATTTGTTTCTTTAATTAAGTGGAGGTGAACCCAATAATTGTTCATAAATTAATACCATGTCTTTTAAAATTAATTACTAATTGATATAGTAAGGGTAAAAATGAAATTTTATTTTTGTCAAAAAATCGTAAGTATGAAACTAACAATATTTATTAGTTTGAGTATTGAATCACACGTTTTAATTAAATGAGATATTTTCTTCCAACCAAAAAAGACGAGGTATTAAATTTCCAAATAGAAAATAAATGGGATATTTTTAAGTTTTTTTCCCTATAATAGTATTCAAGTTGTAGTTTCTGATTAAATATAATAATTTTTGGAAAAAAGGAAAACAAGAAATATATCAATCTTTGTTTAATATGTCAAATTCGGATACGTAATAAAAGTTTGGAAAGGAGATTGTGACCATGTTAGCCCATCAGCATTTATA
The DNA here is from genome assembly GCA_023657505.1 of Camelina hispida. Classification (NCBI taxonomy): domain Eukaryota; kingdom Viridiplantae; phylum Streptophyta; class Magnoliopsida; order Brassicales; family Brassicaceae; genus Camelina; species Camelina hispida. The sequence goes on along the minus strand of CP094634.1, from coordinate 43,524,353 downwards.
GTAGGATGATGAGAGGAGGGTACTCCTGCTCATAGATCACGAATCGTGAATCACGATCTAATAAAGCTTCCGTGATTTTGTTTGTGTGCGTTTTTTAAGTTGTTTTTGTTATTAAAATCACTATTGAGAAGATGGTATATAGATCACATAATATTCTTGGCTTCTTGCAAGTGATTCATATCAACTTTACGATTTACAGTTTTTGAGATGTCCGCAAACGCAAGCTGTTCACGATGTAACAATTTTAAAATCATATTCGGTAACAAATAAAAAAGGTTAGTGAAGTTTACACGAGGCTATATTTTGGAATTTAAATATTAGAATCAAACATATGTTACTCAGTCTGTTTGTCTTTTTTTGCATATAGTCCGTGTGAACATAAAAACATAAAATAAATTAGAAGGCTTCATAAAATTTTAAAAAGTAAAAAAAATGTAAAACATGAATTAAAAAAACCAATGTATTTGGTCGCTATAAACCTAATACATTTGTAATTTAGTGGAACCACCAAACATTTCATGGAAATTACATCCCACCGAACCAATATACACTTAACAAAATCTGGGGATGGATTTTGTTTATTCATTAATTTGAATACTTTATAATCCCTGGTCTAACTTAATATTATAATGTTAAATAAATTATAGAGTAATAAAATGATGTTTGGTTCGTTGAATTAGAGAAAAAACATGTTTATCTCATGGCCTGTTTTCACACGAAATATTTTATTACGAGACTAAAGTAAAGCCTATATATATATATATATATATATAGAGTAGAGAGATATATTGTCACAACCTGTTTTTTATTTATTTTAAAAATCAAAATTTTCTAAAGCTTATACTTTGACAATCACAGTCTCCATTAATCATATTTTCAGATATCAGAAAATGTAACAAAACGTGAAATCGATTACCAAACAAAGGTACTTCACGTGAAACAAAAACATAAGAGGAGAGAAAACTATACTAGATTCTTTTTGAGATAGCCGTGAGTGATGATAATTAAGAGATGCATCTAGACACGTGTAATATAATGATTAGACATGCTTATTAAGATTTGTATTGAAAAAGTTATGATTGCTAAAAGTGTCCGTCAACGTTAAAGGAACCGACCAATGAGTTTATAACACGCACGTTAGTTTACTCCATAGGATTGATTAAAAAAAATGAGAGACTGAACATTGGATTGGCCTCAAAAAAAAAAAAAAAAAAATTAAGCTCTGTCACAAAAAAATGTTTTAGAATATTACATTTAAAAAAAATTACTGAATTTAAATATATTTTTCTTTTGATTAAAATATTATTTAATTTTAAACCAATAACAGTTCAAAATTTTAAATATATAAAATTTACTCAAATAGAATATCCGTAATTTTTGAGGATTTCTTGAAGACCATTACAATATAAAATATATTATTTGAGGATTCTTTATGTTTGTTTTAGGTTTAATTCATTGTTTCTTTCTGGGATTAATTATTTCAACTATCAGCTTTTGTCTAAAATTAGATATTTCTGGGTTTTGATTTCTCGTTTGGGTTTGTAGCTACGTAAAAGCGGATTTAAGTATCTGTTATACGAATGACCTTTGGAATGCAATAAAAGAGACTATTGTGACAAAAAAAAAAAAAGCTTGAGGATTTCTTCAAAACCCTTATATACCATTTTTTTCCTTTTTCTTTAAGGCAGTAGTTATGTTCGTAGAATACATACCTAAAGTGTTATTTATTTTAATTAAAAAAAAAATGTGATCGGACAAAACAGAAGACTCGACGTCCACCCCACCTACTCACTCCCCCAACCCTACTTTTTGGCCCCCACTAGCTCGGCCCATTGGGCCTTTTTACTAATGGCAAAATAATTACCGAATATTTTACCTTTTTTTTTTTTTGCCTGCTTTTTCTATTTCAGTTTGTCGTTATCTTTTTTTTAATCATCCCATCCTTTTTAATAAAGTTTTAATCTTTTACTACCATTTATCTCTCCTTATTTAGCATTCTAACTTCTAAATAAATGATATTATTGTATAATTATGGTAAACCAAAATGCGTTGACTAAAAAAGTATATTACCCACCTTGGGAATTAGAATGATGTGGTTTCCATGCGTAACCATGAACCATCCAATATTAATTAAAATAAAATAGAAAAAGTTTATAATGGAAAAGTATATAGTTGCGTGACGTATTTTTGCAATATGGAGAATAAAATAACACAGAAAAAGGTTGGAAAACAAAAAAAGTAATACTACTATATAGTAGTAAAATCGTGATTGCGAGGGACACGAGTTAGAGAGCGAACATATCAGAATTTTAATTGGTCAGAATTTGACAAATCATATAAACGATATAGAGAGAGTAGAGAGAACAATTAAAAATAAAATAAAACAATGAAAGCGAAAAGGGAAAAAGATGGCTTCCACTAATGGGGAGGGTCATTATAATTAACACACACATACACAATAAACATAATCCAAGTTAGCTTTTCAAAATCACGTGCCACTTTACTTGTACACCACCTCTTCATAAATCGCATTATCACTCATAATCATCATCTTCTATCTTACATAAACACTCAGCTCGTTCTATTATTATTCTTTTTAATGTCCACACATGCACATATACTTCTAGGATTCTCACATAATTTAGTAGTATGTTAGTATAATTTTTCATTCACAGTTGGATCTCTCTAATATCGCTTCTGAAGAAATTTTTTATTTATATTAAAACATACTTAGGGAGATAATTATTACTAGTCTTATTATACAGCAAAGTGCAAGCTAGTTTGAGTACGAAACCCGAGGGGGAAATAAGAGAGATTCGCGGGGGAGCCATGCGTGGGTTTATTATTCTAATCATATCCTTAAAATTTTAATTATTAATTAATCAATGCCCCTCTCTAACTTTAATACTAGTATCCAATTACTAGAATTAATTAATTAAATTGTAGTTTCCTTTTCTCTGACGACATTTTTTAGAAAACTATCGGGTTAATTACGTGCAAGACAACTCAGCTCCCCACTTCTCCCATCTGACCTCTTTGTATTTTTCCTAATTATCCCTTTCTTCGTTAGTACCTTTAATGTCCCCGAGACTTATTTAAACTTAATTACACTGAAAAAATGGAAATAATCAGAATTATTTTCTTTTTAGTAGTAAAAGTTATTCGTAAAAAACTCCATAGTGAACTGTTGAACATATTTTTTAAAAAAACTAATTTATAACATTAGAAAAAAAAAAAGAGAAGAAGGTGCCAACATTTTTTTTTTTAATAGAGTAGAGAGTAGGGTTAGAAAGGCGGATTAACGGTCAGGATCTTGTGTAAGGTGAGATTGAAAGAGAGGAGGAGCATAAAACTGTTTGATTTGTGACATGTTTATTTAGAGAGGACAGACCTATCAACTCCATGCTGCGACACTGCCACCATAGCCCATCATACACTGTTTCTCCTCATCATACCCTTCCTTCAAATTTATATTTCTAACCTTGGTGGGTGGGAACTTCCATAGGCTTTGTGAGAGATGAAGAGGGGCATATTCGTCATATTCCTTAGCCTATTTCATTTCCTTTTATAGAGATTAAACCGATGGACGTGCGACAAAACCCGAACTAATTTTATTTTTTTAGACCGATTCAGACAAACGAGGTATTGTATTGTATTGTAACAATAATTTCAGATTAATTTAGTAAATTGATGGTATCTATCAACTGTTGTAAGTAGTAGTAACTTTGTGTTAGTAACGATTGTGTGTGTGTGTCCGTACACAGTAAAAAAGGAGTCCATATTCTGACGGTCGTGATTAAAAATGCGACGCTTGCACCTTTCTTCTGTACTGTTTATTTTTTTAGTATAGATTCAAAATTTTCAGTATCCATATTCTCTCTAACTTTTGCTTTTTTTATTTTCATAAAAAGTTGCACACTTTCAATTATTGGATACTTCTTCCCTCACGTAACTCTTTTCTTCTTACAATAATATAATACTACTAGTTTCGAATACAAATAATACAAGTAATAAACATTTTTTTTTTCTTCTTAAACATTATATATACTTATCATATCCCACAAATTATACGAAACATCGATTTATATTATGTTAATTAATTTCATCGTTCAACTGTGGTTATTACACTTATGACACGTGAAAGTAAGTACGACTACACTTTAGTCGAATTTAGTTACATTTTGAATAAATAATTAAGAAGTGAACAATAATATATCGAAAGGTTATCGAAATAAATGGTGGGTAAATAAATTATATACTCCATGGACATGATATAAAACAGTAGATTGATCTCTCAGATGCTCACATCAAAGCATGATTGGACGGTTGTGATGTCATCATAAAATATAACACTGTAGCTGCCTTTTCTTATTTTTGTTACCGTCAGTCAGATTCAAAAAGCAAAAAAATTAATTTAATTTTTAACATTCTGTATGTGGTCCCCGCAATTTACGGGGCTTCCCCCCTCATATCCAGCCGTGCATCGCGTATCATTAGATTCCCTCTTCCCATACACCTTACCGCACCCTATCATCTTCTCTTTCTCTCGCGATATAATGACACAGAGAGATAGAGAGCCTACTACAATATATCGTCTCGTATCGTCCCGGTTTGTGCGGCTGCTCTATGGCCTGCAGAGTCGATAAGATAATCTCCCGCTTTTCATTCAATCAGACGGCTGGTATTTGAAGTATAAAAGACACGTGGCAAGATCATAATCGACAATCACAATCACCGAAAAGGCTCACATGGATATGTTTTTGACCATGGTTAACCCCATTTAACCCAACCATGGTTTGCTTTTTAACTTGACCTCCTCCTTCTCCTTCCTCCTCCTATCTCATCCTCTTCTCTCACCACTCTCTCTCTCTCTCTCTTCTTCATCTTTGTTTCTTCCTTCTTTGAAACTAGATTAATGGCGCCTCAGATCTAAAACCTTTTGAAACTTGTTCATCGATACTAGTATTAATATCCTCTGGTTTGAAATCATCCGCATCATCGAGATCTCTGAGGTTATTTTGCAATGCAGAAGCGAGTAGCCTTATCGTTCCCAGAAGAGGTACTCGAGCACGTGTTCTCGTTTATACACCTAGATAAAGATAGGAACTCGGTGTCTCTGGTATGCAAGTCATGGTACGAGATCGAGCGGTGGTGCCGGAGGAAAGTCTTCATCGGGAACTGTTACGCCGTGAGTCCATCGACGGTGATAAGGAGGTTTCCGAAAGTGAGATCCGTTGAGTTAAAGGGAAAACCTCACTTCGCAGACTTTAATTTGGTGCCTGAAGGATGGGGAGGTTACGTTTATCCATGGATTGAAGCCATGTCGTCGTCTTACACGTGGCTTGAAGAGATAAGGCTGAAGAGGATGGTGGTTAGCGACGAGTGTTTGGAGCTTATAGCCAAGTCGTTTAAGAATTTTAAGGTTCTTGTTCTTTCTTCCTGTGATGGCTTCTCCACCGATGGTCTCGCTGCTCTCGCTTCCACTTGCAGGTCTTCTATTTTTCCTCTGATTCTTATTCTCTCTCTTTTGTTACCTTTAGGAAATAGCTCTGAATTAAGAACTGTTGGATTTGATTTGTGAAATTGATTCATCTACGTTACTTTGGTCTTTGGTTTGGATTTAAGATTGTGCGTATCTAATAGAAAGATGTTTCTGAAGATTCTTAATAAGAAGAGCCTCTCTTATACATATTTATATGATTATTCTCTTTATTCCTTTGGATTATTCGCTCTCTCTCTAATGAATCTCCTGAGGTGGGAAATCTAGTCAATTTTTTGTTTGTGTTTCCTTTTCTTTTACTTTTACTTTTCCTTTTCTGGGGCTTACTTTTTTTTTTACCTTGTTGGGAAACTTAGATCTCTTTTTGGATTCCTCTCTTTAGCATCTCTGATAATGCTTCCATGTGACAAATTTAGCTCTCTTCTACATTGCATCTAATATATATAACTGCTATTAGTTATTTGTCACGCCCACCAACTCGGTTGTTGCAATTTTTAATGGTCCCTAAGTTCTGTGATGTGGCAAATCAATTAAATTACATGATTTTTTTTTTTTTTCTTTTATGCAGGAATCTTAAAGAGCTTGATTTGCGGGAGAGTGATGTTGATGATGTTAGTGGACACTGGCTTAGCCATTTCCCTGATACATATACGTCTTTGGTGTCGCTTAATATCTCTTGCTTAGCATCTGAGGTCAGTTTCTCTGCTCTGGAAAGGCTCGTCACTAGGTGTCCTAATCTCAAGTCTCTCAAGCTTAACCGTGCTGTGCCTCTTGAGAAACTGGCTACTTTACTGCAAAGAGCTCCTCAGTTAGAGGAATTGGGCACTGGTGGGTATACTGCTGAATTGCGACCAGATGTTTACTCTGCTTTATCTGTAGCTCTCTCTGGCTGCAAGGACTTGAAGTGCTTATCTGGGTTTTGGGATGCTGTTCCTGCCTATCTTCCAGCTGTTTATTCTCTTTGCAGTCGGCTCACTACTTTGAATTTGAGTTATGCAACTGTCCAGAGCTATGATCTTGTCAAGCTTCTTAGCCAATGTCCTAAACTGCAGCGCCTCTGGGTGAGTGTCCATATTAACATAAATTTATTAACACACGAGTTTTTGGAAATTTTGGTCATTTTAGCTTTTGCTCATAGTTTTCTTAAATATCGTGAATGATTTAGTGTGTAATGGTAACTGAAAAATATGTATCAAAGCCTCGTTTTTTTTTTCGTAACTATGGTATGACTTATTGATAACAGGTGCTTGATTACATCGAGGATGCTGGTCTGGAGGTGCTTGCTTCAACCTGCAAGGACCTACGCGAGTTAAGAGTGTTTCCGTCTGAGCCTTTTGTCATGGAACCAAACGTGGCATTAACGGAACAGGGGCTTGTCTCCGTCTCCATGGGCTGTCCTAAACTCGAGTCAGTTCTCTACTTTTGCCGTCAAATGACCAATGCTGCATTGGTAACCATTGCTAGGAACCGTCCCAACATGACTCGCTTCCGTTTGTGCATCATTGAGCCTAAAGCCCCCGACTATCTGACTTTAGAGCCACTGGATGTTGGATTTGGAGCCATAGTAGAGCATTGCAAAGATCTCCGTCGCCTCTCTCTATCAGGCCTCTTGACAGACAAGGTTTTTGAATACATTGGGACATATGCCAAGAAGATGGAAATGCTCTCGGTGGCGTTTGCAGGAGACAGTGACTTGGGCATGCATCATGTTTTGTCAGGGTGCGATAGCCTGAGGAAACTGGAGATAAGGGACTGCCCGTTTGGAGACAAGGCGCTTTTGGCCAATGCTTCAAAGCTGGAGACAATGCGATCCCTTTGGATGTCTTCTTGTTCCGTGAGTTTTGGAGCCTGCAAGTTACTAGGACAGAAGATGCCAAAGCTCAATGTGGAAGTCATCGATGAACGGGGTCCACCAGACTCAAGACCCGAGAGCTGCCCTGTTGAGAGAGTGTTTATATACAGAACAGTGGCTGGTCCTCGGTTTGATATGCCTGGCTTCGTCTGGAACATGGACCAAGACTCAACAATGAGGTTTTCCAGGGAAATCATCACTACTAACGGATTATAAGACAAAATAAACGAGGTACATTTTTCATTAATCCTTGTTCATCATCCCGTATATTCTCGTTCCGGTTTAGGAACACGAGAGAGCTCGGTCGCCAATAATTTAACCATCAAGCCCATGAGCAATGAATAAGTGGAGAGAGAGAGAGAGAGAGAAGAGATCGAAGAGACCCTTTGCATTTTAATTTATGTAAGAATTTTTTATTGCTGTATGTTTGTTTGTCTACTTACTGAGAGTGGGAGATCCCTGGTGGGATATTTTTCTTAAGAGGATAAGAGATTTTTATAATACAATGTCAAAAATGTAACTGCTCTACTTTGTTTGGACTCTTTTATCCTTTTAAATGTTTTATATCTCTCTTTATATTTGTCATTTCCTTTGTCCGCTTAGAAAAGAAGAGAACTGTGTGCAGCACCACTTCTCCAGAACCGACGAACCTTACATTTTATTTTGTTTCTGAGCTTCTTAAACTTAGCAAGGGCCTATCTGATTAAAGAGGGCCCAAGAGATTTAAGATAAAGAAACCACACGACGCGAGGCTAATGCTATCGGCGGCCGAGGGCGGAAGAACCGGATCAATTTTTGGTTGCTCCATATCGAAGAGTACTATGTTTTGACTGTGAACTACATGACTCATTGAATCAATTTGATGTTTCGTTAAGAGTCGACATATTCATGTGTTACGTTACATGACTCATTAGATCAATCTGATGTAAGCTGTAACTGTTGTCTTTCAATATTGAAATAGTAGTTTTGATTAACAGAGTGAAACCTTGTACTACTTCACATAAATACTTAAGCCTGAATATAATAAATATTTGTCATTTCATTTCATAACGCCATATTTTTCTCTTCTGATCTTGTTATGTCCTCTCATTTGAGTTTAATAAAAGAAAAATTACAAAATTATGCTAATGTGAATTGTTTAGTTCTCATGATTTGAGTCGATTTCACTTACTGGATCTTGTGGAGTTGAGATTCTACGAGTGTTGTATGAACCACAATGCCCGCACTTGTGTCCCAAAATGTGGAACATCGTTTTGCTCCCTTTGTTGCAGTCATTGCAAAGTATTGAAACCTGCAGACAGTTTCTTGGTCGGATGTAAAATCATGAACACAAGAAAATCAAACCATGAGGTGGCAAAACGTTGGATGTATAGACATTATTACCTCAAACTTATACTCAACGGGCATCTCTGTTGTGCTTATCTGTAAAGAGAATGTTGGTTGGTATTTACCTCACTGAATACATCAAATCCAAATTTTGATTGTTACCTCGAGATCTAGTATATGCCACGAAGTAGACATATCTACCATTGACTTGGAACAAATGGGGCACCGATACCTGAGAGAGTATGTATATTAAAGAAAAATAAAAATCCCATGTTGATACTGTGAGGAACAAATTGGATCGAAGGAGAAGTTTCACTGAGATCATTACTGATTATTATTGATCATTCCGCTGAAGCAATCCATATGCATAGTATGCCCACAACTCATCACATGTGCAGCTTTTACCGAATCAAATAGATACTGCCAGGTTGAGTAATTCATAAAAGTTAAATGCAATATGATGTTTTGAATCTAGTTATTAGTTAGCGATATGCAGCAAAATAGACCATCTAGAATTAATTCAATTCGGACAAACCTCGCAACAGACAGGACACGAGTTCTTTGTGGAGTTCTCAACGCACGAGTGTTTATCGCGCAAGCCCACTGAATAACAAGCTCCTGCAATATTTTTACATGATAAATAAAACAGGTGTAAACTCACAAATACGCACACACGATTCTATAGTAGCATAAACGAATTTTGTAACCATTAAACTAGGTGTAGACTATTATAGATCTGATACTGTGAGCTAGGATGGATCGAACTATCATATTAAAATATCCTACTTTAACAAGAAGTAACCCTACATTATTACAATTGTCAGTTGTGGAATAGATACTTATGTTCCTAGAGAACAGTTGATGGAGACAATTCGAAATATCACACACCACACCACCAATGTATTTGGGAACTTGCTTTTTAAAGAAAGAAGCAAAACAGAATCCAACAAAATGCAAGTTGATATAAAGGTATATTATATAACTACATACCACAGTTCTGGCAATGAAAGAATTTGTCACGCCCACCAACTCTGAAAATTAATAATACCTCAAAGATTAAGTCATGAGTTTATAGCAACAAGATGTGGCACAAGTTTCTCAATATCTCTAAAGAACCTCACCTACAAATACCACAATCAGCACAATGAAATTGTTCTTTTGAGGTCTGCAAACAAAACAGGGGTCATATTACTACTGTTAGTGTGAGTCATAGCATTTGAAAGAAAGAAAGAAAAGGATACAAAGAGAGCTCACATCGTCGTCAAAAAATTTGCAAATATTGCAAAAGTACTCCCCCATAGAGACACCACAATTAGAGCAGATTTGAGCAACCTAAAGATTTGTTGAATTTAATATCACAGATATATATAATTGGCAGATAATGAATAATACAATACAATACAATACAAAAAAAAATCAAACTATTATTTATTACCTCTTGCTCAGTTTGACATATTGAACAAACAACCTAAGAAAGAAAGAGAAAACACAGTTCTTGTTTTTAGAATAGAGCCGAATCACCAATTGAGTTTTCTACAAAGAATGAGGGATTCAAAATTCAATCAAACCTGTATGACGTTTTGACGGACCAAATCATGACGTTCTTTAGGGTCAGGTAAAGAGTTCTGAAACAAACAACCATGTTCGTTGAGACAGAGAGAAACACACAAACAAAAACAAAAAAGGCTCTAGGAAGAAAAGACAAAACCGCTGATTCGTTATGGCAATGGCGGCAAGGGAAGATGAGATTGCAGCAAGGAGCTCTGATTTTACATCGTCTCTTGTAATGTTCGCATCTGATTGAAAACAATGAAATTAGAGATTACTAAAATTAAAAATAAAATAAAAAACAATATGGAATCTTGTGGGGGAAAAAATAACCCGAATTGGAATTTGCCGAAGTCTTTGTCTCTGGGAATGGTTGGAGCAGTAGAAGAAGAATCCATCGAGTCTTCCTCTTGGTGGAGACTACTAGCACTAGCACCCATCATCTGAGATTCAACAGGATTAGGATTTAGGGGTTGGGTTGTGCTCACCGTTAATAACTTTAACCACCCCAACCTAATTTTAAATACACAATCGGACTAAAGTTTTGAGTTTTGACTATAAAATATACACGTGTAATCTTTCCTTCCTTAACCGGCGGTTTATTACTAATCCGGTTGGTTTATTTTTCTTTTTCTTTTTAAACAAATAAAAAATAAACCCCCTATGGCCTATAGTTTAAGTACTGTATTATCTAGCCTAGCATAGTAGATTCACTTTGAGTGTTTTGGGTGATTAACGTTGTTGGCATGAAGATCTAATCACTGAATTATCGAAAGTTGACTAATATTCCATTCTATTCATAAGAAAATTATGTTTATAAGCTTTTATACATTTTAGTAAAACAATGATTATTGAGTTTAAATATGTTTTTTTCTTTGACTAAAGAGGTATTATTTAATTTCAAAGCAATAACAATTCAAAATTTTAAATATTTTCAATGATTACTTCTTGAAGTTTACAAAACATCAATCTTGGTAGGACAAAAAAAAATATCTAAAACATCAATCTTTGTGGGACAGAAAGGCTATATAACTAGCCTATAGTAGATTCACTTTGAGTGTTTTGGGTGATTAACGTTGTTGGTATGCAGATCGAATCACTGAATTATCGAAAGTTAACTAATATTCACCACCGTCCATGGGACGTTTAAAATTAAGAAGATTGGTAAGTTAGTGAATATGAATGATCGTGGATGTTGAGAGAGAGATATGAAGAGAGGAATGAAGGGTATGCTTTTCCCACGCGCTAGTCGTCCGAGAATATTTTGGATCCCGACAAAGACAGAAGTGAAGGTAGTTGTTACACGTCCCAAACAACTCGGAAGTATAAGTAAAGCTATTCCACACATCTTGCAAAGCCCCCTCTCTCTCTTTTCCTTTTTCTCCCACCAATCATCTCTATTCTTTCACTTTTCAAGTGTATGACTTATGCTGTTGTCTTTATTATATCGATATATAGGGTTTAATTACACACAAATCAAGCTTCTTAATTAGTAGTTTAGAATGAATTATTGACGAGATCAAAGGAAACAAAAAAAGGCTGAAAAGAGAATTTTGTGCTTTGTTTTCGTGATATAAAGTGAGCATGGAGAATCAAAGTTCCTAGAAATAACCAGTGGCGGAGTTGAACCGAGGTTGGGGGATCAACCTATTATAGAAAAACCAACTATGCTACTGAAAATTTACAATATTACATGCAAAACAATACTATTTCAACATTTTACCAGGTCAGTTGATCCACCGTACGTGGGTCCACCATTGGATATAACAATTAGATTCAGTCATACATTACATATTTCTCACGGGGTTTGTTTGTATTTTATGAGAGATCATGAATAATTCAGATTCTGTTGAGATTTTTATATATGCCTGACCTCTCAACTTCATATTCTATATATCGAGTCATTGAGAGAGATGGAAACGTTAGGGTCTTTGTATATATTACAATATTCAATAGACATATTTCGTCTGCTCAGAGATAATAATACTAATTAAGTAGACACAAAAAAAGGAGTATCAACTAATACAATACTAACAAAAATCAAGAAAATAATTACAGTCTTTACTTTTAGACGTTCTTTTCGATCTTCTTTGGATATTTAATTACATTCTGTTCACTAGCTACCTTTTTAAACAAATATCTTCCAATCAATATAATACATCCTTCCTAAATATACATGTATCGTTATTTCTTGTTAGTAATTTCAAAATGTCTTCATGTTTTATCATATGATAAATTAAGTTTGATATCATTTTCAACGACCTCCAAAATAATGTCATTAAAATCATTCAGAGAAAATGTGACTGACTAATATTATTGGAAATGCAAAAGTTAGAAGGAAACACAATACATAATCAACATATATATAGGATCAATAATTTTTCCAATAAAATAGATAAACACATCAGTACATCCACTGATTAGTTAAGCTGGAAATACAAAGCTAGCTAATTGATTTCTTAGGCATACTTAAGCTAGACAAAATATGAAAACTAGCTATATATAAATAAGAACCTGATACACATTTACGTGTGATCTTTCCGTCGTTATTCTCACTATCCAGTTAACATATACTAAATATATATATTGTTTGAGCATATATATATATATATATATATATATATCCATTGTTTTTCTAGTTGTGAAATGACTGATAGGGCTTGATCAAAGGAACGAGAGAGCCACTTAGGTGAAGCGACATGACATCGTTGGTCGAACCCACGAGCTTGCCACTTACAAAGACGGCAGGAACGGCGTTAGCGCAGCCAAGACGGACTAAGGCCTTTTCGATCTCACGGCAGTCAGGATCGTTGTCGATCTCGTGGATAGTTGGTTGAACCCTAAGATCACGGAAAAGGATTTGCACGGCGTAGCAGAGACAGCATGAGCTTTTGGTGAAGATCACAACTCCTTTCTCCGACGACATTCTCATCACCTTGTCCATGATCAGATTCTGATCTTAGGGCTAAGGAACGATCGAAAAATTATATATCTCTAGGTATATATAGATTTGATATGTATGTTTTTTTTGTTCGTTAGAAACTCGATGATCTGCTTGGGCTATTTATAGGAAGGCAAGTCTTTGGACTGGTCTTTTTTTCTTTAAACAGGAAATAATTTAATTCTTTAAAAACTAAAAAATTAGATTCCCTCTGAAAAATTAAAGCGGCTTTGCGAGAAAAAGACCATTTGTTAATGTTCTGTTTTCGCTGAACAAGTTGTAAATAAATGATTTCATTTATTTATTTATTTATATTGAAGCCATAATATCGAAGAATTTGTACGATAACAGTAAATTAAGCATACGATTCGGGGGGTTATGCATTGTAACGACTTCGAATCTTTGTGTCAGATAGATGAACAGTGTCGCATTACTGAATCTCATGGCAAGTGAGTGAACGCTACGCGTGTGTTTTCGTGAATGCTTCGCACATATGGGCCGTATATTTGATATCCTCAAATTTACCCATGAGCTACTCTCTCAAATTAAGAGTTCAATGTAGTATTTAAGGATCAAATCCACAAAAATTCTAGATTCACACAATAGACTTATTATTCTTTTAATTATGCTAAATCAAAAAATTAATTTAAAAATAATGCAGAAACAGAATTAAAAGATGTTGTAAATTCAGGAATTAAAAACGCTAGGTCTAAGGAAATTCTCAGGAAATCATGGAAAATCAGATCAATTAATTAAGAAACAAGATTCAACAATTAAGCACCGTTCTTGAACTCTAAACACAATTATAAAATAAATCAGTTCTCACTGCAAATATTATATAAATTTAAAACCAGAAAATCCAAATCTCCAAAATTCTAGGTAATAAATCAGCTTTAAAAACAAGTTTAGATTGTTCACAAAATTATTAAATCAAATCTCTTTGCAAGAAATAATTTTGCTCATCAAAAGGTTTTATCATGAAATCAATTATATTCTCATATCAATTAATAATCCTAAGATCTAAATCCAGATGATTAATCAAAGATCTAGCATTAAGAACAACCTATGGTGAAGAACAAGAAAGATAATAAATCCTAATTTAACAGATCTAACAATCCATGAAATCCCTAATGAGAAACCCTAAACCTAACAAGCAGATCTACTCAGACATAATCAATGAAACACAAAACATCTTCTGAATAAATTGCATTAAGAAAGAGATTAAAGAAGAAGTAAAGGAGTTCTGAATCTTCTCTGGAGGAGTCTTAATTCTTCTCTCCAAAAGCTCTCTAAAAATCTCTCACAGGGTTTTGCTCTCAAAAGTTACAGGGAAAAATAAAGGCCAGAGACTAATGATGCAAATATGGAAGACTTTGGGGCAACTTTGTAAATCTTCAAAACTTGTGAGGAAAACTTCCGATTTCGTATTTGGCCTAGCATCGATCGATGCATATACTGTGTCGATCGATGCACTCTCTAAATTTGTCTCCCAACTTTGCAACTTCAGCCTCAATGCTTGATTCTGCTCCAAATCCTCCTATTTAGCTATATTATGCACTCATCCATGTTAAATCCTATAAAGACTCAAAAGACTAAAAATACCAAAAAGACTCTATAATTAAGACTTATATCATGGCTAAAAACACCTAAAAACCATGATATATCAATATTTTATATGATTGTATGTGTCATACACTTTTTATGACAAATACAGATATATTAAGATCAGCTGTAGTTAATCACACAGCAATGAAATTAGGTAAGTTTGTTTTGATCTTGTCGAACTATACAGAATTTTGAAGAGACCGACGAAAAGCTTATAGCAAAGGCATGTCGCTGTCCCTTAAATCATATAGCTTTCGTCGACATGAACGTCAATTAACGGACACGACAAATTAGGAGTGAAGTTTTTCTTTTATTCGCTCGATTGATATATATAGTGTGTCACATACAAAAATTACTTGTGATTTAACCTTAAACTAACAACATGCATCATGTAAAATGCCAAAATTGTACGTGGTGTTGATAAGCATGATATTCTATTATATATTTTTAAAGATTTAATATATCTTTTAACATTCGTGTTTACATTACTACTTTGTTTAATTTCTCTAATTAATAAATATTTTCTTATGATCATCGTTCAGAGTGAAGCTTATATCGGAGTGAAGTTTTTCGTTTATTCGCTTTTGATATATATATTTCGTCACTAACAAATTTACCTTTGATTTAACCTTAAACTTATAACATCAAGTAAAGTGCCAAAGTTGTACTTTCTCTCGTTTGCAAACAATTTGGTTGACCGGTGTCGGTGTTGAACTGTTGATTAGCAGGATGATATTCTAGTTTTTTCAAGAATTAATCTATCTCTTAACATTCGTATTTATATTACTACTTTGTTTCTCTAATTAATAAATATCTTCTTGTGATTATTGTTCAGTTTTTTTTTTTTTTTAAATGATCTGATTAGATATACCGATCGACAAATAATAGACACCATTGTAAAGCCAAATTACTGCGAAACTATGTGGGATTGTCGATATAATAACGCCAGATTCCACTGATACCACATTAATTATAGGTCAGTGATTGAATCCTTCGGCCAAAAAAAGAAGAATGAATAGCCAAAACGGGATTCGAGCTTTCGGTGGATCGATCATATATATCTATCAACTACATGTAATATGTAGTTGAGTATTCCCTTACTTATTGTGCGCCCCTACCACCAACTTGCTTAAAGACTAATATTCGTTGCTCATCACACACTTACACTCATGTTTGATTCTGCTCTTGCCGTCTCTCTACAAGGACGTATCTACATACGTGTAGAACGGTCGTCCAATCGCTGGTATTACGTATCGTATCATTATTTTGCAAAATGTTTTCTTTTACCCTGACGATATCTTACGTATAGAACAGAATTAACTAACTGCAAAAGTTTGGTTTGTATATGTTTCGTATGTACTCACCAACCAAAATTTTACGATGATTTAAGTGGTCGAAACAAATTTAGAGAAGATTTCTATTTATATATATCTTGCATCACCAAATGATGGTTTAATGTGTAAACATTTTTGAAATCGTTTTATCACTCGATAAAATTTGCAATGCAACGTGAATCTTCGCCGACCACATGATTTAGAATTTTAGTTAGCGTTGTTCTATATATGTTCCGATGACTTGTGGGTGGAGCTTTTTGAAGTGTATGAGATTCTCTCTTTTTTTTTTCGATTCACCAAAGATAAGGGATCCTATAGTACTCGCATACGTGTATGATTCGTTATTGATAATCATCCTTTGTCTTGTCACGTCGTCGATCTATGAAATTATCATCCCGATACTTTGCTATTAGATAAATATATACTCATTCGTTATAGTACGATAACACTAATCTCCATTCAGTAGTGGTATTTGAGTTTACTCTTTACGTGGACATCTACACTAATGTTACACTGTGCTTAAAGGTACACCTTGTCTTTTCTTCCGTACAATGTAAGTCAACATACATATATACATCGATACATGTATATAAATTATTATAACATAGCAATCCATGCGAAGGAAGCAAAGCATTTTAATACATCAATGCTCCCTCCCGATTATGTATATTATAAATGCGCTTTTAGCACATCGATTAATTATTGACAGAATACATGTGCATACCTATACATATATATAGATAGGTGTACATACGTACATGCACGATGATCGGAAGCTATAACCATATGGCCTTAGCGTCTTTAAGCATCTGCTTGAGCGAGCCGTCGACGTGGAACGAGATGATGTCTTTGGCTGATCCGATGTACCTTCCTCCAACGAAAACAGCTGGAACCGCCGGGTTTGATGAGCCGAGGGCACGTAGAGCCCGCTCCATTTCACGGCCTTCAGGGTCTTTGTCGAGCTCGTGGATCGCCGGACTAGCTCCGAGTTCGTAGAATAGCGTCTTAATGCTATGGCACATACAACATGAGCTCTTTGTGAATATCACCGCCGCTTTCTTCGACGACAAATCTCTTATTCTCTCCATTTGCGATGATCAAGAAAAGTTGGTGATCAAGTGTTGTTTTCTGTAATGAGAAAGGCTTAGGTTGTGTTGAACATATGCTTGGATCAGCCGTTATTTATAATGGTTATTGTGGAAGATTTTGGATTATTTTATTTTGGGCTTTTCTTCCGATAATAAAGATACAATGGACAAAAAAATAAAAAAATAAATATACCCCACACTAGATATATGTTGTAATTGAAGTACCCCACAAACAAAATTAAAATTTCCTAGAAAGAGGCTAAGTTCTTTGTGATATAATTTTGGATAAGAAAAAAATGTTTACCCTTATGATTTCGGTGATGGAGACACTTGTTCCTGTTTAGTTATTTAGTTGATTTTAATGAAATTATTCTTACAATGGACTTATATAAAGTTATAATCTCACAATATATATTATATCAAAAACTAATAGTGAGACGAGTTATATCACTTTCGGTCCATGGCTGTGTTTGGCAGTAGCATCACGTACCCAAAACATTTATATGTTATTCCTTTTTTATAGTGGAAACGTGGAAGGTTAATAATTTGCTGTAATGTGGCATGAACAAAAAGGAGATAGTTGATGCGTTTTGTTAATAAATATAATAATGTCATTAGCATAATTAATTGTATCTATAATATAAAGTCTAATTACCTGAAAAAGATATAAAGCCATTACTAGACAAAATCATCTGGTATATATGTTGGCACTAAACGTGGACGACAAAAATCTATATGCAATAATAATTGGTAGATAGATGCATGAATTTCGTAACAAGAGGATTAGATGTATATTATTATGATTATTAAAGCCTAAAAATATCTACACACTATGTTTCCATATATAATTGTTACATTTAAAATTAAAATTTCGAAGTGTATATATGCAAAGAGAAAAGGAAAGAAAAAAAAAAAGAGCAGAGATTTGGTGGTGAGTGGTGACTGTTGCGTCATCTTTTGACATGGAAAAAAAATCTGAGATAAGAAGTTTATCCAAATCTGACCCCACTCCACAAATCATACATATGTATAAGGGAATATCTGTGCGTGAGTAATAAAGAATAAATAATTTGACAATGTATAACAAAAAAAGTTATATATTCCATTACATAAATGATATATGTAAATGTGTGTGTGTAAATGAAGATACTAGCCTATCCATGTGTCGCCTACTTGTTTTGTTTCACTGTAACCCATTTAGACATATATTCCTTCTTTCTCATATACTGAAATCAAACTATTTTATTGAAATTATTGGGTTGACATTTATGAAAAGAACCTTTTAAGTTCATTGTTGTACAGTAAACAGTCAAACCATCGGTTCGAAAATCATATGTTTCAATGCGATCCTGCTATTACTATTGAAATTGATTGATAACCCATAATAAGATGGCAAACATGTAACATGTTGTTCTTGTCAATGGGGGAGTTGCCCTTTCCTAACGTTTTATGGCCAAATATGCTTAGGCAACCAAAACTACAGTTTCAGTTTAAGACACTCACTCTCCACCACTAGGCCATCCGAGAATCCATCTTCAGACAAAACATTTTTCGTATTTAAATATATTTTAATCTTATTTTGATTTACTCGATATATATATATATATATATATATATTCTTATAAATATCCTCACCTATGTAAATATAGTAGGTTAGATTTAATATTTCCAGTTGTCGGTTGATCAAAATTACGTGGCTCCTCATGCAAGTTTTTGATATTTGTTATTTAGGTCACGCCCACATCTCGACCGTCCGTATGGATTCGTTTTATCGATTGATTCTTTTTAATTTTTTAATTTTAAAATTTTTCTTTTGTAAATAACCAAAAGCGTTGACAGAATAACATATCGTCGTCACTACTTGCCAAGATTTTAGGTTCCAAACTGATTCGATAAGCCTATTATTACACAGTACACACGATAAATAATGATATTTTTCTTCTTTTTCCGAAAATTCTTTAAAAAGACCTTCTACTTGACAGAGAGGGTTCTGTGGATTAAGAAAGCCCACGAGGCTCGTTTTAATAAGGCCTTTTGACCCATAATTTAAGTCCATCCTTAACATTAGCCCATTTTCTTTTTCTTGTTCTTTTTAGTTTTAATGCTTTTGTCGCCTGAGAACCGTAAACCCTAAATTACACTAAGCTTCTCGATTCTTCCCTCTCATACGATCAAAAAGGTATGAACTTGGAACCTTTCTCTCGCGTCCCTCACTGTTTGATAGTTGATCCTTTTTGAATTCAACGCTCGCTCTAGCTTTTCTCTATCAGATAGAATGACATAAAGTTTGGTTTTTTTTGGTTCTGGGTTATGTTCTTCTAGTGTTAGGTCTCAGTGAATTTGGTGGAATACTTCTTAAGTAGGGATGGTTTGGTCTTGTTTCTAGAGTTATTGTGTCCTTTGGATTGAATTTGTCTGCAGTCTATTCATATGTCAAAATAACTTGTTCACTTGCTCTTCTCTGAAGGTTCTTGGTATCTCTCTTATCTTGACATTGTAACTTATTTATATATATATAGGCTTCTCATATGGCAGACAGTAATACATCTGGAGATAATGTATCCGAAGAGACTCCCTTGGATGCTTCACATGAAACTGTTGATGAGATGCTTGCTCGGCACAGGTAGCATTGTTTTGGATAATTGACAATGCTTCTTGCTTTTTCAAGTTTTATATTCTTGATGCTTAGTCTTGATGTTTTGTCTATTGCAGGCAAGAGATAAAACAACTACAGAACAAGGAGACAGAGTTGAAAAAGGCAGCTGCTAAAGGAAGCAAAGCTGAACAAAAGGCTAAGAAGAAGCAAGTCGAAGAAGACATTTCGAAACTCTCCACAAAGCTCAAGGAGAAACAGTTGAAAGAGCTTGGCTCACAAGGTTTTAGCAGTAGCAGCAGCAGCAGCATTGCCAAGGACGAAACCAGTGAGAAAAAAGGAGACATGGACACTCTAGTGAGAGCTATAGCCGGAGTCTCAGTCACTAATGCTCAGCAAGAGCACTCAAAGCCCAGCAAGAGCGTGAAGAGGCGCGAGAAACGGGCTAAGGAAGAAGCAGACAGAGAGCAGAGAATCAAAGAGGAGCAAAGCAATGTGACTAGTGATCGTATTATTGAGAACCAGAAGCTTGAGAAGAAGCTTAAACCATTGGGACTAACGATCAGTGAGATAAAACCAGACGGGCATTGCCTTTACCGTGCTGTTGAGAATCAGCTTGCCACTCGCTCAGGCGGTGGTGCATCTCCCTACTCATACCAGAAGCTAAGAGAAATGGCTGCTTCCTACATGAGAGACCACAAATCCGATTTTCTCCCGTTTTTCTCGTCAGAAGCTGTGTCTGAGACCGAGGGATCTGCTGAAGAGCGGTTTGAGAAATACTGCAGAGAAGTCGAGTCAACCGCGGCTTGGGGAGGTCAGTTGGAGCTTGGAGCGTTAACACATTGTTTGAAGAAACACATTATGGTGTTTTCCGGATCGTTTCCAGATGTTGTAATGGGCAAAGAGTATAAATCAAGTGATGACTCGAGTCTGATGTTATCGTATCACAGGCATGCTTTTGGTCTCGGGGAGCATTACAACTCCGTCGTTCCCATCCCCAACATCACCGGATGATGATGGACTTTTTATCTCAAGCTTTTTAAGAAAAGTACTTTTGTATCAAAAGTTTTACTGAAAATTCTTTCTTCGTTAAGTGTTTGTTGGATTTGAGAAAAAACAATCTGTAACTTGAATTTTTTCCTTTGGTACAAGGGCGAAGCATAATCAATTATCTTCTATACAGTTGCAGGTTTTTTAAATTACGTAGCATTGTACGGAGAAAGTGACACTGAAGAAAACATATGATGACCTTTGAACAATTTTGCGAGCCAATTTTTTGGCAGACAGTTCTAGAGATCTGAAAAGGGAATGTAAGGTACACAAGTTGAAGAATCTATGCTTATTATCACCCATAAATTTGCTATTTCAATCATGGTGAAAAAAATGGACACATGGCCTTATCACGAATCTGCCAAAGATTCTTTCATTTCTGTAGATTTCCAAATCTGGTGTCAGAATCAAGCTTTCAAAACGCAATGAACAAAAAAAGACTCTTTAAGAGTTACTTAACCAACTCTCACATTTTAGATAAGTTGTGTGATTCAAACATGAAAAATGGTTATCACAATAGAGTAAAGTTAAAAAGCAAGAACTGTGTTTGATAAATCACTTACTTGCTCTCTAGACTCCAGGTCATACTAGCAGAAAAGCAGCTCAAAGACGAGCTTTTTTCTTTGTTTTTCTTGCTTTCCGTTTCTTTAGAGCCTGATGAAACTTGTGGGGAATCTATTTTTGCTTGAAAAGATAGGCATCTAACTGGATAAACCCATAATCCAATCTCCACCTCAGTGGATGCATCAAAAGCAAAAAGATAGTATTGCAAAAAAAAAAAAGCACTATAGTTTGTACATGATGACACTGTTGCATACCTCCTCCCTGGATCCGTGGATCGTGGATCATTACAAACCATATGGCAAGGATATTACCGTAATAAGAAAAATAATAAAAGTGTACATGAACTGTATATGCAACTTGGTTCTGATATCAAAATCGAAAGAATCTAAGTTCATGCAGTTTTTAGAGAACGCCAAAGGACACATCACTAGTAGGGAAGTAAAGTAGTGACAAAGATCTGATTCATGCAATCTTACCACCCTCTACATATCCAACTCTATAAATAGGCTTACGTTGTAATAGCACCAAAGCAACAAAACAAACATAAAGATCCGTTAGTTCTCTCACACACACAGTCGTACTTAAGTCCTTCCATTTTTTGTATCACATTACTACTATACATCAAAATGGAAAGCGTTAAAAGTTTAGTTGCAGACAAACCAGTGGTGATCTTCAGCAAAAGCTCTTGCTGCATGAGCCACTCAATTCAAACACTAATCTCAGGGTTTGGGGCGAAGATGACAGTCTACGAGCTAGATCAATTCTCAAACGGTCAAGAAATCGAGAAGGCATTAGTACAGATGGGGTGTAAGCCCAGTGTACCAGCTGTGTTCATAGGACAACAGTTAATTGGTGGTGCTAACCAGGTAATGACTCTCCAAGTAAAGAACCAACTAGCAGCGATGCTAAGAAGAGCCGGAGCCATATGGGTGTAACAGAAGACACAAGAAAGTTCCAAATGCAAACTAGGATAGAATAAGATGAGAGATATATACTTGTTTTGCCTCCTCTTTGTGTTTTTTGTTTTCTTTTGAGTCGGGTTTCGAGTTTCTACAATGCACGGATATGTTTTCAACAAGTGCAACTCTGTAGTTTACACAACCCTAGTGCTACTAAGATCAAGAACTTGTATTTCTCAGTTACTATACTTGTTATAACAATCTATGTAAGCACTTACGAGCAATAAAAATTTGCTTTTGCATTGATTCTATAAGAGATTGTTCAACAAGATTTATTCATCAGCCAAGAAAAAAAGAAGAAACAAACTATAGATTTTACTCACTTCTTCTTCTTCATCATCACTTGTAAATGTAATCTTTTAAAAGGCCATTCGCATGCTCTACCTCAGAATGTCTTCTCCAACTATCAACAGCTCTAGACACTGTAGCTTTCGCCTCTCGAATCTCTTGAGCCGAGAACTTGTGCTCTATGATTCCCAAAGGTCCAGGTTGAAGAACATTGATCACCGTTTCAGCTTCTTTCTCGAGTTGCCTGTTTGTAATATGAAACCTTAGTATTGATCTTTACTTGTACAATCTCAAGTTGTAATCAAAACGAAAATAAACCTAAATTATTTCTGATAGAAATCAAAATATCCAAATCGTCAATTCGACGAGATACACAGATAGAAATCTATTAGAAAACAAATGGAGGAACCTGAAGATCCCGGAGAAGGGTAATGCTCTAGCGATCCTGTAGATCGACATCGTCGCCGGCAAAAAATACGAAATCGAGGACCTCACCACCGACTTAACAGAAAAACATTACCTCCGGACGTTTCAGAAGGTTTCAGTTTTGAGTAAAAGCTTCGATTGGGCCAAGTGAAACTGAGAATGAGAATTAATATGGGCTTCAAGGCCCAATAAACCAAAAGGGTTTTTTTTTGTACTGTGGTGGCGAGGATGGTTTAGTACTAACAGCCAAACACATCTCTCATCATCTAAAAAGGCTTTTGCTTTTTCTTATCCGGCAACTCCCGCGCCACTCGTCTTCTTTCCACCTCTCTAGAACAAACAATGAATAGCTCGATGGCGACGAATCCTACGGCTCGAGCCTTTCTTCATCTTCACTCTTTACCTTTCACTTTGCGTTCGAGGCAGGCACCGGCAGGAGTATGTCTAGCCTTGTGGCCGTCTTCTCCGTCTCGCAGGACTCGGCGACTCGTCTGTATGGCCGTAAGTGATTCTTTACTCATCCCATTGTTCGTTTTTTTCTTTCAAAGTTTGTTAATTTGTTTGATGATTTTTCTGTTGGGAATTTTAGGAACCTTACCTCATTAGGAAAATGGAGTCTGTTGAGAAGACATGGAAGGAGTTGTCGGTATGTTCTTACACTTCTTGCATTCATAATGGGTGTTTATGTTTTGTTCATCATCTTATGGGTTTTGAATTAACTGTAGGTGAAACTAGCTGACCCAGATGTTGTTTCGAATCAATCTGAATACCAAAAACTGGCACAGTCCATGTCCGAGCTTGATGAGGTATTTGCATTTTTTTTTTAGTGTTCAAATTTGCAATTTTTTTTTTTTCTAGGGTTTCTTATAAAATTGACTACTTCAATTGTAGGTTGTATCAGTCTTCCAAAGATTCAAGGACTGTGAGAAGCAGTTATTAGAAAGCAAAGGTATCTTCTTAAAGTCTTCTCCTTTATTTTTTTCCTTTGCTTTTGATTTTGTTTACCAGGAAGCTTGTTTTGAATTGGTCTATTGCTTCAGTTTTGGCGAAAGAGGCTGGAGATGATGAAGATATGGCTGAAATGATAGGAAGTGAAATCGACTCTCTTTCTAAAGAAATTGAGGAGCTTGAAAAACAACTTAAGGTTTATACCCTTTCCCCTTCAGCATCTTAAACTAGGAAGTCTCTTAGGCTTGGTTCCATAGCTTATTTATTTGGCAGCTGATTTGGATCCTTAAGTTGTATCCTTGTGTTTGCTTGTGTCAGGTGTTACTTCTTCCTTCGGATCCTCTTGATGCCAGAAACATATTGCTCGAAGGTAACTGACTAACTCTATCTTGACAAATAGTATCATTTGTCCAATACTAGCCTTTTTTCTTGTAAAACTGCCTTTTGCTCACACTTCCCTCCATTGTTATACTTATCAACTTCTGGACGAGTCTGAAATCCTAGTTCCTTCTGCAGTTAGAGCAGGAACTGGTGGCGATGAAGCTGCAATTTGGACTGGTGACCTTGTAGGTACATGCTTTCCTTTACTTTTTATATCGTCTGCCCTTCATCTGATTTTAATGTCTTCTGATAGGGAATGCTTAGAATTTAACGCAACCTGATGGTAGTTCACCATTTTATTTCAACCCTTTTTCATAAAAAAATGTGATTGTTCCTATATTTCATGGCTATGAGGTGCAAGTACAATAAATGAAAACTTAGAGATTCTACGGTGAATCAATCTACTTTGCATTATTCTTTTGCTTGCAGGTGCGGATGTATCAGAGGTACAGCGAGCGCAGCTCTTGGAAGTATTCAATGGTTTCATGCTCAGAGGTAAGATGCTCTGGTTTTTCTTTTGGCATTTTAAGGAGTGTGTTATAAAAATTGCAGTAGAGCATAACAACTTAGAGACATGTTACTCACACGTACAGCTTTTAATCTTCTTACTTTTATAAGGCTGAACATGGGGGTTACAAGACGTGTGTGATGGAGATTAAAGGAAATCGTGTCTATAGCAAGCTCAAATATGAATCTGGTGTTCATCGAGTCCAGCGTGTTCCTCAAACAGAAACACAGGGTCGTGTACACACTTCTACAGCAACTGTAGCTATCATGCCAGAGGTAAACTAGCTTTTCACATGTTGCATTTTTCGATATTCTGATTGAAACTTGGTAACCAGTCCAAAACTGTCATCTCTGCTTTGTTTCTGTTGTTATTATAGGCTGATGAAGTGGAAGTGGTGATTGACCCAAAGGACATTGAACTTACATCTGCAAGATCTGGCGGCGCTGGAGGTTATGCTAAAGACATTCACTTTCTATTTCTCTAACATTTCACTTGCTAATAAATACTAAAAAGAGGTCTTGGTACAGGGCAAAATGTGAACAAGGTGGAGACGGCTATAGATCTATTCCACAAACCATCAGGTATACGCATTTTCTGTACAGAAGAAAGGACTCAGATTAGGAACAAGGCTCGTGCTTTCCAGCTTCTGCGAGCAAAACTGTAAGCAACATTCAAGGAGCAATCTCTCTGCTCTTCTTCTTTTTCCTATATCGAATCCCACCTTAGTCTTTTCTTGTTGACACATTATATTTCTATATATTAGGTATGAAATAAAAGTAAGGGAACAACAAGAGAAGATAAGGAATGAAAGGAAATCTCAGGTCCACTTCATTTTACTATTCTTAGAGTCTATCTAAACTCAAGTTGATCATCGAATATTTCATCTTATTCTGCTCTATGTCAATTCTTGTGGAAACAGGTTGGGACTGGAGCTCGTTCAGAAAAGATAAGAACATACAATTATAAGGTAATACACGGATTCAGTGCCTTGCTTTAAAACATGATGAATTCTGTTTTGCTTATGATGTCTGAAAATTACAGGACAGTAGAGTGACTGATCATAGGCTAAAGATGAACTTTGGGCTTCCAACATTTCTTGACGGTGCCTTAGAGGACGCAGTGCAGGTCCTAAACCTTAAACTTTTATATTACCTTTATATTAGTTAATGTGGCGGACCTTAAAGAATGTTTTGTATAATTATTATTGCAGGCTTGTGCTGCTTTGGAGCAAAAGGAACTCATGGAAGAACTCTCCGAGTCTGTAGCTGCTGGTTCTCCTACTTATGGATAAATCCTGAAACTATACTCAAATGAAAACTTTGTACTCACATCATAATTAATATTTTTGTTTATTTATATGTATCCTTACATATGAATGATTCTATGAACAATTAGCTGTACTGGTGGGCATAACTGATTGGAGTATTGGACCAAACCCAGACTGAGTTAGACAAACCATTATAAAAACAAGAATTTCTAAAGTTGTTACTTTTGCCGGAAACACAGTTTACAATTGATCGGCATGGATTGACATTAATCTGAAAACTGAAGAGAACTAGCTCTTTGGTTGTCTACAACAAACTGTCTTCAAAACTTTAAGCATTGGGGTCATTATAAACTAAAATGTTGACATATGAAACATTATATGATTTTGACAGAATCAATCAAAAACAGATGACAATAGTGTCATAATTCACATTTAAAAAAGAAAAAACTAAGAGAAACAAAAATAGATATTCTGTTCCTGTCAGGCGGATGGCTGGAGAGCAGAAGCCTGCTGAAATTTCCGAACATACTTATCGATGAACACACAATCTTTAATCTTAAGAATCTGGAAATAGTTCAAATCTTCTTTCTTGACAAACCCTTTAGACAGAAGCTCAGAGATCACAACGTTCCTTGGTTTGATTCTCTTCTCCAAGCTCAGACCCAAAAGAAAAGGTTGCATAGCAATGGCACCAGGCGGGAGACCCACTTTGTTTATGAGGTAATCCATGGTTCCCGTTATCTTCTCATCCGATATCTTCACACAATTTGGGAATCTCATGAGTGCCGCCACGCAATCCTCTTTAGACCAACCAAACTGTTTATACAGACCAAACTTGTGTTCCACAGCGAACTCACTAACATGAAAAAAAACCAACATAGCATGAACGAAATACATCTTTTTGGGGTCAAAACCAAAGTCCCGAACTCTGTTTAGGACCTCGTTGAACTTTCTCTCGGAGCAGAAGAACACGAGTGGACCATTTTGGACAAGTCTCTTGATGCTTTGGTCCCGGACTCCAAGATCCCGACAGAGGGATAGCCGTGTAGCCAAGTACTTCGCAGTGTCCAATGTGAAAATCCAATAACCACGTCTCAAGCATTTAAGTACATTCTCTTGCTCGCCGAGTATGCTCATGAGGGCATCATAGCAAGGGATCAGCCTATTGGTCAAACTAAGGGACAGCGTTGTGGGACAATTTGAGATCAGTTTCGCCGTATCAGAGCTCGACAACCCAATTGAACGGAAAAACATAAGCTTTGGTAAGAGTACAACCTCTGGATTCACTATCAAAATACTTGGGAATGAATTGACAACCCTAATGATCTGTTCACTGGTGAAACCACTGTTCTTGAGAAGTGTGAGTACAGAGTCTGGTCTTTCTGAAGATGACAATTTAACGAATCTGGACTTTGACTTGGCAGATTCTAATGACAACCCACATGAGTTCACGAGATATGAGACAGTAAACGACTTTAACCATGGTCTCTTCTCTTTGGCAACCTCCTCTGTTTCCCCTCCTTCTAATACTGAACACAGTGTTCTTCTACTCAGTATAAACCTTAGCTTATGAGTGAGAGATTGCGAAACGGACACAGAGTCTCCGGAATTAAACTGACGCGAAGAAGATATCAGACAAAACCGTCGGCAGTATAACAACAAGTTTGACATGATACATAAAAACCCTAAATCCTAAACCTCTCTCTATAAAATCGAATGTGAGAGCAACAAGCGCCAGGGATTTGGGATTACACCAAAATTTTATCACGACCAAAACTGATGATAAAATCCTAAAACAAAATCAGATCCCTTTTCTAAGCCCAAATGCATTGGTTCTGGAAACGAGGAAAATAAGAGGCTCACGGAGATGTTGATATTGCCAACAGTTGATTGATCCCGTTAAGAAAATCTCGCTGGCGTTCGTTAAGCCCAAGTCGTGGCTGGCCTCGTGCGGTTTTAAAATCTTTCGCTGGTGTTTTTTGGCAAGCTCTCACTCAGGCCTTTGGGTTTGGGTTTGGGAGGAGGAAGATGAATCAGATTGATAAGCTAATTACCATTCTGCCCCTCATTGATTGAGTGAAAAAAAAAAAAAAAAAAAAAAGGAATTGGAACACCATGTACAACACCATTGGAAGCAGAACTCCAAAGCCTTGTCGCAGCAATGCAACAAATGTGGATTCGAGGTTATACAAATGTCATCTTTGAAGGAGACAATCAGTTAGTCAGCAAATTGGCACGCGAAGAAGCTCTAAGTTTCACAGCTCATAACTGGACACGTGAAGTTCTGCATTGGAAGGAAAAGTTTTTAAATGCAGAGTTTGTTTGGACTAGAAGAAGCAATAACAAGGCCGCAGATCGGTTAGCAAGAATTTCCATGAACAATCAACTTTTTACTCCCTATTATTATGTACCATCTTGTCTTATGGATATCCTACATGAGGATCATGTTGTATCACATACAAACCTCTCTGAGGTAACAAATTAATCAATGAAAGTCAGCTGTTAAAAAAAAAAAAAAAGAAGGAATTGGAATATATGAAGATAATAAATTAGTAAATTAGTAGTAGTAATTTGATAGGAAAAATTGAAAAAATAGTAGCAGACAGAAAGAAAAAAAAAAAAAAAAAAAAAAAAGACACAAGTGACAGTGAAGTTGGTGAACAATAAAAAGATGTGTTCGAGAGCGTGAGAGCACGCATTTAACGTGTTTGACTCTTAACTTAGAGAGATATATATTTGACTTTGATATGAGAATTATTAACTGCGTGGACGAAACTACCCATTTACCGACTCGTCTGCTTTACTATTTTTTAGGCTTGGGCAAAATACCCGAACCCGAAAATCCGACCCGAATCCGCTCCGAAAAACCCGACCCGAACCCGTATCCGTAGTTTTTAAATATCCGAATGGATCTAGGATCTATTAAAATCGGATACCCGAACTCGATCGGGTATTATCCGATATCCGAACGGATATCCGAATTAACCCGAACATATATAAATAATACTATTAAATCAGTGCAAAATGGTAACTAGTGGGACTTGAACCCAACACCTAAGACGTTTAATAAGTGCATTGTAACCATTTTGCCACTTTAATCTTTTTGACTAATACTAAAACTTCAAGTATTTACGTATTACTAAATGAAACACATGTTTTTTGAAATTTTATATATAAGAGATTTTACTTATTATATTTTTAATTGCATTTTTTATTTCACACTTATGAATCTGGATACCAAAATATTATTTTTACATATTAAAAAATATATAAAATGAAAATTACAAAACAAATAGATCATTTTCAACAAAAAAATGTATTTGCCATAGTTTTTTTTCACCTTTAATATCAAAGTCGGAGAGATTTGAATTCAGATTTGTTTGGAATTCGAATTGAATTCAAGTATTTTGTTAAGTTTAAGATATAAATATTCAAAACTAAACTCAAATCTAAAATATATTTTGGGTAATGGGTACCCGAATCCGATCCGAATCCAATGGATGTTTATCCGAACCCGACCCGAATACTAGAAATATCCGAATGGGCCTAGGACTCCTTTACCGAAATACCCGAAAATCCGAAATACCCGATCCGAACCCGAACGGGTACCCGAATGCCCAGGGCTACTATTTTTGGTCCTTATCCACACGAACGATGGGGTAATTTCGTCAGTTTTTTGTCCTCAAGCTTGAGTCATCCCCACTTGTTGTTACTTGCGTTACCTTCCTTACCTATGGTTAAATACGAAAACTATATTATCGTGTTGAAGCCAAAACTGCTTTATACGATTTACATTTTAAATGATATCTTTTACTTAAACTGCGTAGAGGCGATCTTATATATTATGTGTTGTATACTTATAAGTACGATGTACTTCCAACTTCATAGCACGTGACATTTCCGTATATACCAAAGCTTCGCCGCTGAGTAGTGCAACCACTTTCTTACGCGTCAAAGGAGAACCCTGTTTTTGTAGATAGTAGTTTTGTCTCTTTACGTTTTTGTTTGTTTGTTGGCAACGGTCTCCTCTATACGTTTAATTTTCTGTCTTCAGCTCTTCATTTCTTTATAGTAGTTTTTTTTAGTTTTCTCTCCTAAATTATTAAACGAAGCAATCAGCCATCTTTAAACAGTGAGTGTTATGATTTATCGGAGTACATTTTGTTCCTCATGTATTATCAAATTGGTCTCGAGATCCATAGGAATGTACCGATAAGTGATAAGTCACCTCTCTCGTATCATTATCGATCATATTATGAAAAATCGCCCCTATCTGATGAATGCAGAAGAACCTAATGATGTGCGTTACTAAATGACGAGCATTAAATAGTATGTGAGAGATTTGCACATTTTCTCGAAGCCATACAGAAATTAAACCATCATCAACCGAATAAACCATTATTTAACACAACTTAACCAATTCTTCTTTTTTTTTTTTTTTTTTTTTTTTTTTTTCTGTTCGTATGGTAGTTTGTTGCATAGAAACTCAAACTCCTTTTAATGTATGTTTTCTGTTTCCAAAACGTTTACTTGTGAAAACACGGAAACTAGTCACGAGAACATAATTCTTAAAAATTATTGTTCGGAAACACAATGAAAACTTCGTTTTCGTTTTAGTAATAGGTGAATTTTTTTTAGTTTAGAAATTTAATAAATAAAATAATTGGAACTATATACATATAAATATATAACATTATTAGTGTTTTAATTCAACTATTTAATATTTTATGTTTTGAATTTGTGTTTTTTCAAATATTCCTTTTGATATAAGTTTTATGTTTGGTGTTTTAGTATGTATATACATATATTTATATATATATATATATGTTTCCAAAACGTTTTCAATTCTTAATTATAGAAAAAAATTGTTTCCCGTTTCCTAAACATTTCGCTTCCGCATCTATTTCTGTTTCCATGCAACCAGTCAGCAACCATTTTTTTGTGCATCTTAATTATTTTCTATAAATAGAGTATGCTATGTAGATATAAATGCTCCATTTTTACATACAAAATTCTATATACAGTAACAATAAATAAATTTCGATTGACACGAAATATTTTTAATTCTTTATACGGATATATATAAAGTTATATCACATAATAAATGCATAGTAAATGGAAAATAAAGATGGCAAAATCAATGGGAATGTGGGTACCTTTACAATTATATGCGTTGATATCGAAAATAAAATAAAATAAATAAATGCAGTACATAAATATAGTATTCAATATTCATACTCTTTCAGTTTTAAGCTATTAATAAATTAGTAACTTGGACATCGTTTTTTTTGCTTTTGTTTTTGTGCAACTAGTAATTTGGACATCTCTAAATCGATCAAACATCCTTAAATCATCACTGTATGTCAACAAATACAATCTTTGAATTGAACCATAAATATATATATATCATTAGTTTCACTTACGTATGTCTGATTCCACAACTAAATAAGACTATATATTAGTGAAAAAAAATGTGTAAGGCAAAAATATTAACAGTTAAAAAAACAAGGCACCACTAATCTCTCTTTCACTTGCCTTTTTATAGTTTACACATTTCAGACCACCAGCAAAAAGCTAGTATCTCTTTCACGCGCCTTTGTAATAGTTTTACACATCTCAGAGTCAGACCATCAGCAAAAACCTAATATAGATATTTGATCTCATAAACCAAAAAATAATAATAATGAAAGTGAAAGTTCAGTTTATTTTCCATCATATTATTATATATATATATATATATAATTTTGACAATATCATTCATATAATTTAAATATTTCTTACATTGCTTTAGCAGAAAAAAAAATATTTCTTACATTGTTTACTTTGATTATGTTTGTTACACGTAGAGAAGAAAAAATGGAAACATAATAAATAAATAAAATAATAATAAAGGAGAAAAATTAAACCGCGGCTGCCCTATTAACCAAAACCCGGGAGATTCTTCTTACGTTTTCGTTTTTGGTTGGGTTGGGTTGGGTTTGGATTAGGGCTGGGAGGGGTTGCTTAATTGATTTTACCCAGCGACAAAGAGAGAGAGAGATCGATACTCTCTTTTTTTTTTTTTTCTTTTGTGATCCTTTTGGGTGGGAGAGGCAATCAGAAATAGAATACACACAATTCGATCCGATTGTTTTTTTTTTTTCCTTCAATTGAATTCGCCGATACTGCTGTTTAATTTGTTTGTTTGTTTACATCATAATAATTCTGGGTTTCTTCTACTTTTGTCTGCTGTGTGTATTTCTCTTTGATCGGAATTTTTTATAACTTTGATCCTTCGATTTGGGTTTGGATTCGTTGATCGGGTGGGAACACTTTTGTGTTACGGTGTCGTTTTTTCTCTAGGGAGGAGGATTCGGGTCTGATTTGATTTTTTTTTTTTTTTTGGGGGGATTTGGGTGATTGCAATGTTACAAAGGGGCTGCTAGGGTTGTTGTTTAACTCTAGGGTTTTCGTTCGAGGTTAAAGCTACTACTTAGATACTTTAAATCATGGAGGAGTCTGAACTTGAAGAAGGAGAGGCTTGCTCTTACAATATTACTAACGATTACGGTGGTGGTAGCATAGACCCTGATAGCGATCTCTCTTACATTGTGAGACACCTTCTTCTTCTTCTTCTTCTTAGCTTATCTAAGGATTTTTATTTTATTGAGAAAAACTGGAATTTATGAAATTGTTCAAGTGTTAATAATAATAATAATGTTGCAGTGTTGTTTTCTGTGTTACCTAGTCTAGTCTCTTTGAATTATATTGCATCATAACTTTGACTAGAGATATATATATACTTGTGTGGTATGTGTATGCAGTTTATATGGTAATTATACTTTCTTTGGTAGTTCCATTATGATTCTATTGTAACAAAACACCACCTTAATTGCGCATTTTGGATTTGGTCAAGTGATTAAACTTCTAGGATTATTATCTAATACCCTTCTATTTGGAATTCTTTAGTTTCATTTTTTTCACATCTTATCGGTTACAATTTTGCTGTAAATGTGTCCACAGAGAGATTTTGAAAGGCTTTTTTTTTTTTTTTTCCTTTTATATTCATTTCAGTAGTATCGAAACATAAGTTCTGTTAATGTATCCTCATCTTAGAGTATAATCTATGTTTCGGCTGTTGACTTCATTTTTCTGTTGTTTTAATTTGAAGGATGAGAAGCTTCATCACATCCTTGGACACTTCCAGAAAGACTTCGAGGGCGGTGTTTCAGCAGAGAATCTTGGTATGTTTGATGTGTGGCAGCAACTTTTATTCTTGGTTGGTTCACAAAGTGTGAAACTAGTCCTTTGAATTTTGATTACAGGGGCGAAATATGGTGGCTATGGCTCTTTCTTACCAACTTATCAGCGTTCCCCTGTTTGGTCTCACCCGAAGACACCAGCAAAACCTCAGAGTTCTATAGGGACTAGATCGCCAAACAACTTACCAGGAGAGGTATATTGTTTCTCTTTGTCTGCGTTTTGCTCTTTTGTAAATGCTGTAATGCTTACTCTCTTACCTTATTTCCTTCTCTCAGTCTCAGAGTGGCAACGCAGCTTCGTCTAGTGTTCCTAGAAAGGCAAAATCTGGGCTTACTTCTTCTGGAAACCCCAAAAAATCAATGAAATCCAAGAAACCTAATTCTAGTTCCAGACAGGAATCTGCAATCAAGAAACCGGGTGTCTTCAGTAAACAGAACTCTCTGAAGTTTCGGATAAAGGTGGTATCAGATGGTTTATCCACGGAAAAGAATGCTGCTGCGATATACAGTGGCCTTGGACTTGATGTCTCACCTTCTTTGTCATTAGATAATAATAGTCTTTCAGGTAGTGAAGGGATGAATGGGGAACCTCAAGGTTTTTCTCCTATGGAGTCTCCCACCAGTATTCTTAATGTGAGTTTGTTTTGTTACACCAATACTGAAACAGTCTCCTTTGTATGCTTATCGTGCTGATATATTCTTATATGCAGGTGATGACTTCCTTTCCTGTGGATCATTGTCATTTGCTATCTCCTCTCTCTGATGATCTGATTCGATTCGTTGAAAGGGAAAAATCAGAAAAGGAATATAAGTATATATCTCCACCCAGGCTTTTCAATGAGAGTTCTTATGGTATGGCGAACGGTTTGGAACCTCAGAAGGCTGGAGAGAAACCATCAGTGGAGAAGAAAAAAAAGGTTGTGGAGAGGAGCAGTTTTTCTGCGGAGATGAATGTTCGCAGTAAGAAGGGCCTGTTCGATGGAACTGATACCACTGTCAAGGAGTCAATGGAAACAAACACATCATATCCTACTGCTGCGGAAAGAGAAACAGCCAGTAGTAAATTATTTGATGCATCCAAGGAAAACTACAATGGCACTGCTAGGGGCGAAATGGTGGGTGATGGCGACAGAAGATTGTGGGGTCTAAATAGCCATAAAGATCTTGGGACGCATCATGAGAATCCAAAGACTAGTTCTACTGGAAGTGTTCGGGAAGACAAAAAGATTAAATTTGGTGACGATGATGCTTCAGGATACCCAAGGAAAGTTGGCAAATACAAAGAAAGCAAGGCTTCTGAATCAGTCAAAAAGGAACCGAGTGCTTCAAAGCCGAAAAGTGGTCATAAGGTGAAGCCAGAACATCCTTTGAGAAAGCTGAAGTATGATAGGACAGAACAGGAGCCACAGTCTTCATCAAAGTTCAAGGAACAGCAAAGCTCTGTCGTTTTTGAGACTAAGATGAATGGTCAAGCTGAGAAGAAGGAAGTGGCAGCCTTGAAACCACAAAAAGATGGCAAAAAAGCAGAGGACACTTACAAAGACTTTTTTGGAGACATAGGGGACTCTGAAGAAGAAGAGGAAAAGGGACTTCCGGCCTTAGAAGATATGCCTGAAAAATCAAGCTTCCCGCTGGCAGAATCTATGAATGTTGGTCCTGAGCCAGTAGTGAGAACACTTGGTTCTGATGCTTCTCTTCCGAAAACAAATCCGGTGATGATACAAGAACATTGGGTTGGTTGTGACAAATGTCAAAAGTGGCGGCTTCTTCCTTTTGGCGTCGTCCCAGAGGACCTTCCTAAAATATGGATATGCACAATGCTTAATTGGCTGTGAGTGTTTTTTCTTTCTCTTTTATTGGTCCTATTATTTTGTCGGTGTGATATATGAGGTGATCTGTTTTTGGTCCTACTTTTTTCGGAATGAGGAACTAAGAAAAGTTGAATCTCTTTATGATAACGTGCTTTAGGCCTGGACTGAACAATTGCAATGTTCCTGAAGACGAAACAACGAAAGCTCTGTATGCAATGTATCAGATCCCTGTCCCTGAGAGTCAGGCTCCAATGCAGAGTAACCCCAGTGGCCCTAAGCTTCAGTTTAACCAGGGAGATGACAACACAAAGAAGAAGAAAAAGGGTTTCAGAAAGATAGATAATGGAAGGGATAAAGAAGGTTCTCGAACTGCAGAAACTAACAAAGCCATCCATATATCGGCAAGAAATGGTATTCAAAATTCGCATGGACTTAGCGATTTGGCCGAGGATGCGAGGCAAATAAAGAAACAGAAAGAGAAAGGAAAAACAGTGGATCACCACTCTGATGAGTCGAAGACCTTGAAGGTGAACAACAAAAGAAAAACAGATCTAGAGAGTTCTATGCTGTCCAAAAAAATGAAGATTGAAAGTTTTCTGTTTCCTGATGAACCTGAACATGGAAATGGACGTCCTACCTCGAGTAGCGGTGTCCCTGTCACTTCAGCAGATATAAAGCCCAAGCCTCGAGTCTCCTCCAAAATGCCAAAAGAGGAAGGAGGGGCGTCAGACACGGGAAATAGCAATAGCACTGGGGGAATTAAGAAGAGGAAAGTGAGAGAAAGCCATGGTTCTAGGATTTATAGTGAGGACGAAAATCATGAGCGAAAGAAAGCTCGAGTTCGTAATGAAGAAAGAGAGCCTAGTTACTCTCAAGGAAATGGGAAGTTGGAAAAGAAAAATAGAAATAATTCGAAAAGAGAGTATGGACATGTTCAGAACTCAATCGCAGCCACCTCAAGTTCTTCTAAGATTTCTGATTCTCATAAACCCAGGAACAGCTCCCAGGAAGCTAAATGTTCGCCTGTTGAGTCGGTGTCTTCCTCACCTATGAGGATTTCCAACCCGGAGAAAGGTATATCTGCGAGAAAAAAGAAAGAAGAATCTGATGATGCTAACGTCGTTGCGGCAGGTAGTTTCAGAAGATTCTCAGATGGTGAAGGTGAAGATGGTGGTGGGAGTGATAGATCGCAAACGCGGATGAAGGACAAACATGGATCCCATGAGTCTTCCGCGCTTGATGGTTGGGATGATAAAGGATCTTTGAAAACCAAAGAGCGCGTTGATCCTTCTCTCGATGCTAATTATGAGAATGGTGGCCACAAGGATATACCTCGAAAACTGGATCATATTGTTGGTGAAGGAAAGCAGTCTAGCGATCATCATCGACGTAGCAATGATTCATTGGCAAAGAAGTCAGGAAAAGGTTCATCTTCTCGGTCCAAAGACAAGAACCAAAGCATTAGGTCTGATTTACGGGATGGTCCGAGACATATTGAAAAGAAAATATATGATGGTAGTCCTGACAGTAGAGCAGATATGGTCGTGAGACCAAACATTCCAAAACCTTACGACTCCGAAAGAGTATCAGAAAGGGGTAATAGAGATAGAGCAGAGTTAGCTTCTCCATCAAGGCCACCATCCAGAGGTGTCCAAGGGGATTCGTCTATGCTTTCTGTCCGTAAGAAAGTCGATAAATGCAGCACATCAGCTGGAAATAATAATATTCAAGCTGATGATGTGACAAAGACAACAGCCCAAATAAGAAGGAAAAGTGAGCCTTCTCCAAGCCCCTTACGAAAGGAAGTAACATATGCGCAGGCCGCCCATAATACTTTAAGAGAAGCTAAAGACTTGAAACATACAGCTGACCGTCTCAAGGTTTTCCTCATAATTCAGTTGCAGTGTAATCTCTTTTCTCTTTTGTATTCGCTTCTTATGGTCTTGCTTTTGTTGTTGTTGCAGGGTTCTGTATCAAACCTTGAGCAGATTGAGTTTTACTTCCAAGCTTGCCTTAAGTTTCTTCATGGTTCTTTTCTCTTGGAGATGAGTAGCAACGAGAGTGCTAGACAAGGAGAGACAATGGTCCAATCTATGAAGATTTATAGTAGCACAGCGAATCTTTGCGGGTAATTTACATTTGTGAGGAAAAAGATAAAACATCGTTCATTCCTTCTTTGCCAGTTGTAAACATTAAAATCTTTTTCCGTGATAGATTTTGTGCCCATGAGTATGAGAAGTCTAAAGATATGGGAGCCGCTGCTCTGGCTTACAAATGCATGGAGGTCGCATATATGAGAGTGGTTAATTCCTCCTACACAAGTGCTAACAGATATCGAAATGAATTGCAGACTTCTCTGCAAATGGTTCCGCCAAGTAAGCTAAGTTGGAGATACCCAAATTAATTAGCCATGTCTTAAAATTCTTTCCCATTATAATGCTCTTGTCACTGCTGTTTAGGTGAGTCTCCTTCATCTTCGGCCTCGGATGTCGATAACGTGAACCATCCAGCAGCAGCAGACCGAGTAGGCACCTCAAGGGGCATCAGTTCTCCTTTAGTTGCTGGGAACCACGCCATTTCTGCGCAAAACCGCTCTAATATTTTACGTTTGCTTCAATTTGTAAGTGTACTAATGCCCCTTGCAAGTTCATCCCCCACAGATTTGTTTGTTAATTGAATGGAAGATGAGTGTTTAAAACCAGGAAAGTCATAAACATAGCCCAGTGTGATTTATCTCGGCTACACCCTACTGTTTGTAGGCTCAGGACGTAAATCTGGCAATGGATGCCTCAAGGAAATCACGTGTGGCACTAGCAGCTTGTATTGAAAACTTGGGGGAGGCTCAACAACAAGGAGAGGGTATTCTATCCATTAAAAGCGCGCTTGATTATAACTTTCAAGACGTGGAGGGACTGCTACGTTTAGTGAAGCTTGCAATGAAGGCCAATGACCGGTGAAAGACAGAGAAAATGAAGCAACTAATTTGCAAAAACTGAGAAGGGGCTAAGTTCTGATAAAAAGTCACTGCTGCCTTGCTGCTCTGGGTCCATTTCCATTCTAACACAAACGGCCTTTCAGGGTTTTCTTTGGATCCGGTAGTCATTTGTACAAACAAAGAAGAGTTTAGTTTGAAGAGGTTTCTGGTAGACCAATGAAGGATCTTGGCATTTGACTTATTCAGATGCTTCTCTTATTCTACCGAGGAAAAATTCACGAAGGCAACATCATAACAAGCTTCCTTCCCAACTAATTACGCAAGAACCATGTATGGATTATACAGAGCAATGAGGATGTAACTTCTGGTACTGGATTTTCTATTTCGATGACAGTGAAAGTTAGTTCTCCCAGTATCAGGTCAGTCATCGATACATCAATTGCAATACCTTTTTGGTTCAGTAAGTTATTTTTCTGTCTGTGTTAATCTAATTTGGATGTGTTTCTGCAGATCTTAAACTGTTCTCATTCTAAATAAGCCCTGTAGGGTATTTACAAAGAAAGGATATAATAAGATTACAAGATATGGAGTTATAGTAGCTTTCCCTGTACTGGTGATAGGCTTTCTAAATTTTAGGAGGTACGAAAGAGTTTCATCTATTCTTTTGCCATTTTTTTGAAATGATCTTATATTTATTTACTCAAACTCAACTCTGATGTCCGTTTGTTGCTCTTTCTCTTGGCAGTGTTGTCTTCTTTTTATGTTTGTAGATAAAGAAAGTATAAGTTACAAATAGAGTTTTGCCGTCTTTCTCTGCCGGAGGAGCTTTCTCAGACACTGGTAACTTCCCGATCCGATTTTCAGGTGAAGTTTTCTGGCAAAGTTCTGAAATAGGCTTTTTGGTTCTTGTAGCTAAAACAATACGTTTGTTTTTGACTCGACTGAGTGTATATGTATGTATGCCTCCTCTGTTTTCAGTGGCGTTAATGTATAAATTGTACATTGTTCATCAAAGATGATGGATATTAATCTCAATATAGAAAACTTATATGAGTGGGAATTTTACAATCCTTTTGATCATATTCTTTCTAGTTTCGTCTAACATCCAAAATTCAGTAATGTGTGTATTATTTAATCCAAACCAAACATTGGTGCCAATGTATCACCAAAAATCTCTGCAAGAGCAAGACCCGTCATTAAAATGGTGAAATCTGTTACAGTCTCTCACAACAATTTCTCTACTATAAAGCTTCGAGATCATCTTCATCACAAGATGACAATCTCCACATATTCTGAGGTTCTTGATGATTCTCACTGGAGTTCCATGCCTTGTCTTCATCAAGCAGAACGCAATTGCCAGTTTCTCACTGTGGTGAGACAAAACCATCTCTTTACCTACCTCGTCAAGATCAAGTAAAACCTCTTTGATGTCTGAAACATATCCAGCTTCTCTTAGCCTCTGCATTATCTCATTGAGCATAGCGTAAATCTTTTCGCTCTCTTTGTGAGACTCGTCTCCTACAACAAACTCATGAATCACTCCCTCTACTTCCACAGAGCTACATCCTGGAACTTTCTTAATGCCCTTTACCTGTAGAGAGAATCTGTAGTTACACTTCAGAAAATGTTTTAACAGTATTTAGTAAAGAGTTAAGTAGAGGGGAGTAGCTTTGTCTTGCCTCCATCTCGTGTCTAGTACGCTTAACTTCTATCCACCTCCCTGTTTTGGCATAGACGTTAGAGAGAAGCACATATGCTCCACTGTTCATAGGATCTAGCTGGATGAGTCGCTTGAGTGCAGCTTCACAAGTCTTGATATCCCCAAGCATTCTCGATCCGCTTAAGAGAGACCCCCAAATGAGTACATCAGGCTCCATAGGCATAGACGCTATAAATCTCTCTGCTTCTTCAATCAA
Organism: Camelina hispida; assembly: GCA_023657505.1. Taxonomy (NCBI): domain Eukaryota; kingdom Viridiplantae; phylum Streptophyta; class Magnoliopsida; order Brassicales; family Brassicaceae; genus Camelina; species Camelina hispida. The sequence goes on along the minus strand of CP094634.1, from coordinate 43,484,272 downwards.
ACCAGCTCTTCCGTAGAGATCGACCATACAACCATAATGCTGGATTGATGGAGTGATACCAAACTTCTCAGTCATCATTGTAAAGTAAGTTTCTCCTTCGTTTACTAGACCTTGATGTACACAAGCACAGAGAATACCCACAAATGTGACAGAGTTTGGGTTAATGCTGTCCTTACCCGTGGTCATCTCAATGAACAGTTGGAAACACTCATCTGTGAAACCGTACATAGCTAAGCAACATATCATAGCACTGTAAGCTTGGACGTCTTTCTTGTCCCCAAGGCACTGAAAACCCTTTTTGCTCTCTCGAGGCTTCCACATTTGGCGTACATATCAATGAGAGCTGTTCCTAAGACAACATCAATCTCCACTTGGTATTTATCGATATAAGCGTGAACCCATTTCCCTTGCTGGAGCGCACCCAATCGTCCACAAGCCGAGAGCACAGTAGACATTGTAAACTCGTTGGGCTTGACGAAAGCTTCGTTTGGTTTATTAGGTAACTGCATCTCCCGGAACAGACCAAGCGCTTCTTTGTATCTCCCACACGTAAAGTAGCCGTTAATCAAACAGCTCCATGAGATCACATTTCTCTCAGGCATTTCATCGAACAGCTTCCGCGCATCATCGATCAACCCTGCTTTGGCATAACCATTAACAACCGAGTTCCACGCCGGTAAATCCCTCGAGACAGACTCATCAAAAACTCGCTGAGCTGAAGTCAAGTCGCCACAAGAAGAATACATATTGAGCAGAGAAGTTCGTACAAAGGGGTCTTGATCAAGTCCAAAGAGAAGAATCTGAGCATGAGTTCGTTTCCCAAGAGGGAGATGAATCGGATTGTCAAAGGAAGGGAGAAGAAATGGAAAAGTGTGAAAATCAGGTCTGACGCAATGGTGGCGCATACGGAGGTAAACTGAGATCGGAGAATGTCGTGACGGCGGTGACGAAACATTCTGAACAATGGCACGAATGATTATGTTCCATATGAAAGATTCAAGCTTTAGATTGCGAATGTGAAAAATTGGATTTGTATAATTGCTCATCGTCTCAACTCAAAACGAGAGAGAGAGAGAGAGAGTGTTAGAATCAAAACGGTTCTTGACAAAACCGAACTAAACCGGTATTTTAATTTGCAATATTGGGTTTCTCGAAAAAAAAAAAGGAAGGGTTTTGTTCTAATTTGGAATCGAGAGATGGAGGAAGAGTTGCTCTCCGCCGTGCCTTGCTCTTCCCTCGCCGTCGAATCAGTTATCCGTGTCGCGACGGTAATTGTTGAAGCTCCTTCAGCACACGGACGGATATACATTTGGAGTCATCTTTGCGTGTGTTTGTTTAGAGATATTCAGCTAATTTTGTTTTTATATTGTTGAAGCTCAGGCCGGTGGATTATATGGGTTTTGCGCCGGACCTCGTGACGCACGTAAAATAGGTATTGAGACATTAGCTTTTTCATTGATTCAAGTTTCAATTCATCTCATCTGTGACTTGGTTGTTGCTTTGCTTTCGTCAGGTCTAAGCGGCATATCTCAGGCTTCCTATGTGGTAATATACATTAGTAGTCTCTCTTGCTTCTTTATTCTGAGAACTTGAGCAATCATCTCAAAAGATTAAGCTAGCTTTGTGCTCTGACTTTTGTAGGCCAAATCCATTGGCAGATTCGGATTTCAGTGCGGTAATTTGCTTCTTTTATCTCTCTCTGTGTGTGTTTGTAACATTAGGCTTTAATACTCTTCTTGTCACTAGAATGCTGCATATGCTTCTTCTTTTTGAAAGATCATGATGATCAATGTGATATAATCTTAGCTCTAAGTTTTTGGATTAGTTGCTTGATCTGCTTCTCAGTTCCACTTTGTTCCGAATTCTTGGATTAGTGATTTGATTCTCATCAGTTTCACTTTGTGTTTTTTTTTTCGTTTTTTAGGTCTTGTAAGTGGTGTATTTACTATGACGCATTGTGGGCTTCAAAGATATCGAGGCAAGAGTGATTGGGTGAATGCTTTGGTTGGAGGAGCTGTGGCTGGAGCAGCTGTTGCTATTAGCACAAGAAACTGGGCTCATGTTGTTGGCACCGCTGGGCTCGTCTCTGCTTTTAGTGTTTTAGCTAATAGCACCAGGACAGAGCCTAAACAACACTAACTTAAAAAGGTGATTACAACACTTTCAATATCGGTCTGTTCCTGAACGTGAGTGTGGTGTGGCTCCTCAGATCAGATTCCTTCTGCTGCAGCCATAGACTAGTAGTCACTGGATGTTGAAACTATTTGTAACGCACGACTGTTGGGTTTTGTTGCTTGCAGGTCTCTCAGACAAGTCCATTGATCAAGAGACCTGTGTCTTGGGTATTGGAACGTGGAAAGATCATACCGTGACTCTCTCTAGTTCACTCGAATTTAGGTGACTGAACCAGTGGAGGAATGTTCGGGCTTTTTCTATGTACCGCAATTTTGGTCTTGCTCTGTATACATACATGTTCTCCAAAAAAATATTTGCATTAGTTGCTGCTTAAGTGTGGAATAGACTGAATAGTGTATAATGTTATGCAAAGATATTTTGGTCATAAAAATAAAACATCAAAACTGATTTTAACAGCCAGTGTTAGCCTGAATTATATGTGTTAATTTTAAAGTACATATTCAGAATTGAAATGTATTTTATTGTAATGATTTGATAGCTTTTTTGACATATTTAGTTGAAAATAAAAACAAAATTACAATAATGTTAAACAATTGAAATATAGTTTTTACAATGATGAAAAATCATTAAATTTTTTTTAAAAGATTAAAAACAAAGAGCTTAGAACTGTCATAAAAATAAATTTATAGGCTAATTTATTATAGAAATAATTTACATTTTTTTTTTGGGTACCTTTTGGGCTTTGAGAGATAGCCAAAAAAATGTTAATACGCTTGAGAGAAAGAGAGTGTCCAAAAGTGTAATTTAGCATAAGTATATAGGCTTGAGGAGGAGTAAGCCCCTTTTATAAATAGAGAGTGATAACCCAAAACCCTAATTTCAGTGCTTTGCCGCTCTTCACCTCAGCCGTCTCTACCTCCAGAAGAAGAAGAAATCGACAACTATGGTACGCCGATTCACTCCATTTCACTTCCGCCGTCGTTTGTTACATTTCGTTTGCTTTAGATCTATATGATGGCTCTTCGTTTCCCTTTGAATCGTCATTTCTTTCTTTCGTAAATCTGGATGAAACTAACTATTTCCCTCTAGAACTATAGCATAGATTAGTACACGATGGTCCCTGGCTTTGTTTGATTCCGTAGTTTATATTGTGGAAGGCATCGAATTAGTCTCTGTTCTACTAGCTATGTGTGTAGTGAGTCCTGTATCTGATGCTTATTTGCGTTTGTTTATGCGATGGTAGGCACCTAAAAGGGGAGTGAAAGTAGCTACCAAGAAGAAGCCGGTAAGCATATTATCATTTGTGTATTCTTCTTCTCGTAATGTATCAGTTTTTGTGTGTGTGTGTGTGGGTTCTGATTAGCTTTTGTGTTTTAGGAGAAAGTTACCAACCCATTGTTTGAGAGACGTCCCAAGCAATTTGGTATCGGTGGTGCTTTGCCTCCTAAGAAGGATCTTACTCGCTACATCAAATGGCCTAAATCCATCCGTCTTCAAAGGCAGAAGCGTATCCTTAAGCAGAGGTTGAAGGTTCCTCCTGCTCTTAACCAGTTCACCAAGACTCTTGATAAGAATCTCGGTAAAAAGTCCATTTTGATTCCCATGTGTTTGTTTCTTCTCTTTGGTTTTTTAATGATCTGTTGCTAAACGTGTGTTGTGTATTTGTTATTGCAGCAACCAATCTGTTCAAGATTCTTCTCAAGTACAGGCCTGAAGACAAAGCTGCAAAGAAAGATCGTCTTTTGAAGAAGGCTCAAGCTGAGAGCGAAGGAAAGACTTCTGAATCCAAGAAGCCTATTGTTGTGAAGTATGGACTCAACCACGTGACTTACCTCATTGAGCAGAACAAGGCTCAGCTTGTGGTCATTGCCCACGATGTTGACCCAATCGAGTTGGTTGTCTGGTTACCTGCGCTCTGCAGGAAAATGGAAGTCCCTTACTGCATTGTCAAGGGCAAATCTCGTCTTGGAGCGGTAATATTATTTGATCCCATTAGAAGCAGTTTCTCTTTTCTTAAACAGCCATTCTGATTAGTGTTCATTTTCCTTGCTCCTACTTCCAGGTCGTTCACCAGAAGACTGCTGCTGCCTTGTGCTTGACCACTGTCAAGAACGAGGACAAGCTTGAGTTCAGCAAAATCCTCGAGGCCATCAAGGTAAATTAGCTTTTGACTATAGAATAGCAGAGAAGTTGTAATAAATAAGTAAATAACATTCTCATAGAGACTCTTAACGTATTTTGTTTTGGGGGTGGTGAATTAGGCAAACTTCAACGACAAGTTCGAGGAGTACAGGAAGAAGTGGGGAGGTGGCATAATGGGATCAAAGTCACAAGCCAAGACCAAAGCTAAGGAGAGGGTTCTAGCTAAGGAGGCTGCCCAGAGAATGAACTAAGAAGAGAAGCATCTCTTTTGTTCGTCAGTTGTTATGAAACATAAGATTATGGATCTGTTTAGCGTTATTTTGAATACCTGTTTTATCTTTAACATTTATGCTCTCTTATCTTTTTTGGATGTTATATTACACATTTCAGGATTTTATGCAGTTTTGTTATATCCATTTGGCGTATATCTGCTTATATTTTATTGAAACTCGTTTTGAAAGTAGAAGAAATTCTCAGGGTGTGTTTTTAGCGATACTTTTGCCAAGTGAGCGAGTAATATTGGATTCGTCATCGTATTTTCATATTTTGGAGATTGATTGAAAAGGCTTCTTGTAGTTTGGGTACACCAATGAATGGGCTTCTCTGTTTGATTCGCACGCCCATCTTGTCGAAATGTTTTTCTAAACTTTCCCAATTAAATTTCTTTATTATTCCCAAATAAAATTCTTTAATTGTAACAATGAAAAAAAAAAAAAAAAGTACATATAACCGCCTTTGGTCTTCCGTCTATATCTCTCTTTCTATATCTGAAACGCAGCAGATTCTATCTCTCTCTCTCTCTCTCTCTTGATCTCTGATTGAAGCATGACGAAGATGAGATTCGAATACGAATACGAAGAGGTTTGTTTCTTCTGTCTTTCTTTCTTTGATCCTCTCTCTTGACTGCTTACTTCTCTGAGAGATTCTCTGCTATTACTATGATAGATTCGTACGTGTTCTTTACATGTTAGTTACGTGTGTACACAGGAATACATAAAAAACTCGAGAGGCGTTGAGTTGTTCGCTTGCAGATGGGTTCCATCTTCTTCTCCTCGAGCTCTGGTCTTCCTCTGCCATGGTAAACTTACTAAACTAACTAACTTTATAGGTTGAATCGTCCGAGTGCTTTCTCTCTGATTTGGTTGATTCATTATGTAAAAAAAATAAGAAGAATTGGTCAAATTCAAATATATGTACAGGTTACGCTATGGAGTGCAGTAGCTTCATGAGAGGTACTCTTTAATTTTTCCTTCTCTCTCTCGTTTAATCAATGCTCCTCTGTCCCCCAATACATATATGATATCTAAAAGAGTAAAGATACCATACTGCAAATAAAAATCATTAATTTTTACTATAGTGGTATGGCATTGGATAGAGTAATTAATTATCAAATGAGATCGAGATTTTTGTGGTGGTATATAGACATTATCAACCATATTTGTGTTCATTGTTGTAGATCTCTGATCTCGCCATCTAATCCCGGATCTTTTGCTACTTGCTTTAGGAAAAAATAATTGTATGGTAGCAAAGACAAATTAATGTGTGTTGCAGTGACTATATCAATGAGTATCGCACTTTTGTCGGCTTCGTAGCTTTTGAATAACTTGTTGTTGTTGTTATCTTTTATTTTGGGGAAACGTTACACTATATCCTTATCTCTTCATTCACATTTTTCGTATTTTTTTTCCCTTCCCTATAAAGCCGGTGTGGCTGAGTTTGTTTTATCTATCTATAATCTATCCCATTGGTAACTAACTTGGCGGTAACTAAAATCATACTGTTAATTTATCAGATTAAGTATGGTCGAATCTACTTTCTAAATTATCTCGAATACTTTAGAAACGTGTGATTGTCTTCACCTAACTAGAAAAGTAATAAGAAATAGACAGAATATAACTAGTTAAGAGTCCCCACGGATATGTTTATTAAATTAGTTATGTTTCTATTTTCCTTACACAAACGAGAAACTCGTGAACCGTAATTAATTAATTGTGATCTTTGACAACTAATTCTGCTTAACCACATTTGTCTCGTTGAAATTCAAATGTTGTTGTTGACTTATAACAATAATATTTTTTTATAGAATGCGGAATACGGTTGGCATCAGCGGGATACGCCGTGTTTGGTATGGACTACGAAGGACATGGCCGGTCCAAGGGAGCTCGTTGCTATATCAAAAAGTTCAGTAATATAGTAAATGACTGCTACGACTATTACACCTTCATCTCTGGTACTTGAAAATGGAAACCAAATTACATTTTTATTTTTGAAGATTATATCTCTCGGTATTAATAACAATACTTTTTATGATTTGATAATATAGCACAAGAAGAATACAAAGAGAAAGGTAGATTTTTGTATGGAGAATCAATGGGAGGTGCGGTTGCTTTGTTGCTTCACAAGAAAGATCCTTCTTTTTGGAACGGTGCCCTTCTCGTTGCTCCCATGTGTAAGGTCACGTCACGTTTCTTTCCCTTCTTTATTTACCAAAACGTTACATTCATTGCTTTTATGATATCTAATTAAGTCACTAATCTGATTAATTAAAGACAGCTTTTTCATTATTTTGTGTGTGTGTTTGAGCAGATATCAGAGAAGGTGAAACCACACCCAGTGGTCATAAATCTACTAACAAGAGTTGAAGATATTATACCAAAATGGAAGATCGTTCCTACAAAAGATGTTATCGATTCTGCTTTCAAGGATCCGGTCAAGCGTGAAGAGGTAGTACATTAATTAATCGAATTACTCAAGTTCATAATTAGTAAGTGGTGACTAAAAAAAAAACTTTGGTTTCTAAAAATGTAGATAAGGAACAACAAGCTGATATATCAAGACAAGCCAAGACTTAAAACGGCACTCGAAATGCTTAGAACAAGCATGGAACTCGAAGAAACCCTACACGAGATCACATTGCCTTTCCTTGTCCTCCACGGTGAAGCAGACATCGTGACTGATCCAGAGATAAGCAAAGCATTGTTCGAGAAAGCAAGCACACGTGACAAAACCATCAAGCTTTACCCAGGCATGTGGCATGGGTTAACTTCCGGTGAGCCTGACGCTAACGTTGACCTAGTTTTTGCTGACATGGTGAATTGGCTTGACGTACGTACGGGTGACTCCGCTTCTCTCGCTGTCACTCCCATACGAGAAGATCGTACCTCCAATGTTGTTATTAAAGTCGTTAGTAACAACGGTCAAGAGAAATCTAAACGACCACAACAAGAAGCTACTAGTAGTCTCCTTTGTGGGTTAAACGGTGGTGGTGGACGCCGTTTGGTTCATCGATCTTCTATGTAACAATTAAAACAGAGAAGAATCTGTTTTTTTTTTTTATGTGTTTGATTTTGTATTTCATCAACCGTGGAAACGTCAAAATCTTTTTAATGTTTGTGTTCCCCTCTCTAATGGGCCATAATAATATGGGCTTTACTCTAATGGGTTATATACTCTTTATGGCCCAATAATTGTATGGGCCTAAATTCAGCCCTCTTCAACCGCCATTAGTCTTGACTACTCTGACGAATCGTCGTCGTTGCAACATTATTATTATTCTCACAGTGAGAGATCTTTGGAAAACGAAAGCGGGATTTAGCTTTTAGCAGGTAAAAACCCTAATTTCTTTCGATCTGATTTCCTCTGGAAAACAGTTTTTTAATTTTCTTCGTATTCCAAACCTTTGCAGCTTCCACCGTCTTCAAGTCAACATGAGGTATTGGGTTCTCTCATCTTCTTCGTCTGCTTATTTTTAATCCTTCTTGTTCTAGATTTTTTTTTTTCTCACACAGTTTTTTTTTTTTTTTGGTCGATTTCAGTAAGCCAATGGACGAGGATACCAACGTAAGTTACTCTATCCGCCTCTCTCTTGCTCTCTCGATCTATTTGAAGCTCTACCCTAAACCCTAATTTCGCTATTTGTGCTATGTCTATGTCTATGTCTAGATTTTTTATGCTTACGGATTCTCAATTTGGAATTTGTTGATGAATTCGCTTTAGAAGTCATGTGGTTTGTGTAATCTTCTAGGGGTTGTGTGTGCTAGTTAATTTGAGAGACACTTTCCTGAGAATTGCTAAGTGATGGTCGTTTAGAGTTTTTTTTGGCTATGTGAATGTTGCTGCTGGTTTTGAATGAGTACTTGTTGATGTTTCTTAACAAGGCAATCTTGTGTTGTTACTGCTTTGTTGTTTAATTCTCTTTAGTTTTTCTATAGTGTGGATCCTAGTTCCTCAAAGCATTTGTACTTCTGTAGCAGGGGCAATGACTGAGGAATTTGTTGATGAATGAATGCTTGTGTTACTGAACAGAGACATTGAGAATAATTACTCACAGATGATCTTCTAGAGTTTTGGATGAGTACTTGATGTTCTTTATCAATGCAATTTTGTATTGGCTGCATTGTTGTTTCCACACTCTTTTCAGTTTTTTTTTTGTTTCTAATGCTTTTGGTAATTCTATAGCAGGGAAAGACTGAGGAGGAGGAGTTCAACACTGGACCACTCTCTGTTCTTATGATGAGTGTTAAGAATAACACTCAGGTATTGATCAATTGCCGTAACAACAGGAAACTCCTTGGGCGAGTTAGAGCTTTTGACAGGCACTGCAACATGGTTCTTGAAAATGTCAGAGAAATGTGGACTGAGGTAAAACTTCTATATCCATTTTTATGTCTCTGGTTCATGTATAAACAAGTGCCATTTCTTACATGGGTTCTCTGGTTTTTTTTTTTTTAGGTCCCAAAAACTGGTAAAGGAAAGAAGAAAGCTCTTCCTGTCAACAAAGATCGATTCATCAGCAAGATGTTCCTGCGTGGAGACTCTGTCATTATCGTCCTCAGGAACCCCAAGTGAGAGTAATTGAGATGGCTGGCTCCTCGTTGTTCTTCATATGATATAATTCGTGCTTCTTCTTGTTAAATTCTAACTGTTTCTTCAACGGATAAACATGTTTTGATTATGTGCCTTAAAATCTAGTATCGTTGTCTTGTATTTTTCACTTGTTCTTCTATATTCTCGACTTCTAAAAAACGCAATGCCACTAAGTTTTGTAATAGCAAAAGACAAAAAGTTTGATTTAAAAATTGTAGTGAGGTTCATGAATAGTAAGTAAAAGGTACCAAATTCTTACTCTACGTTTACACGATTATCAAAATAGAAATCAAAAACGAAATAAATTTAAAAGAAATGAAGCTCTCCTCCCTTAATGTAGTAGTAGCTCTGCGCAAAGTCTTGCATTTTTGTTATCAACCCACTACCAACCACAGTGGCTGCTACTTGATTCTGCGTTTGCTCAGGCTGAAGTTGTTTTGGTGGTGGTTGCAGCCGAGGAGGAGCCTTCCTTCTGGTCACCAAAGACACGTTGACGGAAATCTTTGACCATGAGAGGGAGTCCCTGACGAAGAGAGACCTTTGGTTCCCAACCTAAGAGCTCTTTGGCCTTTGTGATGTCAGGCTTTCTCTTGTGAGGGTCGTCTTCTGTGTTTGGTCTGAACTCTATGTTTGCGTTTGGATCTATCGTCTCTTGGACCACCTTCCAACAAAAACCAACCAAATCACAGTATCAGAAACCGGGGTAATAAGGTACGAATCGGAAAAGGTATACATATATATATAGAGCCATAGAAAGAGACCTTAGCGAGCTCGAGCATTGTGAATTCACCAGGGTTACCAAGGTTAAAAGGCCCGACATGTTCTCCTTCCATCAATCTCATCAAACCTTCAACCTTTTGCATCACAAAAACACACAAAAATCAGATTGATCTTACAACATTAACAACTAAAAAAAATAACCAGGACAAATGGGCAATAAAGATGAGAGACCCCATTCGGTCCTTTGTCACATGATATTGATACCCATCTTTCATAAGATTGCTGAAGTGGGGACCATTTCTGATGTCTCTCAGAGATTAGGGTCTCATGTTTAAAAGCCATTGTTATTAGATCCCACGACATACTCACCAATTCAACATGTGAGCTCACGTACACAAATTAACTTCTCATGTTTTCCAACCTCTTATTCTACCCCCAAAATATGAATCTACATTGGAAAGGCATTCTACACGCAAGTAAAATCTTTTACTCTGTGAATGTCACCCTAAACAGTAGTCTCCACTATATACAAAAAAAAAAAAAAAAAGCTTAAAGGTGTAATACTTTAAAGAGAATGAATACACAAGTGATTTGACATATTACCACCTATCAAGTTTTTGTCTTTTTTTCCTTTTTCCACAAAGAAAGTAAGAATATATCTTAAGTTGGACCATCCCAATAAACAATAGAAAAGAAAAAGATATTTGTGTTTGGCAAGTTGTAGTAGTATATTGAAAATAGTCATTTGAGAGGGAATGTGGGAAAGCCTTACCAGATCAGAAACAAACTGAAAACTCCTTGTCTGCTTCCCATCACCGTAAACAGTCAATGGCTCTTTCCTTAGTGCCTGTTCAATTATTATCAATTCAAAACCATCATTACTCATAATTTATCAACAAAAAACCCTTTTCCAATGATTTAATTAGTTTGTGCTACCCCACCTGTGCAACAAAGTTGCTAACAACACGTCCATCATCGATACACATTCTTGGACCGTAGGTGTTGAAGATCCTAGCAATCCTGACCTGTGACCCATTCAAACAAACTCAGTCATTAAATTCAATCTCTTCTTTATTTAGCATCGATTACATAAAATTGGCTTGAAAAGAAAAGTAGCCAAACCTCAACATTGGCACCTCTGTGATAGTCCATGGTCAACGTCTCTGCCGTACGCTTTCCTTCATCGTAGCAACTACGAACACCTGTTCCCACAATTACAACACCAATCTCAGTCATCAATTAAAACATGCACGTGTCGGTATAGTTACTGTGTTAGTAAAAAATATATTTTCAAGCTCTAGAAATTCAAAGTCGGTATATGAATAGTTAAATGGAGCGGAGGAGGCTGCGTCTAAGGTAGAGACACGTAAGAGAGCCGCACGATCACACAGACCCGTTATTTACGGTTCAAATGGTTTGACCGTACAGAAAGATAGGGGACCAGATCTGAAGAGAAGGGAGGGGCGCACCATAAAACACCTGTTTTTTCAACCCCTAACGTGCGCATTTTCCGACACAGAAAAAGGAAAGAAACCACAAACGTCGTCGTGTCACGTGATGGTGGAAGAAACAATCTCACTTTTTCGATTTCAGATTCCGATTTAGAGAAGAACACAAACCAATACGAACAGAACAAAAACAGAACATTGATAAAAAGAATGAAATGAATCAATTAGGGGAAGAATGATTTTACCAATGGGATTAACGTTGCCCCAGTAAGTCTCAACCTGAGGATGCTGAAGAGGATCACCGTAAACCTCACTAGTACTCGTCAGAAGAAACCTAGCACCAACTCTCTTAGCTAAACCAAGCATGTTCAATGTTCCAACCACATTCGTCTTGTAATCAATCAATCTCTACAAGTCAAGGCAAACCAAACCAAACCACAATTTCCCAAAAAAACCGAATCGAACCAAAATCAAATTAGATAAAAAAAGGATATGATAGTTTTGACGGGATTGAATTTGTAATGAACAGGAGAGGCAGGGCAAGCGAGATGATAGATCTGGTCAACCTCAAGTAAGATCGGCTCAACGACATCGTGACGGATAAGTTCGAAATTAGGGTTACTGAAATGGTGCATCACGTTCTCCTTACGACCAGTGAAGAAATTGTCAACAACGATGACAGTGTCACCTCTCGCCATCAAACGATCAACGAGATGCGATCCAACGAATCCAGCACCACCGGTGACTACGACTCTTAGTCCTTTGCGTTTTAATCCCAGTGGGATTTTCCCGCCTGTAGCTGCTCCGATCCGGTTAAGGTACTCGAGGCTAGGTTTCCTCTGAGCCGGTACGTACGATGATTCCTCGGTTCTGATTCCGTAACCGGAGAACGGATCCGAGTAAGGTGTTGATTGTGTGGAGGTGCGAGGGAAGAGAGTGAAGACTAAAGAGGCGATTGCAATGCCGACGAGGATGAAGATGAGTCTCTGTTCGCGGAGTAAGTAACGCATCGGACGAGTCACCATGAACCATGGTTTGATTGGTTTCGGGTAGTAAGCATCGGCGGTGGGTTGATCCGCCTCGTGTCTCCGATTGATCAGCTCGTTCGCCATCCTTAGCAATTGAATTCTCTAGATCTAAAAAATCAAAACAAAAAAAAAAAAACCAAATCAATCGTTAATTTTTAATTTTCTTTGTAAGGAAAAAAAACAATCACCGAGTCGAACTCGCCGGGAACTGAGTCAGACCTTGAACGAGAGAGAGAGAGAGTGAAAAGCGAATTGGTCTTTGTGGTCTATTTAAGTAGCGGAAGCGTTACAGGTCAAAGGCCCTTGCTTTTTCACTCTTATTACGATTTTACCCCTCATTTTTGTTTTTAATTTCATTCAACCTTTCCTTCAAAATCGGACATTAATATTATTGTTACTTAGTCCATTATTTGCAACAACAACAAGAAACACTCATAATAGTATATAATTATATCATATGGTGTTATTAATAATAACTCAATTTGTAATTAAATGATTACGAAAGGTTTGTTTTCGTTAGGTATGCTAATCTCACGTAAACAAAAGTCAATGCCGAACCCTAACTTAGCACTCAAAGCCAAAACTTGGTGGTGTGAGCTTTGAGTGATTTCGACGTTCTTTTATTTTTTTCAACTTTAATATTAATTTGCATAACATAAACATCATATTTATATTTGTTAGTTGCGTTAAAGTATTATTAACATTCGAACAAACTAAAACAGTTTTTTTTTTTTCTTTTTCCACAAATCACATTCATAAAGCTTTCGACGTCAGGGTTTGAGGAAACGTGATCAAATAGTGCCTATGAGATTGTAAATGTGATTGCCTAAAAAGAAAAGAGACTCAAATTAATTCTGACTTAATTGTTGTTTTATTTGTGTAACTAAAAGTTTCTTCCCAAGCAACCAAAAGATCGATTAAAGGTAGTAGATAGATCCAGTTTAGTGGTAGTTCTATTTTTGAGTTATTCCCTAGAGTGTATACTACTGCCTTCTGATTATAACATGAAACCTTTTGCCAATTGCAAGACGCATGGTTTGGATCTAACGCGTACGTTGCTAGATATTTTAGACATTGATCAATCTTTGAACCAAAAAAGAAATCACACAAAACTTTGGATTCGGAGGTGATTACAAATTTTAGAAAGGGAAGAGCATTGGCGTTTACGTTGACTTGTGATGCTAGCCTGGCGGTTAGCTATGTCGCCCGCCCCACTTCTCTTTCACTCTCTTGCCTAACCTTTTTTTTTGTATTCGCGATGGCTAACAATTAAATATAAATTATTTGTTTTTTTTTTCTCATCAGACTAACTTCTTTGTTTTCTTATACATAACAATTGAATTTTATTACCCATTATTTAAAACTAATGGAATAAGACTAGCTAACTATAGATTTAGGATGATCTTATCTCTTGTATATGAAACTCTGTAAGTGACAAAAAAAGAAGCATCTTGTTATAAAAAAATAATATATTGGTCGTAACTTAACTATAAACAAATACTCTGTAGAAAATATAAAAAGGGTAGCAACTTTGAATCGGTACCCTAAACATAAGATTTGAAGCAACAATGCCAACAATATGCTAACAAAATAATAAAATGAACTTTCTTTGTATGTTCATCGTTTGGCGTTAGTACGTAGTAAAGCAAAATCAATATATTTTCGTAAATATCCATTTTTAAAAGGAATTAAAACAGTTTTAAGGTAGAAATAAAAAAAAACTTTTTTTTTTCCACGAATAGAAATAAAAAATACTTAAACGAGTAAAAAGTGCTAGAAAAAAATATTGTCTACCAAAAATATCTTTTGTGTATTTGTTTATTATGTGTTGTCACCGACTTATTCTCACGTTTGACTTTATGACAGGTTCGTCACTCGTTTGGGTGGCTTGGGCCTTGGGACGCTCAAATATAAATAACAAGACTGGACTAATAATATCGGCCCGGCCCAATATAATGACAATAGGCTCATGACATAAGGTCCCCTCATAACATATTGCAGGAGTGATGTGATTTGGCCCCTCCTCAATAAAATAAACCTTAAATAACTCAATTCAAATGAGATAGATTACACTTTTTTGTTGTCTATATGATTGAACAATGAACCACCTTATTATTATTATACGCATACATGGGAATGGGATATTAAAGTTTGGTAAAATTTTTATGATTTATGAGATTTTACAGACCATTAGCCGCGAGCTTGTTAAGGAGTGCGAGCGAATTACTGGAGATATACAATGACGTCGTGACTCTCCGCCGAATCATCCTGACCGTTGATGACTTCGACGACGTCTTTTCAAACCCATCGATACACGTGTCCTTGTCCGTGAGGGAAGTGCTAAGCCACGTGGCGAGATCGCTCATCTGCTGCTGAAACTCGCTGGCTCTGAGTGTCCGGAGGACGGCCAAGGACTTGTGGAGACTATCGAGAGAGTCTTGTAGCAGTTCTCGGCAGTCCGAGAGAGCGACGCGGTCGCGTTTCCCGACCGTTGAAAGCCGCGTTTTGAGAAGGTATCTAAGGACGTCTTTGTTGTCGGTTATGGCCACGGAGACGCCGGCACGTGCCCATTTGCTGGGACTGTTTTTGGCGACTGATGCAAACGGCGATAGCGTTTTGGCGCAGAGATCTCGGTAGTGTGTAACGCTACACGCGTTTTGTACGTAGCTGTTGCGTTTAGACGGTAATGATGAAGTTGGATTGAGAGAAAGGAGAAAGAAGACAAGTGAAAATGCGATAGAAGAACTCATGGGATTTTCTTATGTGTTGTAATAACAAATATGTGTAATCTTTATACAAATTTGGTGTCGACTAGAGAGATCGTATATATAGACACGTATAAATTTAATTTTGGGTTTTTGGTAGGTTTAAAAGTGAAAGTATAAAAAGTACGTATGGCGGTCCATTTGTAGTTGTCGGAGTTATGATCACAACGTTTCTAACGCTATCTTCGACGTTATAAATTGATCGCAATTCGTTTGATTTAGTTAACTCCTAATTTGATTACTCTAAATCATTTTTCAACAACTGCTCTAACCTAATAAAACAGAGATCTCGATCAGTTTGATTTATTTATTGTTTCGGTAATCATTGGTCTAATTCTCACTCTACCAGGCGGATTTAACAAAGGTTGAAAACATTACCAGTAATTGTTTATAAATGGAAGATCATCTAGTTAAGTACGGCATAAGCTTGTAGTATCATTTCCTAATGTTGTCAACGCCATGAGGCCCATGACCATATCTCGTCGGATCCTTCTTTTCTTAATTACTTTTTCACGCCATAGCTACAGACGTGCGTGAGTTCTTATATACAACGTAACCAGGTAATGCGTGAGCATTTATGAATACAGCTTAAAAATTTAATTTAACCTCACATGAATTGAGAGAACGAAGCATATATGGTTATGAAGGTTCACATGATTCCTATGAAACAAAAGACATGACTGAGACACTAATAAGAGAAACCTAGAACTTAAAACTATGAAGATCATAAAAGACTTCTGAGCAAAATCATGGACAGTCATGAATGGGAGGTAAAGAGAGAGAGAGAGAGAGAGAGGACTGTGTAGTGGTTTTCATTGCAAAATGAACCATACTTATGGGACCATCATGGCTTCACTCTTCACGCATCAACTCTTTTTCAAACTTCCCTACTAGACTCAGTGAAATCACACAGGCAACTGCGACAAGGAACACTATAGAAATAATCCCTAAGCTGATGTTGATCATAGTTCTATTCCAAAACTTGCAGTAAACAGTGACATGGATTTGAGTATGATACAATGCTCATAAGATCATTGATTCAAGAAAGATGAAAACTGAGTGTCTTAATAGCCTAACATAACAAACAACAGTATCAAAAATAAGATTCTGCAAATCTTGGACAAGTAATAGAACTGACATGAACAAGACTCATCCAAAAAAACGTATGTAAGGAGTTCCTTTATTGATTAAATTTGGCTATAAAGAGAGAAAACAAACAGAGGATGACAAACAAAAGTTTCCACTTTTGAGACTTAAGTTGTGGTTAAATCATTGAGACTTACTCATACAGTTTTTTTTCGAAGCATCTCCTCTGATGGAAGCTCCAAAGTAGCTCCTGCGTGATCCTGACTTGCTTTCACCTCTACACCACACAAGCATTGGAAACAAATGAGTTTTTTTTTTTTTTTCAGTCACGCAATTCAACGAACAGATGGTGTGCAAGATAAAAAAAACGTACCGTATCCGCCGCGTTCGTTGAGTTTGGCCTGAACGATCATGGTGGAAATGAACTGCGTCGCTTCACGCGCCTCTTCGAGAAGGCGAGTGATGTCGGAGCCGGAAGCCACGTGGCGGTTTTCATCGAACTTCTTACGGATCTCGGACGCTGAAGCCTTCAGCATCTCTGTATCTCCGGCGAACGATTTCCTTGTAGCCCTGAGGAGAGCTCTGTACGCGATCAACGCTTCTCCGGTCACCATTTCTTACTCCTTTCCTCTTTTTTCAACCTTTTCGTTCTCTTCCTCCGCCTCCGCCGTCGTCGTCGTCTCCTTCACCAAAAAACTTGGGAGGAATCGAAAATGGTACCTTTTCTGATCGCTGCTTCGAGTTTCATTGGGCCTTTATGATTAAGCCCATTAATGAATATTTCGGGTCATACCCGTTCCAGCTGGATAAAAACCGCATCGGTCGGATCCTTTAGAGAATTTTTATCATTACTAGGCGAATGTGTACTTTGCGTGTTCTCTCTCGTTCGTTCACTACTTCCGAGTGTCTTCTTCAACATTCCCAAAGAGGTACGCTTTCTGAATTCGCTCGTTTGTTGTAAAGCTTCAATTTCACGCCATTTTTAATTTGAGTGATACGAAACCCTAGATCATTCAATCTGCATCGATTCGAACAATTCAGTGTAATTGAACCAAACTCAGAAGCAGTATGTGGAGATTTGATTTATATAAACCCTACCTCTGTAGAATTAGCCATTTGAATCCTCAACTTTTTCATTAGATGAGTGAATCAAAACATGCAAAAGTTAAATTGCGTTGTTAGTAATTTATAGGATTTGGTTTATATGCTTTTGAGTTTATTGTAATATCTTTGTTGTTAATTTCATAGATTAGAGATGGATCATGTATACAAAGGTCAGCTGCAAGCATATGCACTCAAAAAAAATCTGGAGTTACCAGTGTATGCCACTGAGAGAGAAGGGGCACCTCATGCTCCTCGGTTTAGATCTAAGGTTACATTTTGTGGACAGACATACCAGAGCCATGAGTTCTTTCCAACTCTTAAATCGGCTGAACATGCAGCTGCCAAAATAGCATTGGCTTCATTGACGCCACAGAGTCCTGAGGCTAGTTCCCCCCCACCCCCCTCTCATTTTTGGATCACTGCTTTTTCAAAATCTGATTTTATCTTTTCTCTCATTTTTTTTTGTTTATTTTCAGGGAATTGATGTTGCATACAAGAACCTGTTACAAGAGATTGCTCAGAAAGGAAATGCCCTGTTACCAGTTTATGCAACTGTTACATCTGGTCCATCGCATTCGCCAGTTTTTACTTCAACTGTTGAGTTTGCTGGGAAGGTCTTCAGCGGAGAAGAGGCAAAAACCAAAAAGTTGGCTGAGATGAGTGCTGCTAAAGTAGCATTCATGACTATCAAAACTGGTATGTAGTATCTACATCCCTTGCTTTTCATATCTTGTTTATTCCGTTAAAAAATGGTCAAATATTTCAAAACCAGTTATGTTATTTTTCAGTTGGTGCATGGTTTGAGATAAGAAATGATCGGACTGTTTCTCGTTATAGATTGTTACTACCTCTGTTCTTGTGAACTGTTTTCAAATTCCATTCAGCTGTAGACATTTTGACTAAAGTTAATCTTGTTAATTGCATCTGAGGTTCTTCCTGTCAATCGTTTGAAGTTTTCTAGATCAGTATTCCTCTCATGGATATTCTTCTACATGGCCAAGTTAGAAATTGGGTCATTAGGGTGAGCAGTTTCACAACGAACAAATCATAAAACAACTTTTTTGTTTGTTCGTTTCAAAACCAATTATTTGTATTATCTTGATGCATATTCCTAATGTTAAAAAGTCAAACGAGACAAGTTGGTGATAATCTATGATGTACAGGGAACTCGAACCAGACCTCATCGCCTTCTTTGCCTTGTGAGAGACAAGAAGCTGTGAATTCAAATGTGAAGAGCAGTCTACAAGAGATCCAGTCCCAACCTTCCGAGGTGGTGATGACCCCTGATTCCCCAGCAAAGTGTATTAAAGTGAATGAAAATGGTTAGTCTTCTTTAAAGCCTACACTACATCAATAGTGCTTTGGTTTGTTTGTTAAAGGGAAATCTCTCTTCCTTTGCTATGATTTGTGGTCCAATCAGAGGGACGTATCTCACCTTACTTAACTGGATGAAATGGATTGGTTATTCATTCAAAACTCATGCTCTACAGACTTCATTCTGTGCAGAATTTCCAGATCTTCATAACGCACCAGCCAGTAATGCTAAGGAGATGAATGTTGTTTTGCATGTGCCTGAGAATCGTACAAACGATAGTACTCTTAATGCACCAACTAGTGATGATATGAAGATGAAAATTGCTGCTTCTTCTTCGCCTATACCTCAGAATCCTACAAACGTTGTTACTCCTAATTCACCAACTACCAATGGTATCAAGAGGAACATTGCAGCTTGTTCTTTGAGTATGCCTCAGAATCCCACAAACGATGGTAGAGAACCTTCACCATGTGTAGATGAGAGTGAGAAGAAGAAGCTCATAATGGGAACTGGCCACCTGAGTATACCAACGGGCCAACATGTATTCTGTCGTCCGTGGAACCCGGAGATGACTCTTCCTCAAGACGCGGAGATGCTCTTTAGGGATGATAGTTTTATTGCCTATCGTGTCATGAAACCGTAAAGACATCAATATTTGATGCATAATAAGTGTGGGGATAGAATGGTTAGCTACGCTATATCTCATATATTTGTAGAGAGATACAATCTTAAATCTCATAGGTTCAGGCTTTTGTCTCTGGTTTTCTTCAGCAATAACCTAGTGTTGTGTAATGACTAATTTGTTTTGTTTTGAATGATATATAGATACTAAAATAATCGCAGTGAACTTAGTACTTGTGATGATCCAAATCACTGCTTCTGTGGAATTTGCCAAGGAAGTGAAAATGGCGTCGGGGTGTGGAAACAAAACGATTTCTGGATGGATTTTAGCATTTCTCATTGGAGAGAGTTCCACTTGGACTACCTCAACTGTCGAAAAGGCTGAATCACACCTTTACCTTCCTAAGCACAACTTCTTATAATAACATCACTCGAAGTCCTACACACAATTAACTTACTCAATAATACACAAAAGTGACCAAACAGTAAAATTTGAAGCATGATTTGTGTTTATAAGTAACAAGGCGAGATTTTAAATGATAATAGACTGAGGAAAAGCTTAAGAAAATAAATATTAATTAGTACGATGTAGACATAAGCGGATCGAACCACATATGACGGTGTGTGTGGAGAGGCACTAGATAAGTAACAGGTATACAAGTAGAATATTTAAAACTAAAACCAAAAATAATGAGAGACAAAAGAGTAGAGGTAAGCAAAATATTAGGGAACATCGATTCCATCCATCCGAAGATACTAGATCATGGTCAATTTCAAATAGACGATGGTGATCAGTGATCAATGATCAATGTGTATTAAGTATGACAAAAAGCATAACTCACAAATACAGAAATTAGCAGATTATAAAATTTGTAATAGTAATTAATATATTTAATATCAGTTCTGATTTTCCAAAATCGGTAAATCATTTTAATATTTTAGTTTAAATATAATAAATTAAACTTAAATGTCAATAGCATGCTTGTAAATAGGTTATAACTCTAAGATTTATTTGCTAAATGTCTCAAAAAATGTATATATAGATTTCCAAATTTCAATAATATCATTTTTTTTCAATTTTTTATGTTCTATCCACCTTCAGATCTATTATATTTCTAAGGCATTTTACCACAAATTTTAGTGCTAGAATAATGCTTCTCCAAAATTGTGAAATGCCGCCTGTTAATTTAACAAGTAATTTACACATTATCGGTTCAATTAAAATTTCACATATCTTATTATATAAACCTTGGTTCTTAAAGTTAGTAACTCACCAGATCGTGACACGTGTTAATTTTAACGATCAGAGATCAAAGTTAAAAATTCACCAGATAATGACACGTGTCAATTTTAACTATCAGAAATCAAAGTTAGTAACTCATCAGATCGTGACACATGTCAATTTTAAAAAGTTAGTAACTCACCAGATCGTGACAAGTATTAATTTTAACGCTCAGAGATCAAAGTTAAGTACTCACCAGATTATGACACGTGTCAATTTTAACGATTAAAGATCAAAGTTAGTAACTCATCAGGTCGTGACATATGTCAATTTTAGCGATCAAAAATCACAGTTTTCAAGCTTGGTAAAACAAAGTATAATAATTTTGGGTGTTTTTTTAATGGTTACTTATTAGATTCTATGTAGTTACTTATTAGATGTTGCTTTGATGAATTTGTTGCATGTAAAATATTTTGTGAATAAGTTGTGAAACGTTTTTGAAATTTGACAATAATAATATTTGTAATGATGAATATTTGGCAAAAGTTTTAGTGGGATATAATTTAACTTTAAATTATTATAAAATTATTGTAATATATTAAAAATATAGAAATATAAATAAATGTATGAAGGTAAATACAAATATTCGCTAACTTAAATTATTTATATATTTACTTTAGAAAAAAAAATTTCTTTATATATTTTTGAAAAATTGTTTTAGATTTAGGATTTATTTTTCAAACAATTTTTAAACCCATACATCGTGCGGACCGTTATCTAGTACTAAGATAATAATGAACATATATGAAAAAAAAAATTCTTTGGTATACTCGAAACATTTTAGTTGTTTGCAGTTAAATGTGTATATTATGTTTTTAAAACATATGTAATTTTGTTATTTCAACCAAAAAGAATTGTTATCTTAAATATTACAAAAGTAACACAAAAATATAAATTATAGTAAATATATATATATATATGATTTACTTCCTTTTTTATTTTTTTTTATTTTTATAAATAATCTATGTGCGAATTTTTTGACACGTCAAACATGTACATCTCTACATAATATTTTTTATATACACAGTTTTCATCCAATTAATTGGTTCATATGAGTTAATTCTTTGTTGTAAAAGAAAAAAAAAGAGTATATATATAGTAGAAAAAGATGTGAAAAAATGTTGATTGTTTGTATTAATCATAATTTTCTTAAGAAGAAGGGAAAAAAAAACGTTTTTAGTTTTTCTTTATTTTCTTTAGATTATTTCGAAATTCATTAAGATCATTTATTTCCTTTTTTTTTCTTTGAATGTTCTATCTACCATTGGATCTATAATACATTTACATCTAATGGCTGTAATGGAAAACGCTTATATATATGATTTGTCTTATAGTTGTAACCGTTGAGTAGTGCCACGTGGATTTAGGAAATAAAGGAAAAACGTTTTTATAGTTTTCCTTTTATGCTTTAGATATTTTCTTTTTGTTTTAATGATCTATCCACCGTCGGATCTAAAATATAATTGCATCTAATGGCTGTGATAAGATATGATTTTTTTCCTTTTATTTTACTAACCCTTTGGGGACGTCTCTATAAATAATACGCAGAGAGGTCTTTTGTCTTCTCATCATATTCACATTGCTTGATACAGACATAGAGACACTCGCTCTGTTCGGTTCCTGGCTCCACTCAGAGCCAAGCCGATTCGATTATCTCATCGCTCCCAGATTCCTCTCCGATCTCCATTAGCATCGAGTCTTCGACAAAGCTCTCAGCCTCCGCTTCCGGTGATAAATCCGTTCAGGACTCTCGAACTCGCCTCTTCTCTTCTCCTCGATTCCACTAAACGATGCTTCTTTCTGTTCATAATGACTAGGGTCAACATGCAAATCAGAGGTATATTTTTTCTTTTTTTGCCTTCTGAATCAGAGCTTTGATTTGATTTTAAAAAGTTTGTATTTTTGAATGATTGGTTTCTCTTTTTGTGAAACATGTTTTAACAAATCCGCTTAAAGGCACCTCTTCTCGTGAGTCTACAAATCAAGAATTGCATTCCAGCAGAGTCTATGATTATGTATCTGAGTTTTTACAACCTAACCAGCCTGCCTCGTGAATTTGAAGTTACTCCCTTGCCGTTTTGATCCCTCAAAGCTTGTAGTTGCGGATTCTGTAGAGTTCCCCAACTGCAAGCTTTGATGCATCGAAGCGGCATGCGAGTAACTTCAAATTCAGGAGGCTGGTTAGGTTCCACTTTACTATCTATGTTTTTGTTGATGAGATCCATGAAAGGGGCAGAAACGGAGGTATGTCTTCTAAATATCTATGTTTGTTTAGGTTTCTTCAAACATTATTAGGTTACTTAGCTATTGTTCTATTACATAAAGTGGAAAGTCCTTAGAATTAAAGTTTCAAGCTTCATTTGACAGGTGAAGGTTAATCTGCTAATCTATGTTTCTATTTGATGAAGTACGTTTGCTGTTTCTATTGATGAAGTATGTTTGTAGTTGAATTGAGGGAATCATTCAACTTTAGCCTTGGTTTTAGTTCAGTCTTTCCCGTCTCTGTTTTTATGAACTTGATCTATATTTCTTCTGCTGATAGATTTAGTAGTCTATTAGGGATCCTTCTATGGTTAAGAGGATTGGAGCAGCTACTGCAGTCGACGTCAGAGCCACTGGAATTCCATAAAGATTTTGAGTTCTAATTCCAACTTATATCATCTCTATGATATGTGCAGGGTTCTGTTATTTCGGATTGGCAAGGTGTTGATATGGTTTGTGTTTCAAACTTCACAGACATTGCTATAGTGGGATATGAAGATGTTACTTGTGTATGTGTTGGCTAATGAAATATAATGTTACATATGCAGGTCATGGTCCCCTTCAACTTTACTGAGTTTGCCAATGATCTTACGTCCTTGGTGAAAAAATCAAAAAACAATAAGTAAATCCTGTCACCCGGATTGATGATGCTGTCAGAAGAATCCTGCTTGTCAAGTTCACTGATGCTCTTTTTGGGACTTCCTGTTGCTTGTGAGCTATGGGGATTCACATTATTATGACCCACTCTTTGCTTACGGGTCTGGTCTTGAAACCGAATATGTTGCGAGCGTTGTTGCTAGGTATTTATCGTTTCCAGCTTCTTGTTCCATCGTTTCAGTATGCTCTCTGACACACAAGATTAAGGTTCTTAACACCTTATTTTGGTTGCAAACAGGTCAACCGCAGCTTCTGCTACTAGCACAAAGCCTTGCTTAATCACAGTCCTTGTATATGCTGCAAGGTATCATGACCAGTTTTAACTTCCGTTTTGATTTCTATTCATAAATTGGTAAGAATCTGACACTTTTGAGGTGACATTATATTTGTAGCTTAAACCGAGTTCTGAGAAGATGAAAGCTACAAAAAAGGTTGGGAGTAAATAATTCTCGTACGGTTATCTGATCTTGGGAGTCGGAGTGGCTGCTCTTGTTAACTTTGCTCTTCATTTTCAAACCAGGGAATGTAGTATATTCGGCGAGAGAAATTTTGGAGATGCTATATTTCTAATCTAAGGCATATTATCACAAATTTTAATGCTAGAACTAGATTCAGACCCGCACGTACGTGCGGAATTAATTTCAAAAACTAAGTTTGCTATTAGATTTATAATATATTATATATATGTGGAGTTATGTTTGTAGACATTATTTTTTTAGGAATGTTAACATTCATATAACCGAACTCATACCAGTTAAGTACTTGATTTGTTTATAATTTGGTTTAGACTAAAAAAGTGATCAGTTTGTCTTTTATTATATGTAAAGATAACTACATTAAAAAAAAAAAACAATAAGAGATAAACGGTACATCTATTTCAGGACAGAAAATAAACAAAAGTAGTATATCCTGTCCTAGACATGATTTTTCATCTCATAATTGTGGTTATAATAATAAATACACATTTCATATTATATATTTTAGTTTACCAGATAAGGAAATAAGTAGGTGTTTTGGATCACATATGTGTGGGTTTTATTTATAGATATATTTAGTTGTATAAGATCTATAACATAAAATTATATTAGTTTTCTCTAAAAGTGTGAAAATGAAATAATAATCTTTCACCATTGAATTTATTAGAATCATAGCAGTTATGATATTAATCCACTAAAACTATTTTTAACTGTTTAAAATTGTTTTTTTCCACTAATGAACCAAAATCGGCAAAAGTTTCCACATTGTATATATTTTAAATTAATATTTTGGAAATCGATAATATTTTAATTTTTTGAGATACTGATGAATCTAGAATCCAAAATTTATATAAAGGATATACTATTTTATAAAATAGTAAATCGTGGTTAAATTATATACTACAAATATAATAACTGTTTTCATAATTGAAAAAAAAATATAATTAAAAATTCAATTTTTTTGGTTTTAATATATTTATTATAATCAGAATTAATTAGTATTTTTTTTTTAAAAAATTGAAATAAAAAATAAATGATGACTTTTATGGAACAGATTAAATTAGATGGTCGTTTTTTGAAATAACAAATAATATACCATCAAATTAAATAAGTTTACATATATAAAATATCGATTTTAATAATCTGATGTTATAGAAACTTTAAAAAATGATTTTCAAAAGTATTGGGTATAAAACTATTATTGATATTCCAGAAGTCGATTTTTTTTCCTTCATTCAATAATATTATTATACACTTGGTAAAATATAAAACCAAAAAATGTGAATTTACAATTTCTTTGTAAAATATATTAATAAACACTTTATATTTTATACCACACATATATATCTTACACTAAATGTAAATGTGTGGATGGATGCACAAATTTTCTATACAACATGTTGCCTGTTGAAAAGTCTAAATACAATAAAATTAATCCCAAGTGAAGTATATTTTTCACGTCATAATTAAAGTCCATTGATTTTACAATTCCATGTTTAGACCTACATGCTTTCTCCTTCACACTACTAATCTCACAAAAAAATATGGACATCTTTATGTGTGTTTGATGATTGCAGCCAAGCGTTTTTAAAATGATTTTCATATTTTTTTCTTGTGTGATTCTTGTCTTAGCATGAGTTGGAATTGTACATACTTTTCAAGTTTAGTAGTCATTTATTCTCTGTATGAACATAAAGATTTATTAACATGAAACTAAAAGACAATTTCGTTTTGAAAAAGAAAAAAAAAAAATAAGTTTTGTAGGCTTCTCGACTATGTTGACATTTGACCCTGCATAAACACAACCAAATTATTAGCTAATTTAAATAACATTAAAAATTAACAACAATTAGAATCATAATGTTTGTGTATTACATACCTATGAATTTGATTCTCAAGTCCAAATTATTGAACCAAAGTTTGCCATCTACAAAAACAAAGCACACAAATTAGTAATACACAAAGACCACCTTCAAACTCAATACTAACTACAAAATTACATCATTTTTTAACAAAAATAATTACAGCTCGATGAGTTGCTTTGAGGATCCATGTTCTATGGACAACTATTCATGTTCTTCTTAATATCCTGATAACTTTTTGATGATTTAATAAAGGGAAATCAATTTGTAAACTCTTTTAATCAAAAGGTGTGTCATGCAAAATGAAGATCAAACTTAACATAATATAAAATCCACCAAATCAAAAAACTAAGTAATATTCAAAAATAAATAGATCAAAGTACCATAGTTTTGAAGAGATACTAACACACAAGGTGGAGAAACAACTGTATCCCTGCTCCATTCGAACGTCGATCCATTCGAACGCTGAAATCAAGAATAATAATAAACTTCAAAATTAGATTCTACTTCAATTAGCAAATAGAACAAAACAAATATATATGCTATCAAAATTGAACACCAAAAAAGAATAATCTAGGATTTAAACACAAATACTTCGTTATATATATAGGAAAATGGTATGACATAAGTTAAATATATGTTTGTGATTTTTCATTTATTGTTAAGATATTTTTTGCCCAAAGCATTGTATAAATTTCCTAATTGTTCGTCCACAAATTTCGCCACCAGAAATTTGCCAATATAAATTTCCTAATTGTTCGTCATATTTAGTAGATCTGCTATTTAACTAAACATTAAAAATTCCATAAATTTTTTTAAAATAATTTATTTTTATCTATAAGCTGAATATATTTTTGAAATACTTTCTTATTGATCATTTTGAAATCAATAGAAAAGAACATATTCCGGTTATAAGTATTTTTCATTGGTTATTGTTGTCTTATTTGTAATTATTGTTTTAATTCATAAAAGTAATTTTATTTTTTTTGAACAAATCTAATTAAATAACGTTATTTATTTCCATTTTTGATAATCCAATATTTTTTTCTTTAATTTTTTTTTTCCGCAAAATATCATTTATTGATTAAACTTGATCAGTACAAAGAAGGTTGCTTAGCCATGGAGGTATGTGTACAGAGTTAGAGTAATATTGACAATCAATACAACCAAACTTAGCTAAAGCATGTGCCACCTTATTACAATCTCTTTTTATAAAACTGAATGAACAATGCAATAGTTTAGAAGACCATGTCCTGATGTCTTGAAGGAGGCTTGTCAAAGAAACATCCACTAGCTGATGGTTAACTATTTTTATTAGAATTTCACAATCTCCTTCAAACTCAATCTCCTTATAACCTCGTATCCATGCCTGTTGTATTGCAGTGATTAAACATTTTGTTTCTGCTTGTAAAGGAGATCGAACATTATGTAGTTTAGTTGCACCCCATACTAAAGGCTCTCCTTGATGATCTCTGAAAATCCATCCGCCTACAGCCTCATGAGTTGCATGATCATAGCTTGCATCATAGTTGCATTTCAGAACCGGTTGTGTTGGTGGTTGCCAAGAAGATATACCCGTACGGATAGTGGTCAGCGGAGGTGGTTCAATATGTAGACTGCTAATCCATTCTTTTGTATCAGACTTCGCCTGTAAAACTGTTTGTGAAACGCTTTCTCTATAATTATTGAAAATGTGGTTGTTTCTCGCTTTCCAAATGCGCCACAGTAGAACAAAAGGTAAAAGGGAATCAAATATGTTTGGAGTCTGTGTTTGAAATGTAAGCAGCTGTGCAATAGCATCTTCTGTATTTAGTGGTATATTTGTGACATCCAGAGAGGAGCTACCAGAAAATCTCCAAGCCATTATGGCAAAAGGACATGAGAAAAAAGTGTGGTGGATTGTTTCATCAGTTTGATGACATCTTGGGCATAGAGAATCAATATTCATACCTCTTGTTCGTAACCTTGTGGTGACTGGGATTGCGTGTGATAAGATACGCCATAAGAAGTGTTTAATCTTTGGTAACAGCCTAAGCTTCCATATTTTGTTCTTAAGTTCCACGGAACCATGGGGTATTGTCATAGCCACACCAGGATCAAAAGGGTAATGAGTAGTAAACCAATAACCTGTTTTTACTGTATAGTCACCTGATCTAGTATAGTTCCAAACCAATTTGTCTGGTTGAGGTACTTGAGAGAGATGAATATTTTGTATTTTTTCATGCTCCTGTTGCGGTACATACGAGAGGAGTTTTTGATTATCCCAATGTCGACTTTCACCTATTGTAGTAATGAACTGGTTAAGTGGTGTCTCGGAATGTAATGGGAGAGTTTGAATTAATCTTGGTGGATGTTCTTCTATAAAATTATCCAAGCCTATACGTATTGATTTCCCATCTCCCACGATAAATCTTGACCCCTTTTTTATGAGATCAAGTCCTATCAAAATAGATGACCAACCATAAGACTGATTCTTTCTTGTTTTGGCATCTAATACTGATTCATCTCGGTAGTATCTACTCTTCATTACGCGTGCAAATAACGAGTTTGGATTTTGAATCAACCTCCATGCTTGTTTTGCAAGCAGTGAATCATTAAATTTTGCCAAATCTCTAAATCCCAAACCTCCTTCTCTTTTCGGGCATTGTAACTTTTTCCAGGCTATCCATGGTATACTACGTTGATTTGAACTCTTTTCCCACCAAAATTGCATCAGAAGTGATTCAATTTCTGAAGTGATTCCTAATGGTAACTTGAAACACGACATGGCGTATACAGGCATAGATAAAGCGACAGAATTTAACATTATCTCTTTACCAGCAGGAGAGAGCTTCTTAGAAGTCCAAGTATTCGTACGTTTCTTTACTCTGTCAATTATGTAGTCGAACATCTCCTTCTTTTTTCGACCAAACTGCTCTGGTAGGCCTAAATATTTCCCTCCCCCTCCATGATTCGGAATGTCAAGAATCGATTTCAAACGTGTTTGAGTTGTCCCGTAGACTCTACTGCCAAAAGTGATCATTGATTTTGAAGTATTTATTTTCTGTCCGGAGTAGTATTCATAGACATCAAATATATCTTTCAAGGATTGACAATTTTTCTTATTTGCCTTGCTGAAGAACAAACAATTGTCTGCAAAATTTTTTTTTCTTTAATTAACCATGTTATTTATGTTAACAAATTAATCTGGACTACTTCTTACCCAGTTAAATAGTTATCATTATATTAAAATTAAATAGTTGTTTCCAGAAATATCTCAAAATATATTAGAAAATTAAAGATATTTACATATATGTAATTTCGAATTTAAGAGTCCGATTTTTATGGCAACAAATTTAAATTATTTCCGTAAATATTAGGTAATTATTATTATTTTTAATTTAATTTCCATAAACATTAGATAATTATTATCTTGTTGATTGGATATTTCCATAAACAGATTGACGTCTATTCAATTTCCATAAACAGATTGATGTCTATTAAATATCAATCTGTTTGGATACTGATTTATAAATATTCTTATTCTGTTTTCCATGGCATTTCATGTAATAATCTCTTAATCTATGTCTACTTATTAAAAACTAGATTAGGACCCGCCCGATGTGCGGGTTTAGAGTTTTTTTAAATGAAATTAAATTTAACAAAGAATTTAAAATAAATATTTTTGGTAAGTAAAACTATCTATAAAAGTCAATAGATACACCGAAGTGTCCAATGTGGTATTTGGTGTAAAAAGTGTGATTTTGTGGTTGAGACAATTAATCACGTTTTCTTTGAATGCCCTCGCTCTTGTGAAGCTTGAGATTTATCTCCGACTCCTGTTTCGTTAAAGGATTTTCCATATGAGTCGGTGTACTCGAATTTGGATTTTGTTTTCTGGAGCGATAAGTTAGTCTGGGAAAATGCGCTCTTCTTTATGGCGGTCATGTCAGTTCCATCTCTGTCTTCGGATGTCCAGATTTCTTCACCTTGTTGTCAGATTGATGGTTCTTGGAAAGCAACCAATTTGCATTCAGAATTGGACTGGTGGTGTCGCGTTGGTGAAGAGCGAACATTGTTGTTGGGGGCCAAGTCTTTAAGACGGAGCCTCTCCCTCGCAAGAAGGATAAACAGGTCTATCCGATTTGTTTATTTTCCATCGAATTACTAACCTAGCATCGTTTTTTTGGGGTCAAACCTAACTTCGAGTTTTAGCTATTTTTTAGGGCAAAACTTACCGAGTATGCAGGTTAACACAAAAACGATCCTAAAGATCCATAATCTCTCTCCCATGAAGGTGCTTGGACCCACCTTCAATCCCATTGATACCGAGCAAGTGACCGAGCCCGTTCAAATGGACCATTCCATGCGGGTCCGGGTCATTGGATCTGTGCCTTACCCACGGGGGCTTCTCAATGAGTCATTTCCGTAGTCAGGGAGGGATCGATATCTTGGTCGATGGGCCCATTCTCAATTAGTCCTGCATTCAGAATTAGAAGCGTTGTACTGGGCCATGGAGACGTGCTACAGGAATCACTTGTCAACATTTCGAGACTGATTGTGTTGAGTTACTCACTATGGTTCATTCCCCTAAAGATTGGTCGTTCTTCTCCAACGTGCTGGATGAGTTCAACTCGCTGGAATCCTTCCAACTAATCTCCATCTCTTGGTTCCCGCGTGCGTCAAATACGAAGGTGAATTGTATTGTCCGTGTTTCGCGTCTCTTACCTCGATGTTTCTTTTGTAAACCCCTTCCCTCCGGCTTGGACAACTAACCATGGAATTTTCTTTTAATTTATTGTTTGCATAAAAAAAGTAAACAAATACACTTTTAGTTAAGAAAATAGTTGTAGATGAGTTCAAATTTATTAAAATTAAATTAAATTTAACAAAGAATATATATTTATTTAATTATTTTCGTAAGTAAAAACAATGTATAAAAATGAAGAGATAAACTTTTAGTTATACTCCCTGTCCCACAAAGATTGATGTTTTGAAGATTTTACACATTTTAAGAAAACAATGATTACTGAGTTTAAATATATTTTTCTTTGACTAAAAATATATTATTTAATTTTAAACCAATAACAATTCAAGATTTTAAATATTTTCAATGATTAGTTCTTGAAATTTACAAAACATCAATCTTTGTGGGACAAAAAAATATCCCAAAACATCAATCTTTGTGAGATAGAAGGAATATAAAATAGTTGTTTTTTTTTTGCTATAATACACTAATGTATATCCATTTACAAAATCTACATTACCACTTGAAGTGTATTTGTACACACAAATATATTTTACTGTTAAAATATAATCATTATTCTTTACTACTACCAACAAATTGTCTTTATGAACATATTAAATAATCTATTATATGTCTCTTCACTTTAACAATTTTATAGTTACAAAAACGCATACGTTAATCTTACATACTCCTATCTTATATGTTACAATAGCAGTCGTTTTAAATAAATTATTTGATTGGTGAAAAAAATAAAATGATCTATTTTTATTTTAAATCTTTTACTTCAAAATCTCTTTCTTTATGTAAAGGTAAGTATTTACATTTTTCTAGAAACAGTAGTTAGTTGTATAATTTTCACAATCATATTTTTTTATCTTATATAAAAAGTAATCATTTTCTTGTAAAATTAACAACTTAAAATTAAATAAGTAAACAATATTACAATTTCGATTTTTTTGATATATAAATATATATAATTTCCTTATAATGATCTTTTTTTTATGGTAGGTTTTGAATTTTTATGTTTTTATTTTCTAAAAATTTAAGAATTTTAGAATTGACATGTGTCAACATCTGAATGATATAATTGACATGTGTCAAGATCTTGTTAATTAGTAATTTTTCAAATTTTTTGATATATATATAATTTCTTTATAATGATTTTTTTTATGGTAGGTTATATATAATTTCCTTATAATGATTTTTTTTATGGTAGGTTTTGAATTTTTACGTTTTTATTTTCTAAAAATTTATTAATTTTAGAATTGACATGTGTCAACATCTGAATGATATAATTGACATGTGTCAAGATCTTAATTTTTTCGAATTTTTTGATATATATATAATTTCTTTATAATGATTTTTTTTATGGTAGGTTTTGAATTTTTACATTTTTATTTTCTAAAAATTTAATAATTTTAGAATTGACATGTGTCAACATCTGAATGATATAATTGACACGTGTCATGATCTCGCTAATAAGAAATTTTGTCATTGAACTTTATATAATAAGATGTTTCTCTTTTAATAGTATAGATAATGCTTCTCCAAAATTGTGAAATGCCACCTGTTAATTTAACAAGTAATTTACACACTACTGGTTCAATTAAAATTTCACATATACTAAGATAATAACGAACATATATGAAGATTTTTTTTTGTTTTTTTTTTTGTATACTTGAAACATTTTAATTGTTTGCAGTTAATGTGTATATTATGTTTTGGAAACATATATAATTTAATCATTTCAACCACAACAAAAATTTTGTTATCTTAAATTATTACAAAAAGTAACCAAAAAATACAAATTGTAGTAAATCATATATATATATATATATATATATATATATATATTTACTTCTTTTTATTTTTCTCTTATTTTTAGAACTGCAAATTTAAGTTCAGATTCTTTGGCACGCTAAGTCTGTACATCTCGACATAATAATCTTTCAGCCAATTGAATTGATTAATATGAAGTAATCTTTTGTTGTAAATATATATATATATTATAAATCTGTAGTCAAGCCTTTATGGCTCCATGAACAATCAGTCTTAAATCAATAATATGATTTTTTGAGAAAAAAATTATATATATATATAGGAGAAAAAAAGATGTAGAAAAACATTGGTGGTTTGCATTAATCATAATTTCCTTATTTGGAATTAAGAAAAAGAGAAAACAAGGTTTTTGGTTTTTTTTTTTTTTCTTTAGATATTTTCAAATTTCATTAGGATTATTTTTTTCTTTTTTTTTTCTTTGAATATCCTATCTACCATCGGATCTATAATACAGTTGCATCTAATGGAAAGCGGATAAATATTATTACTTCCTCTATTTTTTATTACTTGAAGAAAATAGGTAAATGTTCTATTATACTTTTGTTTGACTATTAAAATTGAAAATAATTTAGTTTATTTATTTATTTAACAAACAGTAAATAAGATAAATTTATTTAAAAATAATATTGGAAAGAAAGAAACTAAAATAAACAAAAAATTAAGTGTAGAATAATAAATATTTTTAAACGGATGGAGTATATGATTTGTTTTTTAGTTTTAACCATTGGGTAGTGCCACGTGAATTTAGTAAAAAGAAAAAAAAACGTTTTTGTAGTTTTCCTTTGTTTGCTAGAGATATATTTCCTTTTTGTTTTAATGTTCTATATACCGTCGGATCTAAAATATAATTGCATCTAATGGCTTTGATAAGATATGATTTTTTCCATTTTTGTTTATTAACCCGTTGAAGATCTCTTTCTCCATATAAATAAAGCAGAGAGGGTCTTGTTGTCTTCTCATATTCACATTGCTTGACACAAACATAGAGAACACTCTTCTCTTCTTCTTCACCACCTGAAAGAGAGACAACAAAAAAAGAGAGAGAGAGGGTTTGTTCTAATGTCGACGGAGACAGAGAGCAAACATGCCCTAACTCGGTTCGTTTCGGTTCCTGGCTCCATTCAGAGCCACGCCGATTCGATTATCTCATCGTTCCGGACACGAGCTTCTGTTCACAATTGACTAGGGTTAACATACAAATCACTGGTATATTTTATTTTTTGCCTTCTTCTTCGTCTGAATCTATTGATCGCTTTGATTTGATTTTAAAAAGTTTGTATTTTTTATTGATTGATTGTTTTTTTTTTTTTTTTTTTTTTTTTTTTTTGTGAAACATGTTTTTATTATTCCAACGACGATCTGATGATTCTACTGATGAATGATGGTCTTTGACAGTCCCCTGACTCAACACGGTGTTCCTTGTCTTCGTCCCCGCTTCAAGTTCCCCTCCACAGACAATAAAGTGAGTTAACAAATCTGCATAAAGTTTGGATTTTTTTTTTCATTGTTAGATCAGAAGGAGATTGATATTTCGTTTTGTTTTTTTTTTGTTGCTTCTCTAGAACCGTGAGGATGATGCACACTATATGACGCAGCAACAACAACGATGGAATTGGAATTAGTATCCTTTTTTGTTAATCTCCTGTATTTGATCTCAATCAAATTCCTTTTCTTTTTCTCAACCTGATTGAAGTTAAATCCTTTATTCAGATGTGGAGGTTATTGAATTATGATGCAGCTTGTGTGTTAAAGTTATAGCAGAACCGTGGACAACACACTTTTTATGCCCTGTAAGTATACTGAACCTGCACTTCTTTCTTTTCCCCTCTTTGGATTCCTTGTTATCATATGTTTTCTCATTCATTCTAAACCTACAATGATCTTTAGTTATTTGGATCGCTGCAGTCTGGTCAAATTGGAGTTTACAACTGAAAAGACTATCTATCAGTTCCAGAATTTATATGCATCAAGCTTCAGCTCAATCGCTTCATACTATCGCTTTCCATGTGCATGTGTGTCTAAGGTAGATGGAATTTTGGGTGGTGGTTTACTCGCTTATGAGTTATATTTGAGTAAACACTTACCTCACTTGTCAGTTTCTCATCTTTAATCTCACCAGTATATTCGAAGCTTTTTAACTGTTTTGCTATCTGATTGTATTGTTGCAAGAGGCTTCCTTCAACATTGGCAAATCTATAGAGAATGGAGATATTGATCCAGGATGCTAACGCAAAGCCGACAGCAAATATCAGACTTCTAAATCTGGTAACTGTTCAAAACACTTCCAAAATTTGTTTATTTTTCAATAACCTATTTCGTGGCTCGCACTATGTGCTTACCTGATTCATAAACACCTTCATAGACAGCAGCTAAGCTCAGGAAAGACTGATGAAGGTATAGCTAACTCTCAACCTCCTAAACAGATTTCAGAACTTCCGGATGAAAGTTCTGATGCGTATCTAGATGGTTCTGTTATGGAGAAGTATGCAGATGCGCAATTTGCAGAGAGCTTGGCAGGTATTACTGAATCACTTGTACCTGGTTCCTCTTATCTTTTTATCGAAGATTTTTTAGACCTTTATTTTGTCAATAACCAATTTTTCTTGATATAGAAACTATACATTTATTTTGTCAATAACCAATCTCGTATCTTGTACTATGTGCTAACCTGATTTCTTGTTTCATTGGTTTTTGTTTGTTCTAACTTAACAGTGAGATTTATGGAAAGTGGTTGTCAGATTTGGTGACAAGCGACCACAACGGGAGGTAATACGCTGTAGTTTAATATCCATATTCAAATGTGAAGTTATCGACTAATATGCAGCTTCTGGTAAGTTATCATAAAACAGAGAACACCAGTTATGCCCTGTAAGTAGTTCCCGATGTTTTAACAACAATTACATTTACTTTTACCATTTTTCTTTCAGGCCCTGTGGATCATCCATTCATCCTAAAACTAGTTGGAGATTTCACATGCATGTTCTCCAAAAGTTGAAACGTTCTGTGTATAATAAAATCTGCTTAAATTTTTTTTGTTGCTTCTCTAGATGGTTCACTTTCTTCACAGAATCGGGGATGATGTACTATATGATGCAGCAACAACAACGATGGAATGGAAATT
The DNA here is from genome assembly GCA_023657505.1 of Camelina hispida. Lineage (NCBI taxonomy): Eukaryota > Viridiplantae > Streptophyta > Magnoliopsida > Brassicales > Brassicaceae > Camelina > Camelina hispida. Next base: position 43,448,816 of record CP094634.1, on the reverse strand, counting down.
TAGTATCCTTTTCTTAATCTACTGTAAGTAAGTGATCTCAGATTCCTTTTCTTACTGTCTTTTTTTTACCCGTGTGAAGTTAATCCTTATTCAGGTGTGGAGGTTATTGTGTATGCAGCTTTTGGAATGTTATCATAGAACCATGGAGACCACACTTATGGATAACACACTTACCAAACGCACCTCTTCTCGAAAGTCTACAAATCAAGAATTGCATTCCAGCAGAGTCTATGAATATGTATCTGAGTTTTTACAATCTAACCAGCCTCGTGAATTTGCTCGCTTGCCGGTTTGATCCATCAACGCTTGCAGTTGCGGATTCTGTAGAGTTCTTCTATTATTGGTAAATTACATCTTTGTTATCTATGTTATCTTTGTAATTTACCCAAAGTAGAGGAACTCTACAGAATCAGCGCGAGTGGCTTCAAATTAACGAGGTCGGTTAATTGGTAAAAACTCAGATACATATTCAGTACCAGTCACACGTGTTACTATCTATGTTTTTGTTGATGAGATCCATGAAAGGGGCAGAAACGGAGGTATGTCTTCTAAATATCTATGCAAACATTAGGTTACTTAGCTAATTTTTATTACATAAAGTGGAAATTCGTTAGAATTAAAGTTTCAAGCTTTATTTGACAGGTGAAGAAGGTTAATCTGCTAATCTATGTTTCTATTGATGAAGTATGTTTGTAGTTGAATTGAGGGAATCATTCAACTTTAGCCTTGGTTTTAGTTCAGTCTTTCCCGTCTCTGTTTTTATGAACTTGATCTATATTTGTTCTGCTGATAGATTTAGTCTATTAGGGATCCTGCTCCGGTTAAGAGGATTGGAGCAGCTACTGCAGTCGACGTCAGAGCCACTGGAATTCCATAAAGATTTTCTCCTTGCATTGTAGTAAAGTTTCTATATTCTGGATCTTATAAGTTCTCACCTTCTGCCGAAGTGCTATAAATCTGGCACTCTTTCATATCTTTGGTAATCTGGACATTTTGTAAATTTGTTTCTCACTGGCTTTTTGTAGGTGTTATGAGAGGATCACAAAGTTGTGGAAGACATGACATATGTCATCTTTTTTACAAGGAGAGCCTCCTTCTAACGATAAACATGGCGTTCCGTTTCTTGGTGGCAGGTAAGGCTTTTGCTAATTTGGTTGTTTTATATGAGCCTTACATAATTATGTTCTTCTTTTCATGCGTGTTATTTTGTCTGGGATAAAATTGCAGCATGTGCCAAGCATTATGTGGGAGATGGTGGGACAACCCGAGGAATAAATGATGATGCAATTGACAAAGGTGTTACCACAGTGATGGTTTCATAGTCAAGCTGGAATGGTGAGAAGATGCATGCAAATACTAAGCTTATCACAAGGTATCTTCAGGGTACCCTTAACATCAATGCACATGGTCTGTGTTCTGGCAGTAGTCGTGAATAGAACCTTTTATAGAGCATGTGTGAATTCTTAGGTCAACGAGTTGATTTTGAGTTCTAATTCCAACTTATCATCTCTATGATATGTGCAAGGTTCTGTTACTTCGGATTGGCAAGGTGTTGATATGATTTCCTCACCACCGCATACAAACTTCACAGCTTCCGTCCGAGCTTCAGTTCAAGCTGGAATTGATATGGTTTGTGTTTCAAACTTCACAAACATTCCTGGACTGGGAAAGGAAAATGTTACTTGTGTATGTGTTGGCTAATGAAATAATGTTACATATGCAGGTCATAGTTCCCTTCAACTTTACTGAGTTTGCCAATGATCTTACATCCTTGGTGAAAAACAATAAGTAATTCCTGTCACCCGGATTGATGATGCTGTCAGAAGAATCTTGCTTGTCAAGTTCCTCTATGCAGCTTCTGGAATGTTATCATAGATTCATGGAGACCACACTTATGGACAACACACTTATCAAAGGCACCTCTTCTCGAGAGTCTACAAATTAAGAATTGCATTTCTTGATCTGTAGACACTCGAGAAGAGGTGCCTTTGATAACAAAGATGTAATTTACCCAAAATAGAGGAACTCTACAGAGTCCGCAACTGCAAGCTTTGATGGATTAAACCGGCAAGCGAGTAACTTCAAATTCTCGAGGCTGGTTAGGCTGTAAAAACTCAGATATATATTCAGTACCACTCATACGTGTATGAAGTATCAGACATACGAGGTATGTCTTCTAAATACCTATGTTTGTTTAGGTTTCTGCAAACATTAGGTTACTTAGCTAATGTTTATTACATAAAGTGGAAATTCCTTAGAATTAAAGTTTCAAGCTTCATTTGACAGGTGAAGGACTGAAGGGTAATCTTCTGATCTATGTTTCTATTGATGAAGTACGTTTGCTTTTTCTATTGATGAGGTATGTTTGTAGTTGAATTGAGGGAATCATTCAACTTTAGACTTGAATTACACAGCTTCCGTCCGAGCTGCAGTTCAAGCTGGAATTGATATGGTTTGTGTTTCAAACTTCACAGACATTCCTATACTGGGATAGGAAAATGTTTCTTGTGTATGTGTTGGCTAATGAAATAATGTTACATATGCAGGTCATGGTCCCCTTCAACTTTACTGAGTTTGCCAATGATCTTACGTCCTTGGTGAAAAACAAAGTAATTCCTGTCACTCGGATTGATGATGCTGTCAGAAGAATCCTGCTTGTCAAGTTCACTGATGCTCTTTTTGGGAATTTAGTGGAAAACTTCCTGTTACATGGTTTAGAAACACAGAGCAGTTGCCTATGAGCTATGGAGATGCACATTATGACTCACTCTTTGCTTACGGGTCTGGTCTTGAAACCGAATATGTTGCGAGCGTTGTTGCTAGGTACTATCGTTTTCAGCTTCTTGTTCCATCGTTTCAGTATGCTCTCTGACACAAGATTATAAGGTTCTTAACACTTTATTTTGGTTGCAAACAGGTCAACCGCAGCTTCTGCTACTAGCATAAAGCCTTGCTTAATCACAGTCCTTGTATATGCTGCAATTTGTCTATTTTCTCTTCCCAAGGTATCATGACCAGTTTTAACTTCCGTTTTGATTTCTCTTCATAAACTGGTAAGAATCTGACACTTCTGAGGTGACGTTATATTTGTATAGCTTAAACCGAGTTTTGAGAAGATGAAAGCTACAAAAAACGTTGGGAGTAAATAATTCTTTCAGTTATCTGATCCCGGGAGTAGTTTTGTTCTTCTAGCCTAGCAAAAGAGATCCTGAATCTTGTGTCATTGGAGAGAGTTCCACTTACTACGGACTACCTCGAGTGTCTAAAAGACTGAATCACCTTTACCTTCCTAAACACAACTTCTTATAATATATACTATAACATCACTCGAGGTCTTGTACCTACACACAATTAACTAGTAAATAATACACAAGAATTAAACAAACAGTAAAATTTGAAGCATGATTGTGTATATAAGAAGAAACAAGGCGAGATTAAGTGAAAATAGATTGTATATACATAATTTTTTACTCACAATATGCACAAGGGGAGCTCCTATCAATAGTGTTATCCAAGAAGTCTACAAGCAATGAACTCAGGTACATATTCTTAACATGACCAGGTAAACTTGAATAGTTGATGAAAAAGTTACAATCAGGAACATGACAGATTATGGCATTGTTTGCTCTCAGTTGTTCGAAGCCAAAACTGAAATATTATTTCAAAAACAAATCTAAATATCAAAACAACCATTGGAAAAACTATTACCCCAAATACATAGCAAACATGGTGTCCACAGTCAAACAGGGAGCAAGGAAGAGTAAACGTGCAACAATCATTGCCATTCTTCATTCACAATGTTTGGTGTCATTACTTCATGAAGCGGAGCCTTATCAACGAATTGTAGTGAGCAACCAACGCGGTTAAATTTTAGTTTTTTTTTTTTAAATTTTGATTTTGGTGTAGATTTTAGTTTCTCTGAAAAGTTGAATGGTAATTTATTTACTTTTAGATTTTTAGTTTTGCATTGATGGATTATATTATTTTTTTGCAAAAACAAATAAGAAACCAATAAAAAAAATTGTGATTGATGGTTTTTTTAGTGAGAAATCCAAGAATATGAATTTTGGTTTTTCTTTGAAAAATTGTTTAAACACATAAAAACTACAATAAAACCTCTAGAAATTTATAATGTTGGGACCATGAACATCTATTGAGGTTTAAATTTATCAAATTATTAATTTATAGAGAGATTTTTCTAATTTTTACAAATAAGATTTAACCATTATAACTAATATTTTTATAGAATAGTTACAAGAAAAATAACAATTTTTATGTTTTGAGAGAAAATTTATCATTTTTTAGAAATTTATTAATTTATTGAGTATTACTGTATTTTTAGAAAAAAAATTGTTTATTATTGCAACAACTAACGCCTAATTGGTTTTGGTATTAAGGGAAAATAAAAATACGGTTCTCGAAATTTCAGATGAAATTTAGTTGGGGCCATCAAGTGCTTATGTTAAAGCCCATAATATAAAGGCCCATTATAGGATCAAATCGGGTTGTAAACGGATAAAGACCCGAATCATTCGGATCCTTCGAAGAAAATCAATCAGGCGAAGAAGAAGAAGAAGAAGAAGAAGAAGTCTTGAGATTTCTCTAGGAGAGAAGAAGGAGAGCAAAAATGGCGTCGGGGTGGGGGATAACGGGAAACAAAGGGAGATGTTACGATTTCTGGATGGACTTCAGTGAGTGTATGTCTCATTGCAGAGAGCCCAAAGATTGTACTCTTCTTCGTGAAGACTACCTCGAGTGTCTTCACCATTCCAAAGAGGTCCGTTCCCTTTTCTCAGGGTTCTTTCAATCCGTTCTCTGTGTTGCAGTAGTATTCAATTTCACGCTTTTGATCAGTCTTGCTGATTTTAATTTGATGATTCTTCGCCCTGTTATTACCAGTCGTCTTTACGGAACCCTAGAATCAATCAATCTGATGATTGTTTCTTCTGGATCACCAGTTGGAACAAATCCCTCAAAAACTAGTTGTTTCGTTTGCCTTATTAGATTTATAAAAAAAAACTTAAGCTTTCTTTTGCTTTGAAAAAAAAAAAAAAAAAAGTCTTGTGGTTTCATGAATTGCATTTCTCTCTCAAGTATAAATGTGGATGCTTTCACTAGGTTGCTCTTAGAGATTAGGTTTATATTAACACCGCTGCTTCCCTTGTTTGAGATTTAGTGTTATGCCCTATTGCCCTTAGCTTGCCCCATGAACTATTTAGCTGTTAAGTTTGGAAGTTGAGGTTTACTCTTCAGCACCTGTCCCTGTTTGATCCTTCAAATGAAACCAACCATTTGTCCAAATTTGACACCCATATTCTCTCTGTATTGACAACATGGACGTATTAGAGAAGCCAATGAAACTGAATGTATTAGGTTTGCTGGTGAATTATGAGAACATCTAAAGCTTTATAGATTCTTTGTTCTTTGGTTACTATAAAGCTTATGGTAGATAGACTGATAAGGGAGGATGGTTTATTTGTGTATTTGTTGTTTGTAGTTCCAACGAAGAAACAGGATATACAAAGAGGAACAACGTAAACTAAGAGCAGCTTCAAGGAAAGGCGAAGATACCGGGGATGGGACTCCTACTCATCACTAATCTCAGTATTGTCCTCCGATCTCCAAAGTTTGCAGCCGAGAAGAAGATGAATAAACAAAAAAGGTTCTTGAAGTTTTTGTGTATGTTGTTGTGTCAAACTTTAGTTGATCGTTTTCAGTTTGATTTTTGCAATGGATTTACTATCTTTTCTTGTCTATTTTTTTCCGCTGACTGAGTTGTAATATGCCTTTGGCTGTTCCATCAAGCACAGACTCTTTCTTTCATGGTAATAATAATTACTCTTACAGGTATATTAAAATCATAATGTCAAGTAGACATTAAAAACAGAACAGTGGATGGAATCATGAAAAGGTCCTCTATATTGACTTTCTCTTAAGTCTTCTCTGCAATTTCTATATGTGTAGAGAGAAACACAAGCTTTTGCATTTTTTATCGTATAGTAATAATAATTTCGAAATGGAGACGAGATCTCTAGAGATAAAGGTGATGTCAGCAAAAGGGCTTAAGAAAGTCTCGAAGATGGATGTTTTCGTGGCCGCGAAGTTATCTGGCGATCCCAAATGCTCCGACCACCGTGAGCAGCGGACACAAGTGGCTAGAAACAGTGGAACAAGCCCCAAATGGAGCAATGATTTCATGAAATTCCCCATTGACCAAACCTTAGCTGAGGCTAACCGTCTTGTGATCACTTTCAAGATCAAGCGCGAGCAACGTGGAAGCGGAGAGAAAGACATCGGCGAGGTTCACGTTCCGGTGAAAGAGCTTTTGGATCATCTTGGAAACGATAAAACCGGTCAAAGATACGTCACATACCAAATCGGAAAATCCAAAGGCGATATTAGTTTCACTTATTCGTTCACCGATCAGGTGGCGATTACGAGCGGTGGTGGCTTCTCACGATACCTAGCTCCCGAGCCGGTGCGTCCTGCTGCAGCGACACACCACCAGCCTGTTTTGAACAGACCCGTATTGAGTCAGTTGCTTCCAAGCGTGGGATCGTTTAGCTACGATCACGTTCCTTGTCACTCTCAGCCACAGGTCTATCCACCACTGGCTCAGCCGGAGATTCTTCCGCCGGCTTTCTTCCCCGGATTGTATCAGCCTCATGGATATCATCAGATGAGTTACACACCGGAAAGTCCACCGACGACAATGTATACATCTATATTCCCTGGCTTATCATGTCCGCCGGGAGGTTATCCTAATGTGGCTCCGCCGCAGACACAACCGGGACTATATCCACCAACGAGCCCTTACAGATTTTAGCTTATAACGGTCAACGTCTCTAAGCTAAGTCGTCGGTGAGGAGATTTGTAGACTTTAAGACTTTAACTAATGATCACGTCCCCCCCTGCTTTGTGTTTTTTTCTTTTTGTCTTTTAACAGAATCATAAAAATTGTTGCGTTATTGTAATTTTTGAACTTATTGAAAAATGTTGAAAATATTGGCATACGATTGCGAGAGTTATGTAACAAGTAATTATCCTGATAACAAATCTGATGGAGCATCATAAATCTATGATTCAATTTTATTTTATTTGTAATTTTACAAAAATTTAAATATAACATAACATTTTGGAATGTGAATAGTGTATTATAATTTATAGAAAAAGGCCAATAACATTTATATCATGGTCGTAAAACAAAAAGAATCTAATAATATGGTGTTATTCACAAATAAAATGAATGAACTGTAAAAGATACAGTTAGAAAAAAATTTCCCGTAAAAATTTGGATTTTATCCAATTTTTGTTTGTTGGTTAAATAAAGAAGTCAGAGTCGCCGCCTCAGGGCAAAAGATACACGACGGCAACAAACCGAAGCACCAAGTCTTCCTTCTTCTTCTTCTTCCTATTCCTCTCTCTTCACGTTTCCTTCTTACGTCTTTCTCTCTTACGATTCCTTTCTAATTCCGTCTTCCATGGCCACCGTCTCTTCCTCTTCCTGGCCCAATCCAAACCCTAACCCCGATTCTTCTGCTCCTCCCTCTCACCGCGATCGTGGAGACGACACCGAGTCTCTCGATTCCTTCTCCTCCATGACCCTCAACTCCTCCTCCGACGATAACTCCGATCCGATTCCCAATCCTAACCACGCCGTTACTCTTCCTCCTATCTCTCCCCCTTCGCCTAATTTACCGGTGACTCCTCCTCCGTCCGTGCTTCACCTCTCCTTTAACCAAGACCACGCTTGTTTCGCCGTCGGCACCGATCGTGGCTTCCGGATCCTTAACTGCGATCCCTTCCGCGAGATATTCCGCCGTGATTTCGATCGTGGCGGTGGTGTTGCAGTCGTCGAGATGCTTTTCAGATGCAATATCTTAGCTCTCGTGGGTGGTGGACCTGATCCTCAGTATCCTCCTAACAAGGTCATGATTTGGGATGATCACCAGGGACGATGTATCGGAGAACTCTCTTTTAGGTCCGATGTTAGATCCGTCCGGCTTAGGAGGGATCGTATTATTGTCGTTCTGGAGCAGAAGATTTTTGTTTACAACTTCTCTGATCTTAAGCTGATGCATCAGATTGAGACTATTGCGAATCCTAAAGGCTTGTGTGCTGTCTCTCAGGGTATTGGTTCTATGGTTTTGGTTTGTCCTGGTTTGCAGAAAGGTCAAGTTCGGATCGAGCATTATGCTTCTAAACGTACCAAGTTCATCATGGCTCATGATTCGAGAATAGCTTGCTTTGCTCTTACTCAGGATGGACATTTGTTGGCTACAGCTAGCTCCAAGGGTACTCTGGTTCGTGTGTTCAATACCGTTGATGGCACCTTGCGGCAAGAGGTACCTGTATTACGCTTTTCATTCATCAAAATCCTTTCTTTATTTGGTTTGCTTCTATGGCTTATGTAAGAATCGTGCTGAATCTGATTATGAAGTATGCAAAGTTGGGTAGGACTGGATTTTGATGATCTCGTTTCGTAGTTTCTATTATTAGCTGAAAGATGCAGAGAAGTTCGTTTATATGCACTACTAGGGTGACTGCTTCGAGTTGGTTTACTTGCTATTGTTGGATATGTGTGTTTATTATGATACTGGTCGATTTAGCGTTTTACCTTTAGATGGTACACTACTCTTGATAGATTGCTGAGGGTGAGACATGTTGAAAAGGAGGCATCTTTCTCTTATTGAGATGAACCTGTTTATAGTATCAAAACATTAACATGTGGTGGTTTATGTTGCGGATGATCGTGTTCCTTATGCTGCACAGATTCTTATATCCTTTCATTGGAGTCACTCATCATGTATAAGCTATGGAAAATTGTGTGATTCTTTTTTTTAGGAAATCTCAATTCTATTTGTGATCCTTATAACAATGCCATATGATTTTGGAGTCCATGGAACAATAATGCCAACATGATCATGTTCGTACAGGTTAGGAGAGGTGCAGATAGAGCGGAGATCTATAGTTTGGCCTTCTCTTCTAATGCCGAGTGGTTAGCTGTCTCAAGTGACAAAGGAACCGTCCATGTTTTCGGTCTCAAAGTCAATTCTGGAGCTCAAGTGAAAGAGACATCACGTGTTGCATCTGAACTTACTCGCTCTAATTCATTACCATCTTCGTCTCTATCATTATTCAAAGGTAAATATTGCAAACCCAAAAAAGTCTGTTGCTTTCACCACTTAGCTGTTGGCACCATATTGGTTGATTAACCATGACTCTTTTGCTCGATTAGGAGTGTTGCCAAAGTATTTCAGCTCGGAGTGGTCGGTGGCTCAGTTCCGGTTGGTTGAAGGAACTCAGTACATAGCCGCCTTTGGTCATCAGAAGAACACAGTTGTTATTCTTGGCATGGATGGGAGGTAAGCAAAAAAAAATGCTTGTAAATGCAATTGAGTTTATAGGAATCTTGAATTCCTTATTATTTGGTCTGTGTGTATTGCATATTTGATTTGACCGGACTTGGGTTCTTTGATGTTTTCAAACAGCTTTTACAGATGCCAGTTTGATCCGGTGAACGGCGGGGAAATGACTCAGCTTGAGTATCACAACTGCCTGAAACCGCCTTCTGTTTTCTAGAAAACACTTTTATTCTCTTTTGTCCCTTTTATGTAATCTCTCTACTACTTCAGTAGTGAGATTTGGTGCTACGATGGTATAATGTATAGTTTGTTTATATAATAATAATCAATGGGGTCTTATAATTTGTAAAAACCTTTGATCGCTAACCAAAACTTATTTAAGCCTCATCCATTTGTGTCTTCCCCCATCAAACTGGGAAGATTTGAGTACGTACGTACGTTACCTACCTGATGAAAATCCAAAAAAACTATGATGAAAAAATATAATACAGGAGGTTTCCTAGTGACATATTTGCCTTTATATGTATAGCCCCTAAGTATATTGCTAGAATTCAAACGTTCATATAAAAGATTTGTATATTATTAATCCAAAATAAAAATTGTAAAAGAAAACGAGAAGAATGCGCATCCAGGGAATCGAACCCTGGTCAGTACCGTGGGAGGGTACTATGATACCACTACACCAGATGCGCTTTTAAAATGATAGGAGCAAAATACCGGTTTTGACTAAAACATTAAATTTTGGAGCAATAGAGCTTTGTGTCCAGTCTTGGTGACTGTGTTCGAGTGTTGTTATTTATTTAACTGAACTTCCAGAATCCAGGTTCACAAGATGCACCATTTTCAAATGCACTGAGTTTTTTTCCTTATAATGGATAAAAATAAACCAAATAATAACATTACAGAGAAGAAGAGCCAGAGAAGTTGCTTTGCAACTGAGTAGTAATATCTTGAGAAGCAACATCAATTGTACCATTGAGAAAACCAGTGTACCAAGAAGCAGAACGCTTTGGAGCCCTCTTGAGACCTGGATCGCTGAAATTCACATAATACATTCCAAAGCTCAGCTTGTATCCACCCTCTATCTCATACAAATCCAACATCGACCATACGAAGTAACCTCTCGTGTCTGATCCATTCCTGATCAGTCAGAATATTTTTTTCAGAAACAGTGTGTCACAAGTAAACCATTATTAAAGTGGCACATAAGACCACTAAAACAAGTAATGCTAATATGATGAACTAAAAGATAAAGAAGGGTAATAGTACTTGATGGCGTTGAGCACAGCACCAATATAAGCTTGAATGTATTCAACTCTTGGTGTGTCTTGTAGCATCGAATCGTGTTTCATGGCTCTACCTGTTTTTAAGAACAAAAAAGGTGTGATTTCACAAGAAGACAAAAACAGAGCAAAAAGACAAAATAGAATGAAGTGTTACCATTTTCAAGAATGTAGATTGGAGTATTGTTATAGCTCTGCTTTAGATACTCAAGAACACCTTCAAGACCCCATGGAGTGGCATCAAATGGTGAAGAAGTCCCAGCGGCTTGTCCAAAAGAAGAAGTTTTATCAGCTAAAAAGAGTTTCCAAGATTTCTCCATTGACTGATAATGAAATTAAAACTATTCTCTTACAGATAATATATGCGCCAATATCTGCAAAGAAGGCTTCGTTAGTGGTGCTAGGAAAGATAGAAGGTGAAGGTCGGTTTGTGACGTAGACTGTTATGTAGTGAACAATTCCAATAAAGTCAGCTGATCCTTTCACTTGCTCCGACTCTTCCTCTGAGAAAGCAGGTAACCTCGACCCCAAGGTTCTCTTCATTTCATCCGGATAGTCCCCAAATACCAAAGGCTCCAACATCCTGAATTATATATAGTCTTTCAGACTTTTTCCTCAAGTTATTAAAACAAAAGAAAGCTTATCTAATTCTCACCAGCCAAAGAGGAAAGCTTTAGCTCTTTGAGTTGCGGTTTCATCGTCCTTGGAGTTTGTATAAGGAGATAACCCCAATGCAAACATACTAAGTCCTATGGATCCTCTTTGCTTACTCTGCACCATCATATGAACTGTGTTTATAAGAAGGGTTAAGGATTTTAAGAGCGAAAAAAATAAAATATGTATACCTTGTACTTTAGTTTATACAAATTGGAAGCGGAGGCATGAGCTAGCAAAATGTTATGGCCTGCAATATATGTCTCCATACAAGAACTTCCGGCAGAGCAATTGGTAGGAGGAGTACAATGTCCAAACCTTCTTCCTTGGCCATAAAAAGCAATGGCGAATATTGTAGCTTCGTTGATTGTAGTCCATAGCTTCACATCCTCCCCAAACTCTCTGAAGCAAACATCTGCAAAAGCAGTGAAGTCTTCTCTGCAATATAACAAAATAAACAATATTTTTTTAATTTAAAAAAGTGACTTTGTTAGATCAGAATCTTCTTTGATACTTTACATGATTTTGCGGTTGATCCATCCTCCGTACTCATCTTCAAGAGACTGAGGAAGATCATAGTGGTAAAGTGTAATGTGTGGCTCGATTCCTGTTAATAGTTTTGTCAAAAATTATCTTAGCTAGAAGCTATACTGAATTGGCTTTAGTTAGGGATCAAGTAAAAAAAACTCACCATGGCTTCGTAGTTCTTTGATGAGATTCTTGTAAAACAATAGACCTTTTGGGTTAATGAGTCCTCTTCCATCTGAAAAAATCACACAGACAAAAAAAAAAGGGTTGAAAGAGGTCAGGAACCATATCGCTAGTTACTTGCAAAATAAGAAACAAGGAAGAGGCATTAACTAGGCATAAGTCTTGACCAGGAGATAGAGAATCTGAATGCTTGTAAGCCCATATCTGCCATCAGCTTAACATCCTCCTGAAAAAGTCACAAAAACATCGAATTTGGAAAAATAGAGCTGATAACTTCTTTGACAAGTAAACAACAAAGAATATAAAAGAGAAACCTTGTATTTGTGATACCCATCACATGCTATATCTCCTCCAATACTTTCATTATCTGCAATTAGGGGATCCTATGCTCATATTGTACATATAAACTCGAAACAATGACTCAGAATTCAAAAACTAATTTAAACAATTACAACAGTGAGAGGTTGTATCCCAGACGCTAGGACTTCTTCCCTCTTCATCAGCAGCTCCTTCCCACTATTTCCACAAATTCCCAATCAATTTGTAGACAAAACAATGAAAAAGAAAAAAAGACAAGACAAATTGGCATTGATGTAGCTGCAGAGTCGAACCTGATAAGCAGAAGTGGCTGCTCCGAAGAGAAAATCCTCTGGAAAATCGTTTCTGGTGAAGGCATCAATATTGTAGCTTGTTGCCAAAACGATGGCCAGAAGAAAACTAAAAAACAGAGAGAAAGGTTTCATTTTTATTCTCTTCTTTTTAGTCTGTCTGTCTTTAATTTAATTGAAGGGACTTCAGTCCTTTTCTTGGACCATTGAGTGACCTATCTACAGATATAGCATAATATCTTCTTTTTTTTTTTTTTTTTTTTTTTTGGGTGAAGTGTAATCTTTCCGTTATAAATTTACCAAATGTATTCCATTTTTAAATTTGCCAAAATATGTAATAGGTACATTGTTTGTAGTTTAAAAAACAAAGTTCGGGAAATAACAAATTAGTGAAGTATAAGATTTTTTACCCTTTCGGTTCATTGCTAAAATGGGTAAAATTCATTGTAATTTACGAAGCAAAATGCCAATTTAGCTAAATTTTAAATTTGGAAATTATTTTGAATTATTATTATTACTTTTTTTTTTCAAGATAGTTGTATCTTGTATGTATGTACCATATTGAAAGAAGAGTGAGTGGAGTATGACCTCATGGACCATGGTACATCTTTGCGTTAGAATTGGTTAAGACGAGAGTCACGAGACATTGGAGCATTCTACGTTCCAACAAAAAAAACAAGAGAATCAAATTCTACTTAGTGTGATTTACTTAGTTAAGTTGAAGTTTACACCAAATGCGCTTTGTACGTTATAAGGCGCCGAATATTTTGTTTTGACATATCATTTCATATCCAAATCTTATAAAAAAAAACTGAATCATATTATCTTGAGAAGCAACATCAATTGTACCATTGAGAAAAGCAGTGTACCAAGAAGCAGCGAGTTTAGGAGACCTCTTGCGACCAGAGTCACTAAAATTCACATAGTACATTCCGAAGCTGGTTCTATATCCAGCCATTAACTCATATATAAGTCAAATCATCGACCATACAAAGTAACCTCTCGTGTCTGATCCATTCCTAATCGTCATATTTTCATCTAAAACTTATATTCTTCCCAGACCAGCAGCTTCATGGGAAGTCTCTCAAGGAATGGTGATCAAACTGGGAGGGAATATAGACAGAGGACTGAAACTCACATGCCACTTCATCTATCTTAACCTTTTTGCAGAGGTCTCCCCTCACAATATAGATCCAAGCTTGTTCATTTCCCTTGGTAGGACAACACAGAAAAAGGCTCTTTCCATCGTCATTACTATCGACGTAGTAACTAGTAGAATTGTTACTAGTTAATATGGGGAAGAAGTTAGGTACTGAGACTACTGTCATGAACTGAATCCACACCACATCATCCCCATTACCAATTTTATTCTTTGTCACCCAAACCCTAATCTCTCCTGTTTCTTTGGACTGTTCCAACACTGAAAACCGATCTCCCTTGTAAACCGAGAGGATACGAGTATCATTTAATAATTCTCCCTTACACGGTAGACTACAAAACGTCTTTTTTATCTCTTTCGAAAAATCGAGCATTTGGATGAAACACTGACCAGTTTCGGGATAAGTATGAGCAGTCCAGTACAAATTCCCGTTCAGGGACACCCTTGAATTACCAAACGCTTCGCCTATTAACTCAGTCTTTTCGCGAAAACTGGTATTAATGTCGGTAACCTCCCACGCGTTGGTTGCAAAGTGGAAGACTGAGTATGTATCAGTAACTTTACCCTGCCAATAACTAGTCATATTCCCAATAATCTTGTACCTCTTTTCGGGTCTACTACTACCATCGTAACCCATGCCCTTGCCACATGAAATATACATATTGAAACCACGCCTCCTTCATTGAAGTCGTAGATGAAGAAGTGACCATCGCAGATCCCATCAAGATAATAACGGCGATCGCGTAAATCAACGCATAAATCACTCACTTTTATAGTCGGATCGTTGTTGTTGTTGTTGAGATCGACGCTTATCGAATACATATGAGAAGGTGTCTTTAACAAGAATTCTGGATGACCGAATGGCAACTGTTTGTTAATAAACCTCTTGTCGTTGAAAAGAGCGTTCCATCTTTTGCAAACGTATCTGAAACGGACGAGAGATCGAGGTGGAACTCGAACAAGTATCTCTTCTTCCAGATCTAATGGAAGCTTTCCCGGCGGCGGCGACATTAGGGGATTTTTTTTTAGGGTAGGGAAGGGACGAGAAATTTATATATTTATATATAAATCTAAGATTTTGATTTCTTCCTTATGGTTTGATTCATTTAATTTTTATAAATTTAATTTTTATCAAAATAGATGATGTTTTAGGAATTTCACACAAATGAATAAAAACATTGAATGTTTAGGTATAAATGCATTTTATTTATAAAAATATATTTTTATAACTATCAATCAATAGTAATTCATTAAAATTTAAATTCTCAATCAATGATTCTTGAAAACTACAATTTCTTAGCATTAATTAGTAAAAGAATACAGAAAATCAATCTTTGTGATACAAAATTTTTTTCTAGAAAATCATCTATTATGATACAGAAGAAGTATTTATTTTTAATTAAACAACACATTTAATTATATGCGGCAAAAAAAAAACATATTTAATCATATACATTAATGCATACTATTAAATTGCAACTGAAATTACATAAATTGTGAATTGATTTTTTTTTTCTCCATTCATTTTCATTTAAACACACTATTAATTATAATTGTAACTCTTCCAATTTAACTATTTTAGAAATGTAACTTCCATCACCTTTTATCCTAGTATAAATAATCATTCTCACATCCTCTTCCACTATATCCCAAATCCTAAATATTTATTTGATTTTTATAATGTTCTTGCATAGGTTGAAAAAACCCAATTAAGAGTTTGGTTATATTTTTTGTTTACTATATATTTTACATTATTTCGAATTTTATTGTTTCTTTGTTTTCTTATATTATTTTGATTTAAAATACATATGCCTCATTGTGTCCGTGGAAGTCCCAAAACAAAATCCATAGTAAGATCGCTCCATGTCTGTGTTGGTATTGGTAAGGAAATATACAAACCGGCATTAGAAGCTTTACCTTTAGCATGTTTGCAAAGGCAACAACATTCCACAAAACGAGCCACATCATGGCGAAGAGACGACCAAAAATAAGAGACAGAAATCAGCTGAAGTGTGCGACCGCGACCACATGTCCTTCATTGTGCAGTTTGCTAATAATTTGAGACCTTAGACTACAATTGGGCACACAAAGACGAAGGTCTTTAAAAAGAAATCTTGGATCTTATACTCATCCGTGAGACCTTGTTCAACATCTGTATATACTCCCCCAAAGAAAGGATCAGAGTTGTTAAGTTCCGCAAAGGTGGCAAAATCGGGAACCATAGAATGAACCGTTGCAAGCAAAGTATGATGACGGCTGAGAGCATCTGCAACATGGTTTGTCTTACCAGATTGGTGTCGAATGGAGAAGGTGAACTGCTGGAAAAAACAAAATCTAAGACGCATGCCTCGAAGAAACCTTTACTTGACTATTAAGGTGTCGCAAAGCATCATGGTCCGTGAAAAGAACAAAATCGCGATGCACCAAGTAGTGACGCCAATGCTTAATAGCTTGCACAATAGCATTAAATTCAATATCATAGGTATAGTACCATATACGCGAACCCGACAATCTCTCGCTGAAATAAGCAATAAGGCTTCCGGCTTGACTCAAAACTCCACCAATCCCAAGCTTAGATGCGTCGCAATGCAGCTCAAAAGTGAGGGAAAAGTCGGGAAGGACTAATATTGGAGCTGTATTGAGTTTAAGTTTGATGAGTTCAAACGCTGATGCCGCCTCTGACGTCCCTTCGAACCGGCCATTTTTCATACAACTAGTGATAGGTGCCACAATAGAACTAAAACTTTGCACAAAACGGTAAAAAAAAAGAGCTAAACCGTGAAAACTTCGAACCTCTATAATCGAACGCGGTCGTGGCCACAAACATATCGCTTCTACTTTATCACCATCAATAGATAATCCCTTGTAGGAGACCACATAACCCAAAAACGTAACCTCCGTAAAACCAAATTCACACTTATGTTTGGCCGCATATAACTTCTCCCTCCATAAAACGAGCAACACATCACGCAAATGAGACACATGAACCGTCAGAGAAGAACTGAAGATGAGGATATCATCGAAATAAACCACCACAAATTTGCCAATAAAAGGACGTAAGCCCTGACTAATAATTCACATAATCGTACTCGGAGCATTAGACAAACCGAATGGCATGACCAGCCACTCAAAAAGGTCTTCCCGTGTTTTAAAAGCGGTTTTCCATTCATCCCCTAGATGGATATGAATATGGTGATAGCTACTCTTGAGATCAATCTTGGAGAAAACCATCACTTTTCCAATTTGATCAAGTAGATCATCTAAGCGAGGAATGGAAAAATGATAACGAACCATTATTTTGTTAATAGCGCGACTATCCACGCACATATGCCATGATCCATCCTTCTTGGGAATAAGCAAACTGGGAACAGTACAAGGACTAAGACTGGACATTGTTTGTAGTTTAAAAAACAAAGTTCGGGAAATAACACTTGGGAAAAATGTCATTAAAATCCCCATGTCTACATTTTCGTTGATTTAAAGCATGAACTCTACTTTTGGAGGGAAAAAACATCAATTATTTGTTGACTTCCAAATAAATTGCAATATTTTGTTGACTTAGCCTTTTGAGGCACAACATTAAGTGGTCAAGTGGAGAAATTAATAGGGGTTAATTATCCGTTAACAAGATCCATTAATATCAAAACGACGTTGTTTATAACACCCTAAAACCCCCAAATTGAGAAATCGATTCTCAATTTCCCCAATTCACAAACCCTAATCGATCTAACCCGAATCAAACATGATATCTTTGATGACGGGAAGATTTTAGATCTCTTTTTGTTATACACCGGAAGAGCGGTCGACCAAGACTCTCTTCAGGTCTCGATGTAAAGATCGTTACACCGGCTCCACAAACACACTTCAATGGCACTCCACGGTTGAACAAAGCTACCACTGATGTCTCTGAGATAGAACTTATCTCGTCAACTCGAAGAAGAAGAAGAAGAGAGAAATCGAAGAAGAAAAGATAAATTAAATTAAAATCCATTTCATTTAAAAGTGAGTGTTTGTGGGTCCATAATTTGATTCAAAAGTAGAATATGTTATACATTGATCATTTAAAAGGAATATGAACATATAATTCTCAAATAAACTTGATTTTTTGTTAAATCCAACATATGTGAATTTAAATTTAACTATGGAAATTTAAAAAATAACTATGAATAGATTAGAAAGGCAAGAAATATAAAAGAAATATTTTATTTTTATATAAATAAAATAAAAATTGAAAACAATGTTAAATATGTATAATACTTTCTAAATTAAAATATAGAATCAAATTATTACAACACATATGAGATATAACAACATCTGATATTGGTGGGAGAGGAGGAGAGAATGATTACATATAAGATAATATTCCAAATAGATAATGAAGATGAATTTTTAAAAATAAGAACAATATAAAATACATATCATGTAGTCTCTAAAATTAAAATTCAGCATTAAAAAATCACAATGATATTTTATTTGTTTTTTTGTAACCCATACAAGAAAAATAAGAAATTGAAAACAAAAACAAAAGAAAAAATGATTTGAGATATTATGGAAGAGAAAGAGAGAAGTGGAAGAGAATGAGAGAATGTGAAAATAAGATAGTAAAAGAATGTTAATATGAGAGAATGGGAGAATACTTATTTATATGATAAAAATTAATAAAATTTACATTTAGAATTATGGAGTTACAATAATAATTTATTGTGTCTGAATAAAATTGAATGGTTAAATATGATTAATGCATAATTTATTTTATTTTCAGTTATAATTTTATTTTAATGTGTGAGTTAAATGTATTGTGTTAATTAGGTCTTAAATATTGTTTAAAGCAATCAAACAATTAGAAATCAAATAAAAAAAAAATAAAAAATTAGAAAATATTATATAAAAATCAACCAATAAATAAAGACCAAAACTTTATTTTTATATATATAATTTACGAAGCAAAATGCCGATTTAGCTAAATTTTAAATTTGGAAATTATTTTGAATTATTATTATTATTATTATTTTTCCAAGATAGTTGTATGTATGTACCATATTGAAAGAAGAGTGAGTGGAGTATGACCTCATGGACCATGGTACATCTTTGCGTTAGAATTGATTCAGACGAGAGTCACGAGACAGTGGACCATTCTACGTTCCAACAAAGAAAACAAGAGAATCAAATTCTTTTTTTTTTTTTTTTTTTACTAAACTATAAATATCATTAGAGATAAATGAAAGGTTTGGCCATTACAACGAAGAGCCTCAAGGTTTTGATTCCTTGGCAAAAATAATAAAAACAAGGAAAATCAAATTTGGGAAAATCTTAGTCTGTGAGAATTAAGCTAGCCAGAGCTCCATTAGACGAGAAAACCTCTTGCAATGGCTTCTTGCGTGAATGATGCTCCTAATGTCCTTGTCAAGTAATCTGAATAGGGTTAATGGTGGGATTACTTGGTTGTTGTGATGAAGATTGTTCCTTTGTCTCCAGATACTATAGATGGCGGTGACTACTTTGCGCAGAAGTGAGGGGGAGCGTTGGGATGAGGCTCGGACCCACAAGAGGAGTTCAGACCAGGAGAGGAGAAGTCTTTTGGACGGGTCGAGTTTTGCGAGAAGGAGTTGCCAGAGTTCTTGAGAGTAAGAGCAGCACAGAACATATGATCTCTTTCTTCAGCGTTTGTGGAGCAGAAGGTACAGTTCGCCGTTTGCAATAACCCCAGTCGAAGAGCCGTTGCTTTGTAGGGAGCCTGTTCAAGTGACACAACCACATGTTAAAAGCATGTTTAGGGATGGAACCTCTAAACCAAACCACATCATGCCAGTTTGTTTCCTCCGCTTTTGGCCTGAGGGATTCCCAGGTTTGAGACGAGGAGAACTCTTTGCATTTTTCTGAATTCACACACCAGTAGAACTCGTCAGGAACTTGTGACGTTGTTGGAAGCTCCACTGTGGATAGATGAGCGTGGAGCTCCACAATGGCTTCAGATCTTGGTGGTGGTAGAGTCCAACCTACAAAACTGCGGGCATCCTTTACACAAGCAGATAGAGGGACCAGAAGCAAAGAGGGACCCGAGGGACCAATATGCTTTAGTAGAGGACCAAGGGGCGTCCAGGAGTCAAACCAGAAGCGAGCCTTGGAACCATTTCCCACCGAGACTTTAATGAATTTCTCCGCGAGCGGGCAAAGTTTGAGGATAGATTTCCACATCCAAGAATCCGAGGGGTGAGCCTTGAGTTCCCAGAAACTCTTGTTCTTTATGCTGTGGTAGTGATGCCACTTAGCCCACAGAGATCCAGAACCAAGTGAACCGGAGACAGAGGGTGTCCCAGGCAACTTTTTCCCCCTTGCTTCCATCTAAACGACCTGACCACAAGGATCTCGAGCACATATATTCGATCTTTTTAATACAGCCCTTGGGGAGGATGAAGGCTGAGATCCAAAAGTTGATAGTCCCTGAGATAACAGAAGCAAGTAATTGACATCTTCCCGCATAGGATAAAGCCTTTTCTGACCAGCTAATGAACCTTTCATTAAGTTGGTCCAGGAGCGGTTGATATTCAGATATTTTTAGTTTCCTGTGCATTAAAGGCAGACCTAGATAGCGAATTGGGAGAGAGGCAGTTGGGAAACTGTGCCTTTCTATGGCCGACGTGTGAGTCTGACTAAAGCCAGCATGAAAAAGCTGGGTTTTCTCCTTGTTTGTGTGGAGTCCAGACCAAGAGGCAAAGTCGTCCAGAGTTTCATTTATTCCATGAAGAGATGCTTCAGAGCCATCAAAAAATATCATAATGTCATCCACAAACATCAAGTGAGAAAGGGACAAACCTGATGTTTTAGGATGATAACCGATATAGCCCTGATCAAATCTTGACTGCAGGAGCCTTGAGAAGACCTCCATACCCAGGACAAAGAGGTACGGGGAGATAGGGTCGCCCTGTCTTAGTCCTTTAGCACTTTTAAAGAACCCACTGGAGTTTCCATTTATACAGACTGAGAAGGAAGGTGTTGTGATGCACTCAGATATCCACCAAATGAAGCGATGAGGAACGTCAATTGCTTGAAGGGCTGCGAGGATGAAGTTCCAGTTTACAGTGTCAAAAGCTTTGCGAATGTCCACCTTTAACATAGCTCTTTCCCCAATGCTCTTGTGATTATAACCTTGGACTATTTCTAAAGCTAGAAGAACATTCTCAGCTAGAAGCCTTCCTGGCATGAATGCGGTCTGCGAAGGAGAGATCACATTCAGGAGGAGCCATTTTAAGCGATCAGCAAGAAGCCTAGAGATGACTTTATAGACCGTATTTAAACAAGCAATAGGCCTGAAGTCAGAAACTCTAGAGGCGTTGGGAACTTTCGGAATGAGAACCAAGGTTGTGGCGTTCCACTGCTTCAGAAGTTTCCCTGATTCAAAGAATTCCAAGACTGCATCAGTGATCTCAGGTCCGATGACACTCCAACATCCTGTAAAGAACTCTGCTGGGAAACCATCAGGGCCACTGGCTTTGTTACGGGGCAGGGACAGGAAGGTTTCTTTGATCTCTTCCCTTGTGAAAGGTTTCTCCATATGGCTCCGTTGGGAAGATGTTGTTCTAAACGGCATTAGAAGCTCCATATCGCCTTGAACTATACCAATAAGAGCTGCTTCGTTGCCGAGCAGATCAGAGAAAAAAGCCACACAGGGTCGCTGATGTCTCGTTGAGATTCTAGCTTTCCACCGTCAGGATTCAAAAGGTAGTGGATATGGTTTTTGGCCTTTCGCGTTGCCGCGACTCTGTAAAAGAAAGCAGAATTGCAATCCCCATCCTTATACCAGGTAATGCTGGACTTTTGCCTAAGGTAAGATTCTTCTGCTCTTACCAGTAATCGCCACTTCGCCTCAGCTGCGAGCTCTAGAGTGGCGTTTTGAATATTTGGATCCGCTAGAGTTTTCTCTTGCATAGAGATCATAGCATCATGAGCTTCGATCACTCGCTTTTCAATGCCTGAATAATTTTCCCTGCTGAAACTTCTGATCGAACCTTTTAGACACTTGAGCTTCAGGGAGATACGGTACATAGCAGAACCCACCACATTACAAGAGAACCACTTCTCCGCCACTAATATAATGGAAGGAATTCTTGGTTCTGGAGGAGGAAGTTAAAGAACCGAAAAAGTCGTTTCTCTTTTATGGTCCTGGTTTCAAGAGTGACCCCACAGGCTGCATGATCTGAGAACCCCGGTTCCCCAAACACAGCAAAAGAGGAAGGGTAGATGGAGTACCAGGTCGAGTTCACCAGGACTCTATCTAGCTTCTTTGCAATAGGTCTCGTTTTTGACTTATTCCACCAAGTGAAAGAGTTTCCCCTATAGGTCAGGTCAAGAGAATCAAATTCTACTTAGTGTGATTTATTTATTTATATTTTTTGGGAAAAAAATGCTAGTAAAGTTGAATTTTACACCAAATGAGCTTAATTTATACGCTATAAGGCGCATAATATTCTGTTTTACATATCATTTCATATCCAAATCTTATAAAAAACCATTTGCCAATTCACTGAACTGTTTCTCATAGAATAGATACATTAATTACAGTGAAGAAAAGCCTGAGAGGTTTCTGTGCAACTGAATCATATTATCTTGAGAAGTAACATCAACTGTACCATTGAGAAAACCAGTGTACCAAGAAGCAGAGAGTTTTGGAGACCTCTTGCGACCAGGATCACTAAAATTCACATAGTACATTCCGAAGCTGGTTCTATATCCAGCCAGTAACTCATATACGTCAATCATCGACCATACAAAGTAACCTCTCGTGTCCGATCCATTCCTGATCAGTCAAAAAGATTGATTTGTCATATTTCATCTTAAACTAACATTATATTGTGATATTTGACCACTTCAAGGCTAATATAAGGACTAAAAGATGAAGAAGGAGAATTATACTTGACGGCGTTGAGCACAACACTGATGTAAGCTTGAATGTATTCAACTCTTGGTGTGTCTTGTAGCATCGAGTCGTGTATCATCGGTTTACCTGATATAATTAGAAGAATCTTAATTAAGAACAAAAAGGTGTGCTTTCAAACAGACACAACAGAGCAAGAAGACAAAAACAGAACCAAGTGTTACCATTTTCAAGAATGTAGATTGGAGGATTGTTATAGCTCTGCTTTAGATCCTCAAGAACACCTTCAAGACCCCATGGAATAGCCTCCCACTTCAAGAAAAGCAATTGAGTAAGGAAAAAACTCCAGTTTCATGAAGAGCAAACAAGAGTTTTTGGCATAAATATATGTGTATATACCTCGGAAAATGAAGAGTTCCCAATGGCTGTCCAAAAAAAGAAGAGTTATCAGTTAAAAAGAGTTGAGAAGATTTTTCTACTGATTTTGATGATGAAAGAAACCTAAGCTTACGGATCAAATATACGCCCACGTCTTTAAAGAAGCCTCCGTTCATGCTGGGAAAGATAGAAGGTGACGGTTGGTTTGTGACGTAGAATGTTATGTAGTGAATAATTCCAATAAAGTCAGATGATCCTTTCACTTGCTCCGACTCTTCCTCTGAGAAAACAGGTAACCTCGACCCCAAGGTTCTCTTCATTTCATCTGGATAGTCTCCATATACCAAAGGCTTCAACATCCTGAATTATATACATCAATCTAGTCTTTCAGACTGTCCTCAAGTTATTGAAACAAAAGAAAGCTTATATAATTCTCACCAGCCAAAGAGGAAAGCTTTAGCTCTTTGAGTTGCGATTTCATCGTCCTTGGAGTTTGTAGAAGGAGATAACCCGAATGCAAATATACTAAAGCCTACGGATCCCCTCTGCTTACTCTGCACCATCATATGAACTATGTTCATACGGAAGAATTAGGGTTTAAGGCTTTAAGATATCTATGTATACCTTGTACTTAAGTTTATACAACTTGGAAGCGGAGGCATGAGCTAGCAACATGTTATGGCCTGCAATATATGGTTCTGTAGAAGAATTTCCAGTAGAGCAATTGATGTATTTGTTAGGAGAACAATGTCCAGGCGGCGAGATTCCATCGCCATAAGAAGAAATGGCGAATACCGTAGCTTCGTTGATTGTAGTCCATAGCTTCACATCCTCCCCAAACTCTCTGAAGCAAACATCTGCAAAAGCAGTGAAGTCCTCTCTGCAATATAACAAATAAACAACAATTTTTTTTTTTTAATTTTAACAAAAGTGACTTTGTTAGATCAGAAATCTTCTTTGAAACTTTACATGATTTTGCGGTTGATCCATCCTCCATACTCATCTTCAAGAGACTGAGGAAGATCATAGTGGTAAAGTGTAACATGTGGTTCAATTCCTGTTAAGTAGTTTTGCCAAAAAAAAAATCTTTTAGAAGATATACAATTGAATTGGCTTTAGTTGGGATCAAGTATAAAGACAGAAGGAAAATAAAGTATGTAGAAAAAAAAACTGACCATGATTTCGTAGTTCTTTGATGAAGTTCTTGTAAAACAAGAGACCTTTTGGGTTAATGGGTCCTCTTCCATCTGTAAAAGTAGGCAGCAAAAAAAAAAAGCAGGGTTTTAAGAGGTCAGAAACAGTCTCGTTAGTTACTTGCAAACAAAGAAACAAAGAAGAGGCATTAACTAGGTATAAGTCTTGACCAGGAGATAGAGAATCTGAATGCTTCTAAGCCCATATCAGCCATGAGCTTAACATCTTCCTGCAAAGTTCACACAATGAGAAACATCGAATTTGAGAAATACAGAGCCAAGGTTTTACAAGTACTTCTTTGAAACGTAAACGGGCAAAGAAGAGAGAGTGAGAGAGACCTTATATTTGTGATAACCATCACATGCTATGTCTCCATTATCTCTACTATCTAAAATGTGATGTTTGTTGACAAAAATCAAAACAAACGAACAATGGAAGGTAATCATACGTACAGAAAAAAAAAAAAGAGCTTACGAGAGTGGGTGAAAGTATCCCAGACGCTAGGAGTTCTTCCATCTTCATCAACAGCTCCTTCCCACTATTTTCATAATTTCCCAACATAAAAAATACACCAAAAAGAAAAAAAGAAATGCTCTATTTTATGATAGACAACATTAGAACATAGAAGCAGAGTGGAACCTGATAAGCCGAAGTGGCTGCTCCGAATAGGAACTCCTCTGGAAAATCGTTTCTGGTAAAGGCATCAATACTGTAGCTTTTTGCCAAAACTATGGCCACAAGAAAACTCATAAACAGAGAGATAGGTTTCATTTTTCCTACTTCCCACTTTTCGTCGAGTATTTTGTGGAGACTTAGTTAGAGACAGACGATTAAGTAAACGAGTGACCAATCTTTTCTATTCCTTCTTCCACTCGTAAAAAAAAAGGCGATCTATGTGAAAGAAGATTATATCCCATAGTGACATGATTCTTGTTCTTGTGATGTGACCGACCTACATTTCCAGGTTTCTGTTAATTAGTAAATTTGCCAGCCAGCCAGCCCAAAATGTTAAAAATGGATTTTTGAAAACAATTTAATAGGTAAATTAAGATTTGTTTCCTCCATTCGGTTCTGCTTTGCTGAACAAAAAAGATATATGCTAACTTTAGTTCAATTTTACATTTGGAGAATATTTTGTTTCTAAGACCATGATATGTATGTTACTAAATTGAAAGAGAAGAGTGGGTGGAGTTGTAATGGTTACGTCTTGTTTCATTTTTGTACTAAAGTTTGGCCAAGACAAATACTAGACCAGTTGGACATTTCCATAAATGAGCTGTACGTCAAAATATATGTGAAGAAAAAGAAAAAATATATGCGCATCCAGGGAATCGAACCCTGGTCAGTACCGTGGGAGGGTACTATGATACCACTACACCAGATGCGCTTTTTTAATCAAAGCGTTGTATACATTTATTTGATATTTCCTGTCCTCTCATGTATTGGGCCTTCATTGGTTAAACTTAACTCTGTTCTAAAATAAGGCCCACGACCATCGGACACGCAGTGACCTTTGTGAACGCTTCGTTCGAAAATACGACAACCAATAAAAGAAGAATAATAGTAGGTGATAATTTGAGCTAGTTTAGATTCGTAAATCGGTTGTTTTACAAATTACAAATGACCATGTTCTTCATTTTACTTTCTTGACCAACGGTTGTAATTTCCTTGACCATGCAACGATCTCTACTTCTTCTTTTCCTTTTTATAGAATTTTCTTTTTTCTAGCTATCTCAACATTTTAATTTTAGGTATCCATATCTCCATTAAGTCATCAACCACCATGTTAAGTTACCACATCTTTTTCTTTTTTAACCCTATCTTCCATTCACCTACTTGGATCGGTTGAGGGTAAAGAACTATAATGTAACAAGTGGATCTATATATATTAACGTGTGATAATAACATATATTTCTATTCAGGCAAATCATGCTAATAATCTCACGCAATGACACATGTTATATATGGTAGTTAGCCATTTCGAAAAACTTGTCACTAATATGCCATTGATACCAAAATAAGCTATTAACTTAGTACTCACGTATTAACAAAAATGAACTTAGTGTTCACGTAGGGGTCCTAAACAATTCAATTTCTCTAACTAACATATTAAATAAATTTAAATTTCTTCAGCCTGATAAGAAGACTACGTACAACCTGATATATCATATAAATTGCAAAGTTCTTGCGTACATGCTTATGAAGACATAAATTATTAAAGGAAAAAAGATGTTATATCCCTCTCTACTTCTAGTCTTGCTTATTGCAATAGACGCAAGTCTGGTTAACTCCAGCTATCTTAGCTGCTCGGGGAATATATCAGCGAGCGATGTTGATCAAGTCCATTTCGCAATGAATTTGGAGTTCACAGAGGCCGAGTTCTTCTTAAGAGGCTCTACAGGAAAAGGACTCGATATGTTCAACGCGACGCTTGCTCAAGGAGGACCACAACCGGTAGGGGCAAAGAAAGCAAATCTTGATCCTATAACTAATCGAATCATCGAGGAGTTTGGTTATCAAGAAATCGGTCATCTTAGGTAAATCACTATATATCAAATTCATAATTCATTAATTGATTTGTTATGCATGAGACCGTTAAAATATAAAGTAAGTTTGTTGGTATTATAATGAAGGGCGATTGCGGATATGACGGGCGGAATTCCGCGTCCGTTGTTGAATCTGAGTAGAGAGAATTTTGCTGAGTTTATGGACAGAGCGGTTGGACGGAGATCTAACCCGCGGTTCGATCCTTATGCGAACACACTCAACTATCTCTTAGCTTCATACTATATCCCTTATGTTGGCCTAACCGGTTACGTCGGAACCATCCCTTACCTTGTCTACTTCAATATCAAACGGGTAATCAACTATGTTTAAGTATTATAATCTACATGTTTGTATATACAGGGTTATATCCAAATTATACATGTATTATATGCACGACGTTATCGGTTACACTTTGATTACAAGTGAGTTGAATAATTTGCTAGTACATATACCGATAGACGTTATACTAGCAAAAAGTCTAGGTAGCTAGGTAGCTATTAATCATTATTATTTTATATATACAGCTTGTGGCGGGTCTATTGGGGGTAGAATCGGGTCAAGACGGAGTGTTAAGGACGCTCCTGTATGAGAGACAGTACGAGACGGTGGAGGAATACGGCGGAGTCACGGTGGCAGAGCTGACCAACGTGATATCTATCCTCCGTAACGAGCTTGGTATGTGCGGGATCAAGGACGAAGGCTTGTGCGTGCCGCTATGGCTAGGTGCCGAGAAACGCACCACCAGCAACATTTTATCCGCCGATGCTTACTCTATCTCTTATGACCGGACACCGCAAGAGATCCTCAGGGTTATGTACGGCACCGGAGATGAACATCGGCCAGGCGGGTTTTGGCCGTGTGGTGCCAACGGGAGGATCGCTAGGATGTTTCTTGATGAAGGGTCTTATGGTGATTGCGTTGCATGCTCTTAAGAGAAAGTGATTTTATTGATACACAACAATATAAATATGGGATTAAGATTGTAATATTATTCTCGGTAAGGTGATTGTGGTGATTACTGATTAGTCCATGTATCTTATTACTCTATATGTTTAATTTGAAAATTTGTATAAACCCTTGTTTCTAGTTGTGTTTAGATTATTCTTGTGGGTCCCCACATAAGCAAGTTTGACGAGAGGAAAAAAAAAAACGCAAATTTCTTGATTTGTTTGGTGGGAATGGGATCAGCTAAATTGAGAAAAACAAAGTAGGGATGAATGAGACGGTAGGAAAGATAACACGATTTTCCAGTAATGTATGAACTGTAATCAATTATTTCGAGTGACAATTAGGATGTAAGTTTAAGTAACACTACTGGAATCACTTGCAACTTTTGGAGTGATAATTGGACAGGTTTGGGTCCGTTGCTGGATATAACAGGGGTGAGGGGACCAGCTGTATCGGGTTTGTCTAGGAATGCAGTGGTGGCAGAGGCTTTACGGGGAGGAGAGTGGTGGGTTTCAAGGAGTCGCAGTAGAAACCCGATCATTGTTTTGTTGAAGGATTGTCTTCCTTCCCCCTCGGTGGTTAACCTGCAAGAGGATGGGGAGGATGATCAGTACCTATGGAAAGTGGGGGAGGAGGCAGCTTCAGAGAGGTTCTCAACGGCGAGGACATGGGATTTCCTCAACTCATCAGGGCCGAAAGTGGATTGGTATGAATCTGTATGGTGCAAGGAAAAAAAGCATTGGAGGTATTTTTACTCAGGGCCAATATTGTTTCAAGATGTTCTAATATGGTTGAAGAATCCTTCTAGGATCAAAAACGTGGCAATGATTCTTAGGCTGGTTTTGGCTTCAATGTATTTAATCTGGAAAGAAAGGAATTCAAGGGCTAACCAGCGGTTTTGATTGAAGAGATTAAGGTCATCATGAGAAGCCGGCTGGAACCTCTTTCTCGTACTCAGGCGTGCAAGGCTTCCGGGGGACACTGAACTGGTGACTTGGTTTGAATTGTTTCAACACTAATGTGCTCTGGCTGTCGGTTGTTTGTTGTTGTTTTCCTGTTGTTATTGTAGGTGTTACTCTAAAAAGGAGGCACTTGTAACCGGTATCTCTTTTTAAGGTATGAAACGAAGGTTTGTTAAAAAAAAAAAAAAAAAAAAAAAAAAAAGTTTAAGTAACACGTATGCATTACGCGGCGAGGCGTAAGAATCAACTTGTTCATCGTTTCATAAGAATACATTGTATTTGATGTGAACGAAACTAGTAGTTCTTCTACTGATTTGTGTCATATGACTCATGTTTTTATTTTAAATAATAATCATCGTGCATTCCACAACGGAGGAGGCGGTGTTGAAGTTGTACACGTGATGACCCTTATAATAATAAAGTAAAAGAACTCCGAAGTCAAAAACTAAAATAAATACGCAATAATTCGCCAAAAGAAATTACATCTGAAGTGGTTTGTCAACAAGAAATTATCCCTATTGAACGCTCCGTACACAATGGGAGCTCAAAAAGTCCCTCAGATTATTGAATTTTGAATTAATGGTACTACAAAACTAAAGGAAGAAAACAAAATGTGTCACACTTCAAGCAAAACTTAATAGTATTCCATTATATAATAGCGCAACGTTTCCGGCTTTCAACGACTAAACCTCGTAGTGTACAATTTGTTAATAAGCAACAATAATTTAGAAGAACCAAAGAGGTTCTAGTAATTTTAACTTTACAAAAAAAAAGCTAATAAGAAGATCATTCCCAATAGTGATTAATGATAATGATGAAATTAAGCCTACAATAAATTAACGAAGAAACTCATTAAATACTCCATACACGACTCCACAATCATCAATGGGAGATCAAAATGATTTTTACTCAACAACTAAAGGAAACTACAAACAACAAAAAAAAAATGGAATTAAACATAAATGTTTGTCCCTAAATGCAAAGAAAAAAAAAACAATATATCCTCACGTCGTCGTAGTAGTAAGCTTGGCAGCTTTAAACGAGGGATGAAGCAGCCCAAACTCGTCCTTGGCCTCGAGCGGCCTATCCGTCTGGTTACGCGTGGGTTTCACGTGCCGGCTCCCAAGCGACTTATGCGTGAAACCATACATCTGAAGAATCTGATTATCTCCAAAATTAAACGCTCTATCCATCTGCCGCAGACACCGTTCAACCGGATAATCTCCAAACTTACCGCACGGTTTACACCCGACAAAATGCGTAACAAGCGGCCAACGATGGTCTCCAAAACCCGGTTTATGATTCTCAATCATCTCCTCGTACCGGTCCACCAAAATCCCCCAATAACCGTGCAAGTAATAACCACTCTCTAAATAAACTTTGCGTCCCCATTTATCTCTCTCCGTAGCAAGAAGATAAACCATAGCGGACTGATCATCAGCTTCGAAAGCGGGTCGGTCTTTAAGTTCCCGGGTCAAGACTTTACCCGCTTCTTCACGGATCTTACCTTTAGGGCCCATAGGAGCCCAAGCGTCAAGAAGATCAAGAGACCACTGCGAGTTCCTAAGCAAGAAACTCCCCGTGTTGAGACCAATCCAGTTCTTCTGGTCATAAACCATCTCGTTCCAACCGTGCATCACCATGTTGTAATTTTTATACCTCTCCCAAGGAAGCTCGAACACCATGTCCGTGAACATCGCGTCACTGTCCATCCACCATAGAAACTCGATCTCGGGATGAGACAAGAGTAGTTTCCTAATCAACGGTAGCTTGGCCCAGAATCCAGCCATCTCAGCGTCGAGCAGAGCCATGTTGTAAAAGATCTCGATCCCGTGTATCCTACAGTAATCGATTTTGTTCTTGATCGATTTCAAAAGGTAATGGTCACCCACAGGATTCTCACACGGCTTAGGAGCTGAACCAGTGACGAGAAGAACCCTAGGTTTGTTTGGCGCCACGAAATTAGGGAAACTAGGGTTCTGTTTTAGCCAATCGAGCCTCTGCTCATCCCAATCAGAGATCTTTGGACCAAGAGAATACGGTTTATTATTATTAGTCCGGTCTTGAGATTTTTTGTCGTCTTCCTCGTCGACGAATAGCTTGTTGATGTCGAAGGTCTCGTAGCTGTTGTTGTTACCATTATCTCCGTCTTCGGATTTGGAAGAGACCTCGACGAGAACACGGTGAGGTTCGCCGCCGCGTTTACGGGAGTAGAAGAAATGTTCACGGATCTCTTCGATGTCTTGCTCCGGCGTACCGAACTTACCGGCTCCGATAGTGCCACGCAAGACGATGACGGTGAGGACGAGGCAAAGAATCGTCACTTTACTTTGGCGTATGATTCTCTGCAATCTCCGAAACCGATACGCTCCTAAACACTTCTCTATCATCTTCTTCTTCTTCTTCAACAGATCTGGTCTCGATTCAGACACAGAGACAAAATCTTTATAAAAAAAAAAAAAAAAAAGAAGAATTAGAGGGAAATCTAATCTAAAATGTGTTTGTAATAATTTGTAATTACGCGTTTTTGGAATTTATTTCTACCTCGTAAATGGAAAGGGATTAAAGAAGAGATTTTTTTTTCTAAAAAGCTTGAAAAAGAAAAAAGGAAAAGATGAAGATGAAAATATTAAATTTGGTTTAAGGAAGTAAATAAATATATTGATTTTATACTAAATAATCCAAAGTATATTATATAAATTTTTAAAAATGTCAAAAAGACAGAACATGCCTGCCTGTCTGAGACGCGTAAAAATTTGTACGTATGTATTTTATCTTCCCACACTAGTAAGTAAGTAGTAAACGAACGAACGAACACACACGCTCTTGAACTTCCCTATATGATTCGTTTTATACTAATTGGGCCTTATT
The DNA here is from genome assembly GCA_023657505.1 of Camelina hispida. NCBI lineage: Eukaryota > Viridiplantae > Streptophyta > Magnoliopsida > Brassicales > Brassicaceae > Camelina > Camelina hispida. The sequence continues at coordinate 43,417,264 of CP094634.1, read as the reverse complement.
AATATAAAGCCCATATAGAGCCCAATTACGATTTCCGGTTTAACATTACGGGAATTTTTTTTTTTCTCAGTAACAGAAAACGGTTAAGTCGTTGATGGAGGGGGAGATAAAACAGGAAACAGAAGATTTGGAAGTTCACACAAGTGTTAGGATATACAAAATTAGAGCACCAGGCAACTAATTGTAATTAATAATAGCCACTAATTAATTTTACCGTTCGAGATTAATTAACGGACTTTTCTAAGTAAGACAAAAAAAAATTTACTAGTATAAATGATCTCTTCTGGTTTACATTTCAATTCAGGATTTAGAAAGATCATTTATAAAATCTTTTAAATCAATATTCTGAATTCTCTCTGAATCTAAGAAGGGTCTCCATTAACGGCGGCAACAATGTACGACGTCAAGAGTTTTAACTTCTTGGCAGTGATTGTGATATTGTTTGTCTGTCGTTATGGAGACGCCACCGCTGCCAACCGAGGCTATATTAAGTACAAAGATCCTAAAGCGGCGGTGGAAGAGAGAGTGGCAGACTTGTTGTCACGAATGACGTTACCCGAGAAACTTGGTCAAATGTGTCAATTTGATCGATTCAACTACTCAAGGAGTGAGCAGGGGCACAAGGGTAGCGGCGACGAAATCTTCACAAAGTACCTGATCGGTATGTGGTACTAGCTAGGAAAATATTTATTATATTTGTTTTGTTATCTATCGAAGATTTCTAATGATGAACTTATTGATTGAAACTGGTGTGTACGTACGAGATAACAGGAAGCTATTTGAGCAATCCATTTGATACCGGAAAAGATGTAGAACAACGGATACAAATGATAAACATGTTCCAGAAATTGAGTCTTTCGACGAGGCTCGCAATCCCTGCGCTTTACGCTATTGATGCGGTTCACGGTCACAACAATTTTATTAATGCAACCGTTTTCCCCCACAATGTCGGTATTGGCGCCACTAGGTATGTATAAATGAATCATATATATAGCTTATACAAAATGTGGCATTAGTTTTTTTTTGCTTTTTTTTGAACGTATTTGATATGGTTTGTTTGTTGTAGGGATCCTGAACTTCTTAAAAGGATTGGAGCTATAACCGCGCTCGAAGCAAAAGCAACAGGAGTCGCTCAAGTTTTTGCACCTTGTGTTGCGGTAATTAAGTCGAATATATACTCTGTCCACACACACACACACAAAAGTGGAAAATAATATACATTTGATCGATCAACATAATATATATAGAGATATATAAACCGTTTCTAACTTGGATTGAAAATTTGGATGAACAGGTTTGCAGAGATCCTAGATGGGGAAGGTGTTACGAGAGCTATAGTGAAGACACTAAGGTTGTGAATATGATGACTGAGGGTATCATGGATGGATTACAAGGAAATGCTCCTTACCTTGCTGATTCAAAGTAACAAAAGAACTACTACCTAGCTAGTTTAATTTGTATCTAATTTTTTTTTCGATCTTGATCACTAGTTAACTAATGTGAAAAACGCGATTAGGATTAATGTGGCTGGGGTTGCCAAACATTTTGTCGGGGACGGAGGGACAACAAATGGAGTCAATGAGGATAACACTGTGGGTGATAATGCTACTATCTTTGGTATCCATATGCCTCCATTTGAGATAGCGGTCAAGAAAGGGATAGCATCAATCATGGCTTCTTACTCTAGTCTTAACGGTGTTAAGATGCATGCGAACCGCGCAATGCTCACTGATTACCTCAAGAACACTCTCAACTTCCAAGGCTTTGTTATCTCTGACTGGCTCGGAATTGATAGGATAACAACGCCACACAGAGCAAATTACACTTACTCCGTTGAAGCTTCCATTAATGCCGGCATTGATATGGTTTTTTTTTTTTTTTTTTTAACTTTTGTTTCTACTTTCAACCAAGAAACGGATTCTTGGTATGTTAAACAAAACGAATTCTTGTTGCGTAGGTTATGATTCCATGGACGTATCCAGAGTTCTTGGCGACATTGACAAAACTAGTGAATGGAGGACACGTCCCTATGAGCCGTATCGACGATGCTGTACGAAGGATCTTGAGAGTTAAATTCTCTATCGGTCTCTTTGAGAACCCGTATCCAGTAGTGGAGAATGCCACAAAGCTTGGAAATGAGGTAAATCCAAAAGGACACAAGATTTTTTGTTTATATACATAATTGTTTATTAAAGAAGTTTTATTTAATTAAACATCTTAAACTGTCAATGGAAAATATATTATATATAATACCATGTGAAATAATAAATTTAGGTACAAAATTGATACATAAGCTAATTCGTCGTTTTTCATAAAGCATAAGAACATAGATTACTAAAAAAAAAAACTATCATGCAGATAGCATCAAACTATATAGTTAGTCTTATTATTGTACCTAACTGATGCGAGAATTTTTAATACAATGTTGTAGGCTCATCGGGCAGTTGCGAGAGAGGCGGTGAGAAAATCAATGGTGCTTCTAAAGAACGGGAAGCCAAACGGCGATAAAGTTGTGCCGCTCCCGAAGAAGGTGAAAAAGATCGTTGTCGCGGGACAACACGCACACAACATGGGATGGCAATGCGGCGGCTTTACTCTCACTTGGCAAGGATTCAACGGAACTGGAGAAAATATCCCCATTAACACACAATTTCACCTTCCTACCGGTAAAATGGGAGGTAATACATACACAATGTCAGAGATGGACATTATACATATAATATCTTGGTGTTTCGGATCTTTCCTAATTATATTATATTTAATAGTCTAAGATAATATATTCACATAAATGTCTACAATATATATATATAGGAAGTACAATATTGGAAGCCATCCAGAAAGCAGTAGATCCCACCACTGAAGTTGTTTACGTGGAGACACCAGACCTAGAAACATCGAAGCTTCACGCCGACGCAGCATACACAATTGTGGTCGTGGGAGAAGAGCCTTACGCAGAGACGAGAGGGGACAGCAAAACGCTCGGTATATATGCACCTGGTCCGGACACGATTAGCCACACGTGTGGTAGTGGGATGAAGTGTCTAGTGGTCCTAGTCACAGGACGTCCGCTCGTGATCGAGCCTTACATGGACATGATCGATGCTCTTGTAGTCGCATGGCTTCCCGGAACGGAAGGAGATGGAGTCGCTGATGTCTTGTTTGGTGATCACCCCTTTACTGGTACGCTGCCTCGCACGTGGATGAGGACTGTTGATCAACTTCCGATGAACGTTGGCGACAAGAACTACGACCCTCTCTTCCCCTTCGGATTCGGAATTAAAACCTAATTAAATCAATAACCATAACTATGTAACTATTTGAAGAAACATAATTGTAACACTTTCACGATCAATAATTAATTACAATTTATGTTACATGCAATCCTATCCTAACTGAAAGAAACATACATATATGGCCATGGAACTTGACATGCAACTAAACTTGTTCACAATTTGATGATTGAGCATACCTATATTTCATTATGGGCTATAGCCCAATCCTTTACTTTTGTCTTTTCAATATGTGGGAACAAAAAGATTCTTATTTTGAGGGAATAAAACACGAGTCTTTAAGGATTTTGTGAAAATGGAGAGTAGACATTAGACAAGAGACGACGTGACGGCAAAACGGGTCCAACCATGCACTATGCAATGTCGGATACTGAAGGTGGGTTGATATATTTCTGGAAAGGTGCTTTTTACAATAATAGAAATATAGAAAATTGTAGTGTAATTAAACCGTTACAAACTCGTAAAGTTGCTCTTTTAAATAGGCTATTATTTTCCTGGATGACCTTCATAAACAATAAGTGAATAAACAAATAAAGATCCCCATCACAGTAAAAGTAATCATTTATACAACCAATATAATTATGGGAGTCAGCTTTTTAAGTTGGCGAAAGTTTTGCTCTCATCAATCCTGTATACAACTTTTCATTCATCTATATTTGATTAAAAAATGTGATTAAAAAATGATGAATAATATCCTGTGTTAGGCGAGTCCTTCTAGCAATGGAGCAAACTGACTTATTGCAGGCCATACAAAGACTGGAAGCTTGGCTATTTTTTTAATTTCAATCTAAAATATTGCAGTCGTTCTTAAACCTTATACCATTTTGGAAGCTGCAAAAAGAGGATAGAAGTGCCAATAAAGGAGCTTTCCTAATTGCTCGAAGTGTTACTAAAGAGGATCGTTTACAATCATACGTAGCAGCTAGGCACCCTTCCTGATTGCATGAGCTCTTCACTCAAGACAGTTGCATTACCCATATGTAATGTCTTTTTGGATTCTCTTGATTAGTTGTTGATTGTCTAGGATCCTTAATTTTTTGGAAATAGTATAACTTCAGTGTTTGTATATTGTAAGAAACTCTCAGAAGTTTTAAATATATGGAATCATCCAGTCGAAACAAAAAATAATAATAATATCCTGTGTTAAACTTTAAATATATTGAATAAAATAGGCTTTATGAGTATAAACGTGAACATGTTCTTCTTAATTTATTCAAAATAAAATAGAAAGAAAAGACAATAGGGCAGACGAGAATCTATGTGCGTTTTCCATGAGTACATACGCATATATCCAAGAATATGGCGTTTGCCCCCAATGACATAAGTATTGTATTCGTTATTAGGGTCACGCATGAGTCATGACATACCATTCTTACAAGATTGCATTGAAAAAAACCTTGAGAGTTCAAGTGATGTATTTTGACTTATGTTTACTCTTTAGTTAGTCAAAATTAGCTAGGTTAAGAGAGTATCGTACGGTACCGACTGTATCTTTGCCCAAATAAGGGAATGAGTTTATTGCGAGTTTCTTTACACATGGTGTTGATCACTAACCGTGACATCAAACATTTACTTGGGCAGCTCCATGACGTTTTCCGTTTCTCTCCATCCAAATTTGGTAGATGGGAGCTTTAATCTAAATAAAATTTCCATCAAATTATATATACACTTATTGATAATATAACCATCAAAATCATTATTATATTTTGTATCGGTTTAGAATTTTAGTGCTATCTGTTATTCAATTGTCATAATTCATAACAAAGAGAAAAAGAAAAGGATAACCCCTAAAGAATGAAACAAACGTCACATGGTCGGATGGTCCACGATAGGAATTATAAGAAAACAAGGAGAGATTTCTCCACTAAGTAAGCAGTAGTACAAAATAATTTGTTCAGAAAGTGACATCCATTTTTCAACTCCCCAAATCAATGATTCGTTCGTTTCCACCCAATTTTTATAACTGATCCCTTCTTCACACGTGTCTCTTTGCACATACAGTATTCAGTGAATCTTTTATTATATCATGAAAAATACTAATTTAGCTACTCACTCTGAGTCACTTGTAGTCTAGTACGACGACTCTTGTCTTCTTTCTCCACTCGGCTGCTTTGTAAGTTTGTAGTTGTAATTTGTAAAGTACTATTAATTTTAAAATAAAATACAGTAGTAGTATGTATCATTGCATCACAAGATGAATAAGTTGACAACATCATCGTAATAATAAATTCAGAGATATATCTTTTTTTTGGTTCTTGAAGTTTATCGTGCGAGAGACGATGCGGTGGCTTTCGTCTTCTTGGGTCTCCGATCTATCATGTTCTTCATCAGCAGCCATAGAGCCATCTTCATCTCTTCCACCTCTAATCCAATGGCTAAGATTCATCTTCCTCTCTCCTTGTCCTCAGCGACTTCTCTCCTCCACCGTCGATCTTCTCTTCCTCCTCATCCTTGTCTTCTTCGCTATCCAAAAACTCTTCTCTTCTTCTTCAAGAATCAACGGTGAGGCGGCGGCTGACATCACAAAGCCTCTACTCGGAAGAAGAACACGAACCAGAACAACCGGTTTGTTGTTCAAAACGACAATCTTAGTAACAATACTCCTGTCGTTTTGCTCTGTCGTGCTCTGCGTTTTGGCTTTCACCTCTGTTTCTTCTTCTCGGTCCAACGTCGATGCCCTCTTCTGGTTAACTCACGCCGTTACTAACGTCGTCATCGCCGTTTTGGTTCTCCACCAAAAAAGATTCGCATCTTCCACTCATCCGTTAACGTTACGAATCTACTGGGTTTGCAACTTCGTCGTCACAACCCTCTTCGCCGTCTCCGGTATTCTCCATCTCATCTCCTCCTCCTCCTCCTCCTCCTCCGCCGCGAATCTAAGAGCAGACGACGTCGCTTCGTTCGTCTCCTTCCCTTTAACAGCCTTCCTTCTTCTCGTCTCCATCAAAGGATCCACGGGACTAGTAGAAGTAACCACCAGCGTCACGGTTCCGGCGAAACGAACCGACGTCGTTTTAGATAAATCCGAAAACGTTTCACTCTTCGCGTCAGCATCGTTCGTATCGAAAACGTTCTGGTTATGGATGAACCCTTTACTAAGCAAAGGCTACAAGTCTCCGTTAAACCTCGACCAAGTTCCGACTCTATCACCGGAGCACAGAGCGGAGAAGCTCGCGACTCTGTTCGAATCGAAATGGCCGAAACCACAAGAGAACTCGAGAAACCCTGTCCGTACGACTCTCATCCGATGTTTCTGGAAGGAGATCGCATTCACGGCGGTTCTAGCCATCCTCCGTCTCTGTGTCATCTACGTCGGTCCGGTTCTCATCCAAAGCTTCGTCGACTTCACTTCCGGCAAAGGATCGTCGCCGTCGCAGGGCTACTACCTCGTCCTCATCCTCCTGGTCGCTAAATTCGTCGAGGTCTTGTCGACTCATCAGTTCAACTTCAATTCACAGAAGCTAGGGATGCTTATAAGATCAACTCTCATTACAGCTCTTTACAAGAAAGGTTTGAAGCTAACCGGCTCGGCTCGTCAGAACCACGGCGTTGGTCAAATCGTGAACTACATGGCTGTTGATGCACAGCAGCTCTCTGATATGATGCTTCAGCTCCACGCAATTTGGCTCATGCCTTTGCAAGTCACTGTGGCTATTGTGCTTCTCTACGGTACTCTTGGACCTTCTGTGGTGACTACTATCATCGGTCTCACCGGTATTTTCATGTTCATTCTCTTGGGAACGAAACGAAACAATAGGTTTCAGTTTAGCCTGATGATGAACCGTGACTCACGGATGAAAGCAACTAATGAGATGCTTAATTACATGAGAGTGATCAAGTTTCAAGCTTGGGAAGACCATTTCAACGAGAGGATTCTCAAGTATAGAGACATGGAGTTTGGTTGGCTATCCAAGTTTCTTTACTCCATCGCTGGGAACATCATTGTGTTATGGAGCACGCCGGTGTTGATCTCGGCTCTCACTTTCGCGACAGCGGTTTTCTTGGGTGTCAAGCTTGATGCGGGCACGGTTTTCACCACGACTACGATTTTCAAGATTCTTCAAGAACCGATCAGGACGTTTCCGCAGTCTATGATCTCTCTTTCTCAGGCTATGATCTCTTTAGGAAGACTTGACGCTTACATGATGAGCAGAGAGCTGTCTGAAGAGACTGTGGAAAGGAACCAAGGGTGTGATGGGAATGTCGCTGTGGAGATTCAAGATGGGAGCTTTAGTTGGGATGATGAAGACGACGTGCCTGCAATTGAAAACATTAACTTTGAGGTTAAGAAAGGAGAACTCGCTGCGATTGTAGGGACGGTTGGATCAGGGAAGTCTTCATTGTTAGCTTCAGTTCTCGGCGAAATGCACAAACTTTCAGGCAAGGTTCGAGTTTGTGGGACAACGGCTTACGTAGCGCAAACTTCGTGGATTCAGAACGGAACGGTTCAAGACAATATATTGTTTGGTCTACCTATGGAGAGAGGCAAGTACAATGAAGTTCTCAAGGTTTGTTGTTTAGAAAAAGATATGCAGATTATGGAGTTTGGTGACCAGACTGAGATCGGGGAACGTGGAATTAACCTTAGTGGAGGTCAGAAGCAGAGGATCCAACTTGCACGAGCGGTTTATCAGGAATCAGATGTGTATTTACTCGATGATGTCTTTAGCGCCGTCGATGCTCATACTGGTTCAGACATATTCAAGGTGAACACTTACACTTAAACCATCTATCAGTTTTTAAGTTCATCAACATAAAATTTAAAAATCTTCTTTTTGTGTAATTATGTTTCTACAGAAATGTGTAAGGGGAGCCTTAAAAGGAAAGACAATCTTGCTAGTAACTCATCAAGTAGACTTCCTTCACAACGTTGATCGCATCTTGGTACAATTCCAAGGAACACAAAATGAAAACTTATTTGAGTTTAGCATTTTAGGAATTTGGTAATGAATGGTTCCATGTTATTACAGGTTATGCGAGATGGAATGATCGTGGAATCAGGAAGATACGACGAACTAGTGAGCTCCGGGTTAGATTTTGGGGAACTGGTAGCTGCGCACGAGACATCAATGGAGCTAGTTGAAGCTGGCTCAGCATCATCCACTGCAGCAAATGTGCCAGTGGCATCACCAAGAACACAGAGAACTATTTCAATAGAGTCTTTCCGTTTACCACCAACACCAAAATCTCCACGTATACATAGAACTATTTCAATAGAATCTCCCCGTTTACCACCAACACCAAAATCTCCAAGTATACATAGAACTACTTCAATGGAGTCTCCAAGAATACTAAGAACTACTTCAATGGAGTCTCCTCGTTTGGGAGAGCTAAACGATGAAAGCATCAAGTCGTTTCTAGGATCCAACATCCCAGAAGATGGATCAAGACTGATCAAAGACGAAGAAAGAGCGGTCGGACAAGTGAGCTTTCAAGTTTACAAACTCTACTCAACCGAAGCTTACGGCTGGTGGGGAATAATACTTGTTCTAGTCTTCTCTGTGGCTTGGCAAGGCTCTTTAATGGCTAGTGATTATTGGCTTGCCTATGAAACGTCAGCCAAAAACGAGGTTTCCTTCGACGCTACAGTCTTCATCCGCGTCTATGTAATTATAGCTGCTGTTTCCATCGTTCTTGTATGCATCCGTGCATTTTACGTCACTCACTTAGGTCTCAAGACTGCTCAGATCTTCTTCAAACAGATTCTCAACAGTCTCGTCCATGCACCAATGTCTTTCTTCGACACCACGCCATCGGGAAGAATCCTCAGTCGGGTTAGATAACTTTCTCCATTTAAAATCTAGATTCCAATTTAAAGACATATTAGTCTCTCATTATAATGTTTATTGCAGGCGTCAACTGATCAGACCAATGTGGATATCTTCATCCCGTTCATGATAGGACTAGTAGCCACAATGTATACTACACTACTCAGTATCTTCATAGTAACCTGTCAATACGCTTGGCCAACTGTTTTCTTCATAATCCTCTTGGATGGCTTAACATTTGGTACCGGGTAAGTGGTGAAATAGAGATGTTTCTGTTCTGATGCTAGTAGCTCTTTGATGTTATCTGTACAAAAAACATATGATTGAGGTTTGGATCCAACAGGGGTATTACCTTGCATCATCTAGGGAACTAACTCGTCTTGACTCGATCACCAAGGCCCCAGTAATCCACCATTTCTCAGAGAGCATAGCTGGAGTGATGACAATCCGATCTTTCAAGAAACAGCACATGTTTAGACAAGAGAATGTGAAGCGAGTTAACGACAATCTCAGGATGGACTTCCACAACAATGGTTCAAACGAATGGCTCGGATTCCGACTAGAGCTTATTGGGAGCTGGGTGCTTTGCATCTCTGCTCTCTTCATGGTCTTATTACCAAGCAACATTATCAAACCAGAGAATGTTGGGCTATCACTTTCCTACGGACTATCACTGAACGGTGTTCTGTTTTGGGCAATATATCTAAGCTGTTTCATAGAGAACAAGATGGTGTCTGTTGAAAGAATCAAACAGTTCACTGATATTCCCTCGGAAGCGAAATGGGAGATCAAAGAGAGCCGTCCACCTCCAAGTTGGCCATACAAAGGTAACATTCGTCTCGAAGATGTCAAGGTACGGTATAGACCAAACACGCCTCTTGTGCTCAAGGGACTTACAATGGACATCAAAGGAGGAGAGAAGATTGGTGTGGTTGGAAGAACAGGAAGTGGTAAATCGACTTTGATTCAGGTCTTGTTTAGACTTGTGGAACCATCTGGTGGCAAGATAATCATCGACGAGATTGATATCTGCACTTTAGGACTTCATGATCTAAGGTCAAGATTTGGTATCATTCCTCAAGAACCTGTTCTCTTCGAAGGAACTGTGAGGAGTAACATTGATCCAACTGAGAAATACTCTGATGAAGAAATCTGGAAGGTTGGTTAGCGTTTTTAAAAGTTTAAACCTTTTCTTTTTCGGTTCTTGATCCAACGTTTTGCTCTGTTTTTGTTGACAGAGTCTCGAGCGATGCCAACTTAAGGATGTTGTCTCTTCCAAGCTCGAGAAGCTTGATTCTCTTGGTGAGTTAAAAAGTGATTTTGTTATGAAACAGTTGACAGGTTTTGTGTGGAGATGATGATTGTTAAAATACTTGTACTACTGTCACAGTGGCGGATAATGGGGAGAACTGGAGTGTAGGGCAAAGACAGTTACTATGTTTAGGAAGAGTAATGCTGAAACGAAGCCGGATTCTGTTTTTAGATGAAGCAACTGCGTCCGTTGATTCGCAGACTGATGCTATGATCCAAAAGATCATAAGGGAAGATTTTTCGGCTTGTACCATTTTCAGCATTGCTCATAGGATTCCAACGGTGATGGACTGCGATCGCGTTCTTGTCATAGACGCAGGTAAGAAAACAAAAACAGAACAACCAAGACCTAATCCAAGTTGTTTACTTTTGTGGTGGATTGTTAAATAATGGAGTTGTTGTTTTAACGGTTGTAGGAAAAGCGAAAGAGTACGATAGCCCAGTTCGTTTGCTGGAGAGACAGTCTTTGTTTGCTGCATTGGTTCAAGAGTATGCTCTCCGGTCCGCCGGAATATGAGACCAACCTTTACTTTTTTTTTCTTTTTGCTTTTCGTTTCTTTTTGGTCAACTTAGTTGACTCAGCTAATATAGTTAAAGTATGAATATGAAAACTAATAAACGTTGTCTTTATGTAGATTTATTAACATTCCAATAATCACAAGTTCCCTATTTTGGCAGTACGCTGTCTATCTTTTATGGGCGATACTCGTTTTTGTAACATCATGTTACGAGTTGATTCAGTCAGTATCTTGTCGTCGAGAAAAGTTCTATAAGAAACAATGGAAGAGAGCTTGGGGACTCTTTTTATTGTGGTCGGAGAGATTCCGTAGGGAATATTCCGACGAAATAACATGATGTTAACAAGATTCATTAGGGTTTTACTTTTTTTTTTTTCCTTTCTTCAGCACATTATCTAGTTTTGGATTAGATCAAAAATATCCAAAATCCTTTATAAATTTACCTTTTGGGGTTTTCTCTATCAATAGATTTCATTAAATCCAACATACAAAAGTTACTCTTTTCTCAACCCATATCCATTTTTATTCAAAATGGAAATTTTGGAGTTGGGTTTTCAATCATTTGGAAAAAAATAGAATCCAAAAGTGAAAAAAAAGATGTCTCAAATATAAAAAAATGGAGATCATTTTGGAGATGAAAATGGAGATGGAGTTACTCTTATGGAAAAATGGAGATTTTTTCTTTCTTTCCTTTTCCCCACGGCTTGTTCGTTTGTTAGGTTCACGAATTTAAACTTTGGATCAGTGCGTCTCCATAACCGTGTGGTGTGCTTTTTAGTTAGCGTTCAATTTGGAACTAACGAATTAATGTAAACAAACTGTAACCAAAACCGTATGTATGAAAATATATATTATGTATTTTATTGGTATTGGTATCGCTTTGCCTTTCTGTTTGCTTAAAGCGGGTAAGCGTTTATTATTGATATATATATATATATATATATATATTCATTCTATAAACTGTTGACCGAAAAAAATATGTTGTCTTATTTATTTATTCTTATAATTAAAAAATTAATAAAATAAATAAAGGCTAAAATAAAGTTAAAGTTGAAAATTTTAAATAAAGCAAATTGAAAAAGGGAGATAAATGAGCTGGCCACGACTTGTAGCGAAGTGTAACTTCACTGGCTGTTACATCATTTATTTATGACTTTCACACGGTTCGGTTGATTGTAAAATATCAGAGCTCCTTAAAAAAGTTGTACGTTTGAATGAAATAGTATTATCAAGTTGATGTATTTAGAAGACGTTTAATCAGCCTAACACGCTAAACACTATTCCAACACCCTTTTTGTGCGCCTTGCAGTACTTTTAAATACTGATAAGTAATAACTCTTAATCGTTTTTATTTTTAAATGAATCAATTCTTACTTTTTCTGAATTATCCATTTTTTCGGTCTAACTCCTTTTCAAATGTTTCTTTTTTTTTCTCTTTTTCTTGACTGTTAAGAAACCTGTCAGCTTTAATACAAATTTTGGTGGATAATCCTGTCAATACTATTTCTTTTTATAAAAAGCTGATAATCTGTATTGCATATATTGATATTCGAATTGAAGTTTTAGCTACTTTATATGTTAAACTAAAAATATATAATATATAGTTTCTGTAGGAAATTAAAAAAAAGGTTGTAGTGTGCTGAAAAAAAAAGTAGAAGATGAGTAACTTTCATCAGACGTATAAAAGTTATGATATTTTCATGTTATCCCGCACGCGCACGGCACATGGGGTTGCATTAGCCTTTTTGAGTTTTTTCTCTCAAGTTGTAGAATGTTTTGACCAATGGCCGACCTTATCCTTTTTATTATATCGTATTTACTTTTTGACTGACCAACCAAATAAAATAAAAAATACTCAACGTGGAAATAAGTCTAATTACACCCTTTTTTACCCTAAACCAACGATATCTATAAATTTTATACGTTGTATTATAACTGAATATATCACATCCGAAACAAGGTGAATTAGTAAGTTCTCTTTTTTCTTTTCTTTTGTGTCTGTCTTCGTGTTCAATTTATATATCGTCTAAAAGAAAAATATAAGTTACTGGTACGATAGTCAAAATGTTTATTTGATGTACTAGTTTGCTGTTTAACCGTTGATTGATCAGCAAGGAACGCCAATGACGCCCAAAAAATCAAACGACATATATCCACTCTCTCTCTATATATAATGTTTTAATTTGTCTCCGACTAATTGCCACATCGTCAAGAAAAATGAGGAATTTATGTTCTCTATCCTTTATATTTGGCGTTGCCGGATCTTGCCGCAACTACACCGAAAAGAACACACCCATGCATGTAATATTTATATTTATGTTACATATTAAGAAGCATGTGAGTGTTCGTGACTTGTGCAATCGAATCCATCCCACTACGTATATACGTGAAATTCCAGCCTATGTATAATTTTGTTATATACATGCAGCTACTTTGTCTACAAAATGGACCACCGGTAAAGTAAGGTTAAATTGGAATATTCGTAGTGGTATGGAGGCGTCTAATCATTTTGAACGGCTAATGGCCTACGAAGTTCTTAGAAAGATCTTAGATATTTAATACTACAATTCTCCAGAAAGAACTATTGAGTTACAAAAAGTAAATAATAATTGTAATAGTGTTGAAAATGAAGGAAAGTGGAAATACGAATGCGAAAAAAAAAGAAAGAAAGAAGAATTCCAATGTTATTTAAAGGAGAAACAAGACCCAAAAATAAAATAGAAAAAGGGTGAAGGCATCAAAAGGTCGTTAGCAAGGAAGGGTCATTTGAAAATCCTCTTCACGACAAAAATTTTAGTAGGTTTCTGATGTGTAAAACGGTCTTAAAGACATGTTTTGAAAGAGACTCCCCCCAAACAAAGCTATATAGTGTTGACGGAAATTAAACAAAAACAAAATTAAAAATAATTATTAGAGAGAAACAAAAAAGGAGAAGAGCGAAATAAAAAGCAAAAGATTTATTATATCTATTTAAAAAATAAAAATAATAAAGAGCCGGCAGACTGGGACAGTCTTTCTCTTAGCATTTAAGCAAAACTAAAACTACTTTAAAGACTTGAGTCCCCATGACTCATGGAGATCCAAAAGCTAATTCGTTACTAGATTTTATGGTTCGTTTCTGTTTATTTAGTTATGGCTTTCTTTAGTTTCGTTTCATTTGGTTTGGACCATATGCATTTTTTCACTTACTACTAGTGTGTTTTATATTGCTATCTACTATATCTTTTTTTTTTTTTAATATATAGATTTTCAACATATGGTATTGCTGAATGTAAACTAGAATGATACATCAAAAAAATAAAAATAAATATAGAAAGACTGATACGCCCAAAATAAAAATAAAAATGACAAACCTGTGGGTTGAACAGTATTAAAATTAAAATTCTCAAAAAGGAAAAAAAAAAAAAAAAAGGATTTGGTGAGCAAGATGTTAAAAATCATAAAGCAAACTACGGTCAAAGACTTGCTGAAAGTATATGTCTCCACGATATTTTATGAAAAACTCACATCTAACAACTAACAAGTGGGTTCAAAGCTCAAGTAGCTATTACACGAATATATATTTGTTCTATGAAAACGAAAAAACAAAAAAAAAAAAGTCGCAAAAGCATTTATCTTTTTTTTTGTCACTTTTGAAATTCATTATCCTTTTTTTCATATCAGCAATATATACATATAACGTTAACTTACTTGAGTCGAAATCAACAAGAAAATCCCAAACCAAAACAAACATATACATAACATAAAAGGAGATTACAATAAACAAATAAAATAATAATAATAAAGAGAACCCAATAATTCATAATAATATGTAATAAGTTCTGGTCGTCTATAAATAAAGAAGATTCAAACCCACAGAATCATCAGCACATTGGAAACTTACTCACTCACTCTTCTTCTTCGTTTCACCCACTCACTTCCTTCATTCATTCTCTCTCTCTCTCTCTCTCTCTCTCTCTCTCTCCCTAAAACAAAATGGGTAACGTGTTTGACAGTAGCAAGACAATATGGGCAAACATGAACCATGGATCGTCACGTTACGCTCTTAACGGCAAAATCATGCTTGCTTCCGTCATCATCCTCTTCGTCGCCGTCATTTTAATCCTCTGTTTTCACAGCTACGCCAGATGGTTATTCCGCCGTCAAAACCGCCGTATTCGTCGCCGTATCAGTGCTCACCTCCGATCACTCTCCGCCGCTAGAGACCCTACACAATCCTCCTCATCTCTCTCTCCTCTCGATCCCACGGTGCTCGAGAAGATCCCCGTATTCGTTTACTCCGTCAAAACCCATGAGTCTCCACTGGAGGAGTGCTCTGTTTGCTTGTCGGAGTTCGAAGAAGACGACGAAGGACGTGTCCTTCCCAAATGCGGACACGTGTTCCATGTTGATTGTATCGACACGTGGTTTCGGTCGAGATCTAGCTGTCCGCTTTGTAGAGCTCCGGTTCAACCGGTACAACCGGTTACCGAATCAGAACCGGTTCCTGCCTTGTTTCCATCGGTTAAGCCAATTGAGGATACCGAAGCCGGGAGTTCGTCATCGTCTGACGAATCCGAGTCATCGACGCCGTCTTCATCCTCCGGTTCGCCGGTGAGGTTTCCGACGGAAGCTTGTGAGAGAGCACCACCGATTGATTTAGTCGGTATAATTGTGGAGATTCCCAGGGAATTCGAAAATTCTAATTCCGGTCTACCCGGAGATAACGGGTCGAATAATAACCGGGCTTCATTGAAAAGGCTATGGAGTATTTGATTACTTTCCTCTGTTCTTGCAACATTGGACAGTGATTGAATCCGACCCGGTTCTTGGTGGGAAACGGGTGGGCATGATATTCGAGTGGGGTAATTCGGACGGGCAGAATCGTATTAGTGGCATGGAAGACGACACATGGCGTTTTGGAGATCCACGTGGCGATCACTGAGACGTTTGCTTTTTACAAAGAGACGGCGTTTGGAAAAACAGAAAAAAATGCGAACGGAAGTGATGTATAAAGTAACGGAGCCGTTTAATCAATGTATATACAGGACGGTGTCGTTTTAAGAGTAGGGAGAAGCAATCGCTAAGCGATTTGGCCTCCCAGACCAAAACTATTCTCTTTGTTTTTTTTTCCTCCTTCTCTTAAAATGGTTGATTTGGAGACATGTAACTAAAATAAGTGAAGACTGAAGAGTAATCTCAACGGTTCAAGGAAGTCATGTGATCGAGATATTATCTTGTTTCTGTAATTACAAGTTTAAATCTCATTCATTAATTATTATTTTTAACCTTATGTTGGCCTCTAATGTTGTTGTACAGATTTGTACTAAAAGATTAATAATCCATCTATTGTTTTTTTAGTAAAAATGTTGTTTCAATCGGACAATGTCGGCCGTGTATAGTTTGTGTTATGAGAAAATGGATACACAATGCAAATCATTCGATATTAATTTACTTGTAACAGAATAGTGGTTAATTACAAGTTACAACTAAAGCAACTTTTGAAACTTAGGCCTTGAATAGTGGTTAATTGATATTTATATATATGCAATTTGTGGTATTAGGTAGGATGGAGTTTTGACTCTTGTAGTGACACGTACACAAAAACTGACGTGGACTCAAAGACTCGAAGAGGGGGGTGGACCATCCGACCGACTCGCGTGCGGTGTGCATGGGTTAAGAAAGAAAGTGGAATCTGATTCATTTTCGTAGTTTCTTTTTCTTCTTAATAAACAAATTATAACGACGAGGCAGCTTTTAGTTTCAAAAGCTATTTTTTTCGTGCACATGTCTCCGATTTTCATATTGATTTGTGGGGTCAAATTACCAATTACTTATTCCTTATACATGCATGTATTGATATACCATATATGTCGACCAAAAATGTTTGATAGATGATATTTGACTCTCAATTCAACCCACAGTACTCTTGTTAAAAGGGGGGAAAAAGGGACGACATCCGTTACGTTTAATAGACATAAGTCGAACGATTACCCAATTTCAGGTGTAAAGTCCAAAAATGCGGATTGAGTTCGGCACATAAGGCATGGATTATGACACAAATCCAAATTTATAATTTTAATTGTAGATTTTAATCGTTTATTAATCGACAAAAGTAGCCGTTACTAGTAATTGTTATCACTATAGGGCTGGTAATGTCGTTGCCCGTTGGTGTTATTTGGTGCCCACGATACGGCATCGCGCTAAATACATAATTCAAGAGGACAAAATCAACATGTTGACACTGCAAGATCCTGGTGCACGATGTGTCGATGTATACTAGTATTTGACAAGGCGCGTACTATACGAATTTTAATTATGTGACGTAGAAAACAAGTGTGAGACTTTTTTTAAATATTTTTATTATTAAGTGCGGGACTTGGTCGCACGATTAAACTAATTCATGGCGCTCTGCGGCTCTTGTAATTTCATATATATAAATAATCAGTTAAATAATCATATCGTGCAATCCATCTATGGTTAATGACTAGAGCAATAAACTCGTTAACTAGAGAAATCGTTGTTTATGTTTTCAGTAGACACGTGTTCACGCAATGGCCACAAAATTATAAAGTACTTTTTACCATATAACTTTAATCATCCCGGAAGAATAATACTAAAATTATTCTTATGCAGTCGCATAAATCAGACAATAAAGTTCCTCTTAGAATTTATTGTATAATTATATAAAATAAAAGCATAACCAAAATGATAGATTGCATATGGGAATGCTGCGAATCAAATGAAATCGGAAGGTTCGGAACAAACAAACAAATGAACATTTTCAAGGGGAAAAAAAACTCAAAAAAAAAAAAAAAAATTTGATTTAAGCGACCTCAAATAATGCATCATGCATGCAAGATCATCATAATAATGTGATCATCACGATCAATATTTGGGAGTGGCGGAATATGTGGGAGTGGCGGGAGCAGCCTTGGGACCCGTGTAGTAGAAAGGTCCGACGCTGAAGAGCTTCAAGTTTTTGTCGGAGTGGAAACGGTATCCGTACAACGACAAAGGAACTCCTGTGAGACCCTTGTTGACATTTGTCGGGTTATTGCAAGACTCGATGGGAGATGTGTAAAGCTTGACACGGCAGTAAGCTAGATCCTTGATGTCGGTCAACGTCACGTGGAAGTAACCCTTAGAGTCAGTGGGGTTGCTGTAGATCACAACCTCGTTCTTGTTTTTCCCGTATGCTGCTGGGTCGGAGCACACAATTTTTACCTTTGCTCCTACATGAATTTAATAATTTGAAAGTTATCTGATTAGAAATTTTGTTGTTAATAGTAAATATTTAATATGGGACGCTTAAGTATGTATTTTTTTATACCTAGAATAGGGTAGGTTTCGTAGCCGTTTTTGCATAGGATGATGCCATCAACAGCCTTAAGAATCTCTGGGACGTATGGTTTGGCGGGTGCAGTGTAGGTTGGTTTAGGCACATATGGAGGGGGAGGAGATGAATAGCTTGGAGACTTTTTGTAGACTGGAGAAGGAGTAGGCTTGTAAACCGGTGGGGTGTAAACCGGAGGTGGGATAGTTGGCTTAGTGTAAACCGGTGGGGAGAGAGTAGGCTTGTAAACTGGTGGAGTGTAAACTGGAGGTGGGATAGTTGGCTTAGTGTAAACCGGTGGGGAGAGAGTAGGCTTGTAAACTGGTGGAGTGTAAACCGGAGGTGGGATAGTTGGCTTAGTGTAAACCGGTGGGGAGAGAGTAGGCTTGAGTGTAAACCGGAGGTGGGATAGTTGGCTTAGTGTAAACCGGTGGGGAGAGAGTAGGCTTGTAAACCGGTGGAGTGTAAACCGGAGGTGGGATAGTTGGCTTAGTGTAAACCGGTGGGGAGAGAGTAGGCTTGTAAACCGGTGGAGTGTAAACCGGGGGTGGGATAGTTGGCTTAGTGTAAACCGGTGGGGAGAGAGTAGGCTTGTAAACCGGTGGAGTGTAAACCGGAGGTGGGATAGTTGGCTTAGTGTAAACCGGTGGGGAGAGAGTAGGCTTGTAAACCGGTGGAGTGTAAACCGGGGGTGGAATAGTTGGCTTAGTGTAGACCGGAGGTGGGATAGTTGGCTTCGTGTAAACCGGAGGTGGAAGCGTGGGTTTGTGTTCCGGTGATTTGTAAACCGGAGGAGATGAGGGAGAGTAGTAATCGGCGGTGGCAATGGTAACCAAGGAGAGGATAAGGCAAATGGCAAAGGAGGCGCGTGTGATCGCCATTACGGAGCGTTTAGATTGTCTTTTGCCTTAAGCTAGCTCCTTTTTTGTGTGTTCTTTGTATATGAATTGGGATGAGTTAAACGACTTCATCAAATGGGGATTTATAAGAAAATGTTAAAAGAGATTTTAACAATTTAAATAAATGATAAAGAAATGTTATCTCCGAATGTGACTAAATTAGTGATAATCATGTTTGGGATTTCTCATAGTGTAATGCACGATCAAAAAACATGTTGGCCATTTACATCTTACAACCCATGTACAACACACACACACGCCGACCAAAGGATCGGAGAACTGAAAAAGACGTTTAACTGGACTCAAAGGCCCACGAGAACAAATAAATATGGTTTAGAGGATCTAAAAGAAGCATGCATACTCGTTCAACTCTGTTTTGCCAACTTTGTTTTTGTTCTAAGCATATGAAAACGTATCGGCCGTTCTACTAAATCAAAAATATAAAGATTTAGACAGATGATCATTGACATTTTTGTGACATCTGAAACTAAACCCTTTAATTTAATTTAAGAAGAAAAAGTCAAATATGCAAAAAAAAGAAAAAGATTAGAATTGGTCTTGCAATTCGAAAGTAATCCAACAAAAAAGGGCCAATTGAACCTAAAAGCCCAAATTAGAAGCCCAAAACATTCGAAAACTGGAAACCCTAATTTATGAAAAAGAAAGAAGCTAGTATATATTTGTCGATGCCTCAGTTTCAAAGCTCAAGCCGTAGCAGCGGCCACTGACTGACTAATAGAGATCGAGATTTGTTATTTTTATTCAAAGCGATCAAAGTTCTCTCCTTTGTTTCAGTTTAGATCTTAGTCTTTTAGGGTTCTTCTTCTTTGTCTTCAGTCGTATGCTTAGAGAATTATCATGGCTCATAGGTAGTTTGATTTATGGTTTTTTGAAATAGAGAAGAAAATAAGTTTTTTTTTTTAAGAAGGGCCTTTCTTAATCCCAGCTAAGTTGGATAAAGTACTTATCTGATTCATGTGAGGCCTAAACCAAAGTTGCGAGTTTCGCTGATAATACCTTCTTCTTTTATATTTCCCAGAAGGTGTTTTATTAGTAACTCTGCTTACATTTTTTATTTATCCCCGACTAATCATCAATCTCAGTTTTAATTATTAGGTGGTACTGAACTGTTTTGTTCTCTGTTTTTTTTTGTGATCGTATTATGCAGTTTATGGGTCTGATTTTATGATTGGTATGCATACATACATGTTCGAATAGTAGATTATTTGTCTACTTTGTAGTCAAAGCATACAAGTAATTTTGACACATGTTGATGGCGTTTCAAGAATTGAGAAGTTTTGAATTTGTTTCTCAAGGAAGAAGCTATACGAATTTTATGCTAGTAAAAAACATGGCATTACGATGATATTATTTAGCAGATGACACAAAAAGAAAATAGAACAAACAACGATTCGATTTCTCTACCTATTAACTTTGTTACTACTGTCAAAAATCAAAAGGTGAAAGTTAAGTAATATCGATCAATTCTAGCCAAAGCTCATAAATGGGAGAGGGTTACATATTATATTGTTTGGCATAAAAAAAAACGTACAAATTACGACTGATAATAGACCGACTGACAATTGATAATGGACCGAACAGTTATAATGGGCCTTTAGTCTTGGAAGCGCTTCGTTAGCTTTTCGTGCCCGTTAATAAGATAATAAGCAGACCAGACAAATGACATTCAACCTCAAATCATATTTATCTCTCACCTCTCGTGACGTGGGATAAAAAAGAAGACGACGGTTGTAAACGGTGAAAAAGGTAAATACATTTTGTTACCATTGTGACGACTAATATACATCTATATCTACACTATTAAAAGGTAAGCATTTTTAATAAATAGACATAGATTAAGAAATTATTACATGAAATACCACTGAAAACTGAATAGGGATAAGTATAAATATGAAGCCAAACAGATTGATATTGATATTACCCAAACAGATTGAAATTAATAGTATTACCCGAACCAAAATAAAATGATATAACCCTTCCAAATCGGGTGTAATTAAGATGGGTTCTAAATATGTTTCCAAACCGATCACAGTCTAATAATAACAATTACCTAATATTTATGAAAATTAAATTTATTACCATAAAAACCGGTCATTTAAATTCGGAATTACATATATGTAAACATATTTAACTTGGTAATAAATTTAGATATATTTCTGGAAACAACAATTTATTATATTAGTAATTGAATTGGTCAAAATTTGATATTATAAATGACGTGGTTAATTAAAGAAAGTAAATATAGGATTATCAAAAATGAAAATATATAACATTAGATTTTCAAATTTCTTTAAAAATTTAACAATATTTTTTATGAAAATAAAACAATAATTAATAATAAGAAAATAAATAATGAAACAACTAAAAAAGGAGTATGCTCTTTTATATTGATTTCAAACTGATTAATAAAAAGAAAATATTTAAATTATAGGTAATATATATATATGAAAATTATTATTTTAAAACTTATGAAAGTATTTTAATGTTCTTAAATAACATAGCTACTAAATTTAAATTTTGTCTAAAATCTATTTTTAGAAAAAGTATTATTTTAATTAAAATAAATAACAATTAATAGTATAAATTAAAATCTATGATAAAATTGCATCGATTATGGTGTGAATTAATTGAAGATAATTGAAGTAATTAGTAATTTTAGTCATGAAACAAATATTCAAACAAAATATGGGCGATATTATGGCAAATTTTGTGGAAACTATTAACGTACAATTAGGAAATTTAAGCAATATATTTGGCAAACAATATCTTAATAATAAATGAAAAATCTTAAATCTATACCATTTTCCTATATATAACGAAATATTTTTGTTTAAGCCTAGAATATATTTTTTCGTTTTTCAATTTTAATAGCACATATCTTTTTTTGTTCTTTTTGCTAATTAAAGATCTAATTTGAGTTTTATATTCTTGATTTCAGGTTCGAATAGAGCATGAAAATGGTTGTTTCTCCACCTTGTGTGTCACTGTTTCTTCAAACCAATGGTACTTTGATCTATTTATTCTTCTTTATTTTTTATGATACACCCTTTGATTGAAAATGTTTAAATATCAAGTTCTTATTAAATACTAATCAGGATATGGATAAGAGAAGGAAGAGCAGTTGATAGAACATGGATCCTCAAATCGAGTAATCGAGCTAGATGGTATGAAGCAGACTATGTCATTCTGACTTTTTCATTTTGTTTAAAGGTTAGATTTTCAAATTTATTTTAAAATTTAATCATATTTTTTATGAAAATGAAACAATAATTAATAATAATAAGATAACTAATGAAACAACTATAAAAGAAATATGCTCTTTTGTATTGATTTCAAACTGATTAATAAGAATATATTTAAATTATAGGTAATATATATACATATATCCGGAAATTATTATTTTAAAACTTATGAAAATATCTTAATGTTCTTAAATAACAGAGCTACTAAATTCTAATTTTGTCTAAAATCTATTTTTATAAAAAAATATTATATTTAATTAAAATAAATAACGATTAATAGTATAATTTAAAATCTATAATAAAATTTCATCTATTATGGTTTGAATTAATTGTACTAAAGATTATCTTTTATGTATTATTAATTAGTGTGTGTTTTTTTTTGAAGATGACAAACTTTGGTTTGATATTTTGGACTCCGGAATCAAACACATTAATAATTTTATTGTTTGGTATTTAAATTAGCTAATAATTAGGGTGTGTTTATGCAGAGTTTTAACCATGGAGAATGTTGGATCACACAAGAAACAAGTACAAAACCATATTACCAAGGAGTAATACAATTAAGAGACTTTAATTGTGACGTGAAGACTATACTACTTGTGATTGATTTTATTGTGTTTAGACTTTTAAATGGGAAAACATGTAATCGTATTAAGGAGCAAGTGCATACATCCACACATATTAAACTATTTGAAATAGACTTATTGTATATCAACAATTTCATACCCAATATTTACGAAAATTATATTTAAGAAGTTTCCATAACTATTTCTATTAACAACAACATAACTATATGTTCAGAGTCTTGCCATAGTTAGGAAAAAAGAAACATTCGTTTAGAGCATCAAATTTTGGGGAAAAAAATAGGAGCATATATTATTTAGACTTTAGTCCTAATAGAGTTATGTTTATATGAGACTTAATGGTTATGCTAAAATAATGAGTTAATAATATAGATAAATACAAAAAAAATATTGGGCTTCGATATGGGTTTAATTAAGTAATTAGAAAACAATTACTTCAACAATTAAGGTTTTTAAAAAAGTTAATAAATATTTAGGGTAAGCAAAGAAATATATATCGCTTTCTCCTCTTTTCTGAACAGAACTCAGTAAACAAAGTTTTCCTTCGACATGTCTCTCACTAAATCAATTGTATATATATTAAAGTAAAATTATTCAAGTTTTTAACTTTTTAACACTATTTATTCTATTTTCCTAAATAGTTACATCCAAATTATTTTTATATTTGTAAGTGATTGTTGTTGTTTGGAGAAAATTGGTTAGAAAGTTGATTTTGAAAGTTTAGTTAACGAATTAGTGGAAAAAAGAAAGAAAAATGTTTTAGAACTAATCTTTTGTTGGTTTGTATAGTTATATTGTTTTTGTTTTCGTTCAGCGACAACGGTATTTGTTTTTGTAGACTTTTATTTATTTATTGAATTGGGGTATTTTTTTAAGTCGCTTCGGATATATTTTCGTCTTCGCACAACTCTGTATATGTTACAAGAAATCAAATATTACTTATGAAAATAATCCCGCACGTACGTGCGGGTCCGTATCTAGTACATATAAAAAAGAAAAAAATAATAATAAAGTTATATGTAATATATGTATATATCATATACATGTGAATTATTTGGGAAGTATATATAACGACCAGTAAATCAATATACACTCGATATTGTATATTGAGAAATCAACTAATTATGCTCGCATGCATAGGTATGGAAACAAATTATATTTTTCCTTTTCTAATGCATAGATTTTTTAACAACTTAACAATTTTACTAAAATTCATCAATGAGATTCAAATCCTTTTTAATGTGTTTTGATTTTGACCATCCTAAAATTTTTGTTTTTTGTAGGATGTAGAGTTAAATTACTCGATAGTAAGATAGAGATTTTTGTCACTGTCCATTTGAATGAGAAGATGATTTATTACATTTTAACGTTAGTTAGACTATTTGTATGTTATCATTTATCACGTATCAGTTGTAGTAAAAACTCTTAGACAAAACGAGACAAAAATAAAAGACTAGAAATGAGGTTTACCTGTCATAAATTCAGAAAAAAAATGGAGAGGATATGCTTTACAAAATTATGACTTACCAAAAAAGAAAAAACGAAAATTAAATTTTTGCAAACGGCATGGGAAACATAATGGCATCATGTCTCACCATGAAGAGGTGGTAAATAAAATGTAAACAATTTGTTGTTTTAATTAATATCTGGCTTTTATACATAATATAATACAGTACATACTACGTACGTACGTTTATACATGTGTAGAATTTGGAATATTTATAACACGCATATTCACATTTATATTACGTATGAATGGGGAATAAGTTTTACGAATGGAGTTACAAAAGAGAAAATAAGTAAACCATGAGGTGGTGGACTAGTGGTTCTAGCTTTGGTGGAAGAGTTGCCCTGTTGATTTAGGCCAGGGATCAATTCTCCCCAAGCGTAAGAATTGCTCAGCTTTTATCCCTTTGGCCACATGGGTATGGGCCCATTGCTTACGGCCCATTTGCATAACGGGGGGACCCTACCCATGGGACGCCCTTCCCCCAGAGAGATTAGTCTCAGATCCCTCCATAGGTCTGGGGATTTACTCTCTGAGTTAAAAAAAAAAAAAAAAAAAAAAAAAAAAAGAGAAAATAAGTAAGAAATAAAAAGCAAAAGACTGTAATTTATACAGGCTGTAAATAATTAATGAGCCTACGAGAGTGCACAGACTAGTCTATTGACACGTGTCTTCATCACAGAGAGAACAAAAAAAGCAACCAATTACAACATTATTTTGATTGTCTTTATTTTTTTTCAGATTGAATATTTTTTTTTTGGGATTTATGCGTACAGAATAATAATTAAAAATGGTGATTTTTATTTTTGGAGTGTAGGATTCGATCTTAATGTGGCCGAATACTATAGACATTTATAAATTTGTAACACAGAAAGATAACTTAAGCTAGAATATTTCTTAATTTCTCAAAGTACATCAAGATAAACCAACTAATAAACATTAGCGAATCTATACTAATACATCAAGATAAACCAACTAATAAACATTACCGAATCTATACTAATATATATATAGAGAAGAAGAAGTAGAGAAGATAAGAGATAAAAGGGTTACATACTATTAAATAATTTCATAATATTTGAGAAGCAGTCAACCATAAATTATCAGAAAAATCGATAAAACAATCCCCGCCGCACTCATGTTGGCCTTGGTAGCAAAGTCAGTTGCCGTTGTGTAGTAGTAGTAGATGTAGACATACAACAAGTAAGTTGAGGGTAGATAATTCCAGTTGAACAATACTTGGGTTCACCTCTAGGGGTGAACCTCTCCATTCACCCCCTTATAAAATAAGGAAATAAAATCTATATACATTATTATAAAATTTAAACCGCTCTTTAATAAACCCAAACCGACATATATAAAATCTAAACCCTAACCATCTCATTTGTGAACCCAAACCAACATATACTTTCGTTCTAATTGTGAAATCTAAACCCTAACATCTCATTTGTGAACCCAAACCGACATATAATTTCGTTCTACTTTTAAAATCTAAACCCTAACCATCTCATTTATGAACTCAAACCGACATATAATTTCGTTCTACTTTTAAAATCTAAACCCTAACCATCTCATTTGTGAACCCAAACCGACATATAATTTCGTTCTAATTGTAAAATCTAAACCCTAACCACCTCATTTCTAAATCCAAACCCATACCGACATATATATTGTAAAATCTAAACCCTAACCATTTCGTTTGTAAATCCAAACCGACATATAATTTTATTCTAATTTTTAAAATCTAAACCAAGCCAATATTTAATTTTCCTTAATTAAAAGTATACAGAATATGTTTCCTTAATTTGGTTTGCTTTTTAATTTAATTTTGATTTATTTTTTAAATGAAATATTAGATGGAAGATTATGATTGGCTAAGAGAAAAGGGGTGAATGGAGAGGTTCACCTCTAGGGGTGAACCTAAGTATTTATCATTCCAGTTATACCCCTTAGAGAGTAACCTCCAAGACTACTTGGAGTAGCCTCCAAGTCGTAAGCTTCTAGAAGCTTCTAGAGACGGTGTGTGTTGTTGTGTTGTACAAATTGCGAATGTAGATATTGGACCGAACAACTATAATGGGCCTTTTTTCTTTTCTTTGTCTTGGTAGCTCTTTAATTATTAATTACTATGATGAGTTATAATAATCGAAACCATATGCCAAATTGACATGCACATGTCTGAAGATGACATTGTAAGTAGTACTTCTTTAGATAATTTCTTTAATATTACATTATGCATAGGAGTAAGATTGATCATAGCTGAAAGCATATCATCGTTCCATTGATTGAATGATCTCCATCGATCCCAAAAGAGGTATTAGCAAGTTCGTAATACTCGTCTTTTAGTTTGATGACTTGATGGTATGTAAATAAAGATGTTATCTCTGACTTTGATGCGTTTTCTTTTGATACTATGTGTAACAAACTACTGATAGCTACTCTCTCGTTTATGGTTTCGAGTTTCAGAACAATAATGACTCGCCTCACGATGATTTTTTCAAAAATCATGTTTTGAATATTTTGTTTTTTTGTTATTTCAACTAAATAAAGTTTATTTTACAAAAACGTTTTTATTAATAAAATTATATATTGTCAAACTTAAGTGTTAAATTTAACATCCCATCTATCTGCAGGTTTTGGTGCTAGAAGGCCATATTTATATGTATTTTTAAACTATACATAACATTTTGAAACTTAAGTCTAAATATGTTGTATTGATAAGACAATTCTACTCATTTAAAATTTGAAACGTATATGTAAATAGAATTTTTATGGCAGCCAACGCTAGAGACATTGGTAAATAAGTAGAACAAGGACAATGGCAATGGCTTGGCCATTTCTTTATCCAAAACACAAAAATATTGGTTGCTGTGCTCGTAAATCATTACTATTCATATTCCCCTTATAAATAGTTTAGAAAAACAATGGAGAAAAATAAAATAGTATCTCAGCCCAAAACAAAACCATAAAATAACAAAAAAAACAAAACCATGAAAATATCAACACACTAGAAAGAAGTATACCAAACTACTAATACTAGAAGAACAAAGTCAAAGTCTTGTATTTTAGTTTGGGTACTCTCTTCTCCATCTCAATCCAATTTCTTCGACTCGTTTGTGGGTTCCACCACAAATATACTTTTAGGGGAAAAGAAAAAGACTACGGACAAATTGGATACCGTAACAACATCTACTTTACAACAAATGTCCAGCCGCTTGGCCCTTTATTACTTTCGAAAGACCAAAATGTATCATTTTCCTTTTTATCAAAATGACTAGTTTTATTACATGATCATGTATTCAAAGCGATCAAATTTCTCTCATTTGATATATTTGTCTTTCTTCGGTTTAGATCTCAGTCTTTTAGGGTTCTGCTTCTTTGTCTTCAGTTGTATGCTTAGAGAATTCTCACGGCTCATAGGTAGTTTGATTTTATGATTTTTCGATTGTTTTTTGAAATAGAGAAAAAGATGAGATTTTTTTTTTGAAAAAGGGCCTTTCTTAATCCCAGCTAAGTTGGATAAAGCACTTATCTGATTCATGTGAGGTCTAAACCAAAGTTGCAAGTTTCGCTGATAATACTTTCTTCTTTTTTATTTCCCAGAAGGTGTTTTATTAGTAACTCTGCTTACCATTTTTATATATTCCCGACTAATCATCAATCTCAGTTTTAATTTTAGGTGGTACGAAATTGTTTTGTTCTCTGTTTTTTTTTGTGATCGTATTATGCAGTTTATGGGTCTGATTTTGGTTATCGGGCATGCATTACATGTTATTAGTTAGTAGATTATTTGTTTATGTTGTAGTCAAATATTTTTGATACACTTTTAAACGATACGCAATTAATATTTTTTGATTAGTAGATTATTTGTCTATGTCGTAGACTTGTAGTCAAATATTTTTGATGTACTTTTAAACAGTACGCAATGAATCTTTTTATCGAAATAGTCAAACCATACCAGTATTTTCAACACATGTTGATGGCGTTTCAAGAATTGAGAAGTTTTGAATTTGTTTCTCTAAGGATGAAGCTATACGAATTTTATGCTAGTAAAAGACATGGCATTACGATGATATTATTTAGCAGATGACACAAAAAGAAAAAAGAACAAACAACGATTCAATTTCTCTTTTAGATGATATTTCTTTACCAATTAACTTTGTTACTACTGTCAAAAATGAAAAGGTGAAAGTTAAGTAATATCGATCAATTCTAGCCATAGCTCATAAATGGGAGGGTTGTTACTTATTATATTTTTTGGCACAAAAAAAACGTACAAATGAAAAAAAGATGAAGAAAGATAATGGACCGAGCAGCTATAATGTGCCTTTAGTCTTGGAAGCGCTTTCGTTAGCTCTTTCGTGCCAGTTATTAAATAATAAGCAGACAATGACATTCACCTTAAACTATACTATTAAACTCAAATCAACTACATTTTGTTACCGTTGAAACACACAAAAATATCGCTTGGCCATATCTTTATCCGACATTACATCGTAATTCGTAAATAAGTAGAATAACAATGGCAATCGCTTGGCCATATCTTTATCCAACACACAAAAATATTGGTTGCTCTGCTCGTAAATCATTATTATTATTTATATTCCCTTATAAATATAGTTTAGAAAAACAATGGAGAAAAATAAAATAGTATCTCAACCCAAAACAAAACCATGAAAATATCAACACACTAGAAAGAAGAATACCAAACTACTAATACTAGAAGAACGAAGTCAAAGTCTTGTATTTTAGTTTGGGTACTCTCTTCTCCATCTCAATCCAATTTCTTCGTCTTGTATTTTAGTTTGGGTACTCTTCTCCATCTCAATCCAATTTCTTCTGACTCGTTTGTGGGTTCCACCACAAGTTTGACTTTCACGGGGAAAACGAATACGTACGCAATTGTGAGAATGGCCCAACAAATCCTGACCACACAAGCCATCAACAAGACAACAGTTTTGGTTTGCTCTTTAACACGGAACATGGAATCTGCTACTATAAAAAACAAGAACAGCTGCATGAAGAGTAGTGGTCTTTTTGCTGCAGATAGTTTGAATCTTTCAAGTTTACTGTGTTGCCTTAAATAAAACTTCATGTTATTAGGGAAACATGGAACTCCCAACTCCCTTGAATATTCTGAGGCAATGTTGATCGTCAGTGAGAGGAATAAAATTATACATATAAATTTTGGCCCACTTAGAGGTTCCATAAAACACTCCCTTAAAATCAAACATAGAGGCGACATGGGTGCGACCTGTAGTTGGTATGTAGAGGAAATTAAAGACGTTA
Organism: Camelina hispida; assembly: GCA_023657505.1. Taxonomy (NCBI): domain Eukaryota; kingdom Viridiplantae; phylum Streptophyta; class Magnoliopsida; order Brassicales; family Brassicaceae; genus Camelina; species Camelina hispida. The sequence goes on along the minus strand of CP094634.1, from coordinate 43,387,520 downwards.
TAGAACCAAGAATAAAGAACAATTAAAAAAAAAAAGAATCACACAGTTGGGATCGAGAAGGTGACGAACATATATATATATATATATATGTACCTTCGCAATAAAAAAGTTGAAGCAGTTTCTGACGGTTTTTAGTTAGGGATTAAAGTTGGTTTAACTTCGTCTTTTATACAATTTATATTAAGGTGAACAAACGGGTATACAAATCATACAATATCGAGTGAATCGTTTTTAAAAAGGAAATATACGTAAAAATAAGTGAACACACATGTGAAAAAATTTGGAAAACACACTTTTTCGTGTATATATTTTATTTCTTTACATATTATAATTATATTTTCTTTTCATTTTTACAGTTATATGTAATATACATATATATCATTACATGTGAATTATTTGGGAAGTATATATAACGACCAGTTATCAATCAATATATACTCGCATATGCATAAGTATGGAAACAATTTATATTTTTCTTTTTTTTTAATGCAGAGATTTTTACACAAGTTAACAATTTTACTAAAAATTCATCAATGAGATTCAAATCCTTTTGACCATCCTAATTTTTTTTTTTTTTTTTTGTAGGTATAGTTAAATTACTCGATAGTAAGATAGAGATTTTTGTCATTGTCCATTTGAATGAGAAGATGATTTGTTACATTTTAACTTTAGTTAGACTATTTGTATGTTATCATTTATCACGTATCAGTTTAGAAAATGATGTAGTAAAAACTCTTAGACAAAACGAGACAAAATAAAAGACTAGAAATGAGGTTTACGTGTCATAAATTCAGAAAAAATGGAGAGGATATGCTTTACAAAATTATGACTTACCAAAAAAAAAACGCAAATGAAATTAAATTAAATTTTTGCAATCGTGATTTCTGAAAACTCCTGCAAACGGCATGGGAAACATAATATGGCATCATGACTTACCATGAAGAGGTGGTAAATGTAGACAATTTGATGTTTTTAATATCTGGTCTTTTACACATAATATAATACAATACATACTACGTAACTGCGTACGTACGTTTATACATGTGTAGAAGAATTTGGATTATTTATAACGCGCATACACATATGAATGGGGAATAAGTTTTACAAATGGAGTAATTGTTATTACAAAAGAGAAAATAATAAAAAAATAAAAAAAAGCAAAAGAGAGTTTTAGTAGCCTGTAAATTTACACAGGCTGTAAATAATATTAATGATCCTACGAGCCTACGAGCCTACGAGCATGGAGTAATGTGCACTGACACGTGTCGTCATCGGTGCATTGAAGCTGTTACGAGGGCCCGGATTGAACTTTGAGGCACAGAGAGAACAAAAAAAAAAGCGAACCAATTACAACATTATCTTTAGTGTCCTTTTTGTTTTCAGTTTGAATATATTTTTTTTGGATTTCTGCTTACAGAAATCAAATCATGATTTCTTTTAGTTGGCTTAGACGAGAGAGAGAGAGTATCATCATCAATCAAATCATGTTTTAAGAGAGTATTCTTTTAGCTTACTTGTTGCCTTTCTTTTTTCTCGAGCTGTCTTTTATAGTAAAGGTTTTAGTTGTTGTTGTTGTTGTAATAAAGTTCTCTAATTCCCGGATCCATATACTTAATTAATATCTTCAGTGAAGAATAGTACTATATATAAATTAGTAGGGGAATACTAAATTTGTAACAAACCCAACAAAAGAAAGATAACTTAGCTACATTTTTTCTTAATTTTTCAAAGTACATCAAAAGGAAAAGATAAACCAACTAGTAACATTAGCGAATCTATACTAATATATATAGAGAAAGAGAAGAAGAGAAGATAGGAGATAAAAACTAGAGAACTACATACTAGTAAAAATAATTATCAAACTTATCAGAGCAAACGTCAAACCAACCCCGACCACCTTCTTGCTGGCCCCGGTAAGAGAGTTGCTTGAGGCCATGTAGATGTAGAGATATGCATTAAACACGGCGAATGACAAGAAAACCCAAAAGATCTTGACCGGATATGTGATGACTACCTCTTTCATCATCAAAGCCCATACCGATCCTCGGAAAATCTTGTTCAAGTAAAGACAATAAAAAAGTATGGCAAGGTAGGTGAGAGTCAATGCTATAGCACCATATGTTCCCAACAGGTAGGCGACTAAGACAAGCTCAAAAGCAAATAACACCAAACAGATCAAAACAACTGGGAACCGCCACTCTTTCATCACTCTTTCGACCGGTTGCTGGATCTCTCCTTCTTTCTCCATTTTTTTCTTTTCTGAGTCTCTCTCGCTCTCTCTCTCTCAAAGATGTGTAAAAAAAAAATTAGGTCTTTTAGATCTTTTTATGCTTTGATACTATATAGAGGGAAGCTGAATGATATTATGGTAAGTAACAATACTACAGACTATATATACAACTATGTTGTAGGGTTTCAGTTCAATGCTAATTACATTCATACCCTCATTATATACATATCCTAACAAACAATACTTGGGTTGTGTTGTGTGTATAATAATAATAATAATAATAATAGTCTCTTTTTTCAATATATATATTTTTGTTCGAACAAAGGTGTGTGTACCACAAACGGTGTGTGTATGTTCTTTTCTTTGTCTTGGTAGCTCTTTAATTATTACTCCCTCTGTATCAATACTTAATATTCTAGTATTTTTACATGAATTAAGAAAAACATTTAACGTCTAGTAATAAATATAATATTTATTTATAATAACATATTTTCATAATTATTAACCAATAATATTTCATCAAACTTTTAAATTATCATTTAATGATTCTTGAAATTATCATTTAATGATTCTTAAAATTATCATTTAATTATCATCACATATTTGGTCAAGATCTTAAGTCTAAATATGTTGTACTCCCTCTGTCCCACAAAGATTGATGTTTTAGGATATTCTTTTGTCCCACAAAGATTGATGTTTTGTAGATTTCAAGAAGTAATCATTGAAAATATTTAAAATCTTGAATTGTTATTGGTTTAAAATTAAATAATATCTTTTTAATCAAAGAAAAATATATATTTAAATTCAGTAATCATTGTTTTCTTAAACTGTGTAAAAACTAAAAACTTCAATCTTGGTGAGACAGAGGGAGTATTTGATAAGACAATTCTACTCATTTAAAATTTAAAACGTATATGTAAATCAGTGTTCAAGAAAGCAGTCTAGGCGCTAGGTGCTCAGCAGACGTCTAGATGACCGCCTAAACCGCTTAAAATTACATAAATTTCATTTTAATATTTATTTTTGATTTTTAACTATATATATTTAAATAATTAAGTTTTATATATGTATATGTAATTATAAATGTTTATATGTTGTTAATATAACTTAAATAAATGTATTTTCTTACTTTTGTTTATAATTTATAATTTTTTTTATATTCTGACATATATTTGTACATAATTTTATATATATAATATTTTATGTTGTAAACGCCTAAACCGCCTAAAAACTGTCTAGGCTCCGATTAGGCGTTCTAGGCGCTAGGCGTTGGGTCACCGCCCAAATACCGTCTAGCGCTTTCTTGAACACTGATGTAAATAGAAGTTTTATGGCAGCCAACGCTAGAGACATTCTAATACATATGCAGTAAAACCTCTATAAATTAATAATATTGGGACTAAGATATTTTATTTATTTATAGTGATATTAATTTATCTATAAATTAATAATTATTATTTTATAGTATTTAGATATATTTTTAATTGTTTAAAATTTTAAATTATGAATTGAGACAATTTTAGCAAAATAAGATTAGAATTTTCAATTTTGGATATTGTAAATTTTATGGTATTGAAATTGAATTTGAAATATTTAGAAAACATTATTGACAATAAATTACTAATACTATAGACAAATTCACTTATACAAATAACATAAATAAATTCAAATCAATGAATAAAAATATCAGTTGTTGTATTTTAATAGTCTATGAAACTATCAAAATGTAAATGATACATATTTAGAAATTGAAAACTTTAATTTTTTTAGCTTTTTTATGAAATATTATAGAATATTTTACATTATTATAGTTTGAAAATACAATATAACAATTGTTTTATATGAGGTTTAGGGGAAGCATACTTTACTATATAGCACATATATATACATATATATATTTACATGATTATTAATTTATGATATTATTGAAACCCTATTTTACATAGAGATTTCATAAAAATTATTATCTTATTATCTTATCGAATTTTGTTATTTTTTACATTGGTTCGACTTGGGACTAGCAAAATTTATTAATTTATAGTGTTTATTAATTTATAAAGTATTAATTTAAAGAGGTTTTACTGTATGTAGTCCTAAATTTCTTCTGATTTGTTTTAGTCCAATATAAACTAGAAAATATACTAAATTTTTTCTGAAGCATAAATTACTAAAATAATACTTATGTACCTTTACTTACTAGATTGTTTCTTACTAAATTTTGATATATTTAAAATCTATTATTTCTTAATTACTCACTTACTAAATTTTGATTTTTTAAGAATTATAATTTCTATTAACTATATAAATTAAACATTCAAAGCGATGCATGTATTTCGTCTAAATTTCTTAGAGAAAAGTTTATTAATAACATTATTATATTGGTAATTATTTAAAAGAGAATGATTATGAGACATAAAATTTCTAACTGATGGATCGGGACGAGATGGGATGGGACTGAACGAGATTTAACATCCCGTAATGAAATTATTTTAACATTTTCAACAAACAATGGGTTTGTTTGATTGTTATTGATAGACTACAAAAGATTATATATTTTCTAGTTACTGAAGATGATGATCATGTTTATTTTTTGAATGGGTTGCAGTATTCTACTTATACACTAAAATATTGACAAAACACCGTACAAGAGTGGCCAATTAATTTTTATGGAAATACTACTATTATACAATTAAAATTTTACAACCTAAAAATATTTATTATTTGATTGAATAAATGTTTTACCAGTATTTTTTGGAAGTAATTTAATTTACTATTAAGTATATCTACTTTAAGAAACAATAATTAAAATTTGAGAAAAATCCAGTTTATTTATCGTATTAAGACGAGAAATAGTATATGTAAACTGAAACGGGTAAATTCGAATAATGAAAAACAATATATTGAATATATTTTTTAAAAAGGACATTAATTTTAGATAAAAGTATGAATTTAAAAGATATAGGTAGATAAATTAAAATGTCAAGTTTTCACTAATTTGGATAAGAATTGACTATGCGATATGTAATTAACGACTCTGAAACAAGCACTTCGAAAATTTTGGTATATTTGAAAAATATAATTCTTAGTCATTTTATGAATTTAAAATTTGTATAAAATATTTTGTCTCGTGTTGTAGCACGGATAACTACCTTGAGACGGGTATTTTGAGAATTTTGCATACTTTTAAAAATATTTTGGGAGTTTTTGAGAATTATAATTTCTACTAACTATATAAATTAAACACACAAATCTAGAATACAAGTATTTCATTTAAATTTATTATCCAAAATATCCCCAAATATTAATAATATTATTCTATTGATAATTATTTAAAATAAAATGGTTATAGGACATAAAATTTCTAATGGGATGGATCAATATGGGGCGAGATACGATGGGACTGGACGAGATTTAACACCGTCTAACAAAATTACTTTAATATTTTCAACAAACACGGGTTGTCTTTGATTTAAGTATAGATGGATTGCAAAAAATTGTATATTTTCCAGCTGATGAAAATGATGATCATGTTTATTTTCGGAACGAGTTGTGGTATTCTACATATACACCAAAATATTGATAAAACACCGTGAAAGAGTTACTAGCTAATTTTTATGAAAAATACTACAACAAGTGATATTATTTCCTAAAACTGAAGCTACTTTTTATGGATAACTATCTGGGATTGAGGTTTCTGTTTCTTATATTACATACAACAAGTGGCTCAAGTTGAGGGTAAATCATTTGTTGCAAATTCCAAATATACTCTCTGAGTAACCTCCAAGGCTAAATGAGTAGCCTCCAAGTCTTTTTACAATTTTCTCTATCGGTAAAAAAAAAAAGTAGTCAAACCGTCAACGAAATACAATACTAATAAGAAGATATCCATTTAATTTGTTGGCATTGGTCCTTTAAAAGATCACTCAATATAAATTATTATTATTGTTATAAAAGAGACTATTATTATTAAAGGATCATATTTTCAAAACTATATGATCAACAGAGTAACATTACTAATTACTTTAGCTCCAGACTCCAGTCTTCAAATAGAGGAATATCAATTGAACGTGCGTGTTGAATTCGATATTTTATTGAACAAATATATCACTAATAAATTTCTTCAAGTATATTTTCCTGAAGTATGTAATTAAACGGTACAATTTTTTATCGGTCAAAGTAGTCAAACCGTCAACGAGTGTGACCAACCAAATAATAGGGCTTAGTCACGAACCAATATAATGGGCCGGGTGAATTTTAATGGACTTAATAATTCCATAATGACATGCATAGCCTACTAAGTTCAAGTAACTGCCTAAACGATTAAGATGATAAACGAAACGAGCTAATTAAAGAGAGGAACGCTAAACAATACACTCTCTTGTTTCTTTAAATTTTTTATTATTAATTTGTTTTACAAAATGTTATTGCTCTCCACACTTCTTTTTTGCAATTCTTTTTAACCAAAAAATTTTATGGATAATTACTGAAAAAAGGAAGTTTTTATTAATTTATATAATTAAAAAAAATCTCTACATAAATTAAAACTTATATAAATTAATAAAATTTTGTGGTTCCGACCTTATTAACTTATAGAAATTTGACTGAATTAAAGAGAGGAACGCTAACAATACTCTCTCTTGTTTCCTTAATTTTGGTTTTCAAAGATACAAAAAGACGAGAGTTTTTGTTATTGCCCTCAACACTTTCTGCAATTCTTTTCAACCAAAAAAAATTATGGATAATTACTGGGAAAAAAGGAAGTCTTTTTTTTTTTCTTTTGGGACAAAAAAGGAAGTCTTTTCAAGCTAACAATTAATAGCAGAATATATGCTTTCCAATATTCAACTTTTCGCACGCTCTTAAAACTCTTCTCTCTCTCATCCTTCTTTAATTCAATTTCTTTCTCTTTTCTTGCGCGTCAAGCATTCATAGTTTAGAATTGTTATCTTCAATGTCAGTTTCAGCGAACATACTCGATGAGAACTCTCGCAACTTGCGAAAAGAGGTTTTAGCTTGTGATGATGAAATTGAATTTCCTATCAACGATGACGACGAAGAGCTCCCGACGACGAGTATTAGGGTTCTTTTGGTCGATGCTGATTCCAATTCTTTACTCCCCATGACGAGTCTCATGGCACAGTACTCCTATCAAGGTATCTAGTTCTTTGATTTAGCTATAGGGTTTCTTTCTATGTCGACGAATTAGGGTTTTTAATCAAGGGATTAGGGTTTTACGTTAAATTTTTGTTTGGTAATTGAGGGTATTACGGTTTAGTTACGTACGATTATGATTAATTTTGTGTTTCAGTAACGAAGTATGACAACGGAGAAGAGGCCATGGCTTTCTTGATGAAGAGTAAGCATGAGATTGATCTAGTACTTTGGGATTTCCATATGCCCGATATCAATGGACTCGACGCTCTCAATACCATTGGTAAAGAGATGGATTTACCCGTAGTAAGTAAGTATATACAAATTTATACCCACTGTCTTTCTCGATATATATAGCGCGCGTATTTAATAAGGAAATCTCTAATCTTCCATATGTGAATTATTCGTGTTCAGTCATGTCTCATGACCACAAGAAGGAAACTGTTATGGCATCGACCAAGAACGGCGCGTGTGACTTTCTCGTGAAGCCGGTGAGCAAAGAGGTCGTTGCAGTTGTATGGCAACATGTTTTTCGCAAGAGGATGTCAAAACCTGGTTTAGATAAACCGGGTGAATCATATACGGTTGAATCAGATTCGGACGAATACGAGGGTTTATTAAGGGAAGACAATCTCTATCAGAGCAACGGAGAAGGCTCCAAGAACACTTGCGATCAAAAAGAAGACATGTCTTCCGCCAAGAAACCGCGGATGAAGTGGAGTGCTGAACTTCACCAAAAATTTGAAGCAGCTGTCGAAAAGATCGGCAGCGTTGAGAGTAAATTAATCACACTACATAATTTATTTGCGTCAATAATATAAGTTTCTTGATTATAACATATATATAATCTTACGTATTGCATTTGGCAGAGGCGTATCCGAAGCAGATTCTCAAATGCATGCAAGAAGATATGAATGTCCAGGGGCTCACTAGAAACAACGTAGCAAGTCATCTTCAGGTAATCAATATCTGTATCGAGTTAATTATACTTTAAGTTGTATTTTTTTTTGGTTTCTTGGGCGACAAGAAACCATTAGTCAGGGCTAACAATTTACAGCTATTGCGATGGCAGAAGTATCGTCAAAGTTCCAACAAAAAGACCATCACTCCGCAGGAGTCCCAAGAAGATTTTGACTGGCGTAACACTGGGCAAGATTTCCCTGATCTCGCAGCTTCTAATCCGCCTCTAAGCTCGACTAGAGCACCCTATTTCATGAACGATTTTCAAGCAGCTGCCGTGCCTAGAACATCATATTTCACGACCGATCAAGCCGCACCACCGATCCCGTATTTATCATCAAACAATTATAACCTGCCGATGAACAACAAGAACAACTACTTCATGGCCAGCCATAAGACTTATATTGACCAATTCCAGCAGCCGCTGCAACAACAGCAGCAGTACCAATATCCTTGTCTAAATTTGCCATGCATTCTAACCAAGCAAGAATCTGGACACGTGTCTTCAGCCATGGAAACTTCAGATACGCTCATCTATAACAACTCAAGTTTCCCTAATTTTGATCACGACGAGTTTTTCCTACCAGAAGAATTCACTAACAACAACAATCATGATCAGTTCCCACCTGCTGGAATGAACCAGAATCATGATCAGTTCCCACCTGCTGGATTGAACAACAACAATCATGATCAGTTCCCACCTGCTGGATTGAACAACAATCAGTTCCCACCTTCTGGATTGAACAACAGTCAGTTCCCACCTGCTGGATTGAACAACAATCAGTTCCCACCTGCTGTATTCAACAACAACAGTCGTGATCAGTTCCCACCTGTTGGATTCAACAACAATTTCGATCAAACTTGTCGAAGTTGAATTCTCTTGTCTTAGGTGATCGTAGCATTTTCTATATCTACTACCCCCTGATTTTTTTTTTTTGGTCTTGGACGTAGAGGATCTTTTATTATATCCTACAAATGTGACTTGCAAGACCTCGTTGCGATTTGCGTTTCGAGCATGCAATACTGGTTTTTTTTTTTTCTTTTTACTTTGGTCTAACCTATGGTTTAATATTTGAGTGATCTATAAATTAATCACCCCCGCGGGGTATATATAATTATATATTATAGTTGATTTGATGATTGGGCAATGTCAATTGCAACATTCGTTGATATTACTCACTGTTTAATTTTCAGATTACTTGCTTTTGTGTTCGGACGCTCAGAGTTATTCAAAAGTTTTTTTTTTTTTAATTAGTCAACGATATATATATATATATATATACTTACAGAATCCCAATTACGACGTTTTCTATTGCTCTTTCCATCAACTATCTAGATTCTATAGGTAGACTACAAGAACAAAATTTACCTCTGTACATTGCGATTTCATTTTAGTATCCAGGCTCTGGAACCTATGTTGTTAACTTGTGAACCGTGATCATAATGAAAATTTCAGTTAGAGATATATTTTAGTCGATTAACTTTGCGATGGGCCTTACGAGACTTTTCTGTGTGGAATAAGGATAAATACTATGGCCCTGTGGGGTATGTGTTCTTCGGGATTAACACAAATTTTTACGATTAATAAAATGTTAAAAGGGCAAAAAAATAATAAACGAACCAACCAAAAAAAAACAAGGTTTTTATATACCAGTTTTTCACTATTTCTCAAAAACCAACAAGTATTGTGTAGGTCATTCTCGATTTTGCTAATACAAGAAAGAAAAAAACAGCATGCAGTGTTCACTGTATGTATTTCTGCATTAAGCTTCATTTGCCGACCAAAATTTCCCACAATTTTCTGATATATGGATGAAGACTGAAGAGTGAGTGTTAATGATGATTCCAATTAAGAACCAATGCAATGACCACAAAAAAAAAAAAAAAAAAAAAAAAAAAAAAAAAAAAGAGAGAGTGGAGAGAGTCAAAACACAAGAGACAGCCTGGGAGAGTGACACGGAGCACATGGAACCAGCTGATTCCAGGAGAAGGTTACAGCAACTTGGCCACGTGGGGTGCCAGGAGGTACACACACTTTTTTGCGTTTATTCATTGTTAGTTTTTAATTAAAAAGTACTAAATTCCACATCACCTCGAATACTCTCTTTTTGTCAAAGTAGAAATATCATAAAATTTGCCCCCACTTTTTTTTTAGCTTACGATTAGTATGATGATATTTGATCACCACCTCATCATTATGGAATGGATGATTCCAAAAATCAAACCGAGTCCTTCCGTATCACATACGCAAAACAAAAGGATAATCTAACCAGGAACTTTCTTTTTATTCATTTTCTTCCCTCTCAAAATAAAGAGGCGCTGCCACCTTTGCTAATAGAAACTATTCAATTTAAAGAGTTGAAGCACTAAAAAGAACACAAAAAAAAGGTGAAGTAAGCAAAGAGACCGACACCATCTTTTTTTAACTCCTTGGAAGAGTCGTGTCCTTGTTCTGTCTCTTTGGCTTTTGCAATGTTTTCCAAGAAGAGGAGGAAACAACTATCTAGAGACTGTCGGTGAAATCTTTTCAATCAACTTTGTGTTAATTTGGATCAAACGATATAAACTATATATATGGGACAGTTAATGTTTCAAGTAAAAAAAAAAAATGACAGAATCATATATATAAAAAAACATATGGTAAAAAAAAGTCTGTACAACAAATCTGAATTCAGTATCTCCTATCTTCTTCTTCTTCTTTCTTTTTTTTCACTTTTTTTTTTTTTTTATTTCAATGCACAGAACAATCGAATAGAATACAGAGGAGGACGAAGAAAACAATTTCCAAAAGTCTGTAAAAATCATAAGAGAAAAGAAAAAAAAATTGGAGAGAAAGAAGAAAAAATTTAATTTTGTTTTCGGAGAGAGGAGAGAATTTACCAGCTGAGACTGAGAGAGAGAGAGACTATAATATGTAAAACAGAGATCATGAAGAAGCTCAGCGTGAGTTGTGGTGTCCATACAAATCATAAGGTGCCCAAAGAGTATCAAGTGGACAAGGCCGTCTTGAATCTAACCGGAACCACGGTTTACCACTACCGGACCAATGAAGCAAGCTAACCGGACCTGGATGTAAATCTCTACAGCTTCCTCTCACGTTATCTCCACCTAGCCCGTGCTGGTTCCACCGATGCTCAATCGGAGCCACTTCTCCGGCGAACACAAGCAAAAACGGCGGCAGTGACCCCAGCTCGTATATCCTCCTATCACTCTTCTTCTGAATCTCCATCCATTTCTCAATCACCTCCGTGTACCCCACGCGCCTCCATCTCTCTAGATCCATCACCATCACCCCCGTGTTGAAGTAACACGGTTTCCTCCCCTCGAACGCTCCCGAGAACCGCTCGTCCGACCAAAACGCCGCCGTGAAATACTTCGTGAAGTTCGCGTGGCAGTACTCCGGAGCTCCGATCGTCTTCGATCCCAGCTTCGTCTTCCACAGCTTAGCTATGTCATCGACGACGACTAGATCGGAGTCTAGATAGATCACGCGGCGCACGCAGGGCTCGAGTAGACCAGCTAGGTAGTTTCTCGCGTAATTCAACGGCTGCTCTAGCGCTTGCCTTACGGAGGTCGAGATCAAGGTCCGTACGATCTCGGGATCGAAGTAGTAAACCTTGAACCTCAACTCCGGGAAGGTCGAACGGATCAAGGAGTCTAGTCCGGTCTCGGAGACGAGGAAATGGAAGAAGACGCTCTCGGGACACGAGGAGTGTTTCAGGATCGAATGAACGGCGGCGACGGAGCCACGGAGGTACTCGAAATCGAGAGTAATGGCGACGTGGACCAAGGAAGGGTTACAGACGCCGGAATCGATGTCGGCGGCGGGACAATCGGCGGCATTGCGGAACACGGGAGCTTTTCTGAAGGAGAATCTATGGGGAGGTAGATCGGAGGTTGGGAGGCGGAGGTAGGCGTCGAGGTGGTGAGAGGATCTGATGGCTTCAGCTGGTGGAAAAGATTGGAGAGAAGGAGAGAGGACGATGATGACCAAAGCGGCGGAGAATAAACCGGAGAATCTCATAATCCAAAGCATCTTCCTAAAGAGGAGGACGAGGAGGAGGAGGAGATTAATATTAATAATACGTTTCTTCTTCTTCTTGGATTTGAAATCAAACCACCGATCGGCGGCGAAAGAGGCGATAATAGAAGACCGGAGAAAAGCTAGGGTTCCTTTGATGTCCGCCAGAGTTTTGTAGATGAATGCATCTGAAGAAGAAGAAGACCAAGGTAAGAATCGGATTATTATTAAGCTATGCCGTGGGATCGAAGCGACCTGAGAGAGGAGGAGAGGAATCAAATTATTTTAGGAATCTCTCGATATCGGAAAGAAGAAAAAAGGGGCGTAGGTTAGGAGGGGGCGGTGCTACGGTGCGCCACCGTCTGCTGTTTTACGCCCTCCTCTCCTTCTTCTCTCTCTCTCTTTTAGGCTCTCTCTCTCTATCTCTATTTTAGTAATTAGACAAAAGAATTGAAGAAGATGAATAAGCAGCAAAGGAAGGGAGAGAGAGAGAGAGAGAGATGGGGCTTTCTCAGAAAAGAGACTTATTCCTTCGATTTCTCCTTAGCCAACAAACAGATTTTGTGTATTCTTCTTATTTTATTTGTATTTTGTATGCCTAATCATAGAAATTTTTATGTTTTTTTTTCTCGACAGCCTATTGTGACCCTTATTTATATATCCATCTCTCTATTCAATCTTTTGATTTTGAAATCGACTTTTATATGGAAAAAAATATCTTCTTTTTTTGGTAAATAAATATTGGGAAAATTAAAAAAAACTATTTAATATTTCTTAAACTTTCATAAAAATAGACTATTTTTAATTGATAAAAATAAATAACTATTATTCCTAATCGATTTCTCCTTAATTTGTTGCCTTTTAAAATACATAATTTTTTTCTTAATTATGTTAGAGATCGTAATTGTGAACTTATTCAAGTTTAGATAACTAAATTATAACAAAAATACACAATTAGATTAATCAATTTCCAAATTTCTCAGTTAGTGTTGTTTTGGATTTATATTAACTTTACAAATTTTGAAAATTCATCAAGAATTTTATGAGATTTTGTAAATTGTATACATTTCAAAAATATTCATCTCTTTAGTTTAGTACTTTTATGATGCTTATATTAAATCATATTGTGTACCAAACTTGATCGAGATTGTAGATTATACCATTTTGTACATTTTGTTCTAATATTCACCATTTATTTTTGCAAACAATATAATTAATTTAGAAATCATTAATCTAATTTGTATTCTTGAATTTTGTTATCATAAATAGTAATGAAAGATTGTATGAATTGGAAAATTATGAGTTATGATCTCTAACATTCTAAAAATAAAAAATTATGTATTTTTAAAAATTCATGTATTTTAAATAAATAGTTTGTGTTTTTCTAATTTAAAAAATATTCGCTGAAAAAATAATAGTTCGTATTTTTTATTAAATAATATTGTATTTTTTACCAATGAAAAAAATTTTTCAAATATTAAATATTAATTTTCAATAAATATTCTTTTTGAAAATGCTAATTTCTAAATCAAAATATAATCTATTCATATTTAACATAGTTTGAATATCAAATATTTAACTATTCTAGTATGTATAATCTCAATTTTAATCATTAAATTTTAAATTTTAAATTTTAATAATATCTACATTTTATTAACTTAGTTTTAATAAACAGTAAAGTATATTAATTTAATATTAATAATCATTAAATTAATTTAGTATAGTCTGAATATCAAAAATAACTATTATAGTATGTATAATCTCATGCTTTTCATTAAATTTTATTTTAATAATATTCAATTGTTTGTTATTTAGAATTTATAATCAGTAAATATGTTAATTTAAATTTAATATGCATTAAATTAAATTAAAAAATATATTAATTAACAGAGATTTATTGGTAAAAAACTAAGATTTACTGAATTATGTTTTGTTATCTCAAATTAAGAACACTTTACCCATAAGTTGAATACTTTTTTCGAATTGTGTATTAATATTAATTATTTGAAATGAGAGGATTTCGATTTCTATTTTTCTTTTTATTAATAATATATGCGAATTATTATATACATTCCATTCTGAAGGGTAGCATGGTCATTTGCTATATCTTGAAGCTCTAATTTAGTTAAGTTTCTGATTACAAGAAAAGGTACAAAAATAAATCAGATTGCTCAAAACAACAATGTTGTCTACCATTTATGGATAATTAGCATCTTTGACTGACTTTTTTTACTTTATGAAGGTTTGGTTAAAACTGAATCCTAGAACAATAGTTTTACTATTTCTTTAGTCGTAGTAAACAAAAATGGTCCTAAAGGAGAAGCCATCTCGCTGAGAAAATGAGCTACAGATTTAGCCTGATTCTTGACAAAAAAACATTTATGCCCAATTCTTGACCAAAAAAAGGAATTTAATTTTGATGAACATTAAATTATATTAATTTAATCATTTAAAATAGTTTAAACATCAAAATAACTATTCTACTTTCTAGGACATATAATCTCCTATTTCTTCATTACAAAATTAATTTTAATAATAACTAACTTTTAGTAATTTATATTTTATAATCAGTAAATTATGCTTATTTAAATTTAATATGCATTAAATAAAATTGAAAATAAATAAATAAATATCAGTTTACTAAATTATGTTTTTACTCTCAAATTAATAACACTTTAAAAACTTAAATAAAAATTTCAAATTGTATTAATTATTCGAAATTTACTAATGTTATGTTTTAGTCTCAAATTAATAACACTTTTAAATTTACTTTGATATTTATATTAAAACAAAAAAAAAAGATAATAGAAAAAAAAAACAAAAAAATGCAAACCAAACGTGAACCAAAATCCTAATCAAACAGCCATCGGTTGAATTAGATATGCGGCTTATATGCATTTCTTTTTCTTATATAGCTGAACTTTGTAAATAAATATAGGTACAAGTGTCGTAAAACCGAATAAAATGGACAAACAAAGACTGAAAGATTCATGAATTTATTGACAAATACGTGACTTATTAATTATTACAATAAGTGAAAAACTAAAATTGTTCTTCATGACATTAGCCAATTTACGTGCTGAGACTAACTACTCTGTTCGGCGGTTAATGTGTCTATCTCAACACCAAAACCATCTTTGCTTACCTTTGACCAACAACCCGGATAACCTGGTCTTGTCCGTTTAAACAAAAAGTATTACATAGTGGTGGTGTCTTTTGAGTATTACTACTTTTTCTCTTATATTTTGATTGTTTACTTATAGTTATACTAAACCAAAATAATTTAATAATTTATAACGTGGAGACGAAGTACAGTCACTAATTACTTCCCGGCTAAATACATTTGATACAAGATTAAATGATATCCTAATCCAGTTGGAACAAGTAATTGTTAGTTAAGGATTCAGCACACAACCAAACCAATCTTTATTACTATAATTGATTGATTCGGTAACAAGATAACTTAATTACATTCATATCGCAAGCAATTATTTTATTTTTTTAAAACCTTTATATCTTTATTAATGCTGATAAAAGTGTAGATCTCTTTTCTTTTTTTTTTTTTTTTTTTTTGTCAATCATAAAAGTGTAGATCTCATGATTCATGATTTATGACTCATGAGTGGTAGATAATAGGACCGTTACTTTCCTGTGAACTTTTGAACTGTATTAATTGTTATAGATTTTTCAGATTTGGATCTTTAACCGGAAACGGGACATAATAAAACGACTTGGATTATATATATCTGTCAATTGACTTACAAATTCGTTTATTTTGGGAAATTCTTTTTAGAAATAGTTATTTAGTTTGCATATTTGACGAAACTATTATGTTAACAAATTATATACGAGATACGTGAGTCACTACGTATATTTTTCATTTATCATCATTTTGTGATTAGCATGGAGAACAATGTCGGTAACATATATACGAAGTCTATTCAAACCCAAAGACAATTATTTGTGTATAACCATCATACCAGGTACGTGTAGCCTACTTTACGCTTCGTCGTCACTTTCTTCTTTTTTCGAAAAAGAGATATATACTATAATTGTAATTTTATATTGTCGGAAATTATAAATAATATCCCAATATGACAGTTGAAATGTACCATTCCTATTTTATTTTAAATTTAAAATGGTCGTATAAGACAACTATGTTCCTTGCGAGGGACTAAGACGATTCATTTTACACAAGTAAACTCATATTTCACTATTGATAACAACCATGGATGGTTCATATGTCATTGTATAACTATATAATATATTTCAAAAAAATTTATTAGGATATGAATCGGACAATTCAGTACGAGTATGAAATGTTCCAAAATTGTAGAAACAACTAGGATTTACCACGTGGTACACCACGGAACAAATAATTTTTTTTTTTTTACTTATATATATAACTTTTATGATTTTGTGTTATAAAATGATTGATTTCTTTGATTTTTAATATAGATGTTGTTGTGTTATAGATCTTGATTTATTTACAATAAAAATTTGTAATTGTTACTGAATTTATGTTTTAGATTTGAAAGAACTATAAGTGCTATATGTGTATATTAAGTATAATAAAACTCAGATTTGCTAAAATAATGTTTGAGTAAAGTACATTTATATCTGTAAATTTACTTATATTTTTAAGACTTAATACAACTCATTACCCAAATTATGTGAATTAAATTTATTGTTAATATTGATGGTATCAACAAAATAAATAATGACATATAACCAATGCTCTATGATATTTTATGTTTATTCTAGTAACATGTTACATCATATAACCCTGTTTTATGATAGTTTAAACTACTATATATTTTATTTTGTTAGTGAGGAAATTGACTTTAAAAACAAAAATATAATATTTAGTAAAAATTAAATAAAATTAATTGAAGAAACAAAATTTATACAAAATTGATTCATAAGTCCGTTAGTTGCATGAAAATATGAAAGACCTATTCAAAAAACATACTCCACAAGGTACACAACAATCTCTTATCACTATACCAAAAAGTATAAATTACTTCTATATCATACAATGAAAAGAACTCTATATTATAAATATTAAAGTCTACTTAACTCACAGTTTGTTCAAAAAAAAAAAAAAAACCACTCTATTATACTCATTTTAATCTCTAACAAAGCTTGTTGGCTTGTTGTTCAGCTCTAGCATTTGCATCTTCCATTATTAACGATTTGATCAAGCACATCTAAACAAACAAACAATAATCTATATATTACCATTGTAGATGCCAGTATAATTAGTATACAAAAATCTTATCATTGGGCATTTTGGGTCTCTCTTCACACGTTATTTATAGATTTGTTTTTCGTGATGATATAGTTTGTTGTGATATCAAATTGAATATTTAGTATGTAGATAAGGAATACTCCATTAATGTGTTGTGTAGGTGTACTAATTAGTAGTTTTTATTACTGTATTTTAGCGATTTCATGAATATTTAATAAAGAAACTTTAATATAGATATTATTTTGATTTAATGGACTTATGTTAGCACTAAATCGTCATTTTTTCTTCCTTATCTATAAAACCCCTACCATAACCAGATTTATAGCTTAAAAACTATATAATTGTTATATGGTATAAAACCCCTACCATAACCAGATATATAGCTTAAAAACTATATAATTGTTATATGGTTTTCTGGATTCCGATTGAATATTTTGCAAATCTGAAATTCATATCTTCCCTTATTTATAAAAGGCATATTAACAAAACGAACTGATCTTCCCTTATTTATAAGATGCACATTAATTCTTATCTTGAATATATTTAAGATTTGATTTACGTAATTCCATCATCAACAATATAGGTATCAAGCGTGATTGATAATACGTATAAGTATTTACCTAAATGTGTTTGCAATTTTTCTATATTAATTATATATTGCCTAACATGTAAATAATTATTAATTTGTTGCTATATTGTAGGAATGTTGGAATCAAAATAGTTATATATATATATTAGGGACGAATATCTTTTAATGTTTAAAAGAAAAAGCTTACATTTTGGAAAGATCCGATTGTTGTAATCGGTTTAGAATAAATAAATAAAAACTCGACCCGTTGAAAAAAAAGGGACACAAATTATAGATAGATAAACAAATGTTTCATATTATGTGACTTGTTTTCTTATATGGACCGACCACGAAACTCCATGTGCCACACAACAAACGTTCAAGTAATTCATTCATTCACTGCTGAGCTAATGGACTTTATGCTCTTTGGTCAACTCCTTCTTGATTAACTTAGACTATCTTCAATTGGTAGTCCTTAGATGTTACTTAGGAAATTTCTTAGATATATATATTATATTATTAATGAAAACAAAGTTAAGATTGTAAAAAACGTTCTAAAGAAACGTTTTTTAGTGGACAGGTGGCGCGATATGAATGATGAAATGAGAGTAATGGAATAATTTTTTTTTGACATTTCTCTTTCATTTTCGTGTGTTCTCTCTTCATGTTGTGTGTTATGTTTTTATTTTTTTAATGTTTTGTGTTTTAATTTTAAATGTTGTATGTTATTTTATGTTTTTATTATTAAAATATGTTTCTATGATATATAAAATAATTTTGAATATTTTAAGTTATTAATTATTATTATTTTTGTTTTTTCGGCAAAAACAAATTTCATTAATATCAAAGAGTTTTACAAAGACATTCAGAATTATTGTAACAGTTATTACATACATAAATATATATGTCATACACTAAGAAAATACAGCAGAGTGGATTTTGATGATGCTTTCCGTAGAGTATACTTACTCGCTAACCGATCAGAAGATCTGTTATTGTCCAACTTCATATTTGATTTCTCTTTACTACGAATTGTATGCAGCAACTTTTGGCTGACACTTCTTTTCACAAAACGTAACATTAAACCCAATGTGCCCAAAACTAATTGATATTTTACTATATTTATTACTAAAAACATCTTAACTTGATTTTACCAATAATCAACAAAATTTTTCTTTTTCTTTAACAAAGTTTCTTCTTCTCATTTTATTATTAAAAATTACCTTAAAAACAACTAAAAAAATACACTAATGAGATAATCTTATATCCTCTAGATTATTATTATAAAACCAAAGGTGCACATGTAGATACACGTAACATAATTGAGAGAAATTTTATCTATAAACAAATTTGTAATTATCATCTCGTTATTTAGTTTCGTTAAGATGCTTTATTGAGTAAAAAAATGTTAAGATTCAACTATTTCAATATAATTAAATGTGTACAAATTTAAGAGGAAGCTATAGTCTTAAAAAAAAAACATTAGAAGAAGTAGTAGTGCCTTGTTTTATACATTAAATAAATCTCAACGCACGGAATCGTTGAGACGCATACATCGGATCTACATATATCGTGGGGGACAAAATAATAAAGTCTACACTATTTATTTGCAAATGAAGCCGCTAACATTTACTTGGGGTCACAACAACGATGGCTATTTGCCTATTTGTATCCTAGGAACCACGTGGAAAACTCGTTATGTTCATTGCTTGCTTGCGCCATAAGTAATGAACCTAGAAATTAGTAGATGTTTAGGAGTTGGCAAATTACTCTACATTGTTATTAACTTCGAGAAGAAAGCATAGAGGCCATATTTATTGGGTCAGGACTTGATGTACGTCGGAAATCGATAACAAACTTCACACCTTATGCATTGTCTACTTTTAGTACTTAAAGTAAGATTTAATCAGTAAAACTTTTATAATATCAATTCAGACTTTAAATGTATGAAATGAAATGAATTTACCTTGCTTCCATGAAGAAGCTATGTGTATATGAACGAATAATTTGACTCGAGGAAATAATTATGAAATATCCATATATTTAAACCCCTTTAAGGCCCATTATAGGCTCGGAACTTATAAGCCCAAGTACAGTATTCAAGATTTGACGCAATATGGTCATTTATTATAGAGAATAATCATACACAGAGTCATACTCGTTCGCGATTAGTGTTAACGAGTCCAATAAGTTTGTAACTAATTACGTGTAGTAACGGAACTATTCAAATGTGTAGCACCGACACAGATTAGCCCAAATATGGCAATATTCAAATGTAAGATTGTAGTATATTGTCTTGTCTATCGATGAATAAACTAATTATCTGTTTAATAGGATTATCATACATACACGTTTAGGTATCGGTATAGAGTCTATAGACCAAGGGGTGAAGATGCTAGCTTTATCGCAAGGTTAGGCCCACTAGTTAATTAATACACTCTCACACACAATACACTCACATGCCTGCCGTGCTTTTCATTGAACAAAAGTGGTCAACTTAATTTCCACTTAACAGTCAACAAAATTAGATTAATTATAGGTTTAGTTTACTTATAGGGACGATTTTGATATATACTTAAATTTTGTACACATAATAAAGACATGACTGGTACAACCGTAGTATAAATAATTACGATGTAAATGCAAAAATTTTATATTTCCAACAAAACTTTGATAAATCAATGAGAAAAAAACACATTAAATATACATTACTCTTTGGACCCACAGTCCACCCATCTATTTATTTTATCTTGTGGTACAATTTTTTTTTCTTCTTATTATGTAAAATTTGATACAGATTAAAAATCACAACTTAGCCCTATCAGCAATCTCGAAATAGTATTAAACAAATTTATGATTCTTCTTCTTCTTCGTTGGAAATTTATTACTTTTAATTTTTTTCTTAGAAAGTAAAAAAGGATAATTGTTTGTATTATTATTACCTAACAAGAAACAAGAGAAGAAGAGACAGGAACAACAGCTGGTTCAGAAGCAATCTTGTTGTTGATAATATTATTATTATTAGGTGTGTCGCGGTGCACGAGATTCCCCTGAGCCTGCGCCATCAATATCGACTTGTAAATCTCCACGAGCATTTTCTCATCATACTCCTTCACTGGACCCGACCCGAATCCGGATCCACCGTATCCAGAAGATCCGACAACCCGTGAGTTAGCCAAACGCATCATCATCTTGACATAAGAATCACGCAGCCACACCAAAAACTTCTTGGGCGAGGCCTTTTTCAGAATCCTCAGTTTAGGCACGATCTTGATCCTCCAAAACCGTTTCTTTCTTGTCGGATCCATTTTGACCCGTTTCCCTGTCCTTCGACCCGGTTTCTTCTCTGCTGAAGACGACCCATCAAGCTTCTCGTATCCTTTCCACCTCCGCCAGTACCTCTTCGGCGTTAACTCCATCACTCTCTCTCTTTATTTCTCTCGCTATCTATAGATGTGTATGATGAGTAAATAATAAAAAGAGAGACGAATGAGGAAATTAAAGAGAGGAAGATAGAGATATTGGTTGGGTTTCCCTTTATAATAATGACTATGAGGAAAGACCTAAATGGTTTTAATTAAAATCAACTGTGTAGGCAGCTGCATACACGTGATTAGTTACACGCATCTAAATGTATTTATTTATACGTAATAATATTGATTGACATTTTTTTTCATTCCCTTTTTAAGTTTATTATTAACATAACGATTATAATTAGTTAGCAATAAAATGATCATGTTCCTCTCGGGACATCCAATTAATTCAGTTTTTGTGAAGAAGTTATTATCCAAAAACGAATGGTTCGGATAGTGAAGAAGAGTGTTTATCATTGATTGTTTCTGTGAACTAGCGTTGTTTGATCGACGATATGTGAAATCTTGTCATGAGGCAAGAAGTCAATAAAAATATCTCAGCATTTGGTATTTAGTGTCTAACGAATATCACATAATCTTATATTTAAGTAATAAGCGCAATGGCCTTTAGTGTGAATTAGCCCTGAGATAAGAGATGATATATCCGATCGATATATGTAAAACGGATGCGGATCATATTTATATATCCGCGGATACGGATACGGATGATACTAAAATATTTGGATATCCGGATCCGCCAATACATACCATATAATCTATATTATTATTTTATATATATTATATATATGTATATATCTCATTCACCTAACGTAGGAAGAGACACATGTATATATAGAACATAATTGAGAGGATAATTGTTTGCTTTTGCCGATGTGGGACCTTTCAATTCCCACTTCCTTTGTCATTTCCTAATCCCACATCGACTGGAAGAGAAAAACATTCTCTATAAATAACCTCACAGCCCTATGCATACGTTTTCACAAACTTATGCTTATTGGGTTTTAAATAAAAGCATATAACAAAATAAACCGGATATCGGATAAATAACCAAAATTTTAACGGTTATCCGTGAACCGATATTTTCGGATTCGGAGAGTGAAATGTGATCGGACGGATACGGATCCGGATTATATTATATAAGCGCAATGGCCTAGTGTGAATCGATCACTTTAGCAATAATGGCGCTGTGTGAGTGTGACGATACTCTCATGGGCCATGTGACAAATGACAAATCTTATGCTTAATCCTGACCGTTGGATCACTCTTCTTCATCGCAAGTCTGTTTGTAAAGAAGATTATAGAGGGTGAGATAGACACGCATGTGTCTGTTATAGTGTAATGTATAGTCTCTTCTGTCTTGAAATTACTATATTTTACGTTAAAAATGTCCAAATCATCAAATAAATTGTAGCATGTTTTAGGTGAGGTTACATCGGTTTCACTCATATATGTACATTAGTACAATATTATTAGTCTAATTTATATCGTGGGAAACATTTGACTGAAGAAAACGTAATGGGAACGTTAATTAATGAGATCATTGAGCTGTGATTTGATCAAATCGATAGATTCCCCCTCTTACCACCGCACGCAGGAATTGCGTGCAACACTGTTTGTTTCTTTACTACAAATCTCATTTATACATACATGCAATGCAATACAACTAATTATAAGTGTACACATAAATAAGTCTACTTGCAATCATATCATATATTCCTATGTGCCTAAACCAGACCAGACATTTTGTTTTGTTTTTGAATCAACTTGTTCTTACTATATATATGAGCCTAATACACACTTATTCAAAGTTTCAAACATTGGGCCTAAGCCGAATGTTGTTAAAACGTTGACCCAAATTAATGTATTATCATCGGAAGCCAACTTATAAAACCATCTAAAAGATCTCTTAAAATTTTCCACCTAAGATACTTTACAAAATTACCATATAAATAACATTTTGATCGTCTACGGTAAATATATGGATTGATTTAATTTCCTTATAAATCTAGTATAAATACATATTTAAATAGAAAACTTGCAATAAATATATAGATTGCACTGTCAAGCCTAGCATTAAACGATTAATTTTCCTTTAATATTTTTTTTCCCAAGCTTTCTAAAATTAACCATCATTAAAAAAAACGAGAAAGCTTCCTCATCGATCGCAGAGCCTCTCACAATCTCCCCTTATTAATCTGATATCCTTAAAATCTAATAAGAATCATCCAAATCCATACCCTTACCGGTGCTTCTTCCTAATTCGGAAGGAGCTCTAGAGACAATGGACGGGTTCGGGTCGAACCAAAGAACAGTAGCCGTTGATCGATGGGTAGAGATCGTTAACGGTAAAGGTTACGGCGTTGATGGAACAACAACAACAACACAAACCTACTCAACTCGACCCGTCTCACCGGACTTTCACCAGAGTAGTATCCCCCCTCCGCCGGGTGCATCCACGGTAACGCATGCGACCGCTGCTCCTTGGAAACTATTCGACGCGGAAACTAAGAGGAAGAAGAGAATCGCAACGTACAAGGCTTACGCTATGGAAGGCAAAGTTAAAGCCACCGTCAAGAAAGGGTTCCGTTGGATCAAGAACAGGTATTCTCAGTTTATACACGGATGATTTCATAAAAAAATCTTTGTATTTCCCGGCGAATCATGCCTAAAGCTTGTCGTCGGCCGGTCGGCGATAATCTCCGGCAACTTTTTTTGTTTTGGTGAAATTTTAAAGGAGTGTTTTTGATAAAGCAAGACAACGTCGTTGTATATGATTCAGGTCAAACACGGTCCAGATATGTGGCCCAAATTATGCAAATTTTTAACATATTAATAAAGCCCATGTAATACTTTATGAAGGCCCATTTAAAGTTAGTAGTACAAATAGAGAGAGAGGGGTTATTAAATAACACGAGTATGGGGAAGTGTGAGTTTAGTTTTAGTTTTGTTTTTATAAACAAAGAGAAAGAGACCAAAGCAAAGCACCTTCTACGCACGATCATAGCTTAGCACGTGAAGCCACGTCTTCTCTTTTATTCGCTTTACCCATAACGATTGACAATAATGCCCCCTGCTTGTGTTAATTACTAACAAATTTGCTTAATCATTTGTGATTTTCTCAAGATTCTGCACGCACTCGATTATTTTATATGCAATAAAATAAATTTGGTGTAGTCATTATGTTCATGTAGAGAGATATGTTTGTTAAAGCAACAAAATTGAAGTCCAAAAAAATTCATACGTTTCGAAATTTTAGTACATGAGCAAACGAAACAAATATTCAAATAGTATGATAAAAAAAAATTTGAAAATGGTTTACTGATACGAAATAAATATACCCGAACACAAACATGAATTATAGCTCATTTTATTTATTGAGAGATCAGCTAGATCTTCTATTTGAAAATTAAAATTGAAAAAGTGAGTAATAGCTTATGTCAGAAAAAAATGGTAGAAAAAGTTATGTAAGCCGACTTGAATTTGATTCTACTATTTATATTAGTGAATGTCGCGATACCATTGGTCCTTTACTCATTGAGTCATTGCGTAACAAAATAAATGTTTTGTTCTCTGAAAAATGATATATTGAGAGTTATAAATATGTGATGGGCAAATTGGTGAAACAGAAATGTAAAAAATTCCAAAAAATAAAAAAACATCCGTAGATTCTTCTTCTTTATTCTATTGGATCAAGCCTGCAGAATCCTAAGCAACAACAACCATAGCATTACCTCTAATACATTATCAAATTCATCAACCAAAAATATATTTATTTACCTCTAAATAATACTATATAATCATGCAAACAAACATGTCAGATAATTTAAACAATTTATGAAAAAGATCGCGTATACTGTAATTTACTTTTCCTCTACAGGAAAATAGGATAAGAATATTATACAGAATAAATAAATTAAATAAAGGTTTTGAGAATTGATATATCATGGTTTTTATGGTTTTTAACCATGATATAAAGAGTCTTTTAGTGTCTTTTGATCTGTTATTCTAGGATGTTTTTGAGTCTTTACAGGTTTTCTAGGATTTTGGCATGAAAGGAGCAAAATGGAGCAATTTGGATCGTTTTGGAGCATAAATCTCGGATCAAAGCATGGGCATCGATCGACACTGCCTTAGCATCGATCGACACCCTTCTCTGCCGACTCAAGACCCAAAATTTGGAAGTTTTACAAATCTGCCCCAAAGTTTCCATATTTGCAACACAAGTCCCTGACGTGTTTTAAGACATATATATATAGTTTTTAGGTTTTCCAAACCCTTAAGTCTTTTTCTAGCAACTTTTATTTTCCCTGCAACCCTGAGAGATTTTGAGAGCTTTGGAGAGAGAGAGATCTGCTTTGAGAGAAGAATTTCTTGAACTCCCTTTACTCTTTTAATTTCAATTGCATATTATTCAGAATGATGTTTTGTTCTTTATTGAATATGTCTGAGTAATTTGTTTGTTAGGTTTAGGGTTTTTCATAGGGTTTTTATGATTTATTAGATCTGAGATTTTTAGGGTTCTTAATCTTTTATGATCTTCATCTTTGGTTGTTCTTCACAATAATTCTTGATTGATCACCTAGAATTGTTATCTTAGGAAAATAAATTGATATGAGAATATACAGTAAAACCTCTATAAATTAATAATGTTGGGACCAAGACATTTTATTAATTTATAGTGATATTAATTTACACTATAAGATAATAATTATTAATTTATAGATATATTTTTAACTGTTTAAATTTATTAAAATTATGAATTGAGACAATTTTAGCAAAATAATATTAGATTTTCGAATGTTGTAAATTTTATGGTTTATGAATTGAACTTTTAATATTTAGAAAATATTTTTGACAATTAATTACAAATATTATAGACAAATTGACTTATATATACACATGACATACATAAATCCAAATTTATGAATAGTATCAATTTTCCTATTTTAATATGTCAAATTATCAGATTGTAAATGATGCATAAATAAAAATTGAAAACTTTAAAATTTAACTATTTTTATGACATGTTATAGAATATCTTAGAGATATAGTTATAGGTTGAAAATACAACATTACAATTGTTCTATAGAATTGAGCTTTAGGAGAAACATACATTATTATATCACTATATATATATATGTATATATGTAAATTTACATGATTATTAATTGATGATATTATTGGGACCATATTTTACATGGGGATTTCAAAAAAATTATTATCTTATTATCTTATCGAATTTTGTTAATTTTTACACTGGCCCGACTTGGGACCTGCAAAATTTATTAATTTATAGTGTTTATTAATTTATAGAGTATTAATTTATAGAGGTTTTACTGTAATTGTTTTCCTGATTAAACCATTGATGAGCAGAATTGTTTATTACAAAGAGATTTGAATTAATAATTCTGTGAATTTATCTAAAGTTGTTCTTAAAGCTGATTTATTACTTAGAATTTTACAAAGAGATTTGGATTTTCTGGTTTTAAATTTAGATATTATTTGCAGCGAGAGCTGATTTAATTTACCAAAAAGTTTAGAGTTCTAGATCTGATCTTTATTGCTTGAACCTTAATTAATTTATCTGATTTAATATTTCATAATTTCTGAGAAATTCCCTAGGCTTAACTCTTTTGATTTTCGAGTTCACAACAGTTTTATTTAATAATTAGCATTGCTTAAGTTTAATTTAATTTAACTTGTTTAGCGTAATTTACAAAACTTTACAATCTATTGTGTTTGATCTTGAGTCTCGTGGATTTGACCCTAAGTCTGCATTGACCTCTTAATTTGAGAGAGTAGCTCTAGGGATTAATTTGAGCATATCAAATTTTGGCGCCGTTGCCGGGGACTCTCTGATTTACCATTAGATTTGAGTTTTTAATTTCGTCTAAATTTTTCTTTTTATTTTCTACTTACACGTTTTTGTTTTTCTTCTCTTTGGTGTTTCAGGTGCATGCCTTCTAGACCTCACACAAGGAGCAACAAATCTGGTCCTACTGTGAATCTGTCAAACAAAGAGTTGGGAAAACTTGAACGTGAGAACAGAAAAGCAGCTAAGTCTCTGAAGATGGTTAATACGATCATTCTGATGCGTGATGAAGCTGGTGTTTTGAGGGATCAAGAGGGCCACTTGCGCAATGAGGACGGCCAAAAGATTGATGCTGAAGGCAATGTGATTGCCGAACCTGTTGTCATTGAGCAGGCCGTCGTGAATCAGCAAGCTGCTGCCGTTGATGATCCAAACCTTGGTGCCGATCGACACCAACCAGGTGGCATCGATCGATGCCCACCTGCAGACGTGCTTGGAGCTGCCAACCAAGTACAGAACCCTGTTCGACGACAGGAGCACAACCGGGATCTGATCAGGACCATTGCTGACTACAACCGGGCTGATTTGGTGTATGAGAACCGGTCTGCTATTGTTCCTCCCCCTTTTCAGAGGAATGATTTTGAGTTGAAACCTGCGTACTTTCAACTAGTTGGGCAGAGACCTTTCTCTGCTTTGCCCAATGAGAAGCCTCTGGACCATATTGAGCATTTTGAGGATCTAGTGACTAGTATCAAGGCTAATGGAGTGACTGAGGACTTCATATTCTGCAAGCTATTCCCATACTCACTTGCAGGAGAGGCATCTCAGTGGTTGAAGCAGTTGCCAGCTGGATCTTTGACATCTTGGCAACAAGTCAAAGTGGCTTTCCTCAACCATTTCTATGATGATGCAATGTCAGATGAGCTGCGAATCAAGCTGTCTTCTTTCAAGCAGAGACCAGATGAAGCTTTCAAAGCAGCTTGGGTGAGATTCAAGGCTTACCAGAGGGACTGTCCACACCATGGTTTCTCAAAGGTTCAACTGCTAAGTATCTTCTTTAGAGGGTGTGACTGGAAGTATCAGTTAGCTTTGGATGCTGCAAGTCATGGGAACTTCAAGACGAGAATGCCAGAAGATGCTGAATTGTTGATTGAGAACTTGGCTTCTAGCAATAGCACTAAGGGAGCAGATGCTGAAAGGAAGAGATTGCATGGAGGATTTGATTCAAACCAGTTAGCTTCTGTTAATGCTAAGCTGGATTCAGTGCATAATCTCCTTATGGGTAAGAAATCTGTTTATTTTGCTACTGAGGTTGAGACATATGAGCCAGAACCTGATCAAGGACACCAAGAGGAGGATGTGAACTATTTGTATGGGAATCAGGGACAGCGGTTTGGAAATCAGCAAGGCAACAGGCCTTACAATGGTGACCAGAAGCAGCAACAGAACAATGGCTATACAAGGACCTATGGGAACTCATCTTATCAGTCCCCTCCTAAGACTTCTTCTGAGAGTAGAATGGAAGCCATGCTTGAGCAGCTTTTGCAAGGACAAGAGAATCTGACAGTGACATTCAATGGAAAGATTGACAATGTCTACACTGAGCTGAATGGGAAGATAGAGGCATTGAATGTTCATGTTAAAAAGCTGGAGGTTCAAGTTGCACAGACTGCTGGGTCTGTAAAAAGGCAAGAGAATTATCTTCCAGCAAGAACTGAGTCAAATCCCAGACATGCTTGCAATGCCATATCAGTGAGAGATGAAGATGATGGTGAAATTTTTTCTGCAGAACAAGGAGAAAAATCGGCCAATCTGTCGGATCCAGATGATGGCATCGATCGACACCACCTGGGTGTCGATCGACACTCTTCTCAGACGGAACCAGAAGCTGCGAAATCTCAGGTTCCAACAGTTGAGAGGGTTTACAAGCCAAAGGTTCCTTTTCCCAAGCCAAGAAAGTCCAAGCAGGAGATGGAGGAAGCTAGATGCAAAGCAATGATGGACAAGGTGATGATTGAGATGCCTTTGATTGATGCTGTGAAGCTTTCACCACCACTTAAGCGCTATGTCAAGAGAATGGTATCAAATGGTTTGAGCCCTGAAGAAGGAGCACTGCTTACTAAGGATGTCAGTGCAATTCTGTTGAACCAGCCTGTTCAGAGGAAGAAGGAAAAGAAGCAGGAGGTGGTTGTATCTAAGGAAGTGAGTGCAATCATTGAATGTAAGACTGCTGAGAAGTTACCAGATCCTGGAAGCTTTGTACTTGATTGCTCTATCTTCACAAGAAGGTTTGCTCATTCACTTTGTGATCTTGGTTCAAGCATCAACTTGATGCCACATTCTTGCTGTGAGACTTGGGATGACAGAATTCAAGCCAACTCAGATTTCTCTTATCTTGGCTGATCGCTCCCGAAGAATTCCTGAAGGTGTTTTAGAGGATATTCCAGTTAAGGTTGGCAACTTCATAATTCCCACTGACTTTGTGGTGCTGAAGTATGATACAGAGCCTAAAGATCCTCTCATCTTAGGAAGATCTTTCTTGGCTACAGCTGGTGCCATCATAGATGTGCAGAAGGGGCACATAGCACTGAATGTGGATGGTTTGAGTATGAACTTTGAGATGGATAAGCTGAGGAGGGCTCCTACTATTGATGGACAGACTTTTTCTGTTGAAAAGTTTCGATATTCGAGCATCAGGCTCAGTATCGATCGATACCCCTTCAGCATCGGTCGACACTCCTCCACCTCCGAGCCAGAACAACTCAAAGACTGATGCTCCAAGTAAGAAAGCTGTTCCCAAACAGAAAGTCTCCCATTCCACCCTCCAGAGTCCTCAGGTAAGGCCAAGGTATGCATCTTCTTCTCCTAAACCTCCTCTTATCATCAATAGGATTTTCAAAGATACAAAGACTGTTTTACAGTTAACCAAGCCACGAGATTATCGTAGAGCGCTTGTTTCTTCTATTGATGATTTTGCAAGACAGAAAAGATGTCCTCCCATACCTAAATCCCACCCTGGTCCTGTTCCTCACATCCTTGGCAAGCCTCATGCACCTAAAGCTTATACACCACCTTGGATGAAGAGGATTTCAATGCCATGTTCTGCTCCACCGTGAGCCTGAGCTCCAACACAGTCAAGCTAATGACTGAAAACAAGGGCTTAGTGGGAGGCAACCCACTGGTAGGTTTTTTTTTCTTTTTCTTTTGATTTTTATTTTTATTTATTTTATTTTTATTTTTGCTTTTCTCTTACTTGATAACACTGGGGACAGTGTTGTTTAAGTCTGGGGGAGGTTAGTACTAACTATGTTTCTGTTTTTGAGTTTCAGTTGTGTCAGTCAAAACCATAAAGTTTGAGTCAAATTTTTCAAAATTTTTCTTTTTGTCTTTGGGAATTATGATCTTGATTAATGATTTCTCTTATTTGGCTAACACTCTAATGATTATTTGTTTATACTTGATCTCAGAACTGAAGCTTAGAAAGACTATGAGCCTTATCAACAATCCTGAAAGCCCTTATTCAATGGATATCTGATTGATCTAACGTTGTCTCAACTTTTATCAGGATTTTAACCGGACTTAATCTCTTACTTTGGGGTTGGAAATCAGTGGACTAGACTTCTTCTTCAGGCCATACAAGACAGTGCAATTTTTCAAAGTATGTCTCCCCTCTCTCTTCCCTTCAGTGCTTTAAAAAAAAATAAAGAGAATAAAAGATGAGATGATTTTGATCAGTTTAGAGAGGTAGGTAAATTACCAGTGACCTCATTATTCTACTCTTGAGTCAAATGATCATACAAAGCTTGGAAGCGAGGGGTAGGTAAATTACCGATGACCCCGGTATTCGCTTACACCTTTGATTAGAAGAAAAAAAAAAAGGGGAAGAAAAAGAGAGAAAAGAAAAAAATAATGGAAGTGAGAAAAGGGAGAGGAAAGGAGATATAAGAAGAATGTCTTGGCCTGAAAAGAGTCCATATGCCACTGTTCGATACACCCAAGGTAAGAACTCACCTGTACTTGCTTTAATATTGACTAATGAGATGACAATGGAGATTTCAGAGATTCTAGAGGATTGTGGGATTTGAGTAAGGAATGTTGATGCTTATCATGGTTGAGTATAAGAAGTAAGTTCTTGAGTCAGGTAAATGAAGAGTGTGAATAAGAATAATCTGCAATTGAGTGAGTTCCCTGTTTTCAAACCTCTTTCACAGTCTAAGTTTTGTTTTGCTTGAGGGCAAGCAAAGGCTAAGTCTGGGGGAGTTGATATATCATGGTTTTTATGGTTTTTAACCATGATATAAAGAGTCTTTTAGTGTCTTTTGATCTGTTATTCTAGGATGTTTTTGAGTCTTTACAGGTTTTCTAGGATTTTGGCATGAAAGGAGCAAAATGGAGCAATTTGGATCGTTTTGGAGCATAAATCTCGGATCAAAGCATGGGCATCGATCGACACTGCCTTAGCATCGATCGACACCCTTCTCTGCCGACTCAAGACCCAAAATTTGGAAGTTTTACAAATCTGCCCCAAAGTTTCCATATTTGCAACACAAGTCCCTGACGTGTTTTAAGACATATATATATAGTTTTTAGGTTTTCCAAACCCTTAAGTCTTTCTAGCAACTTTTATTTTCCCTGCAACCCTGAGAGATTTTGAGAGCTTTGGAGAGAGAGAGATCTGCTTTGAGAGAAGAATTTCTTGAACTCCCTTTACTCTTTTAATTTCAATTGCATATTATTCAGAATGATGTTTTGTTCTTTATTGAATATGTCTGAGTAATTTGTTTGTTAGGTTTAGGGTTTTTCATAGGGTTTTTATGATTTATTAGATCTGAGATTTTTAGGGTTCTTAATCTTTTATGATCTTCATCTTTGGTTGTTCTTCACAATAATTCTTGATTGATCACCTAGAATTGTTATCTTAGGAAAATAAATTGATATAAGAATATAATTGTTTTCCTGATTAAACCATTGATGAGCAGAATTGTTTATTACAAAGAGATTTGAATTAATAATTCGTGAATTTATCTAAAGTTGTTCTTAAAGCTGATTTATTACTTAGAATTTTACAAAGAGATTTGGATTTTCTGGTTTTAAATTTAGATATTATTTGCAGCGAGAGCTGATTTAATTTACCAAAAAGTTTAGAGTTCTAGATCTGATCTTTATTGCTTGAACCTTAATTAATTTATCTGATTTAATATTTCATAATTTCCTGAGAAATTCCCTAGGCTTAACTCTTTTGATTTTCTGAGTTCACAACAGTTTTATTTAATAATTAGCATTGCTTAAGTTTAATTTAATTTAACTTGTTTAGCGTAATTTACAAAACTTTACAATCTATTGTGTTTGATCTTGAGTCTCTGTGGATTCGACCCCTAAGTACTGCATTGACCTCTTAATTTGAGAGAGTAGCTCTAGGGATTAATTTGAGCATATCAAGAATCGCACAAAATAAAATAAAATAATAGTAATAAATAGTGAGAATAAAAATACTACATAAATACGTAGTAGTATAACTCTGCTTCGTTAACCTCGCTCCTCGCGCTCTCTCTCTTTCTCTTTCTCTGCACCAAAAAAAAAAAAAAAAACATTTTCTTGAGAAAGAAGCCACAACAGTCACAATCTTACTTACTAATTACTACTACTATGGATGTTGTTGAGAGTTTTGGCCATGGCGATCCTGAAACGCCGCGTTTCAGTGACGACTTTGGTTCTGGCTCTGCTTGTTCCACCCCGTTCGTTAGTGCTCCCTCTAGTCCCGGTCGTGGTCCTCCTCCTCCAGGATACTTCTTCAGCGCTCCGTCAAGTCCGATGCATTTCTTCCTTTGCTCTGCTTCTTCATCTTCTTCATCCGAGAATCCTAAAAAGCTCAACAACTCCTCTTCTTGCGGCGACTTTGAGTTTGACTTCTCCTCGAGGTTGTCTTCGAGCAGTGGTCCTTCCATGACCTCTGCTGAAGAGCTCTTCTCCAACGGCCAGATCAAACCCATGAAGCTCTCCTCGCATCTTCAGAGACCTCAGATCCTATCGCCGCTTCTAGATCTGGACAACGAGGAAGAAGACGACGACGACGAAGAGTCCAAGAAACCAGACGGTGAGATGAAGCGTGGCAGAGATCTCAAACTAAGAAGCAGATCTGTTCACCGTAAAGCTAGATCTCTCTCCCCGCTACGAAACGCAGCGTATCACCAATGGAACCAAGAGGATGAGGATGAAGAAGAAGAAGGAGTCGCCGGAGAGAGTGAGGTGAAGGAGTGTATTATAAGGAAGCTACAAGAAGACGAGAACGTGCCTTCAGCTGAGACGACACCGTCTTGTTCAGCTTCATCTTCACGATCATCCTCTTACGGTAGAAACTCCAAGAAATGGATCTTTCTTAAGGATCTGCTTCATCGTAGCAAAAGCGAAGGAAGAGGCAACGCTAAAGAGAAGTTCTGGTCCAACATTTCGTTCTCTCCTTCCAATTTCAAAGACAAGAAACTCAAATCTCCTCACCCTGCTGCTGCTGAAGAGAAACCGATTCAAGAAACTGTAGTTGACGAGTCCAAGAAGCAGAAACAGAAACAACCGCCGGCGAAGAAAACTCCGACCGTCGGAAAACCAACCAACGGGATAGCTAAACGGCGAGGATCACAGCCGTCTGCTCACGAGCTACATTACACAACGAACAGAGCTCAAGCAGAGGAGATGAAGAAGAGGACATATTTGCCTTACAGGCATGGGCTCTTTGGCTGTTTAGGGTTTAGTTCCAAAGGTTACAGCGCCTTGAACGGTTTAGCCCGTAGCTTAAACCCTGTTTCATCCGGTTAAGTCATCATATCATTAGATTAAGCAAAAAATGTTTTTTATGTATAGAGATTATGAATCCTCTCCTATATAGTATATGTCATTGTATTTTTCAGTTCTTAGATTTGATTACTATGATTCTCTTTTTAGTTCTTGGGAATGTATTCAGAATCTTAAAAAATTTATTACAGTGATGTGTTGTAGTAAAAACAGTTTTGTGAGTTTTTTTGTAGTGATCTTTTTGGACAAGGTAGTTAAGGTAATGAGAACAATAATGGTGGGGTGGGGTTTAGTTTGTTGAGACTTGAGACTTGAGACTTGAGAGAGAGAGAGAGTGTGCAATAA
Organism: Camelina hispida; assembly: GCA_023657505.1. Taxonomy (NCBI): domain Eukaryota; kingdom Viridiplantae; phylum Streptophyta; class Magnoliopsida; order Brassicales; family Brassicaceae; genus Camelina; species Camelina hispida. The sequence continues at coordinate 43,353,022 of CP094634.1, read as the reverse complement.
TTTTTTTTTGTAAGTACTCTGTGAGATCTGCAAAAGAAAGAGATTAAAATAATTAAAATGAGAAATTTTGGGGGAGGGGCCATGAGTGAGTTGTTGTGTTTTGGAGTAATGTGAGTGAAGCTGTGAAGGAGTTAAGAAGAGAGAGCATCTTCATCATCTACATGACCCATTTGTGGTTTGTCTTATTAACATTTGGTGATTGAAACTGCATCTTTCAAGTCTTATCTAATTGGCCTTTTGCTAAAATATTACTATATGCTTTATTATATTGTTAATATCACTCACTATCATCCCTACCATGAGTTTTATATAGGTTTTTGTTTTCTCTTGTGTCCTTACTTAAAATATCTACACTCTTGATTCATTTCAACAATAAGATATTAGATTAGGTTATGTTGAAATGTGAAGCAAATCTCCTTCATAACTATTGATAAGATGAATTTGGTTTAAAAGACGATAATAATTACAATTAACAACGAATAAGAACGGTGTCGTTTTCTGCTGCCACTGCTGCGGCAAAAGTTGTCGTTGAAAATGAAAACCGAATAATATATAATTTGACGTGCACGTATAGCTACTTAGTAATCCACCGCACATCATAAAGATTAGCTGTCTTATCTATCTGAAATATACGATTCAACCCACATGAACTTGTCTCAGTTTGGGCCCAAAGTTTGTATATAAGCTCTCTGATTTTATACATTTTGCGAAATAAGAAAGCGAAAGAAAAGGCCACGTGAGTTGTCGTAAGAGAAGAGTAGTAAAGAACAGAACAGAGGAGGTCCATACTTTGACATGACCCACTCCTCTGAAAAGTGAAAATCTCTCTTCATATTTTTGGTTTTTTGGCTTTTCTTCACCATAAAAATCAATAAGCGTAATAATTTGCGACAGATTACATTAAAGACAGTCATGTCATGGGACCTTAATATGCTTTATAAGCAGACTAGCTTACTTGTTTTTATTTGTATCTTAACTCAGTTGATCAGAGATCATATCACAATATATAATAATAACTTATGCAAAAAAAAATTAAAAATTTATGTTGAGAAAACACTATTAACACTTTTTCCAGATAGTTTTGAAAGTCATTTTCCTATTTTGTTTATTTTACTTTAGAATAATTTTATTTAAAAATCTATGATGTTTAACTAAAACAATAGTACAACTTTATAACCACGGATATATCCCACATCTTAATGATTCACATCTAAAGTCGTACGAGTTTCAGAAATTAAACAAAAGAGGAAGATATTTAAATTAACATATTAGTAGAAAATAGTTTTATGGACAAAAACTATAAGTAACAACAAGTGGTGGAGGGTGTCACCTCAATCAATCGTCTACGTAACTACTGTACACTTCATTGCTTAGCTGTGCTGATCTGATCTGTCTCACACTGTTTCTGTGTGGGAACTTTCTATTTCCGATAACAAATGACACAACTGTAAGATGTAATTTCTATTTTCTTTAGTTAAAAAATCACGTATTTATATAATTTACAAGTCAAAATTGGACTATAATTTGTTAAAAAAGTTAGGCTATAATTTTGTTCAAACCGGACATACTCTTGTCGTTTGCGACTTTACGCTGATATTCTGCGAAATTATGTTTATAAAATTGGTTTCTTTTTTCAACATGTGAAAAATGCTTAAGTTTTATTTGATGTATTGCATATGTTTCCACTTTAATGTTGAGATAAACAAATTTTAAAAGACACTGAAAATAAATTTATACCATTCTCGTCGAGTATTCGTTACAGTTTAACAACATACAAATAAGATTAAAGATGAATAATCATTGGCGTTGCTTCAAGTGCAGAGCAAAAGAAGAAATCCTCTTTATCTTCAATGACCATACTCAATACTCACCGCATGCATGTAGTTTGTGGATTATGTGGGTTTTATTATATACAAACATTTTTTAAAAACCACCAATTCCAAATAATGAAAATAATTTGTTAGCAAACATGTGACAATACTTGCAAGTTTGCAAAGTTTTTAACCCATCTGATAGGGTTTCACAAAGCCTATCCCAAAGCCATGCTGAGCTTTCAGTAAAAGGCATCCATTTTTATGCAGGCTCTGCTAACTGCTAAGACAACATTGTAACCTTTCACATGCAAACCTAGAACAACACTGACCGTAAACTCTGCTTTCAAGTTCTTTGAGAGTACAATCAAATTGGAACGTTCATGACCGTCCACTGCCCACAGAAGAATGTCCACTAACATCTTATGATCTCTAGCATATCCATACGCCTCAGCAACTATATATATATATATATATATATCCAAACAACTTACTGGCGTATATCTCGGCATAGTAAGGATCATCCACGTGAGACCTGGTTCCGCCAGAAGACATGTTTTCCGCGGCGAGCGAGAACATTGGAGACTTCTCTGAACAAACAAAACAAAACAAAACAAAAGTAAACTCGTGAGACTGCATCATCTTGGAAAAAATCAACCTGGAATAAACAAAATATAAGCAAAATAGGTAGAGCTCAAGAGTTTTACCTAAGCAAACATGACCAACAGAGAGCACTCCGTATTCATATGGGTAAATCTAAACACTACTTAAAGCAACTATAATTGGAGTTACCTTTGTAATGTCGGAGCTTAGATGGCAAGGAGCTCCAACAAGCTTCAATACTTTGGGATGTACCTTCACCTCCCTCATCCAGAAACCATTATAGTTTCTCGTTGTTGATGCCAAACTTTGAGTTCTTGTTCCCAGTAGATAGCTAACCAGCTACATATGGATGCACCTAAAAGCTGTAACCAAACAGAAAAAGCCCACTCATAACCAAGCTGTGCTTAACAATCATGTTACAAAGCTAAAAACATTAGATATTTGACTATACCTGAGGATCAACACGCAGCAGTACATTGACCTGCTTACCAACAAATCTTGAAGCTTCCCCAATATTTTTTGAAGTCAAACTGATCAGTATCAACATTAACCAAAACACTTTCTTGAGCAGCTAGGCCTAGGAACGAAATTTCCCAATAGCTTTCCACTTCCAATGAAAATGCACCTATACAACAAAGACAATGCAAAAAACTGGTGAGATCACTCGTAAGCACATCTGAAATATTTTCTAATTGGAGGAGACCAAGATGTAATCATGAAAACTGGTACCTAATCATGTTCCTGGCCGACGAGAAATCACTTAACCATTCAGCAGCATGTTACAATTACGTCTAATACACCTGTGAATAGAAATATAACAAAGTAAAAAGGAAACGGGATTAGTCTGAAAGGGACAAAGTTGTAATCATTAGTGATTTATGAGCATACCGATATCAGTTTGGTCATTACAGTTACAGCCATGGAAGACCTGTAAAAGTATCATGCTTAAGAACAAAAAAAGATGACAACAAATTATGAAAATAAAGTGGCACTTACATTGTTATCGTAGCCCAAGTTCAACAAAACCGGAAAGTTCAACACACTGTTATCGTAGCCCAAGTTAGCCCAAGTTTAACGCATTCTCGCGTTTTCAAACAGTCAGAACGCGGAAGAACCCTATCTTTAAAGAACAAAACTACAGCGTCTCTATGCGATGTGCTATCAGGTACCTTTGTAAACAATCTTGCAAAAACAGAGCCAAAGAGAGAACATGAACTGATTAACAAGTTATGATCTTATCAATAAAATGATGTTTATTAATGGTAGAAAAATGAAATAAGAGTCAAACTAACCTCAATCAAGATTTGGCAAATGTGAAAACCTTGAACCACTCCGCATGTTATGTAGATATACCTGCACATCGAAACATAGTAAAGTAAAAAATAAAAGGGGACAAATTTGACATATTTGCTAATTGAGGGGGAACCAAGTTCTAATCATGAAAACCACAAAGTTTAATCATTAATGATTGCAAATTCATTTAAAAGGATCGGAGTGCAAAGGATCGGAGTATAGTGATCGATGAAGATATCCTGGAAAATACAATAAAGACACAAAGAGGAAATAATAACAAAAAGGAAACATACCAATTGAGATCAATCCTTTATGCAACCAGTGAGGAACCCAAAGCTTACTTCTCTTTAAACTATAACAATCAGAAGTAACTCAAAAATAAAAAGAGGCGTAACAACTAACAACCACAAACAAACCCCAGGAAAAAGAAGCTCATGACACCTGAATTAACAACAGGAATTAAGAATTCAAACAGATCTTCTACTTGCATCAACTAAATTCCTATACGCAGACAATGAATTCACGTAGAAATACAAAACACACAATACCAAACAGAATTGATTAGCATTTAAACCATAGAAAAATGCAGAATATTTAAAAGAGAAAAGGGAAAGAGAAACAGAGAGAAGTTGATGTATAGAATCTAGAAAACGCAATAAGACACACAGAGGAAAGATCACAATATTACTCACTCAAGCCAATCAAAATTAAATAGCAGAAAGCTGTAGAGATGCGAATTTACCTGAAACACGACGATATTACTCACTCAAGCCATCCTTCCCTCCAACAATGTCTTCAACCACATGTTATTTTTAAGAACACCTATCACATGAATGTGTGTAGACAGACAGCAGAGAAACAACAGAGAGGAGTGATTGAAGCAAAAATATGAAAAACACAATAAGACACACTGAGGACATCATATCGTATGAATGTGTGTAGACAGACAACAGAGAAACAGAGAGGAGTGATTGATGCAAAAATATGGAAAACACAATCCCAAACAGAAGTGATTAGCATTTAAACCATAGAAAAATGCAGAAAGACAAAAAGAGAAAAGGGGAAGCAAAACTGATCATATCTCCAAGGAAAAGAGAAAACCCACCAATCACAAGCATATGAGAGTAGGATCAAACACATAAGAAATAACATAGAAATAGAAGAAAGTCGATGAAAAATTATCCTACCCATAAAGAAGGAGCACTTCAGATAAGAAAAACCACAATCACAAGCATATGAAAGTAGGATCAAACACATAAGAAATAACAAAGAAGGGAGCACTTTACAAAAGAAAAACAAAGACGGGAGCAATTCACATGAGTAAAACCACAATCACAAGCATATGAGAGTAGGATCAACATTGTCCTAAGATCTGTAAACATTGTGCTAAAACATTAACAATTTAACTATACCTGAGGATTGTCATTTAGCAGTACAATAATAACCTTCTTACCACTTACCATCGCAATTCTTGAAGCTACCAAAAGCCAGAGGGATGAATTCTAACGACGATATACCTGCATCAAGAATTTAAAAGACCAAACAGTGAGTGATAAGCACAAATTTTTTAACATTAGCTTCAAGACGTAAGAGTGAGATAACCAATTAAATTTAACAAACGGTGAGAACTACTAAGAAACACTAAAAGAAGAATTAAGGGCTTACAAAAACAGACCCAAATATGAAGAGCTGAAGAGTCGTGGATAGAGAGAGAGAGAGAGAGAGCAAAAGCATAAGATGAACCAAGAGCAATCCGTAATCATGTGGGTAGTAAATCAAAACACAACTTAAAAGAAAAGTATATAATGGGAGTTACCAATGTAACGGTAGAGCATAGATGGCAACAAGCTTCAACAATTTGAATTGTGCCTTCACCTCCCTCCCTCGTCCAAGAACCATGATAGCTTCTTGTTTAAAGTTCTTAATCCCAGTAGCTAGATACATATAATACGGATGCACCTGTAACAAGAACAAGAAAAGAAGATCACTCATAACCAAGCGGTAATGAATAATAATTGAAAATCCAAGTGAAAAGAAGCAAGAAGAGAACTGAATCTGACTCGAGTGACCTCAGCAAAGCGCATATCACAAGCTCTCCGCATATGATCCTGCAAAAAACGGATTTCATATCAGAAAGACAAAAACAAAAGCAGAAAGATGCAGCAAAACATTAGTTGAGGCATGTTCATCAATTTGAAGAGAAGAGACGGTGATATCAAATTCGGGGACATCACAATTTGGGGTGTCTTCCTTTTCACTTCCGTAGAATCACAATCTCAAATATATCACAATTTGGGGTGTTTTCCTTCCTATAGAATCTCAAATTCGGGGACATCACAATTTGGGGTGTCTTCCTTTTCACTTCCGTAGGCCCTAAAAAAAGCAGAAAGTTGTTGGACCACGACAGGAAGCATATACAGTAGAAGAAGATAGAAAACACTGTAGCAAGGAAGGACTCACTTGTATAGCACATTGGTCTAGGGCATTTCTCATTGTTAAAACGGACAGTCTGCACAAGAGAACGAAATCACACAAATGATGTATGTGAGTCCAATGGATGAGCCTCTGGTGACAAAAATATAGCATAGATTTTAATACTCGTGCTTAATGAATTGTGAAAAAGGGGAAAGCATAGTCATTATTTACCTGCACACAAGAGCAAACAAAGCATACTTCATGTCATCATAACTGGTGTTGTCAACGACACCATGGGTTCCTGATCATATAATTTACAAAAACATGCTCAAAGCTAAAAAAAGGAAGAGTAAGAATGTATGCATGAGAAAGTTTAAATTATCGTACATGTGTGTGTAATGTATGCTGGTTAGTATTAGTTAGTAAATCTGAAAATCCAAGTGAAAAGAAGAAAGAGAGAAGAACAGAATTAACTTACCTAAAGCAGACTTGAGTCTTCTACTTCATTCTTCAATCCATCTCTCTGATCTGCAGATATACAGAATTAGATTAAAACCATACAGTGAGACCAAATACTATCAAATACCAACTTCATATAAGAGAAAGTAACACAAACCTCAGAATTCAGAGTGTCTTATTATAACTTCCATTAGGATCACTGAAGAAGTATGTGTATGCTGGTTAGTATAAGTTAGTAAAAAAACTGAAAATCCAAGTGAAAAGAAGCAAGAAAGAGAGAAGAACAGAGTTAACCTTACCTTAAGCAGTCTGCTTAAGTCTTCTTCTTCTCACTCTTCAATCCATCTCTCTGAGATAAAGCAGACTTGAGTATTCTTCTTCAATCCATCTCGCTGACCTGCACAACATATACCAGAATTAGATTAAAACAAAACCAAAAAAAAACCCTAGAATTTATGAAACACTGTACTTGGCGGTCGGTCAAATCAGAAGAAGAAACGCCATCATCCGGCTCCTCCGATCATCACTTGGCACCAATATCTCCCTGCAATTTCATCAACCGAGATACTCAAACAGTTAGAAGACAAGACACGAGAATGAGGTCTTAAAAGTAAACCCTAGAATTTGTATTACCTTTAGTTGGTCGATCAAATCAGATGAGGAAAGTTAAAGAAGAAGAAGAAGAAGAAGAAGAAACGCCATGGAAACCATATATATCAATTAGAAGACAAAGAGAACCCTAATTCTGGGTCATCAATCATAAACCCTAGCTCTGCTCTGCTCGATAAAATCAGCATTAATACGAGAGAGTCACTAGAGAGAGAAAGGAGAAATAAAAAAAACCAATCTTACGCCATTAGAGAAGAGAATGAAAAGGAATCTCTCCTAATTTTTTTTTTCCGGTGAAGAGAGTGAAGAAAGGAAAAGAGAAAATACCATTTAAATCGCCTTTCCAGGAGATATATTACGGACACCCAATTAAACGTAAAACGTTAATTAAGTAACTTTCTGTGACATAATTAATCAAAGAAGAAGAATGTTGATGTCCCTTTGGGTCACAATTAATACGTTTAGTTCGGTCAAAGGAGGGTCGAAATTCTCTTAATTATATTGATGCCGAAGCACAAAAGGATGGGTTACAACACAATATGAACGAGTTATAACAAGGTATATTGACGGGCTGATAGCTCGTCGATTCTCCGAGTTTTGGACTTGAGGTCGCTCACTTCTCCTTAGACGAGCTAAGCTCTTATTCTTGCTGTACGAATTCAGTTGCCTTTTTCACGATCCCCTTTTCTGCGGACCGTACGCCTCCCTTTATAGGGAATCGTGTCGGTTCGTCTATACAAAAGACCATAATGCCCTCCCTTCCTTTGGAGATTCATCATGGGCTTTTTCTGGGCCAGGCCTATTATTTGGGGTATGGATCAACCCCAACAAAGAAGAACACAAATGACAAACCTCCTCTTTGACACTCAAAGCAGCAGTCACCACCTCTTGCAGCACCATTTAGCTAAGTCAGAATGGCTTCTGTGATTCCTATCTCTACATTGAAGGTTTATCACCAGAGCTGTAGGAAGTACATAATAAGCTCATCTTAATTAGTATTATGACTAATACAGGTCCGGTTCTGAAACTAATTCATTTTACAGGATGTTTCGAATAAATTCTTTTAGAAAAATATAGAATAGAAACAGCGTACCTGCAGCAGCTTCTTGTCCAAGTAGTCATCGACATCAACAACTTGTAACACTTGTGTTGAATTCAGAAATTTCCTCACTGTCTTTTAGTTTGTCCATCATGCCTAGTCACAAAGAGTCAAATTCATGAACAAAGCTGGAATGGATTTATGAGTCAACAATGACTTTGGAAGACGAAAGGTTACCTGAAGCCCTCCTGCAGTATCCATGGTAACAGCATCTACACAACTCCTTTTTTTAGCTTATTATTTGTTTAGGCATTGCTTTACCAAGGTCTGCAGGTTATAACATCAGTTCCTGCTGCATAAACCGGCACACCAACCTGAAACAAAGAGAGCATATTAGGGAATATTGCATATCATCACATGTTCACACAGGCGTTCTCTGAAGACATTGATTCTACTACTTCTTCTTTAAGTAATGCAATAAACGTTCTGACTCAATCATGGCCACCCACAGACAATTGATAAATGTATAATTAATGAATACCTGTAAAATTGATAAATGAAGCCTCGCTGAGAATGAATCCACCCCTAAATCCTTGTCTTCAGTCATAAGTGCCACATTACCATCTTCGTCGATGTAGCTTCTGCATGATGTCAGGACAAGTTCAGAGGCTCCTTTCCAGTAAACATGAACTTCACCATCAGCCTAAAAGTAATATTGAAAAAGAAAAAAAAAATGTTTATGGGCTAATATAGGTCCGGCTCTGAAACAAATTCATTTTAGAGGATGTTTCGAATATCTTCTTCTAGAAAAATATAGAATAGAAACTTCCTTACTGTCCAGGTAGTCATTGGCATCAACAACTAGTAACACATAAACTTCCTTACTGTCTTTTAGTCTGTCCATCATGCCCTTTATCTATCTGTCACAAAGAGTCAAATTCATGAACAAAGCTGCAATAATTTATGAGACAACAATGATTTTGGAAGACGAAAGGTCACCTGAAGCCTTCCTGCAGTATCCATGATAACAGCATCTACAGAACTCCTTTTTTAGCTTCTTTTTTGTTTAGGCCTTGCTTTACCGATAGATCTGCAGGTTTTAACATCAGTCTCTGCTGCATAAACCGGCACACTGATACGAGTTGGGATTGGGTCCTTATTGGGCCTGACAATTGAAGAAATGGTTCGGGAGCCCAAGACTTCTAATTCAGCTTATTTACGCTTTATGCCATTGTCTCTTACGTTTCTGTATTTAGGTTCCTTTGTGTTCTAGAAAACAATCTATCAAAAAATGAATAATCAACAAAACAATTCCTAATCTCTTTCTTCTTCTTCTCTCTACTTCTAATCTCTTTTCTAATCCTCTATCTCTCTCTAATCTTCTATCTTCTCTTCTCTTAATCAATTCTAGTTACTTTGGTTAGGGTCAAACCTAACATTTGGTGCTTTCATTGTTTGAGTGTGCGAAGACGATGGCTCAGTCTACAGAACTCGGTTCCACCGCTACAGCGACTTTGACTCAGCCGCTTACCCTGGAACAGCGACTCGACAACCATGACAAGGTTATCGAGTATCTAAAGGTGGCTGTGGAGAAGATACTGCGAAATCAAGTCCATGGGGTCAACAACGACTCGATTCCATCTGGGTTTTCGAGTCCGGTGTCAGGTTCGCAGCAGTACGTCACGGTCTCTCCGGCTGTTGGCTCTGCCAGTGTTCATCGCGATAGGCTTTTACCAGCTCCAACAAAAAAAAAACCATTAAATTTTTTATTATTATTAAAAAAAAAAGGACGAATAATTTACCAGAGCTGAAATTGTTGTTTATTGGGCTGAAATTGTTGTTATTGGGCTTTTACTCTGTTTCGTGAACAGCTTCATTACACAAAACAAATCCGCCAAGAAACATCTCTCGGGTCTTCTTCTCCAGCCCAGGAGTAACATGTAAGCTTCCAAAACACCTGCAAGACGAAGAACAAAACACTTCTTGGACTTTACTTTAGCATAGAAAAGAAGCAAATTAAGAAACCAAACCTTAACATGAATTCGATCAGTCATTGAACAATTAATTTGAAGGATCCTTCTCCACACCACCTGAACCAACAAAACAAAAACAACGACAACAAGTAAAATCACATGTAATTAAGGAAGAACAGAGTGTAAAAGAAGAGTTAAGAGCAAGAACAAAACCCTTGAAGACGTGTTAGCACAGAGAATAAGCGAAACGTATCCTTGTCTCCTTGAGACATCACCCTCATCAATAAACTCATCAACCACAACCTGAAATAACAGAGAGTGTAAAAGGAGTTAAGAGGAGGAAAAAAACCCTTGAAGACGATAGAAGAAGCGAAGCCTGTCCTTGTCTACTTGACGATAAAAGGATCAACCATAACCTGAAATAACAGAGAAACAAGTAAATAACATGTAATTAAGGAAAAACAGAGAGTAAATGAAAAGAAGAGTTAAGAGGAAGAACAAAACCCTTGAAGACGTTAGCACAGAGACGAAGCAAAGCGTGTCCTTGAGACATCACCGTCATCGATAAAAGCATCAACCATAACCTGAGATAACAGAGAAAATCACGTGAACAATTTCATTAAGAAAAAAAAGCAACTTGATGCAATTTAGAAAACAAACCCTAGAAGCCTCCTCCACAAAAACCTAAAGCTAACAACAACAACAACAACAACAACATGTAATTAGAAGAAAAACAAAGAAGAGACCAAACCCTAGAACGATCGGTGATGATCGGACGGATCGGATCAACGTAGATTGAATAAACCTGCAAGACAAACAAAAGAAAAAACAAATCAGAGTCTCGTTCGTGAAGAAGAAGGAGATAGATATAACAAACGGAAACCCAAACGGCAAACCCTAGAAGAAGAAGATTTCACAAGTAGGAGGAACGAGAGGTGTTGAGATCGAGTTGGAAACAAACAAACCCGTCGGGTTTAGAAGAACTATCACACAACACAACATCGATCAGAAACCCTAAACGACAAACGAACACTACAAGAAAACAATACGTTTTCCTACCAGCAAAAACGTAGGGATTTGGAAGGAAACAGTGTTTTTTAACCATTTTCCTACGAAAATATTAAGAGGAAATAGCCCGAAGGAAATAGATATTAGCGAGAATTTGGAAGGAATAATCTTTCAAATTTCCTACGAAAATAATTTAGAAGGAAAATTCGTAGGAAAAAAGAAAGAAAGAGGAAGGGCAATTTTGTCAAATTTCCTTCGTTATATGGGAAGAAAATATTTTCCTTCGGTTTCCCTTCCACTATTTCCCTTTAGTATTCCTTCGCATCTGTTTTTCCTTCGGATCCCCTTCCAATATTTTCCTTTAATTTTCCTACGCATCTATTTTTCCTTCTACACATTTCATTCTATTTTCCTTCACATTTTCACTCAAAGTTCCTTCTAAGATATCCTTCAAGATTCCTTCGATAATTTCATTCCAGTTTCCTTCAAAAACTTCATTCTATTAATTACGAAAAAATTCAGATCAGTTTCATCAAACCATTATTAATTTTCCTCGTTTCCATTTAGTTTGCATTTTTATAAATTTAAACTATACAAATGCAATGCCCAAAACATACTTCATTACTAAAAAAACAATCCATATACAATAAACCTAAATTTACATGGGCCGACCAAAAAAAAAGTTGAAATAAAACGTCCGGGTACTCAGGTGGACGTAGATCAGGAAACCGGCCTAGGAGGAGCTTGTTGCATTCCATAAGAAACTTGATCTGAGCGTCCTTCTCTTGTTCACGAGCCTTCAATGTTTGAATCTTTTCTTGTAGTTTAGGAATCTGTCGTGGAGCTGAAGAAGAAGATGGGCATCCATCATCGAAAAGGTTACCAAAGCCATAAAGTTTACCTCTAACCTTTGGAACAACCTGTCAATTAAAACCAAGAATTGTAAAAAGCTCACTTGATAGAAATTTTATAAGACATCCACAACTTGTAAATCACTTGATAGATAAAGAAACAGTTAATAAGAGAAGGAGAAAGAGTAACTTACTTTACGCATAATAGAGTTAATCTCTTCTGTTGTAAGAGGGTCTGGCTGAGCCGAAGGATCACCATCAGTTTGGAGTTGGGACTGGATGAGCTCCACTTGACTAGAAGCCTTATCCATAAACTGTTTAGTCTTCATATCACTAATGGTTCGGGTCTTCTTGTCTAAGTGTGTTTGTTCCATGAAATAAAGCATACTAGGCTCCGTACCTAATTCAATTGTCTTAGCAAAAAAGAGAAACCATAGTTAGTATAGTAAATAGATAAAGGCATTAATCAGAATCTAAGTGTGAACTAAATTGAATAAGAAAACCTGAACTGATGATTGAATGAAACTTGCAAAACGGTAACAGAAGTACTTCCGGATTCTCAGCTGGTGGTTCACTACCGTTACGGGTGTGTTCATTGCGTGGATTGTGCAGGTTCCTTGGTAGGTCTGGTAAGGAGTAGCTCGGGGTACTGCTATCATAATCCTGCTGCCGTTCCGCCATGTACCGTTCGTAGTTTTGACGAGTATTCTCCTGAAATCAGAGAACATAATCTATATATGTGAGTAAGATTAATTGACTCCCAAAATGAATTGACTCTGATAAATCGTAGATGTTTAGTATAATTTAGTATAATTGAGCTTTAAATAATGCATACAACTCTACTTAGCAGAACTCATAAACGGACTCCACACATAAACACCAACAAAATGTCTAAGACTTTTACCGTTTTATAAAAACAAATCTGCCTAAGAAAAAAATTACAATTGTTCTCTGTTTCAAACTCGAACACACAGTCAGTATGAAAAAAAAAGTTACCAAATTGAACTTTATAAAAACTAGAAAACTTACTGTAAACGGTGGATCCACCGGCGGAGAGTACGAGTAACTGTCGGTCATCCTTTGACTCGGTGCTTTGCGGGAGAACATGAGACGGAGCAGGTGGAATTCGGAGGTGTGTGGCTTGCACTCACTAGTCGATGGAAGCAGAATCCGCGAGAATCAACCGCTTGATCACCGTCCCGATACACCGCTTGAGCTGTCTAGGTAACTTAGGTGAAAACGATTAAGTGTCTCTAGGGTTTTTACATCTCATGCCTTCTTGTTTTCGGGTAAGTACAGCCCATTAAGAGAAAACAAAATTTCGTAAGCCCAATACAGAATTAGTTTAGTTAATTGATTGCCCAAGTCCATTTCCAAAGACAAAATCATAATTTTTGTTTTGTTTTATGTTGTAATTTATATAAAAATTATATAAATCCTACACATATATAAGTTATGTTTTGTTTGATTTTCCCTTTTTATATAAAATTTCTACATAATATTGGATACTTAAAACAATATTTACATATATTTATGATTTATGATATTTACAATATAATATTTGATATTTACAATATTTACATATTATGATTTATGATTTATGATATTTACAATATCATATTTCATATTTACAATATAAATATTTACAATATTTACATATTATGATTTATGATTTATTATATTTGCAATATAATATTTGATATTTACAATATATATATTTACATATTTACATATTATGATTTATGATTTATGATTTATGATATTTACAATAAGTTTGGTAGGAAACCCGAAGGAATATTTCCTTTTATATTCCTTCAGCCAATAATCCTTCTATATTCCTTCCGTATACTTTCAACTTTTCCTTCCTTGCGATTCTCGTAGGAAAATGAGAGCAAAATTTCCTTCCGAATTCCATCCCCAGTTTTACTTTCAATATTATATCGATTTTCCTTCACTTTTTCCTTCGAAATTGCTTTCCGAAGGATTTTCGTAGTAAATACGCTTCTCATTTCTCTTCTCTTTTTCCGTAGGAAATTACTTTCTTATTTCCTTCGACAATTTTTTATTCGCTAAAAAACCGAAGGATTTCCGAAGGATAATAGTCCTACAAAAATTTTGGTAGGAAACTTGGTAGGAAAACATATTGTTTTCTTGTAGTGGAAGGAGAACAAAAACAAAAAGATAGGATGATGTGATGAGATGTTAAAACTTATAAGTGTTGTAGTGGAGCGTCATATCATATATATGTCGGTCTATTTTTTTGTACCGTTAAAATTAATAACGTACTAGGTATTCCTTATTTTAACCTTCCAATTTTCCGTTTTTCGTACGAGTCTTCTAGAATCTTTATTTGATATTTCCTTTCTTTTCTCATATTTATTAATCTTTCGATTCTTTGCTATTTTGCTTTTCAATTTTGTTACTGTTGTCGGCCCAACTAGACAAATGTCAAAAATATTTAGGCCTTTTTCACAATCAAATCTGGAACGAAAAACTCTTTTACGTTTAGGCCTTTTGACACCTGAACCATCATCACAATATCAAAAATCTTTACTTTTGCTTTTTTCACAATATCAAAAATGTTTAGGCCTTTGAGCCTGAACGAACCATCACAGTCCACCTGAAACGATACCGTTCCGTCGATCTTGACGAGACGACCGGAGAGAGAGAGAGAGGATTGTATTTGAGAGATGATATTGGTTTGAGGAAAGAGAAGACCTCTTTAATTTGTTGAGCATTCGGGCTCGCAGAAAAAAGAGATCCCATGGAGTAAGATGGATCTTAAAAAACTTAAAAAAGAACACATTTTTCCTACACAAAATTAGAAATTATCATCTGAACAATCGTTGGTTGTTGGTCTCTATACGTACGCCAAAGACGATAGATATTCAAACATATAGAATGTTCTTAGGAAGAACACAAACAACATGTACATTCTAAGACACTATCACAAATTTTACATTATATTAATTAATGCACAAGCACAACAGTACCAAAGAATCAGGCATACGCAGAAATGCAAATAACACCCAATGAGAAGTTCCAATCATGTGAAACTCCCCACTATCATAGTCCCATAGTTAAAAAAGCTCATGAGGCTCTAAACACACTTCAAAATACAGAAAGTATGAATCAACATATTGCAGAAGATCCAAGAAGGAAAGATGAACAAATTCCTGATTAACAACATGTCTAGCTTTCTGCTTAAGAGAAGCTCAGACTTGAGGTTGTTCAATGCAAAAAACTACTTTGGTAGAGACATCCATCATGAAAAGGACAGTAAATAAGTACAAATTCATTTAAAAGGATCGGAGTGCAAAGGATCGGAGTATAGTGATCGATGAAGATATCCTGGAAAATACAATAAAGACACAAAGAGGAAATAATAACAAAAAGGAAACATACCAATTGAGATCGATCCTTTATGCAACCAGTGAGGAACCCAAAGCTATAATAATCAGAAGTAACTCAAAAATAAAAAGAGGCGTAACAACTAACAACCACAAACAAACCCCAGGAAAAAGAAGCTCATGACACCTGAATTAACAACAGGAATTAAGAATTCAAACAGATCTTCTACTTGCATCAACCAAATTCCTATACGCAGACAATGAATTCACGTAGAAATACAAAACACACAATCCCAAACAGAATTGATTAGCATTTAAACCATAGAAAAATGCAGAATATTTAAAAGAGAAAAGGGAAAGAGAAACAGAGAGAAGTTGATGTATAAAATCTAGAAAACGCAATAAGACACACAGAGGAAAGATCACAATATTACTCACTCAAGCCAATCAAAATTAAATAGCAGAAAGGTGTAGAGATGCGAATTAACCTGAAACACGACGATATTACTCACTCAAGCCATCCTTCCCTCCAACAATGTCTTCAACCACATGTTATTTCTAAGAACACCTATCATATGAATGTGTGTAGACAAACAGCAGAGAAACAACAGAGAGGAGTGATTGATGCAAAAATATGAAAAACACAATAAGACACACTGAGGACATATCGTACGAATGTGTGTAGACAGACAACAGAGAAACAGAGAGGAGTGATTGATGCAAAAATATGGAAAACACAATCCCAAACAGAAGTGATTAGCATTTAAACCATAGAAAAATGCAGAAAGACAAAAAGAGAAAAGGGGAAGCAAAACTGATCATATCTCCAAGGAAAAGAGAAAACCCACCAATCACAAGCATATGAGAGTAGGATCAAACACATAAGAAATAACATAGAAATAGAAGAAAGTCGATGAAAAATTATCCTACCCATAAGAAAAACCACAATCACAAGCATATGAGAGTAGGATCAAACACATAAGAAATAACAAAGAAGGGAGCACTTTACATCAGAAAAACCACCAAGGAGGTAACATAGAAATAACAAAGACGGGAGCAATTCACATGAGTAAAACCACAATCACAAGCATATGAGAGTAGGATCAACATTGTGCTAAGATCTGTAAACATTAACAATTTAACTATACCTGCTTTAGCAGTACAATAACTTTCTTACCACTTTCCAACGCAACTCTTGAAGCTACCATAAGCCAGAGCGATGAATTCTAACAATATAACTGCATCAAGAATTTAAAGGACCAAACAGTGAGTGATAAGCACAAAATTTTAACATTAGCTTCAGGACATAAGAGTGAGATAACCAATTAAATTTAACAAACGGTGAGAACTCAAAAGAAACCTAAAAGAAGCACTTACAGTAGAAGATCAAATATCACAGAAAAGACGAAACTTGTGTGTGCGTCTTCGTGTGATATGCTATCACAGGTCCCATTGCAAACGAAAACAGTGAGATGTTGCAAAATACTGAGATAGGATCAATCATGCAAAAAAACTAGGGCGTGATGTTTGAAAAACTGAAAATAAACCATACCTAAGAATCGACATTGACATGCTTGCTAGCAACTCCTCACGATTCCACAATTTGTGTTTGTTGTCTAGACAGCAAAAAAGATCCCATCATATTCTCCTTCCTTCAAGCTTTTCTGTAAGAAAAAGAGTGAGAAATAAGATCAAATCATAACAATAGCTACTAAGATCTGTAAACATTAACAAATTAACTATACCTGAGGATTGTCAAGTAGCAGTACAATAACCATGATAGCTTACCATAAGCAACACATCACGATTCAACATTTTGTTTTTGTTGTCTAGAGAGCAAAACATATCCCATCATAATCTCCTTCCTTCAAGCTTTTCTGTAAGAGAGAGAGAGTGAGAAACAAGATCAAATCACAACATACATAATCCAAATAATAGCTTACTAAGAACTGTAAACATGATGCTAAAGCATTAAAAAAATTTAACTATACCTGAGGCTGAGGATTGTCAAGTAGGCAGCACAATAGCCTTCTTACCACTTACCATCGCAATTCTTGAAGCTACCATAAGCCAGAGGGATGAATTCTAACGATAAACCTGCATCAAGAATTTAAAGGACCGAACAGTTAAGTACAAACCTGAATAACCTGAATTAGAAGAATAACATCTACCAACCTGAGAATCGACATTGACATGCTTGCCAGCAACTCCGCACGATCCAAAATTTGTGTTTGCTGTTAAGAGAGCAAAAAAAGATCTCATCATAATCTTATTCCTTCAAGCTCTCTGTAAGAAAAAGAGTGAGAAACAAGATCATATCATAGTAATAGCTACTAAGATCTGTAAACATGGTGCTAAAACATTAACAATTTAACTAGACCTGAGGATTGTCAAGTAGCAGTACAATAATAACCTTCTTACCAAAGAAAACAACCTAAAAATATTCAGGTTTAGCAGACCTAAGACACTAGTTAGTAACCTCGAGTTTCTGCAACAAAAGACAAGATTTTCGTTAGGAGGAAGAACACTACCTGTAGATGTAGCGCATAGTAGAATAAAAGGATACATCAAAAGCATCACCGACCGATACTCCACAACCTGAAAAAACATAGCGAAGAGGTAAAAATCCCATCAACATAATAATAAGCCTTCAACGATTCAATTTGATAAACAAAACTCTAGAAGAATAACCTGAATTAGAGTGACAATGGTTGGTAGGATCCTCCACAAATGTGAGCCAACATAACAAAAAACGATAAGTAAGTAACATGTAATTAGAAGAAAAAAAACACCGAACCAAAGTGAAAATTCGTAAGGCAAATAGAGATGCGTTTATAGCAAGGAACCTGTGAAAAATGCTTGGAGAAGAATATGCAGTGACCTGATATATCATAACTCGCTTCCAAAACACCTGCAAGACGAAGAGGAAAAGAATGTGTAGAACAAAAAAACGAGAGTAAAAGAAGTGTTAAAAGGAAGAACAAACCCCTTGAAGACGTTAGCAAAGAGAAGAAGTGAATCGTGTCCTTGAGCCATCATCACTCTCATCGATAAAAGCATCATCCAAAAACCTGAAATAACAGAATGGGAAGTGAATCAAATGAACAAATTCACAAAAGAAATTAAGCAACTGAAGTAATTTAGAAACCAAACCCATGAAGAATTACATGAATTGGAGTGACAACGATCAGTCAAAGCCATCACCGATCAATCAAAGGATCCTCCTCCTTACATCTAAACCAATAAAACAAATTAGTAACATGTATATAGAAGAAAAAATCCAGAGTAAAAATTTAAAAGCAAACAGAGATGCGTTTAGACTTTAGAGCAAGGAACCTGTGAGAAGGCTTGAAGACGTAGGCCTAGAGAAAATTGCGCGATGATCTGATCATAATTTGCTTCCACAACATCTGCAATACGAACAAAGAAACGTAAGGAACAAAACAACAACAACAATAAAAAAGAAAGAAAGTAAAAAGGAAGAACAAAACCCTTGAAGACGGTTAGCAAAGAGACGAAGCCATCACTCTCATCGATAGAAGCATCATCAAAAACCTAAAAGAAAAAAAAAACAGAAAGACCGTTTTCAATGAACATAAAAAGCTAGCTAAGTGTAAACGATGATAGGTTGAAATAATAATCAGAGATGCGACTTCGTGTTTAGAAGAATATCACAAGATAAAAAGCAACCCATGAATTTAGAAACCAAACCCTAGAAGAATAACATGAATCATCAGAGTGACAACGATCCGTCAAAGCCATCCACGAATCTGAACCAACAAAACAAAAAAACGACAAGTAATTAATATGTAATTAGAAAAAAAAAAATATTACCGAACCAAAGCAAAAAATCCAGAATCAAATAGAGATGCGTTTAGATCAAGGAACCTGTAGCCTGGAGAGGAATACGTGATGAGCCGATAATAGTTCCCTTCCGCAACACCTGCAAGACGAAGAAGAAAGGAGCGTTAAGAAGTGTTGAAAGAGGAAGAAAAAACCCTTGTCAAGAGACATTAATTAGCACAAAGAAGAAGCTAGCGTGTCCATCAAAACACTCACGGTCACAGACATTAATTAGGATCCTCCTCCACAAACGATAAGTAAGTAACATGTAATTAGAAGAAAAAAAACACAGAACCGAAGTGAAAATTCATAAGGCAAATAGAGATGCGTTAAAAGCAAGGAACCTGTGAGAAAGCATGGAGAAGAATATGCAGTGACCTGATCATATCATAATTCGCTTCCAAAACACCTGCAAGACGAAAAGAATGTAAAGAACAAAAAATAGAGAGTAAAAGAAGTGTTAAGAGGAAGAACAAAACCCCTTAAGACCTTAGCACATAGAAGAACCGTTTCCATCAAACCCATCAACGTTAGTCAAACTTACCTAAGTGATAACGATGCAGTTTTGTATCTTGCTTTCTTCTAGACAATAAGAGTTCAGCAGCACTCCTGCTTATTAGCTACACATCTGCAGGTTTTTTTAACATCAGTCCCTGCTGGATAAACCGGCACACCAACCTGAAACAAAGAGAGCACAGGGAATATTGAATATATCGAAACGAATATCATCACATGTTCACGCAGAGGTTCTCTTAAGACATCTCTAGGAATGCACACGATGCTTCAAAAGTAAAAGATAATTCAGTACCTGTTCAGCTAAAATGACAAGTGATCTGTAAAAAAGACGACCATAAGTTTAGTAACTTCATAAATAGAACAAAACAGAGAAATAATAACACAACAAGAAGAGATGGATAAAAATACCAAGCCTCAAGTAAAACCATACCTCTCTGGAGATTTGAAAGGGTTATGGAGACCACATGGATGGGGGAACTGGGATAAGCTGTCCAGAAATATAATGGCTGCAACATAAAACAGAAGAAAAATAAAAGTTAGAATTGAGACGGATACAAACTGGCAGTGGGAAGAACGGTTTTGGTAGGCTAGTGCCTGAGTTCCTGTTTCACCCAACAGCAGTTCATAGGAGTTCTACAACTCAGGAAGCCTATTGTTGAAGTGACAAATAACAAACCAGAAGGACATGGTTGGCTAATTAATGCACGAAAGGAGCTTTTCCTCAAGTCCATGAGTTCAGTCTTGATGCCGTCAGCCTTAAGTATCACAATCTCAAGCTTGTCTCCCTATTAGAGCAAAAAAATTCACAAAGCATTAGTCAGAGACAAACAATTACCGAAGATGAAGTAGTTGTGCAACATTGATATAAGAGATATAGAAATAATGAGCCGAAATAACTACCTACCTCTAGATCTGCTTCGCTTGAAGGTGTCAGTTCACCATATATCTTCACATGGTAGACGTGGATGATAAACAGAAGATAAGAGTCAGTTTCATGACTAAAACTGCAATAGATTTACGATACCATGAGTCTCAAAGATGAAAGATTACCTGAAGCGAAGCCTCCCTGCAGTTCTCCCTTGACTCTGTTAACCATAATTAAAACCAAGAATAAGACAACCAAAACGAGTTTATGAAATGCTATCTGTCTGTTTAATGGAATGGAATAAAAGAACAGAGAAAATACCTGGTGTCAAATCACTTCAATCATTGCTGCTTCTAGGATTTGTGCTGGACTCAGTTTCCTTACGTTTATGCTCTGGGAAACCGTTAATGTCAGAACTTTGCACTCATTAACTTCTTCTGTAGACCTAGAGAATCTTCTTGACGCATCTATAAAGACAAAGGAAGAAGAATTAGAGAGACGGCAAGTAACTTTACGTGAAATAACTGATCAAAGAAGAAGAAGAAGAACACAAACCTCCTTGACACTCAAAGCAATGGCTTCTGCGATTCATACATACCTGTACAATGAATGTTGTCACCACAGCTGTAGGAAGTACATAATAAATAAGCTCATCTTAATTAGTAATATGACTAATACAGGTCCGGCTCTGAAACTAATTCATTTACAGGATGTTTCGAATATCTTCTTCTAGAAAAATATAGAATACATAAACAGCGTACCTGCAGCAGCTTCTTGTCCAGGTAGCCATTGGCATCAACAACTAGTAACACTTGTGTTGGATTCAGAAACTTTCTCACTGTCTTTTTAGTTTGTCCATCATGCCTTTTATCTACCTGTCACAAAGAGAGTCAAATTCATGAGCAAAGCTGCAATAGATTTATGAGACAACAATGACTTTGGAAGACGAAAGGTTACCTGAAGCATTACTGAAGACGAAAGGTTACCTGCTGCATAAACCGGCACACCAGCCTGAAAGAAAGAGCATATCAGGGAATATTGAAATACACAGAAACGAATATCATCACACAGAGGTTCTCTGAAGACGAAAGGTTACCTACTTCTTTAAGTAATGCTACTAAGGGAAAAAATCATGATTTGGTAAAAATTGATACCTGTAAAATTGATAATTGAAGCCTCGCTGAGAATGAATCCACCCCCCAAATCTAGAGTGATACTCAAAGTACACAACTAATGTTGCAGCAAAAACATTAGTTGTCAATCAGACCTTCAAATGTTGCCATGGAGGAGATGATGGGAGATTCACGAACATCACCAGCTCCCTATAGAATCTTCTTCATTTCTTCAAACCATCTCCGATCTGCACATATACAGAACTGGAAGAACCATGGTTAATTTCCAAGTCTGAATTAAACAGGCACAGCCCAAAGCCTGAATAAGTGCTAATGATAAGAGTGGAGTCCATATTTCCAGGATAACTTGTAGCTTCCATTAAGATCACTGAAGCTGTCTCTGTATAAGTAACTTAGTAATTCTCAAAATCCAAGTGAAAAGAAGCAAGAGAGAAGAATAGAGTTAACTAAACACATACTTCATGTCATCATAATTGGTGTAGTCAGCGATACCATAAGTTCCTGATCATATGATTAAAAATAGTCAAGAAACAAGTATAATGTGCCAAACAAAACACTGCTCAAAGCTAAACAATAAATTTTTGTCATTGGCCTTTCTGGCCTTTAAAAAAAGAACTATAGTCGAACAAAAGAAGTACCTTGACACCAGCATTTTCACACAGCTGAACTGAATTTTTGACACCTGGTCTACATGGATCCTGTGCACATTTTAAACATGTCGATAAGAAACACTACCAAGAATATTGCAGGGCATGATATACTGGTTGTTGTCTGATCTAAAAACATGTGTCTAAACGGGAACCGGGAAAAGTGATCTCAAAAGGAAGAGAGCCACAATAACTACAAATTGTATGTTTGACTAATCCCCGGAAAAAGCATAAAAGCATAAACCAAATCGATCCTCACCTTTATGCCCCTACTATGGCTAGTAAAATAATGTCATCCTCTGGGAGTACCAACTTTGAGAGAGCTCTTCGCCTATTGGGGCCTTTTCAGCCTCAAATGTTCTAAACGCCAGTGCAAAAAGTTCTTCCAGCCATATTATTCAATTCAATTCTTCAAGAACAAAACCTGGGAACATCAAAGAAATTGGATTGGGCTAGACAACCCGAAATGTATAATATCACAGATTCATACAGGTACACCCGTTTTCAAAGAGTTAATAAATTAGACTTTTCACAAACCTTGTCTTCAGTCATTAGTGCCACATTACCATCTTCGTCGATGACATTAGGCTTCTGCATGATGTCAGGACAAGTTCAGAGGCATCTACACAACTCCTTTTATTAGCTTATTATTTGTTTAGGCATTGCTTTACCAAGGTCTGCAGGTTATAACATCAGTTCCTGCTGCATAAACCGGCACACCAACCTGAAAACAAAGAGAGCAATATCAGGAAATATTGAATATCATCACATGTTCACACAGAGTTTCTCTAAAGATATACAATAAACGTTAATTGAATAATGCAAGAAACGTTCTGACTCAATCGTGGCCACCCCCAGACAATTGAATCAGACAGACTTAACAAACAAAATGCTACTAAGGGAAAAATTGATAATGTATATAATGAATACCTGTAAAACTGATAATTAAAGCCTCGCTGAGAATGAATCCAGGTTCTACAGTGATACTCAACTACACAACACCGTTGCCCACCCAAATCTCCGATGAGATGATGATCCCCTCCCCCCTCAATCTATCGCCGGAGAGACGCCATGATGATCCCCTCGCCTCTCTAAGGGCTCGTCTTCTAACTCCGTACGATTACGAATCATCTCCACTCCACTCTCTATCTCTCCTCTTCTTCTTCTTCGTAGCTACAAAGAAAAAAAAAGAAACACCATTAAAAAAATACTAGGGCTTCGTAGTAGGTACCCATTGTTTATTGGGCTGAAACTGTTGTTATTGGGCCGGCTTTCCTCTGTTCCGTGGACATCTTCATTACAAAACGGATCCCTCCCCTCTCTGAGCAATATTGCGAAAACAGTTTTCACCACAACTTCAACTTTGACCTTTGAGCACCAATCTAAGCCAACAACAAGACGCCACTAAAACACACACATTGCTAAACAAAGTGCTTGCAGCAAACCACAAGGACATGACATGAATTCACTCTTGATGCCGTCAGCCTTTCATAACCTTTGACTTCCCTATTACAACAAACAATTCACAAAGCATTAGTCAGAGACAAATAGGGCAATGAACCGATCATAATTAGCTTGCAAAACACCTGCAAGACGAAGAAGAAAGTGTTAAGAGGAAGAACAGAACACTTGTAGACTTTAGCATAGAAAAGAAGCAAATTAAGCTGTGTCCTTATTGAACAATTGTAGGATCCTTCTCCACACATCTAAACCAATAGAACAAAAACCGACAAGTACTAAATCACATGTAATTAAGGAAGATTAACAGAGAGTAAAAGAAGAGTTCAGAGGATCGAACAGAACCCTTGAAGACGTTAGCACCGAGAAGAAGCGAAACGTATCCTTTTCTCCTTGAGACATCACTCGATAATTGATAATTGAAGCCTCGCTGAGAATGAATCCACCCCCCAAATCTAGAGTGATACTCAAAGTACACAACTAATGTTGCAGCAAAAACATTAGTTGTCAATCAGACCTTCAAATGTTGCCATGGAGGAGATGATGGGAGATTCACGAACATCACCAGCTCCCTATAGAATCTTCTTCATTTCTTCAAACCATCTCCGATCTGCACATATACAGAACTGGAAGAACCATGGTTAATTTCCAAGTCTGAATTAAACAGGCACAGCCCAAAGCCTGAATAAGTGCTAATGATAAGAGTGGAGTCCATATTTCCAGGATAACTTGTAGCTTCCATTAAGATCACTGAAGCTGTCTCTGTATAAGTAACTTAGTAATTCTCAAAATCCAAGTGAAAAGAAGCAAGAGAGAAGAATAGAGTTAACTAAACACATACTTCATGTCATCATAATTGGTGTAGTCGACGATACCATAAGTTCCTGATCATATGATTAAAAATAGTCAAGAAACAAGTATAATGTGCCAAACAAAACACTGCTCAAAGCTAAACAATAAATTTTTGTCATTGGCCTTTCTGGCCTTTAAAAAAAGAACTATAGTCGAACAAAAGAAGTACCTTGACACCAGCATTTTCACACAGCTGAACTGAATTTTTGACACCTGGTCTACATGGATCCTGTGCACATTTTAAACATGTCGATAAGAAACACTACCAAGAATATTGCAGGGCATGATATACTGGTTGTTGTCTGATCTAAAAACATGTGTCTAAACGGGAACCGGGAAAAGTGATCTCAAAAGGAAGAGAGCCACAATAACTACAAATTGTATGTTTGACTAATCCCCGGAAAAAGCATAAAAGCATAAACCAAATCGATCCTCACCTTTATGCCCCTACTATGGCTAGTAAAATAATGTCATCCTCTGGGAGTACCAACTTTGAGAGAGCTCTTCGCCTGTTGGGGCCTTTTCAGCCTCAAATGTTCTAAACGCCAGTGCAAAAAGTTCTTCCAGCCATCTTATTCAATTCAATTCTTCAAGAACAAAACCTGGGAACATCAAAGAAATTGGATTGGGCTAGACAACCCGAAATGTATAATATCACAGATTCATACAGGTACACATGCTTTCAAAGAGTTAATAAATTAGACTTTTCACAAACCTTGTCTTCAGTCATTAGTGCCACATTACCATCTTCGTCGATGTAGCTTCTGCATGATGTCAGGACAAGTTTAGAGGCTCCTTTCCAGTAAACATGAACAATTGAATCAGACAGACTTAACAAACAAAATGCTACTAAGGGAAAATTTGATAAATGTATAATTAATGAATACCTGTAAAACTGATAATTGAAGCCTCGCTGAGAATGAATCCAGGTTCTACAGTGATACACTCAACTACACAACACCGTTGCCGGGAAAAAGCGAATCCACCCCACCCAAATCTCCGATGAGATGATGATCCCCTCCCCCCCTCAATCTATCGCCGGAGAGACGCCATGATGATCCCCTCGCCTCTCTAAGGGCTCGTCTTCTAACTACGTACGATTACGAATCATCTCCACTCCACTCTCTATCTCTCCTCTTCTTCTTCTTCGTAGCTACAAAGAAAAAAAAAGAAACACCATTAAGAAAATACTAGGGCTTCGTAGTAGGTACGAAGCCATTGTTTATTGGGCTGAAACTGTTGTTATTGGGCCGGTTTTCCTCTGTTTCGTGGACATCTTCATTACAAAACGGAATCCTCCCCTCTCTGAGCAATATTGCGAAAACAGTTTTCACCACAACTTCAACTTTGACCTTTGAGCACCAATCTAAGCCAACAACAAGACGCCACTAAAACACACACATTGCTAAACAAAGTGCTTGCAGCAAACCACAAGGACATGACATGAATTCACTCTTGATGCCGTCAGCCTTTCATAAGCTTTGACTTCCCTATTACAGCAAACAATTCACAAAGCATTAGTCAGAGACAAATAGGGCAATGAACCGATCATAATTAGCTTGCAAAACACCTGCAAGACGAAGAAGAAAGTGTTAAGAGGAAGAACAGAACACTTGTAGACTTTAGCATAGAAAAGAAGCAAATTAAGCTGTGTCCTTATTGAACAATTGTAGGATCCTTCTCCACACACCTAAACCAATAGAACAAAAACCGACAAGTACTAAATCACATGTAATTAAGGAAGATTAACAGAGAGTAAAAGAAGAGTTCAGAGGATCGAACAGAACCCTTGAAGACGTTAGCACCGAGAAGAAGCGAAACGTATCCTTTTCTCCTTGAGACATCACTCGATAAACCTGAAATAACAAAGCAAACAACTAAATCACATGAAAAAAGAAAAAAAACAGAGAGTAAAAGAAGAGTTAAGAGGAAGAACAAAACCCTTGAAGAAATTACCACAGAGAAGAAGCAAAGCGTGTCCTTGTCTCTTTAGAGTTGAGACATCACCCTTATCGATAAAAGCATCAACCATAACCTGAAATAAAAGAGCAACAAGTATCACCCTCATTGATAAAAGCGATGCAATTTGGAAAACAAACCCTAGAAGCCATCACCGATCAATCGTAGGACCCTCCTCCACAAACCTAAAGCAACAAAAAAAAAAACAACGACAAGTAAGTAATAACATGTAATTAGAAGAAAAACAGAGAGTAAAAGAAGAGACCAAACCCTAGAACGATCGGTGATGATCGGATCGGATCGGATCTAACATAGATTGAATAAACCTGCAAGACGAACGAAAGAAAAAACAAATCAGAGTCTCGTTCGTGAAGAAGAAGATAGATATAACAGAGGGAAATAAGAATAATTAAAAAGCTACTACTGATGCGATTAACGGAAACCCCAAACGGCAAACCCTAGAAGAAATAGATTTCACAAGTAGAAGGAACGAGAGGTGGTGAGATCGAGTTGGAAACAACAACATCAGAGACCCGTTGGGTTTAGAAGAATATCACACAAACACAACATCGATCAGAAACCCTATACTATTAACGAAGGAAAGAGAACAAAAACAAACAAAAAAAGATAGGTCGTAGATCTGATGATGAGATGTTAAAACTTATAAGGGAAGTGGAGCGCATTAGCATTATTTATAGAAAAGGTATATGTCGGTCTATTTTTTGTACCGTTAGATGTTAATAACCTAGTCTAACTTTCCAATTTTCCTTTTTTCTAGTCTTTTATATTATTGGCTATTTCTTTTTTAATTTTCTCTCTATTCGAACCGTTAAACTCATATACATATTTCATCTTGTTTTTTTTTTCTTTTCCATTTTACTGCTAGTCTTTCATATTCTTTGCTATTTCTTTTTTTCCTATTAATCTTTTAGATTATTTGCTATTTCCTTGTGTTTTTTTTTTTTTTTTTTTAAAAATTTATGTTATGTTGCATGATATATACTTTTTCCTTGTGTATGTGTTTTTTTTTTTTTTTTTTTTGTTATGTTGCATGATAAGTAGTCTATCCATCAAAATTAGCCTCCCCTGAAATCCAACAACATAATGCAACACCCAAACATAATCAAGTGTGGACTTCATTATCAAATGCTTACAGATCAAACATAATCAACACCCAAACATAAGTTTTCACCTTCTGCCAAAGTCTTATAGATCTGGCACTCTTTCATATCTTTGGTACTTTCTACATTTGTTAAAGTTGTTTCTCACCCGCTTTTTGTAGAGATCCCAGATAGGAGTAGGTTTTATGAGAGCTACAACGAGGATCACAAAGTTGTGGAAGACATACAAAGAGAGCCTCCTTCCAACTATAAGCAATTTAAGCATGGCTTTCCATTCGTTGGTGGCAGGTAAGGTTTTGCTAACTTTTGGTTGTGTTATATGAGCCTTACATAAGTATGTTCTTCTTTTCATGCGTGTTATTTTGTTAGGGATAAAGTTGCAACATGTGCCAAGCATTACGTGGGAGATGGTGGGACAACCCCGAGGATAAAAATGAGAATAACAGGGTGACTTATTTACATGGTCTTTTTAAGCGGGGAGAATCATGACTGACTTTCCTGTGTGCTTTGTTTTTGACCTGTTATAACTAGCGAACCAACTTTAACAAATGTCCAAAGTACCAAAGGTATGCAAGAGTGCCAGATTTATAAGACTTTGGCAGAAGGTGAGAACTTATAAGATCCAGAATACAGAAACTTGACTGCAATGCAGTGGTTCTGACTTCGACTGCAGTAGCAGCTCCAATCCTCTTAACCAGATCAGGAACCCTATGAAACAAAAATCTATCAGCACAAGAACTGTAGATCGCGTTCATAAAACAGAGACGGGAAACATGCAAAACCAAATTAACGTTTTAGGTAAAACTTGCCTCGTGGCTCCAAGACCAACATTGTGAGGGAAGATAGTAGCTTTATAGACATTGTTATGCCCCGTGAACGGCATCAATGCCATAATATCATACGAATCCCCAAACGACACGCTAAACCTCCCTTCTGATACTCATTTATCATATCAACCCTAATTCTGAGCGGTTGCCTCAGGAAGTGGAGCACTCCCACCACCACTCAATAATATACTGCCTGTACAGAACACAAATATATTATAGTTTTCAAGTTTCAAAAATCCAAACACTCAATACCAAGAAACATTGAACTAAAACGAAGGCTAAAGTTGAATAATTCCCTCAATTCAACATACTTCATCAACAGAAACAGCAAACGTACATCATCAACAACAACATATTAAACCAAGGAAGGCAATGTTACCTCCCGTTGTGGTCGCTTGTCATCCAAATCTGCCCGGTAATTGGGAAGAGGAACCTTGCCTGCGACAACCCAATGAAACAAGATATCAGGTTAGCACACACAATGAAAGATTTTACTTTCCATACTGCATTTTTTTGCCACGGTGAGAAACCGCTTATGTGGTTCAATGTAATGACGTACACAAACTTTGAAAAAGAGTTTTAGTATGTTACTAAAATTAGAAGTCTGATATTTGTTGTCGCCTTTGCGTTATAGCATCTTGAATCAATATCTCCATCCTCTATAGATTCGCCAATGTTGAAGGAAGCCTCCTGTAACAATACAATGATGAGATTAAAAGCTTTGAATATACTGGTGATGAGATTTTAAAGATGAGAAAATCCGAAAATGACACGTATCTAAGTGTCTACTCAAGAAAGGAGAGCAGGTTCATTAGTTTCAGATGGAGATTGGAGAGGAAAAAAAGGTTTCACCTTTTGGTGGCATGTGACATATCCTACTGGTTTTGGGATATGATCCACAGGGCCTGAAAGAAACATGGTAAGAACATATGTAACAAGACGTTGAAAAATCAAACGAGTACTGAAAGAAGATGACATTCAAGTATCAGGATTATACTACCAGGGGATAAGTGTGTTGTCCACGGTTCTAAGATAACTTTCGAGAAGCTGCATATTCAATAACCTCCACATCTGAATAAGGATTAACTTCAAACATGTTAAAAAAAATCTTGAAGCAGGTTTTAATTCACTCTGTGTGTGGAAATTGGAGACATAAACTTTCACCTTTTGGAGGACATGTGACATCTCCAACTGGTTTTGGGATAATCCATTGGGTACCTGAAAGAAACATGGTAAATCTAAATGTAACAAGACGTTAAAAAATCAAACTGAGTAGTGTAAGAAGATTACGGAACTTGGTAATAACAGTCATCGTGGTTGTTCTTGCGTCACCAAGAGGTTCTCCTCAGCTGTCACTCTTTCTGAAACTGCCACGGCAGATATCCTCCTAGGTTGTGTACAAATGATCTTGCAGAATGCTCCTCGACCAGACTTTATCTCTGATTTCCAAAATGTATTGTTGGAGTTGAGTTGTCTTACCACATCCAGTTTCCTCATATACAATTATCACCTGAGAATTTTAACAGTAAAAAACGTACAATAAAATGAATTTCCAATCGCAGTAGCAAAGCAAAGATTATAATCTCTAAAATTTCACCTGGTTCCCAGCAATAGCTTGAAGAAGTCTTTCTTTGTCCTTAAATCATTCTGGAATTCCAACATCGTCCTTCCCTCAGGGGATTCCTATTATTCAATCAATAAATAAACTATTTCTTTAGTAAAGACTCTTTGTTGGAAAGATAAGAGGAACGAGGTAAGGAACCCAAAAACAAGATTGGAGTATGACAGCTTGCACTCTGACAGGTTGGAGTCTTCGTCCTGCTCGTTCTTCACAGGCGGAACTCCTTCATATTCATTTGACAACACTACCTCTCCCAACCTCAAGCAGTGAAGAAGATTCTTATTTCTGGAGGTTAGAGGATACTGATATGGAAGCATTCAATACCAAGAAGACTTGGGAAGCAATTCGACATAGACAACAACCCCTATCATGGACATCGCAAGTCTGGTACAAAGGTGCTATTCCGAGACACGCTTTTCTGATGTGGATTGCATTTCTTAACAGGCTTCCCACCAGAACCCGACTGGCTAGCTGGGGAATGCAAATATAAAAAGACAAGTAATTAGTAACATCAGAACCAAAGTAAAAATTTAAAAGCAAACAGAGATGCGTTTAGAGCAAGGAAACCGTGAGAAGGCTTGAAGATGTAAAAAGGAAGAACAAAACCCTTGAAGACGGTTAGCTGCACAGAGACGAAGCCATCACTCTCATCGATAAAAGCATCATCCAAAACCTAAAGACAAAAGAAAAAAACAAAACGACCCTTTTCAATGAACATAAAAAGTTACCTAAGTGTTGAAATAAAAATTAGAGATGCGACTTCGTGTTTAGAAGAATATCACAAAACGACAAGTAAAACGCATGAACATATTCACAAGAAGAAAGCAACCGATGAATTTTAGAAACCAACCCCTAGCTACAAGAATGACATGAATCAGAGTGACAACGATCGGTCAAAGCCATCACCGATCAATCATAGCAACCTCCTCCACAAATCTGAACCAACAAAACAAAAAAAAAAGGACAATTAAGTAACATATAACTAGAAGAAAAAAAATAACCGAACCCTAGAGATACGTTTAGATCAAGGAACATGTGAGACATAGCCTGGAGAAGAATGCGTGATGATCCGATCATAATTCTCTTCCGAAACACCTGCAAGACGAAGAAAAAAGGAGCGTAAGGAACAATGAAATAGAGAGTAAAAGAAGAAGTAAAAGAAGAGTTAAGAGGAAAACCCTAGAAGACATTAGGCACAGAGAAGAAGCGTATCCATCAAAACCATCACTGATCGATAAAATTATGAACAACTCAGTTTATGAACCTAAAGAGACGAAGCTTTTCAATGAACATGAAAAAGCTATGAACAACTCAGTTTATAAACCAAACCCTAGAAAAATTAACAAGTGAAAAACAGAGACGCTACTTTGTGTTGAGAAGAAGATATCGACAGAAACAACAAAGAAAAGAGAAGATGAAGAAAGAAAGAGAGTAAGACGAGAGATTCACATTATTAATAAATAAAGGTCTGAAAGCTATTGACGGTGGTGATTTGATCTAATATCTGGTTTCAACGGCTGTGATTAAAACCAGAAGTCGGTAGTCAAACACCGTTGACTTTTTTGTCCACTTGGCACCTGATGAGTATTCTCCTTTTTTTTTTCTTACACTCCATATGCTTTTATTGGCAAATTTTGAACCGTTAGATTCTCTTTTTTTTTTTTTTTTTTTTTTTTTTTTTTTAATTTTCTTTTCTTCTATGTCTTTTTATGTAAATCATATATATAAAAGTAAGTCTCTCTTTATTGGTTAGTTTTTATTTAATATTTTCTAATTTTTTATTTGATTTTTAATTGTTTAATTGCTTTAAATAATATTTAAGACCTAATTAACACAATACATTCAATTCACACATTAAAATAAAATTATAACTGAAAATAAAATAAATTATGCATTTAATCATATTCAACCATTCAATTTTATTCAAACACCATAAATTATTATTGTAACTCCATAATTCTAAATGTAACATCTATCAATTCTTATCATATAAATAAACATTCTCTCATTATATCATATTGGCATTCTTTTACTTTCTTATTTTCACATTCTCTCATTCTCTTCCATAATATCTCAAATCATTTTTTATTTTACTTTTGTTTTCAATTTCTTATTTTTGTTGTATGGGTTACAAAAAAAAACAAAAAAATATCATTGTAATTTTTTAATGCTAAATTTTAATTTTAGAGACTACATGATAATTATTTTATATTGTTCTTATTTTTAAAGATTCATTTCCATTATCTATTTGGATTATCATCTTATATGTAATCATTCTCTCCTCCTCTCCCACCAATATCAAATGTTGTTATATCTCATATGTGTTGTAAGAGTTTAATTATATATTTTAATTTAGAAAGTATTATACATATTTAACATTGTTTTCAATTTTTATTTTATTTATATAAAATAAAATATTTCTTTTATATTTCTTGCCTTTCTAATCTATTCATAGTTATTTTTTAAATTCCCATTGTTAAATTTAAATTCACATATGTTGGATTTAACAAAAAATCAAGTTTATTTGAGAATTATATGTTCCTATTCCTTTTAAATGATCAATGTATAACATATTATATTTTTGAATCAAATTATGGACCCACCAACACTCACTTTTAAATTAAATGGGTTTTAATTTTAGGAGTTGAAAAAGTATAAAAGTTTGTTTGTAACTCCCATAATAATATCATAGTAGTGTTCTCAATGAATTTAATTTAATTTAATAGAACATGTTAAAAATATATAAGTATGCACTTAATTGCACTTTTGTAACTCTCAAATAGTTACCTTTGATATATCGATTTCTGTATTAACTATTAAAAGAAAGCCTCATATCTCACTATAACCCTCATGGCCTCATATTTCAAATCTCACATAATTTTATAAATTCTACAATATCATTATTTTCCTTAATTTAACCAATGATATCTTAACTTAATAAAAGGTTCAGTTTATTTTAATAGGATATACATGTAATATATGATATATAGTTTAATTATTTTTTTCTATATGAAACATTATCATTTCATATAAATCAAAGTCCAGACACAATTAAAGACTTTAAGATAATAACCTAATAAAGTAGTTACTGTTTTTTATTTTTATTTTTCGGGAAAATGTATTAGTCTATTAATCTATGGTTAGACTCATTTAGTTATATATGTATGAGACACTGCGAACCTACTGTTTATTATTTTATTTAAAAAAATAAACATGTTAAATCTCTTTAAGCTATCACCATAATTAAATAAAATAATATGCATAACTACACCACAATAAATTTTATGAAAATATATATATATATATATATATATCACAATGATTTTGACATATAACTAGAACTACAAAAATATATGGCATATGGCATGTAAGATACAATATGACTTAACTACACTATATATTCATCAGAGTGACAACGATCGGTCAAAGCCATCACCTATCAATCATAGCAACCTCCTCCACAAATCTGAACCAACAAAAAAAAAAAAAAAAGAAGGACAAGTAAGTAACATATAACTAGAAAAAAAAAAATTACCGAACCCTAGAGATACGTTTATATCAAGGAGCATGTGAAACATAGCCTGGAGAAAAATATAATGCGTGATGATCCGGTCATAATTCTCTTCCGAAACACCTGCAAGACGAAGAAAAAAGGAGCATAAGGAACAATGAAATAGAGAGTAAGAGAAGAAGTAAAAGAAGAGTTAAGAGGAAGAGCAAAACCCTAAGACATTAGGCACAGAGAAGAAGCGTATCCATCAAAACCATCACTCCTCGATAAAATCATTAACAACTCAGTTTATAAACCTAAAAAGACG
Source organism: Camelina hispida (assembly GCA_023657505.1). Classification (NCBI taxonomy): domain Eukaryota; kingdom Viridiplantae; phylum Streptophyta; class Magnoliopsida; order Brassicales; family Brassicaceae; genus Camelina; species Camelina hispida. Next base: position 43,318,951 of record CP094634.1, on the reverse strand, counting down.
AAGCTTTTCAATGAACATGAAAAAGCTATGAACAACTCAGTTTATAAACCAAACCCTAGAAAAATTAACAAGTTAAAAAACAGAGATGCGACTTTGTGTTGAGAAGAAGATATCACTACCATTAACTCGACAGAAACAACAAAGAAAAGAGAAGATGAAGAAAGAAAGAGAGTAAGACGAGATTCACATTATTCATAAATAAAGGTCTGAAAGGTATTGACGGTGGTGATTTGATCTAATATCAGGTTTCAACGGCTGTGATTAAAACCAGAAGTCGGTAGTCAAACACCGTTGACTCTTTTGTCCACGTGGCACCTAATGAGTATTTTCCTTTTTTTTTTTTTTCTTACGCTCCATATGCTTTTATTGGCAAATTTTGAACCGTTAGATTCTCTATTTCATTTTTTTTTTTAATTTTCTTTTCTTCTATGTCTTTTATGTAAATATATATAAAGTAGAAGAAAAATCAAATGGTTGTGTTCTTCATAAATGGTAATAATGAAACAATTCTTCGTAATGCTAAATACGAAACAAACACCACAATTTTTCGTATTTTTCTTTCACATATTGTCAGCCCACTTTGATAGCAGGCCTTAAATAGGTTTTCTGAACCCAATATATGATCCAGTTCTCTATTATTCGTTTTGCCTTGACTCATTTATTTCGTGATTGGCAAAGTTTCGGACATCACATGACATCGTTAATTTTAATTGACCATATCGTTATAAGCCTCTTTTCAGATTCTCTAACAAGGAAGCACCATCGAACTCGCTCAACAAGACTTCGTAGACATAATTTTTGCATTGGTGGGAGGTTTCGCCTATACCACACATTCCCCCATATCTCCGATCATTTGGACATCATTAGGATCTACGCTCACCAACGGATATATGCTTCTCATGTGTGTACTCATTCCTATCAATTCACCAATATCATCAATTAATCTTTTAAAACTTCCAAAACAGAATCTTATACATCCAAGACTTCATTTCTCCGAGAACAGATACACTACTTACAAACTCCAAACATTTTCAGTCTCTACTCCAGTCCAGTCACAGTGCTTCCCATAAGAACTTCAGAAACCGCAACACCAGCGTAGTAGGCTTCATGGTCAAGACATGACAAATCAAAAAGAGGCTCCTCTATGTTCCGAACAATGAGAAGTTGAGAAAACATCATTTACCCAATTGTACAAGCAACACACACCGAAGGTCTAGACACTTCAGTGATAGAATTTGAATCAAAGTAACCATAATGGAGGTTAGTTTAACGTGTTAGACTGAAAGTTTTGACCTGCAAGCCAAAAAGTCCAAGAAAGAAAGGAACTATGATTTGGAGGTAACAATCCAACAACTTACTTCATCAACCTCTTCACCAGCTGTAAAGAGGTGATGTTTTCAATTTTCACTGACTACCTGAGAACATTACTACGAAGTCTACCATCATGAGAAAAAAAAAGTAGGAAGATATGTAGCACACCAAAATGGATAAGAGACCAAATAGTAACCTGAAATATCTATGTTAAAAGACTTAACAAAAAAATCACGCATAAGCAGACATGCAAATAACACTAGGTAGATGAGGAACATTACAGATGACGGGGAACACCCAATGACAAGTTCCAATCATGTGAAACTCCCCACTATCAGCCCCTATCATGGTCTCATAGTTAAAAACCTGACAACATGTCTAGCTTTCTGCTTAAGAGAAGCTCAGACTTGAAGATGTTCAATGCAAATAGTGATTCGGATTAGATTAATAATGTTGAGATAAAAATATTTTAATAATTCATAGTTAAAGTAATTTATTTATAAACTAATATTTCTTATTTTCTAGCAGAATTAATAATTATCAATTCATAGAGATTTTTTTTTAATTATTAAGTAAGAATACAATTAAGAAATATCATAGTATTATCCACCACACAATCTACAACAACAAAGGCCAAGTAAAAATACTATAGGAAGTAACAAAACATAGAAAAGCCACCTCACAAACTCATGAATCATGATGCATATATATATTCAAACAGAAATCTGCCTTTGCAACATCCAAACTCCTATGCATAAAGATAATGACTCAAGCAGGTGATAGCATTTAAACCACAGAAAAGATGCAGAATGCAAAATCAGGAAGGCAAAAACAAATCCTGATGACATCTCCATGAAATATAAAGGTAGCCAAAACATAAAAAGAAAAGCCATCATCACTAGGCAGATGTGGAACATTATAGTTCCAATTACAAGTACTAATCATGTGAAACTACCCACTGTCACAGTCCAAAGCTCAGGGAACGAAACATAGAAGAAAAAAATGCAGATCATGTAAGAAAGTCAGAACTAAAGGGAAGAAAAACTGATTACATCTCCAAGGAAACGAGAAGAGACTACCAAGAAGGTAACAAAGAAGACTTGTAGATGAAACTATATCAAAATAGAACTTGCCTCCTTTGCACCCTCAACATACCTGTAAAGAAGGGAGCACTTTAAATTAAAACAAGCCATCATAACAAGAATATGAGTCAGGATCAAACACTAGGACATTTTGGCGAACAGAAACATAGGACATTTAGGCAAACAGAGATCTAAACAAAACTTCCACTTCCATGATCCAAATTCCTAAACGAATATAATGACTTTTATGTAGAAAGAGAAACCACAGTTCTAAGCATAAGTGATTGAATTTAGGCTACAGATTATTAAAAAAAAAAAAAAAAAAAAGAGACGAAACCACCAAAGAGGTAACAGACAAACCTGATCAATTCAAATAAAAAGCATATAGGAATAAGATCAAACACTAGGAACAAATGCATCATTATAGGAATAAGATCATATAACACTAGGAACAAATGCAGCATGATAAATACAAAAACAAAGAAAAAGAGGAAAGAGACCAATCAATAACAAAAGACATGGTCTTAGGTTGCCTAGATGCCAGCGTCACTAAGAATCTCATCAACTAAAACGAACCTGAAACATTCAATAATAATTCCAAATGATGTTGAAGACTGCCTAGTGGCACAATCAAAAACTCAGGAAGCCAAAATTCAAAATCTAGTTTATATAAACAAATTAAAGAGATAGCTGACAGATCCCAAAGAGAAAGAGAACAAGAACCTGAACGAACAGACCACCTAGTGCATCAGAAAAGCTCAGACTTAAAGCATACCACCAATGAGACATAAAAGACAATGGATACAAAAACAAGTTAAAAAGAACAAAATCGATTGGAATAGATGCAGCATGAGAGATACATAGACTATTTACAAAGAAAAAGTGGAAAGAGACAAGTAAGTAACCCGACGCTTTTCTCTGACAGAACTTCGACTATCTATGATCAAACAGTGGGAATAGATGCAACATGAGAGAGATACATAAACAGAGAAAATACCAACGGGAAAGAGACCAAAAACCTGTATAAACCACATGTCCAACTAGCCTTGTGCATAAGAGGAGCTCAGACATAAGCGTACCATTTAAGAGACTTAAAAAAAAAAACATTTATTAGCAGATTTAGCACACAAAGAAAACAACTTAAAAATATTAGCAGACCCATGACACTAGTTGGTATACACTAATTAGCACATAGTAGACAAAAAGGATACATCAAAAGCATCACCGACCGATACTCCACAACCTGAAAAAACATAGCGAAGAGGTAAAAATCCCATGAACATAATAATAAGCCTTCAACGTTTCAATTTGATAAACAAAACTCTAGAAGAATAATAACCTCAATTAGAGTGACAATGGTTGGTAGGATCCTCCACAAATGTGAGCCAACAAAACAAAAAACGATAAGTAAGTAACATGTAATTAGAAGAAAAAAAACACAGAACCAAAGTGAAAATTCATAAGGCAAATAGAGATGCATTTAAAGCAAGGAACCTGTGAGAAAGCATGGAGAAGCATATGCACTGACCTGATCATATCATAACTCGCTTCCAAATAACCTGCAAGACGAAGACGAAAAGAATGTATAGAACCAAAAACAGAGAGTAAAAGAAGTGCTAAGAGGAAGAACAAAAACCAGAGAAACAATACCAGTAAAGAAAATGGAAACTTTTGCCTTTGAATTTGGTGGTACAGGTACTAAGACCTGAAATAACAGAGAAACAAGTAAATCACATGTAATTAGGAAAAACAGAGAGTAAATATACGAAGTGTTAAGAGGAAGAACAAAACCCTTGAAGACGTTAGGACAGAGAAGAAGCAAAGCGTATCCTTGTCTCCTTGAGACATCAGCACCATCGATAAAAGCATCAACCATAACCTGAAATATCAGAGTAACAACTAAATCACATGAACAAATTCATTAGAAAGAAAAAAAAAAACAGAGTGTAAAAGAAGAGTTAAGAGGAAGAACAAAACCCTTGAAGACGTTAGAAAAAGCAAAGCGTGTCCTTGTCTCCTTGAGACATCACCCTCATCGATAAAAGGATCAACCATAACCTGAAATAACAGAAAAACAAGTAAATCACGTGAACAAACATTCCCAACGCATGAACTGTTATCTAGTAAAGAGCAATGAAAAGCAACGAGCAACTCAAGCGCTCACATTTGGAAGTTAAAAATAATTCAGTACCTGTTCAGCTAAAATGACAAGTGATCTGTAAAAAAACACGACCATAAGTTTAGTAGCTTCATAAATAAAAAAAAACATAGAAATAATAACACAACAAGAAGAGATGGATAAAAATGACCAAGCCTCAAGTAAAACCATACCTCTCTGGAGATTTGAAAGGGCTATGGAGACCACATGGATGGGGAAACTGGGATAAGCTGTCCACAAATATAATGGCTGCAACATAAAACAGAAGAAAAATAAAAGTTAGAATTGAGACGGATACAAACTGGCAGTAGGAAGAACGGTTTTGGTAGGCTAGTGCCTGAGTTCCTGTTTCACCCAACAGCAGTTCATAGGAGTCCTACAACTCAGGAAGCCTATTGTTGAAGTGAAAATAACAAACCAGAAGGACATGGTTGGCTAATTAATGCACGAAAGGAGCTTTTCCTCAAGTCCATGAGTTCAGTCTTGATGCCGTCAGCCTTAAGTATCATAATCTCAAGCTTGTCTCCCTATTAGAGCAAAAAAGTTCACAAAGCATTAGTCAGAGACAAACAATTAGCGAAGATGAAGTAGTTGTGCAACATTGATATAAGAGATATAGAAATAATGAACCGAAATAACTACCTACCTCTAGATCTGCTTCGCTTGAAGGTGTCAGTTCACCATATATCTTCACATGGTAGACGTGGATGATAAACAGAAGGTAAGAGTCAGTTTCATGACTAAAGCTGCAATATATTTACGATACAATGACTCTCAAAGATGAAAGATTACCTCAAGCGAAGCCTCCCTGCAGTTCTGCGTTGTCTCTGTCCAACATATTTAAAACCAATAATAAGAAAACCAAAGACGAGTTTACGAAATGTTATTTGTATGTTTAATGGAATGGAAGAAAGGAACAGAGAAAATACCTGGTGTCATCACTTCAATCATTGCTGCTTCCATGATATATCTAAACGTTGCAATGATTGAAACGCTATCAAGCCAAAAACTGGACACTAGCAATCATTGAAGTAACATATATCTAAACGTTGCAATGATCTAAACGTTGCAATCATTGCTGCTTCCATGACTAAAAAAAATTTCTAGCAAGCCAAAAACGTTACAGTAACAAAAACTGCAAGTAAAAGAGCAATAAATATCTAAACGTTGCAATTCATGGACGCTAGAAATTAAAAAATGCCTAAGGCAAATTAGGACCCGCACGTTTCAACATTGATATCTTTTTAAGTGAAATCAACGATTTCAATAACATAAGTTGCCAACGATATCTATCTATTATCCGGAACCATCTCTTCCTATGTTTCATGCAAAGAATATTTTGAATGTCAACGTTATTATATGTGCCACAGCACACACTGCCAAGTAAGAAACAATAAGTGAGAAAGAACAAACCTCAAAAGCAGATACAGGCTCATCGTTCATAAATTTCTCTGTGAGTACATCATCAACTGTATCCTGAGAAATGAAAATCAAAGGAAAACAACCATGATCAGCAACAAGCAAAACATGATCTCCAACAGGAAATGGTGACCAATTGATCAAGTTAGCCATATACTAACTCAAAACGTTTTTTAAAAAAATGTATGAATATTATCATATATATTGTTTGAGAGTAACTTAAACACAAACCTCAAGGGAATATTGACCAATGACCAGCTGGAGCAACGTAAGTAATATTCCCCATGGTGATTCATCTGCATTCAAGAGTTACTTGACGTTCAGGAAGAACTGTTCCCAGTTTAAACAAGGGTAACACCACAGTAACTGAATATCACAGAAGGTTGCCTGGATATTGCAGCTTGATATAGCGTTTTAACTAGCTTTTCAGCCTCACCCACCTGAATCATTACAGAAAAATCAGTTAGTCTGTTTGAATTGTAAAAAATATTTCAAGAAGCCTTAGAGTACAGTGACAGAAAAAGCACACACCCATTTGTTGATATCAGGGGGTTGTAGCTGAAGATGGAGATGCTACGATTCTACATAAACAAGGATCAAAGAGAGGATTCTAGTATACAATTAATGCCTTATCCTGATATAGAAGCATATCACTTAAAAATCTACCAACATCACAGTCACCTTCCACATTTAATGATCAAACTAACAGAAGAGAAAGAAGCAAGAAAGATACCTTATTCCTGGACACTCCAACACCTAAAATATGAACACCATTGCTGACAGAAACAAGCAAAAGAGACATTAATAGATCAAGTCAAAATCCAGTCAATTAAAAAAAGAAAAGAAAAGAGATAGCTGACACATACCAAAGGGAAAGAGGAGGAAACAACTAAACAAACCACATGTCCAGCCTTGTGCATCAGAGGAGCCCAAACTTAGCAGATCCTAAGAGACATTCCAAAAAAGAAGTAAATCAGCGATCATAGCACCATCCACCAGAATCTACAAACAATAGAAGGACAAGTAAAAGATCAAATTTATTAAAATCAAACCGTAGGAGAAGTAGTGACAATTCAGAAGCGGGGATGATCGGATCATAAATAATAAGCTTCCAAAAACACCCTGCAAAACGAAGAAACTTACTTAGGGGAACAAATCAAATAAATAAAAAAAAGCAGAGACAAGAGGTCATCACTCATCAGTCACGACATTGATACTTATACAAGGATAAGTGACACGTACCTCGACATTTTCATTAAGATCGTCTTCCCTCTGAAAATAATACCTCTATGGCCTTTGTCCTGATGTTGATGAAATCTGGATCGAACTTCTCATAGAAAGATTCCAATGCCTAAAGAAGAAGAAAAAAAAAAGCAACTCTTTATATACAAGATAAAGAATTTGAGAGAGCAAACCAAGACAGGTTTAAACTGAGAATATGCAAGCATACCGTTGAATACTTTGAGTAGGAAATCAACTAATTAACAGAGGAATAATGTTTTCTCTGGGTAAGCGTTTTTGTCCAAACCCCAGAAGACCTGCAGAAGAAAAGGAAAAAGATAAACAAACACATATTGACTATCTTAATCGAGATATATGAATATGTACATCTACAATAGAAGAAGTAATTAGCGAGATAATTACGTGCACAATACTAAGGGCTGCAGAAGTAATTCAAATTAATCAATTAAAATTATTTAAAAAAAAGAAATTGTATTCATGTCAGGGACCAGAGAACTAAATTTCTTCAGTGTAGTTAGGTATAAATTTAGGCACAAGACTTCATGGCGTTAAAAATCTAAAAGCAATACTAAGATCCAACAACTAACCTTAAATTCTTTTTCCAGTATTGACATTTATGATAAAATCACCCTTCATAAACTCTTCTTGATCAACAACCAAAAAACATGATTTAGCATTCACAACATGACAGAAGGGCACAAAATACTTTGAACATTTTGAAAGCATCCCATATATAATCAAGAGGGAGATTCAGCATTTACCTCAAATATGTCAGCTGACCAAAACGACCCTCCATTAGTTTAAAAGCAAGCGCCACAAGAGGTCCATCTGGAGATCCAGCCAAGGTTACCTGAAAATCATTCCTTTAATTTAGAACCGGCATATTTATCCTATAAAACAAAATTACAAATTACAAAATAACCTGAAAATCATACCTTTAGATAGAGAGGCTCATCGTTTAGATCATCAACTTCAGAGACTGTTTCAAACAATTCTCGCCTCTTGTCTGCAACCAAAACTTCCATATCAGCAGGAATATCACCGGCCAGAACATTTTCACTGCAATTTACAGATAATCAAAATGTCACAACATATAACATACACATTTGTCCCCACTACAACATAAGGACACAAAAAAAGAAATTAGCTTTTCACTTGAATAAGGTCTATAAGACCCTGGAAAGCTTCTTCTAGATCAATGGGCACTTGCACAGCTGCACTATGATGTAAGAGCTTAGCTATTGCCTAGTGAAGTAAGAGAAAAAATCTTATGACAGACCTGAAATTGGAAATATCTAATGAGGAACCCTGCATATATCATCTTCCATCCAATCCATATAGAGAAACAACAAACAAACAAACAAAACCAAAATATCTCAGTCTACACTTGTCAGTATTGCAACATGTGTAGAAAATATATGTACCTTAGGCAGCAGCATCCTCTTTCCGCTTCAGATCCTACAGAGGCAAAAGATATCATCAACTGAAAACAAATGATACACAAGAGAGAGAGAGACACATCACACATATTATAAGTTACATATAACACTGAATTCAAATCTTCTGAGTAGCAGTATTGCAACAGGTGCAGAAAAGATATTAGATGTGTACCTTGTGCAGCAGCATCCTCTCTCCGCTTCAGATCCTACACAAAGGCAAAATAAGAATCAACCGGAAAAAAAAGATACACAAGACAGAGACACCAATCATAAGTTGCATGTAACACTATTCAAATTCTCCAAATAACAGTACTACAAAAGGTGCATGTTGTTACCGTGAGAGAGCACGCCCCTCGGCCAAGTTTTTATTATGAAACTGCGTTCATTCTTCAAACCATATCTTTCTGTTCTGCACATAAAATCAGAAAAGCCATCGTTAATCTTTGAAGTCTGAAACAAAGAACAACCTAAATTGCAAGTGTGTAAGTATTAAAATCCAAGTGAAAAGAAGTTTCATAATACCTGCTTAGTTAGACACTTTATTAGTTAAAGCAATAGAAGATGTCCCTAATGCAGGCTGGTTACTTAGTCCTCCCTTGCCATAGTTTACGGATGATGAAATTCCTGCAAGAGAAAACAAAAAAAAAAAAGAATAAGTTAGATAAATAAAACAGATTCACATAATTAATGAGTCTAAAGTGATGAAGACTAGAAAAAAGGCAATCATCATCCGTAATAAAGGCAAGAAAGTGAACCCTGAAACAACAAACAAACCTTGAGAAGTCCGAGTCGTCTTCTTAATAATTCTTCAAACCATCTCTGATCTGCACATAAGAATTAGAATAAACCATCGCTAGTTATCAAGTTTGAATGAAAGCAGCAACATGAATGAAAACCATGAACAAAACCTAACGCCTGAAAGTCTGTTAATGATAGTGGTGACGACAATTCTAGGACACCTTCTAATAGACTGGCTGCACTGAAAAAATAAAACTATTGGTTGAATAAACTTGAAACAGAACAAAGTAAAGAAAGGAAGAGAAGACATTGAGATTAGTTACAAAGCAAGAAAAGGATTTTTTCCATCGGAGGTAAAGGAACCATATAATATCTCAATCTAGAGAACCGCAGCAACACAACACGAACCATAAAAGAAAACATATATCAGTATTTCTATCCGATCTGAATTGTGTACCAAAGAATAAACTTTAAAGGGAAAATAGACTCACACTTCATTACTTAAAGCAATTGAAGATGTCTCCCTATATTGCAGGATGGTTACTTAGCCCTCCCTTGCCATTGTTTAAAGATAAAAATCCTACAAAAGAGAAAGAAAAAAATAATGAGTTCCTGGTAGATTAATAAAACAGATTTATATAGTTAATGAGACTGTTCAAAAGTGATGAAGACTAAAAAAAAAAGCCAGCATCATCCGTAATAAAGGGAAGAAAGTGTACCCTGAAACAACAATCAAAACCTTCAGCAGTCTGAGTCGTCTTCTTCACCATTCTTCAAACCATCTCTTATCTGCACATATACAGAATAAGAAATCAGATGATAGAAACGCCAAAGTGAAAACCCTAAAAGAATTTCAAAACATTTTTTACTTGGTCGTCGTCAAATCAGTCTAACACTTACGGATTGTGGTGTTGATGACAGAAACAAAACCTTAAGCAGTGTGAGTCTTTTCTTCTTCATCGTTATTCAAACTGACCTGCACAAAGAGAATTAGAAGAAACCATCGTTAGTTATCAAAGTCTGTAATTAAAATCCAAGTGAAAAGAAGCTTTATAATACCTGCTTAGTTAGACATTTATATTGTTAAAGCAATTGAAGATGTCTCTCTGTATGCTGGCTGGTTACTTAGCCCTCCCTTGCCGGTGTTTAAAGATGGAATTCCTGCAAGAGAAAGAAAAGATAATAATAAGTTCCGGGTAGATTAACATAACAGATACATTATGCTATGATCAGTCTGTTCTATTTTACTAAGGGATTGTGGTGTTGATGATAGAAACAAAACCTTAACCAGTCTGAGTCTACTTCTTCATCGTTATCCAAACTGATCTGCTCATAGATAAATAAGAAGAAGAGACTTAATCTGTAAGAGCCAAATTGAATTGAAAACCCTAAAAACAAAAAAAAACCCATGAATTTAAAGACCTTGTTTACTTGGTCCTCGTCAAATCAGATGATAGAAACGTCATGGAAATGAACATGTAACGTCGTCCTCCTCCAATCATCCATCACTTGCCCAGCGTATCCTCCAGCTAATTCATCTGAGAGTTAGAAGACAAGAGACGAGACTAAGGTGATGTACGTTTTATATTATCAATGAAAAAAATCAAACAAGAAGAAAATTGTACTTACACGAAGAGGGTTTTTACTATTCTTGTTGTTGTTGTTGTTGTTAGGGTCATCATCATCCGCGGGTCAGAACTTCAAATTTTGGTCAGAACTTCAAATTTTGGCTCACTGAATGCAATTCCTCGAAGTAAACCATCAACTGAAAAGATATGTACCTTGTGCAGCAACATCCTCTTTCCGCTTAGATCCTACACAGAGGCAAAATAAACCATCAACTGAAGACAAAAGATACACAAGACAGAGACACAAATCATAAGTTGCACAAAAACACTGAATTCAAATACTCATAGGTGGAGAAACGATACCCTGTGAAGCTACGTACCTGCTTAGAAACTTCTGTTGAAGCTATTGAAGATGTCTCATGCATGCTGGTTAGTCCTTGCCAATGTTTGAAGATGTAGTTTCTGCAAAAGTAAGAACCAAAAAAAAAAAAAGGATTAGAATTGGCTGCATTGAATATAAACCAAAAAAGAAAAAATAAGATTACTATTGGTTGAGTAAACCTGAAACAGAAGAAAGTAAAGAAAGGAAGAGAGGTAACTGAGATTAGTAATCTGAAATTACTTACAGAGAAAACAGAGAATTTTCCTCCATTCATTCTAGAGACCAAACCACATACCTCCGATCTGCACATTGAATAAGATTATTACTATTGGTTGAGTAAACTTGAAAGAGAAGAAAGTAAAGAAAAGAAGAGAGGTAACTGAGATTAGTAATATCAGATTACTTACAGAGAAAAAAGAGCATTTTTCTCCATCGGAGGAAAAGGAACTTCATTCTTCAAACCAAACAACATACCTCCGATCTGCACATTGAATCAGAAGATTACTATTGGTTAAGTAAAGAAAGGAAGAGAGGATATAGAGATTACTTAGTAGAGAGCAAGAAGAGAAATTTTACCATCGGAGGAAAGAATCAGAACCGTGAGCACGCCCCTCGGCCAAGTTTTTATAATGAAAGTTGCATTCATTCTTCAAATCATATCTCTATGGATCTGCACAATGAATCAGAAAATCAATCGTTAATTTATTAAGTCTGAAGAGACAACCAAAAACGCAAGTGTATAAATATTAAAATCCAAGTGAAAAGAAGCTTCACAATAATACCTGCTTAGTTAGACACATTTTTTGTTAAAGCAATAGAAGATTTCTGTCTTTCCTGTATGCAGGCTGGTTACTTGGCCAATGTTTAAAGATGAAAGTCCTGAAAGAGAAAGCAAAAAATAATGAGTTCATGGTAGATTGACAAAACAAATTCATTAAGCTATGACCAATCTGTTCTAATTAAGGGAAGAAGACTAGAAAAGGCATCATCATCATCATCGGTTACAATGGGAAGAAAGAGAGCCCTGAAACAACAAACAAAACCTTAAACAGTCTTGAGTCGTCTTCTTCATCATTCTTAAAACCATCTCTGATCTGCACATATGGAATAAGAATTAGATGATAGAAACGCCAAAGTGAAAACACTAAAAACAAAAAAAAAAACCAAGAATTTCAAAACCTTTATTACTTGGCCGTCGTCAAATCAGTCTAATACTTATGGTGTCGGGGCAGTGTGAGTTTTCTTCCTCTTCATCGTCATTCAAACTGATCTGCACAAAGAGGGAAATAATTAGAAGAAACCATAGTCAGTTATCAAGTCTCTAAAAGTTGGAATTACATACTTCATACTTCAAACCATTGATCTGCATAACATAGAGAAGTAAGAAGAAGAAGCATCGTTAGTTAAATTTGTAAGAGCAAAATTGAAAACCCTCAAAAGGAATCATCATCATCCCTAGTAATAATGGGAAGAAAGTGAACCATTCTCTCGGTCTTCACTTATGGATTGTGGTGCTGATGATAGAAAGAAAACCTTAAGGAGTATTGAGTATCCTTCATCATTCTTCAAACCATCTCCGATCTGCACATATAAAAATTAGGAGAAACCATTGTTAGTAATCAAGTCTCAGTTTAAACATTAACATCAATAAGAAATTCATAAAGAAGGTTGATACCTGCTTAAACACAAGAAATAGAAGACGTCTCTGTGTGATCTGACGGGTTTGTTCCTGCAATAGAGAAGAGAATAGATCAGTAGCTGCTTAGTAGAGCAAACAAAAACAGAGTCAATAAGCAAATTCCATCCAATCCAATCCAAAAAGATTGCAAACAATATAAGAAGAAACAAAAGGATTTTACCTCAAGGAGTCAAGAGTCTTCTTCTTCGTCTTCACCTTCAAAGTTCAAACCATGTCAGACCTGCAACAACATATAATAAGAAACCATCATCGTTCGCTAGTTTACAAAAGTCTGAAAAATAGAAACCCTAAAAAAAGAAAAAACAAAATCCCCAAACCAAAATATTATGTAAACCCTAAAATAAAATCCCCAAAGTATGAATTACATCGTTTGGCGTTTATAATTGAAACCACGACCCGCAAATAGAGAGAATTAGAAGATGGTTTGTTGCGATGTCCGTTGTTGTTGTTGTTTGAGTCATCATCAACCCTAACCCTAATTTGTGTTCTTCCTCCTTCTTCAAAAATCATCATCGACGAAAGCGCTTGATGATGAGGGAGACCCAACGCCGTTAGCTAGAGAACTCTCTCTCTCTCTCTCTCTCTCACTCTCGCTCACTCGCTCACTCTCTCTTTCTCTCGCTCAAACTTTTTTTTTTTTTTTTTTTTCTATTTGGTGAAGAAGAAGTATTGTTGAGATATTTATAAGAATATCTGATAATGGAAATATGGAAATTTTACTTTTTTCTATCTTTTTTTTTTTTCTCAAAAAGTTCTTTTATATATAACGACTGTCAACTACAGCATTTTCCATCAGTGGAGAATCCATTTTAGAAAGACTAAGGAACCAGTACAACAAACTTAAAGTAAAGACAAGATTAAAGAAGCAAACATAAAGTTACAACTAGAAAACCAAACATTCAACTACCAAAGCTAGCAGATGTAAAATGGTAAGAAACCAAGTAAGCTTCATAACTTTCACAATAAGACCAAACTTCCAAGCATGAAACTGCAACTGGTCTTAGAGCTTCTATGATTTGCCTGAGTTATGATAGGTTCTTACGCATCATCCTTCATCCTTGTGATTTAGTAGCAGAATATCTTCAAAAAGTCATCAGTTGAGAATCTTACCAGACTCCCATTCGAGATCTTCTCTCGTATCAAACTGTCAAAAAGCTACACCCAAAAGTAAACCAGGATCATCCAAACCCGTGATCTACAAGTAGATCTTTATTCTATCTTGAAACCAAAATAAACTTATCCAACTATTAGCGCTTGTTCAGAGATCAAAACCAGGACTGTCTCTGATCTGTTTCACTTTCTTGTAGAAATTCATGGAGGGTCTCGAGTTACCGGATAAAACTTAACTCCAATTTCTTTTCTACATTGGCGAGTATTCCTGTCATGTTCCATATTGATCATCTTGCCTTTCTTCCTTTTAGAACTTTCTCCAATCTCATACTTCGTCCTAACAGGAGATCCTTTCTCTGAATTGGATCCTGAGGACTCTTGCTTAAAAGTTGACCTTGCAGTAGCAAAATTCGAGGAGATAGGCTGCAGCAAACTCGTCAAAATTAATCCCTGGAGTAGTAGGTCTAGGCGGCTGAGATAAAGGAGTGTAAGATGAAATAACAGAACTTTGAGACCTCTGTTCCACTTCCTCATCAAGACTAAGGTTGTTAGAACTTGGTCCTCCCTCCCAAACAGGAACCACCAGCTCATCATAATCATTATCAGGTATCACTGGAGGAGCAAGATAAGGACAGTGTCTGGTATGATGAAATAACAGAACTTTTTTCTATCTATACGTTATAAATAAATAAAAGGACAATTAGGGAAAAATAAAATTTAATTTTTGAACTATTATGACCTTTCTAGAAGAACTATGATCGTTCCCTTCTAGAAGCATATGTTAACTTTTAAATACAACTCCTCTTAGGCTTGATTAAACTACTAGAGTCCACCACTCCTTAATTTTATGAAGCCCAATTTAAAAGCCCAACTTAAAATCCCACCAGAACTGATTCTTTGATTATCAAAATTCACGATGAAAACGATGATGATGGTCATCAGAGACAATCCTGAACCCGTCCGTTCCTTCGTTCGATTTTGAAGTTGTTCAGTCTAAATTGTTGCCAATTCCGTTTAGTTGGTTTATTAAGCTGTTTGTTTTCGCGTTAAGGTCTTGTGACTTAACGATCATCTCTATTAGCGTTTCAGGTAGGCTAAAATCATGGTTACTCTCACTAGCAACCACGAGCTGCAATGCGTGAGGTGGGATTGCAGAAGACAACCTGAGAGAGCTTTAGAATACTGTGGCGCGAGATCTGCCGAGAGTTGGCTAATTCAGTTTCACAGTCTGAACTTCTGTTTTCTTTGGCAAACTCTTACTAATCCGTAAATGAGTTCTCACCTGTTGCTGCCAAGATTCTCGACTTGCTCAGGGCTGAAAAGGAGAGCGGAGTTCCTCGCCTCTCTGATGATGTGTTTCATATCCCTCCTTGGCGCTCAGGTATAAACTCACTTTTCAGTCTCCATCATCTCTATTATCATGTTGAGTTGTTTAAACTTACAATTAACAACGACAACAAGAACAAAAACTTGTTTATTTGTCAATTTTTTAATTGGAAAGCAAAACGTACAGTACAGTCGAGGTTAATAATGGGCTAACCAAATAAATAAAAAGCTGTGTATAATGGGCCAATGTAATTAGGCCCAGATAGGCTATCACGTGTGAAAATAATTTTACTTGTTATTTTTTTGTCTTTCTCAAGGAAGAATAATGCCTAGAGATAAGTTGCTAAAGACAGAGAAGCCGAACTACAGATTTTATTTTACATTTATCAATGCCTCAATGTATCCTTTCTAATTTTCACTCTGTAAACACTTTCCCTTCTTAATCAATAAAGTATGCAGTGTTAAAAAAAAAAAACAGATAGCAAATGCAAAACATATGAAGCCACAGAGTGGACTCAGTGGACTGTGGAGATTACAAGATTGGAACCAGTGTAACTTTGGAGCACCGGAGTCCACCACCATGACTGCATCAACTCTTTGAAACATGGGGGGGGGAAGACAGTCCTTTTCACTACCGCAACACTCGCCGTCATTAGCAGACTTATAAATTTAATCCCTTACTTTTAAATTTAATCAAACCCCCAATTTAATTGATTATCAAAGGAACTGCAAGACCTTAACAGATACCCAAGATCGTTCATTAAGCTTCTTGGGAACATCCTAAACTAAAACCTTTAGCCCCTATCACGAGCCATTGGATGATTCTCCAGATGCATTACAGAATGGAGTAGAACTTCCAAGTCTTTTCCAAGGATGCGCTGCATAAGCAGTTGCTTTTCCAATTTTTTGCAACAGCTGGTGATTCTCAGACCCATTTCATCTTTAGAAGCTTCTTCGGCTTCTGGTAAAATCTCAGCCGTCCATTGAGAGTTATCTACCGCTGTATCTTTTAGCCTGGAAACAAAATTAGAACAGCTTTAGGGAATTTTGTTTCAAAGAACCGAAAATAAAAAATACTTTTTTTTATTTTCTTCAGTTTCACTTACTCTTCCAGTATAGAATCTGCCTCGTTCCGTTTTTTCACACGATATAAGACGTCAACAGTGTCTTCATCAACCCTAGCAAAACCCTCGAGAGGGCCAAGCGACAAGCACATCGAGTGTATCATTGAGTCAGCTGTTTTCGAGTTTAAATTACCAATCCTTATAACGACAACTGAAGAGGGGTGATTTGAGGCAGCAGAACCCTTGGAGCTAGTTTCATTCCTCGGCTCTGAACCGGGACTGATTATGTTTTGAGACTTGGAATTAAGATCTTGAACAGGAGATGATGGCATGGTTGGCTTGGAAAATGAAACATTTGATTCCGTAACATCTCTTGCTGCTGAAGAAGTATGTGCTTCCGTCTTCCTCTTCCCATTGGTTTTCTGGTAAGAAAAATGGATTAAGCACACAATTACGAGCATTCAATCTTCTTATATCAAAAATCTTGTCCAGAGAAAAGTTTTAACATAAATATGATAAACGTATATATATACCCAAGAAACTTCTGGCTTCTCAGTCAACAACATTGGTTTGGAAACTGAATCAGAAGCTTGTTCATGTTTCTTCTTCTTCTTCTTCTTGCTTTTAGTTTTCTGGTATAAAACATAAATCAGCTCAATAAAGAACTTTTTGATATCTTTTTTGAATAAACCATCCTAAGGATAGAGTGAATGAAACTTCACTTCAGTAATATAGAAGACAGAAGGAGATCTCAATGAAGAAGATTATAAAGCTTACTTGAACAAGCTCTGGTTTCACAACCTGTGAAGGCTCTGGCTTCTCAGTTAACATCTTCACAATCACATTCCGATCCAAGTCTTTTGCTACAGGACCCAACTCTGAGAATGGATCATCATCCTCAAGATGACTAAATAACGCAGGTGCAAGTGTTCTCACTCCTGAAAGTACTTTTCACACAGAATAATAAGAATCACCCCATTTTCAAGAATCACCATTCTCAATCATCCAACCAAGTTCTCTGGTATAACAAAGAAGCATACCTACATCAGATTCTGAGGTATCAGAACACTGAGGAGAGCTATGACATGAGCGGTTAAACAATTTGATTCCTAGTCCATTTCCAGTGCTACTCAGAATCTGCTTTCCATCACTGAATCTACCCAACAAAGAAGAAGGAAAAAATATATCTAAAAAAACCCTAACGAACGAAACAATGTCATAGTAACAAAAGTGAGAAATACGGATTCAAACCTTACCTCTCTTGTAGAATACGTTTCGAAACCGCTGCAATTTCACCTGAGAAACACCGAATTAGACATTTCGATTACTTTACATTCCCAGGAGATTCAATTATCTGGAAAAAAAAAATCTCTAGGAAATGCAATAATTATTAAATTGAGGAAGAAGAGTGACGAGTAACGTACAGTTTCGGGTGAAAGAGGAGCTATTATAATATCTTCCATGGAACAAAGGTTTAAGAGAAGCTCGTACTCTCGCCGAAAACATCGTCGTCGCTCCACCGGAAGCTAGAGCGGAGGGAAGCTATATAAGAAAGTCTTTAAACGCTAATAAAAAAACTTTTAAACGGCGCCGGATTTAGAACTGGGCCTTATTTATTGGGCCTATAATAACAGAAATATAAAAGACAATGCCCATTTCAATTTTCTTTGTGTATGGTAATATGGTATAATATTTTGATGTTTCTTGAGACAAATTTACGTTTAACAATGATATGTACAAGAAATTTCGTTTCGCACATTTAAAATTCCCGTTATACGAATTTGAATTTTCATTATATTTTTTTGTTTTGTTTTAACAGCTTTCATTGATTAATTGATATTGTGATCCTCAGAAAAGGATGTTTACAATGGTAGGTGGGATATAAAAAGATACATTAGTTGTTAGTACGGATTCTTTGGCACGCCAAGCGCGTACATCACTGCAGCATGTTTTATTTGTAAACTCTTTTCCTTCACATTAGCTCATATGAGCTGATCTTTTATTGTAAAAAAAATATATATACATTAGCTTGTAATTTTTCTATTCATTCTACGGAATTACCAATCAGATTATTAAAATTAATCAGATTACACAAATGAAAAACCATTCATGGCTAGATCTAACTAAAGCAATACTAATACCCAACTTTCTTGGGAAGACGTCACACCAATTTGTTTGTAGTTCGTACTTCGCAGTTGGTACTTCGTACGTAGCTTTATATATACGATTTACATAATTTTGTATTTTAATTAGTACTATCTAGTAGTACGATGTCGGCACATGAAATGCGTCTGAGTTTGCAGTAAATTCGTGGGAATGGTCCATCCCATGAACTTTATAAAGATTTTTTTTTTTTTTTATCAACTATAAAAATATTTTTCTATAGGCTATATAAATAAGTATTTTTAAAAAAACGTATCATACGGCTACCGGTAAAAAAAGGGAAATAAATAGTAGAGACAATAGTGCATGGTATCACGTGAGGCATTATTGTAGTGACTAGTGACTATGGGACAAAACAACGTACTCCTAAACGTAAGATAGCGACCCTCTTTTGTCTTCTTTTTTTGGTAATACGTCTACTCTAGTTAGTGAAGAAAACAACGAACCAGATCATCCTGTCACGTGAAGACTTTTTAAATCCGACGGATGATCATATGGTGTCAAATCTTTCAAGACAAAAGCCAAGCAGCCATCTTGTTTTCTTGTTCAAAATCGAACGGTTCTCCAAAGTCGTTGGAGTCCTTTTCTCTGCTCTCAGATTCTTTTTCATCCCCCTGGAACAGCCACGACAAAACCGAATCAAGATCCTCTTTCTCGTCCCAATGGGTTTCACCTTCTCTCCATACAAGGTCCCAGTCAATGAAGTCATCAGCCATCGATTCGATATTTTCGTGCCCAGCAGCGGAGGCGGGGCTCCTTCCATATGGCTCAGAGTTTTCTACGTTGTTAGACTCAAATGAAGACACGTGGACAGCATCAGGCTCGTTCAGTAAAAAACAAGCATCGAGTATATCGTCATTAGTGCACAAACCTCCATCGTCGCCATTAATGCTTGTGTTACAATGACCATCGTCTCCATAGCCACATGGTCCTAAACCAGGTTCCTTGGCTCCACTGACGCTACTACTTGACAAAGCCATTAATGCGTCTTCTTTGTCTCCCTCTCCATTGATCTCTATTGTTGTAGTTGGTAAAACCATTTCGTTTTTGTTTGCCTTTACTAAGGACTTAGGGTTTTTAGAGGTTGGGATTAACTTGGGCTTCATGGCTGATCTGCTGGTTCTTCCGGGTTTACGCTTAGGAGGCAGAGTAGCATTCTCGACGACATCAGTGACAGTTGGTTTCCTGAAGTAACCGTGGAGTTTACGGCTGAGATGTGAATTCCAATAGTTTTTAATTTCGTTGTCTGTCCTCCCCGGTAGATTGCTTGCAATTATTGACCACCTGCATTTTAGCGTTAACATTATCATATACAGTTTAGTAGTATACATGTTTTTACCAAAAAAAGTTTAATATACATGTTTTTATTCAAGTGTAGAACCTTAATCATTTATTTCAAAGTACGATCACATTTAATACACATAAATATATAGACATAAATCAAGTTACCTGCTTCCAAAAGTGGAATGCAACTTAACAATGAGGTCATCTTCTTGGGGAGTTATGTTTCCTCTCTTGAGGTCTGATCTCAAATAGTTTATCCATCTCAATCTACAGCTCTTTCCACATCTTTTTAGCCCTGTATTAAAAATTTACTCAAATTCAAAAAAAAAAAGAAATAACCACGTCAGATTTGAAGGCATAAGAAATTATTGTCAACGATTCTTCAATTTTTATATTCTCCATGTATATATAAAGAACTGTTTTGTTTTTTTGTGCATATATGTCAATAAACAATAATATCTGAGAACAAGAAGGCAAGTTTGGTATATGACCAGTTGACCACACAGTTGCACAGCATAATATTCTTAGAATATTACGAAATGTTGATAGGAAAATAATTTTTTTAAAAGATAAGTTTTTGATTGATAGCTCAATCGTCAGTTTTAATTTGTCAACAACTAGCAAAACAGAACAGAGCAGATCATTCTACATCAAGTAGTGTTTAATACATCTAAATACTTGTTTTATAATACAGAAATTTTCTATTCACACCTCCTACAGTCAACAGTGCCCGATACGTAAATTATTGAGAGTTTAGTTCATTGAAAATTTGAAATTGACTATGAGTAAAAAACCTCAAATTTTATAAATATCAAATATACCATTTTTATTTTTATTTTATATCAGCGAAAGAAACAGAAAAATTTTACATTTTCTAATTTGTTAAAATCAAATTAATATGCCTTGACAACTATTCATCAAGTATCTACGATTACGACAACTTTATATTGTAGAAATGAACATAGAGATTTTTTTTTGGTTAAAAATTATGCAGAGATTGATAATTAACTTGTCTAAGTTAAGGGAAGATTCTCCTATATACTAGTTTTTACAAAAAAAAAAAAAAAGGATTTCTCTTATAATGCATGCCTGCGATCGAGAGAGAGAGAGAGAGAGAGAAAGTACTGTATAGAAATCATTTACCGGCATTTTTGGGAAGAGAACGCCACGAGCCTTCGCCGTTGGACTGAATGTAGTCGGTGAGAATCTGGTCTTCCTCCGCCGTCCACCGCCCCTTTTTCATTCCTACCTTCTCACAGCACGGCGCTCTTCCCATTCTCTCCCGCTATTGTTAAGTTTCACTCACTTCACTTAATTAACCCCTAGAGTCGAGGTACTAAAGAGGAGTAAAGTGACGACACTACAAAAAGTGACTGATTTGGTATTCGATACTTATATAAATAAATAAATAGGGGAGGGATGGGGATGGCCGACACGTATCAGGTATTCAAGTGATAGAACGAGCCACGTTGGTCTATTTTGAAACAGAAGTTGTGGCTCATCCACTGTCGAGAGATACTAACCATTTTAACCTGGCTCGTCCTTGTATTAGATCCTATAATTACAGAGTTTTTAAAATACTAATCTATACATTATAACTTTTTTAACCTGTGCCTTGTTTTAAAATTAGAGGGACTCAGGATTATATGTCAAAGTTGTATGCATACGTTTACAAAAGAATATGTATTTTAATAGTCTCAAAACACGTGTGCAACCATACGTACATGGATATCTTAGATGCTACTACTATATTATATTCCCTCCTCTGCATCAATTATACTGTTAAATTCGGATTCAGTGGTTATCATTTAACAATAAAATCAAGAGAATATGCAGTATATACCACTGAAACCAAACATAATTAAGTAAATAGCACAAGAAAACAGTATCTTGTCGCAAGGGTAAAGGAAATTACTTGAATATCTTTTTATCATCTTCTTCTTTCATTCAATTCTCTCCTTCCTCTCTCTCCGCTCTCTCCCTTTCTCTTTCTCTCTCCTTCCTTTCTCTCCACATCTCTCCTTCTGCCTCTCTCTCCTTCCTCTCTCTCCCCATCTCTCCTTCCTTTCTCTCCCCATCTCTCCCTACGCCTCTCTCTCTCCTTCCTCTCTCTCCCCATCTCTCCCACCTCTCTCTCGCTTCCCCTATCTCCTTTCCACCATTGAATCTAAAAAAGTGAAAATTCCGTTATTTTATAATGTAACATGCTATTTCGTTATATTACACGTTATGTCTATCTCCTCCCTAAATTTTTGTGGGCAAACAAGTAAAAATATCTCTTAGAAAAGTGGTATTTACCCAACTTTTCTGACATAGTGGTAGTTCCTTAATTATACTCCAAATTTGTGGTATCTACTAATAATACCCTAAAATCAAAATCGTACTTAAAAAAAAATATAGTAATTCTCTTCGAGTAGTGGTAAAAACTGTGAACACCAAAAAACTGTTGTCAGCGGTTTTTTCAATGAATAGTAAATGGTATTAATGGACTGGGACCAGTGGTGTGGAGATGTCTAACGACGATGTATTAAAAAATATCGTTCGTTGAAGACGCGAAGACTGAAAAGATCTGACATGACATGATTATACAAACCAGTGTATATGTTTCTTTGCATGCAAATTAACAAACAACAAATGAACAAAATATATTTATTGTTTAACCAATCTTTTGTTTCATATTCCAGCCTTCACAACACAGTATATTTAGAATTTCTATTTTATTTATTTATTTTATATATTTTTTTTAATTTTTTTAATAACTAGTTATAATTTTAACTAACATGTAGATTTGGTAAGATGTATTCATGCACATATATTATGATCCGGTTTATTATGATCGAAATTTCGTTGATTGTATTTGGGCCTTGACTTACAGGCCTTCTCCAATTTTGATGGGCCTGTTTAGAGACTTAACGCCAACGACGCCGTTTCTTAAAAAGTCGACGAAAAGAAGAGTCAGCGGTGTTTATCCACGTGGCCGAGACCTATTGGTCACGTTCGTCAGAGACTTAATCCTGATTGGTTAAGCATTGCAATGTACACGTAAACCCGACCACGATGCTCCGAAGTCGAATCCTAAAACTCGTTTTTGGAATCGTTCCGCGAAGGAAAGAGAAGTGAGAGATTCGAATCGAAGAACACACATCTGTGAGATTTCATTGTTATAAAAATCGAAACGAATCTCAGGTTAGGGGAGTAACCTTGGGAGAGATCCGATTCTCTCTCTCCGTTTCTATGGCGATTCGGTGGCCGGAGCTGTGTATTCTATTGTTCGCTCTCTCTTATGCCATATGCGTCCTTGCCGGGTATGTTTCAATCTTTCGAAGCATATTATTATTATTATTATTAGTTAGTGCATATAAAATGTGAATGCTTAAAATGGTGTGATCTTCAGGAAGAGTTACTACGATGTGTTGCAAGTGCCGAAAGGTGCGTCGGATGAACAGATCAAGAGAGCTTATAGGAAACTCGCTTTAAAGTATCATCCAGATAAGAATCAAGGAAATGAGGAAGCTACTCGCAAATTCGCTGAGATCAACAATGGTGTGTGTGTGTGTTTTTGTCTTGCTGCAACTTCTTTTTCATAACCCCGTTTTTTAAATTTGAGTTAATGTGGTTGGATGTAACCAGCTTATGAAGTGTTATCGGATGAGGAGAAGAGGGAGATATATAACAAGTATGGTGAAGAAGGACTTAAACAGTTTGCTGCTAATGGTGGAAGAGGAGGAGGAGGAGGGGGCATGAATATGCAGGACATTTTCAGCTCGTAAGTTTTTGAATCTTATTGGCATTTTATTTTTAATGTACATAATGGTTACGCCTTAGGATTCAGCTAGAGGTACAAGATTCAGGATCATTAGAATATATAATCATTCTATCTTTTCGTGTGATTTTTATGTATGGATAGTGGATACAATTGAATTTTTGGTTATGTTAAGGGAAATTACTGTAGCGTGAATAGGTCCTAAATTTTGGATCATTAGTGTTTAAAGGTTGCAGATTGCTAATTTGCAGAGATTATTTGATGTGCTTTATAGGTTTTTTGGTGGAGGTTCGATGGAGGAAGAAGAGAAGGTTGTCAAGGGTGATGATGTGATTGTGGAACTTGAGGCAACTCTAGAAGATTTGTACATGGGAGGCTCTATGAAGGTATGTTAAGCTCCATGTCTGGATGTTATTATCATCACTAATACATGGAAGTCGTCTGGAAATATGGTTACTTAGAAATTAGTGAACATCTTATAGTGTAATTTTAGACATTGTTTACGTTCATGTGATGTTTTGTTAAGAGTAGATAGTTTTTTTTACGTAAATGCCAAATTAAAGGACTTGCCTTAAGTTCTCAGTGAGGATGTTCCACATTGAACTCTCAGGTATGGAGGGAAAAGAATGTGATTAAACCAGCTCCTGGAAAGAGAAAGTGTAACTGCAGGAACGAGGTTTACCACAGACAAATTGGTCCTGGAATGTTCCAACAGATGACAGAGCAGGTAAAGGACATATCTGTTTTTAAGTCTCACAGATGGTCTTGTTCCCCCTAATATCTGTTTAACGACGTATCCTCCTTTTCCTCTCAGGTCTGTGACAAATGCCCTAATGTCAAGTACGAAAGGGAGGGATACTTTGTGACAGTTGATATCGAGAAAGGAATGAAAGATGGAGAAGTAAGTCTCAAAATTATACCATTTTTATTGTAAAATCATTTGATACTACATTTCATACTAGCTCTTAAACTCATCTATTTATGAGCTCGTCGACTTCTCCTACAGTTTCTTAATACCAAATACTTTTCAGGAAGTGTCATTCTATGAAGACGGTGAACCCATTCTCGACGGTGAACCTGGTGACCTTAAGGTTAGGCCCTTCCCTAAATTTCACTATCCTTGATTTCAAGTAAACTTCAAAATCAGAGTGAGTAAACCACTGTTGTACATTTGGCAGTTCAAAATCAGAACTGCACCACACGCCCGTTTCAGAAGAGATGGCAACGATCTACACATGACTGTTAACATAACACTGGTAAATAAATTCCATAAATTACTACTGTATCCTCTACATCTGAGATCAACGATTAACTCATTTTCTGATTCTACCAAATATATCTCTTCTTCAGGTTGAGGCGCTAGTTGGTTTTGAGAAATCATTCAAACACTTAGATGATCATGAAGTTGACATCAGTTCCACGGTAACACTAATGTCCTTCTTCTCTATACAGGGAAAACACTTGAAACAGTGACCATCAGTTATCATCTAATGGGGTTAAAAAATTGTGTGACGACAGGGAATTACAAAGCCTAAGGAAGTGAAGAAGTTCAAAGGAGAAGGGATGCCACTTCATTACAGCACAAAGAAAGGAAACCTCTTTGTCACTTTTGAGGTTTTGTTTCCTTCTTCTCTCACTGACGATCAGAAGAAGAAGATTAAAGAAGTCTTTGCTTAGTGCTCCTCTCTCGCTTTAGAAGTTTGGGGTTTTAAAGAGGAGAAGAAGCGATTGCTGGTCCTAATGTAACATGTGACTAGGTTTTAATATAGAAAGAAAGCAAAAAAAAATGGGGAGACAAAGACGAAGATGAGAAAAGTCACAAGGAGGTTTTTGATCAATTTGTCATTTTTGTTTGCTTTTTGTTAATCATATTAGTGCATATTCATGAATCATCATATATACTTTGGATTATATTGATGTGAATCTTTGTCTTGAGACGACATCAATGCTTACATACTCAAAAGCTACACAGACTTTTTGGAAACAACAAAACACAACACAAAGGATCAGTTAAACGGTCGATTGATCACAAAATTATACCATCTTTAATACAATTAATTAGGGGATGAAAGTTAGGTTTGAGTTGTTGTGATGAAACTAAAAGTCCCAACAATATCTAAGATTTGTTCCAAGAAACGTGGGAGACTAAACAAGTTTCTTTAGGCGCTTTGTCATCTTCCCACGTGTCCTCTCGATATCTCCTCCACCTAGAAAAATCTCTTTAAAGTACTAAAAATTTGGGAACTTTATAATATAACCCTAGAAATTAATGCAGCAAAGACTATGATTAACAACAACATTCCAAAGAAATAGCAGTAGTAAATTGATACGCGCATCCATTAAGGCGTGTTAATGTTGGTTCACCGTTCACCTGCTTTCTCTACATCTACTACTAGTATTTATTTAACACGTTCAGAGATAGAGACATCACAGAGTCTCACAATCAAAGGAGAGATTGATCGGGCGAGGAGACTGAGAAAAAGACCCAAAACGACGGCATATTATTATTATTATTATTACATAATTCATCCAAACTTGCACGTTAACGCCGGTGTTAATACGGTCCGTAGACGTATGTATATACGGTCTGTAACATAAAACAAAAAGAAGAAGCAATCAGGTTTGGTGTTAATAATTAAATGGAAGGTGTTTTCTTAAAAATGTCGGTGCAAGGAGTATCTCCGATGATTCCGGTGGGACCTCTTTCTTTGATACGCGCCATCGGAGGCTCTGTGAAGGAGGACAAATCAACGGCTGGATCTCTGCCGCTCAAGAAAACGGTGTCGCGTCGTCCTCTTGAGTTTCTTCGGATCATCGGTAAGAAAACGGAGGAGAAGAAGGGAATGGTTAGAGACGACGGCGCCGTTTTGTTGGAGAAACAGGAGAATACAGGCGTAAACGAAAACTGGGTTTTCAAGATTTTGGAGGTTGGATCAATTTGGAATGGAAAGAGACAACGATCAGGTGGCGGTGGCGGTGGCGGTGAAGAAGAGGACAAGGAGGAAGAGGAAGATTTATGTGAAGATTGCGATTTCTGCATGATCGATGATGATGATGATGACGAAAAGGAGTTCGGTAGAGAAGAGTTCTCGGAGATGTTAAGCAAAATTCCTGTTAAAGATGCTCAGATGTTTGCCAAATTGTCCTTTCTGGGAAATTTGGCTTATTCAATCCCTAAAATCAAGGTTGAAACCTAATTTCTCAATTCTGTGTTTCTGAATTTGATATTTATTGTGTTTCTCTGACTTTGTTTTCCATTGTTACACAGCCTGAGAATCTGTTGAAGTATCAGAAACTCAGATTCGTGACTTCATCCATTGAGAAGAGAACGAGTCTTATTAGGGTTGAGGAGAACAACAAGGAAGATACTAATGGCGAGGAAGAGGAGGAGGAGGAGGAGGAGGAGAAGAAGCTTATTAACCCAGCTGTTGCTTACAGAGTTGCTGCTTCTGCTGCATCTCGTCTCTTTTCCCATTCTAAGTCTGTGCTTCCTTTTGGATCCTCTAAACGTCGTCATGATGACAATGAAGCTTCTTTGTTAGCCACTGCTGATTCCGTTACTGCAGTTGTGGCAGCTAAAGAGGAAGTTAAGCAGGCCGTTGCTGATGATCTCAAATCAAATCGTTCACCTCCTTGTGAGTGGTTCGTATGCGATGATGATAAAACTGGCACCAGGTTCTTCTTTATTCAGGTAATGTTGTGATCTTTGTGATTCATTGGCCAACAAAAGATGGTTAGCTTATAAAGACTGAAACTCAATATTTTTAACAGGGATCAGATTCACTGGCCTCATGGCAAGCTAACCTTCTGTTCGAGCCAGTTCCATTTGAGGAGCTTGATGTGCTTGTTCACAGAGGCATATACGAAGCTGCAAAAGGCATATACGAACACATGTTACCAGAAGTTCACGCCCATCTTAGTTCTCGTGGCAAGAACCGTGCTTTTCTCAGGTTTAGTGGACATTCTTTAGGAGGAAGCTTGTCGCTGCTTGTGAACCTCATGCTTCTGATCCGAGGTCAAGTCCCGGCTTCTTGTCTGCTCCCAGTCATCACTTTTGGTTCACCTTGCATCATGTGCGGAGGCGACAGGCTTCTTCAGAAACTTGGTCTCCCTAAGAGTCATCTTCTCGGAATCTCTATGCATAGAGATATTGTTCCCCGAGCATTCTCCTGCAATTACCCTAACCGAGCCGCTAAGCTTCTCAAGGCATTGAATGGAAACTTTCGAAACCATCCTTGTCTGAATAACCAGGTAGGAATAGATAAACATCTTAACTTGTCTGCTTCAGATCATTGTTTCTTCTTGGCTTACTCTGTTTGCCTTCTTCTTATCTGCAGAATTTACTGTATTCACCAATGGGGAAGCTTCTAATTCTGCAACCATCCGAGAGATTCTCTCCACCACACCCCCTGCTACCTCCAGGAAGTGGTCTCTATCTCTTAGCATCTAAAAACACCGACGAAACAGAAAAAAGACTAAGAGCCGCAAAGATTGTCTTCTTTAATTCACCACACCCTTTAGAGATTCTCAGTGATCGTCGTTCTTACGGGTCAGAAGGAAAAATCAAAAGAAACCATGACATGAGCTCTTACCTCAAGGCCTTGAGACATGTGATTCGGAAGGAGCTGAAACAGATAAAGGCCGAACGGGATCACTGGCGGCGCAAGTTCTTCATTATAAACATTTTATATACTGGGAGAGATTCTTTGAAACTCATAACAAGATTTGTCGCATCAAGAAGTAGTCAACTAGCGATCATCTTCTTTCTCCCTATTAGATTGCTAATTATGAATGTCTATGGTGTTGTCTTTCACCATTCACTAGCACATTTTAGTTTCTTCAAGTGAAAAGCTTAGGCCTATTCTGTAATTGAATCTATCTATCACACATCAATTATTTTCAGAAAATACAGGAACTATCTTAGTACAAGAGAAAAATCAAACATCATATAACAAATTCTTTCTTTCACTGGAATATGTTTGGAGTCTTTGTTCAACTGACATAATCTTACAAAGGGAATGGTGAAGAAACGCAAGAGGTTTATTCCATAAGGGGGCATAAAAGCTCAGACCTTTGTTTGTTTGTAACAAGATGAGTATGATGAGGAAACTAGAGATTCAACTTCCCAGCAAGATACCAAGAATGCATAGCAAGGCTACCAAAGGAGAAGATGTTAGCAAGTGATGATAAGCCGTGAATCATTCCAAACTTCTTGTTCATGGCAGCAAGCTTTGGTATAGTCTTAGCCTTTTCTCTGTTCTTAGACCAGCCAACTTCATCACCAATGTTGTTTTCCCTCTCTACTTTGTGCCTTTGCTTCATCATCTACACACCCACCACAAAGTAAGACCAAAATTGATTGGTTCATAAGGATCATTGAAGATGGTGTTTTGTGTATCATCATTATCACTTACATCGATGGTCATGGGAGTAAAGATGAACAAATTGGTGAGATTGAAAGCAAAAGCGGAAAGGAGGAACCCTAGCTGATACTTCTCGACCGTAGAAGATGACTTCCATGGATGCAAATAGCCAAAAGCAGAGAGTGAAATAGCGCAGCAAGAACCAACCAAAGTGAAGTAAGCTGGAAACATCTTGCTCTGTAGATTACCAAACTGATGCCTCGGCAAATTCCTAATTCAATCAATTAAAATAAAATTAAAAACGGAGAATTTGAAAGGAGATGAAATCGATTAGAGAAGAAAGGATTCGTACTTGAACATGATGATTCCTCCGATGAAGGTAGCCCAGAGAGCAGCTCCCCAAGCTGTAGCGAAACTGAGCAGATGAGCTAGCTTCAGGAAGATCGATAGCTTCGCCGAATTCTCTCCATTCGATAGCGATCCGAATGTCTCCGGTGAAAATATAACTCCGACGGCTAAAAACGCCACCGCTACTATGAAACTGGTGTACCAACCCATCGCCGATTAGGTTTTCCGATCACTCTTTCTTTGTTCGCTGAGAATTAAAAAGACGACGACGCCGACACGTTTTTGTGATTAATGCCAAATAATAATGAGATTTTAGGTAGGTAGTAATTATATGCATTGACTAAATTACCCCTTTTGACGTGTACATCTATCTATCAAGGGAAGACCCGTTTATTGGCGGAGACATCTTGAACTGACGCCACCAAAACTTTTGGACCCGTAAGATGAATGGGATGTGAAGTTTGGTTTGTTTCAATGTATTTAAATTTTACACTTAAGTTTAGAAATATGTTATATATTAAAAAATGCTAAACTCCGGTTTATTTTTAAATTTATACACTAAACTTGAAAAAAATCTATTTTCAAAACAGTTAAATAAAGTTAAATAACAAATCTTAAGTGATAAATTCATAATACATATAGACATGTTGAACTTACACCACCAAAACTTACAGACCCGTAAGATAGAACGGGATGTGTAGTTCGGTTTGTTTCAATATATTAAAATTTTACACTTAAGTTTGGAAATATATTATATATTAAAGAAATGCTAAAATCCGGTTTATTTTTAAATTATTAAACTTGAAAAAAAATCTATTTTCAAAACGGTTAATTAAAAAATCTAAAGTGATAAATTCATAATACATATAGGCATGTTGAACTTACAACACCAAAACTTACAGACCCGTAAGATGGGACGGGATGTGAAGTTCGGTTTGTTTCAACGTATTTAAATTTTATACTTAAGTTTGGAAATATATTACATATTAAAGAAATGCTAAAGTCTGGTTTATTTTTAAATTTATATACTAGACTTGAAAAAAATCTCTTTTCAAAACGATTAATTAAAAAATATTAAGTGATAAATTCATAATAAATATAGACATGTTGAACTTATTACGACACCAAAACTTACAGACCCGTAAGATGGGACAGAATGTGAAGTTCGGTTTGTTTCAATGTATTTAAATTTTACACTTAAGTTTGGAAATATATTATATATTAAAGAAATGCTAAAATCCGGTTTATTTTTAAATTTATATACTAAACTTGAAAAAAATCTCTTTTCAAAATGATCAATTAAAAAATTTTAAGTGATAAATTCATAATACATATAGACATGTTGAACTTACGACACCAAAACTTACGGACCCGTAAGATGGGACGGGATATGAAGTTCGGTTTGTTTCAACGTTTCAACGTATTTAAATTTTACACTTAAGTTTGAAAATATATTATATATTAAAAAAATGCTAAAGTCTGGTTTATTTTTAAATTTATATACTAAACGTGAAAAAATATCTTTTCAAAACGATTAATTAAAAAATCTAATTCATAATACATATAGACATGTTGAACTTACGACACCAAAACTTACGGACCCGTAAGATGGGACGGAATGTGAAGTTCGGTTTGTTTCAACGTATTTAAATTTTACACTTAAGTTTGGAAATATATTATATATTAAAGAAATGCTAAAATCCGGTTTATTTTTAAATTTATATACTAAACTTGAAAAAAAATCTCTTTTCAAAATGATTAATTAAAAAATCTTAAGTGATAAATTCATAATACATATAGACATGTTGAACTTACGACACCAAAACTTACGGACCCGTAAGATGAGACGGGATGTAAAGTTCGGTTTGTTTCAACGTATTTAAATTTTACACTTAAGTTTGGAAATATATTATATATTAAAAAACTAAAGTCTGGTTTATTTTTAATTTTATATACTAAACTTGAAAAAAATCTATTTTCAAAACGATCAATTAAAAAATCTTAAGTGATAAATTCATAATACATATAGACATGTTGAACTTACGACACCAAAACTTACGGACCCGTAAGATGGGACGGGATGTGAAGTTCGATTTGTTTCAACGTATTTAAATTTTACACTTAAGTTTGGAAATATATTATATATTAAAGAAAATCTCTTTTGAAATGATTTATCAAAAATTTAAAAACAAAATTTTAAGTGTTTTTAAAATACATATAAACATGTTGAATCTACAACACCAAAACTTACGGACCCAAGGGAAGGGACGGGATGCGAGATCGGGTTTGTTTTCAACGTATCTATAAATTAATCACTGATTTGAAAACATTTTTTTTTTATTTCAAAAAACCTCTTTTTAAAAACGGTTTCCTGGAAAATAGTTGAAAAACTATATAAATTTAGTTTTAAAAATCAACATCAATTCTTAATTTGAAAAAGAGGTTAAAAAAAAAAGTGTATACCTACAAACCTCCTAGAAAATAGCCGGAACCGTACCGGTGACGTAATTGCTCAAGAACCTCTACACCAAAACTGAAGCCACCGAACTGGAAAAAAAGGAAAGTTAACAGAGAGGAGTCTCACTCACTTGCTCATCAAAGAATGAGTAAGATAATAATTAAAAGAAAAAGAAGAGAGAGACATAACCTGAGAGAGCATATATAGGCCATAGCATTGTAGAGATGGATCCGATCCTCATCGGCTTATATGTTGGGGCTTGCAAAATGGCTTTCTTTAGCTCAGTGGTCACACTTTCATCTGGATTCACAAATAGAAGCTCTACCATCCGAAATACACATATTAACATAGAAAAAATAAAAATAAAAGTAAGGTTCTCGGTGTCATCATCAAGCCTTTTGGTGTTGAGAGAGGTGCCGCGTTGTTGGTTCCAGCATTGACAATAAACTCAACATATACATGCATAGACACACACAAACAAAATCAATATTAGACGATTGAAGCAGCCGTTGTTAAGTCATAACTCGAAATTGCAAATAGAAAAACAAACAACAAAGATTAACGAACCAAAACCATATAAACATAAATAAAATCCCCCCAAGGTTTGTATTCAAATCACCATTCTGTTTTTTAGAAGAGCGTATTAAAAAAAAAAAAAAACAGAGTAAACCACTAATTGATGTCTACTTTGGATTGGATGGAGAAGAAAAAATCCGATGATTAGCATCATCCATCTGAATTCATCGATCATCATAGACTTTGGATTGGATGCGAGAAACAGAGAGTTTTATTTTATTTCATTCTCTCTGAAGAAAAGGAAGAATGAATAAGAAGCGTTGTTGAGAGAGAGAGAGAGAGCAAATTACAAAATTATAAGGTTCAAAAGAAAAGGGAATTGATATTAATCACAACGGTCATAAATTAATTTAAGGAAATTAAAGTGATTTCGCTTCTTGTTATTTCCTTTTTTCTTATTTACATAAATTATATACCATCACAACGGTAACAAGATATTACTGTATTACTGTCTTGTTACCGTTTGCAAACAGTAATCTTTTTTGCTCACTAGGTGAAAGAGAGAGAGATAATATGATGAGTTTAATACACTTGTAATAATTAATTAAGGTGAAGCTGTATGCTTATATAATGTGCACGAAAGAGCTAACTAAGCGATTCCAAGACTTATGGCCCATTATAGCTGTTCGGTCCATCCACAGTACGTCCTTTTTGAAAAACAGAACAAATATTCCTCCTTCGGTTATAGTAAACAGAATTGATAAGGAACACACTAAATATTGTTAGATAGAAGATTTTAATTGATTCATGATCATGTAAATGAGTCATTTTGTTAAAAGAAAACGATACTTTTGGTTGTAAGTAGATGCTACGAAATCATCCTTTTACAGTACTACTAGTAGTAGTCTATATAGTACTTATGTCTTGTTTTACTAAGTATAGTAGTATTAAGATAGATAATATTTTTGGCTGAAAAAGTATAGTCGTCACTGTTCGAAACATCATGTTTTTGGCCATCAGGCCATACCATTTTTTTTTATTTTTTAAATGCCGTTCTCAAATCACATTTTAAATATTCAAGATGGTATTCAAAATACGTATTCAGTAGTGCCGTAGTGGTTGTTGCCTGTTGGATGACTATGACAGGTTCAACATCTTTTGCTTGTAAAGTTGTAACTTGTAAGGTACAATTGAGATCTGAAAAACTCGATCTAATTTCTGTCTTCCACTAAACTAAACATAATATATTTAGTAGTATATAATACGAGCTTTGTTTTTGTTGGCTCGAGATGCGTTACTTATCATGGAAAGAAAAAAAATAAAACCCCATCTGTGTTCTTCTGACCAAAGTCGAGTACCTTACTGTCCTTTATGTTATTCTTACTTTTTTTCCATCTACTGTATTTAAAAATATCTGTTTACACACAAAATTCAAATACGATATATATATATAGTATTATTATTAGTACAAATATTTAAATATAAGTGTAATAAGTAGACATGATAAGCCTCACATGGATTACACACTGACATCATCATATACAGATACCTGGCCACGACTGATCCTCTTTCCAATGTCTCCAACATCCTATACATCACGTGCTCTTTTTTATTTTTTATCTTTTACTCCCTCAACTTTATTATTTTTCTCTCTTTTTCCCCATCATGTACTGTATATCTTTCTTAGCTCGACCACATTCGCCCAACTCAAGCTAATAATTTTATTTCGTAAGCTAATTTATCAAATCCCTGCTCTCTCGTACAGCAAGACTACATATATACTTTACAGATTTGTTCTCAAAAAAATAAAATAAAACTCTTTCACTTTTACATATTACAACACCAACTATTCGGAAATAAACGAGAAGCCAGATATGTACATGGACTTCTTATAGTCAAAATAAGAATTCTATATATATATATATATACAAGAGACTGATCACTGATGGTGATGTTAATTTAATGTGAGTAGGTTGCATAGTATTCCCTGTTGCATTTGTTGGATAAAACAAAAATACTAATATGTAATTCCTTCCCTCTGTGTCTGTGGTATTCAAAATAATTGCATAGTCGTAGTAAGATTTTTATAAATTTCGCTCCTATTTTAAAAATTTTAGTATGGAATAGTAGAATGCTTGACCAAACCTAACTAAAACTTCGAAACTTGGTCAAGATTCTGAGAATTAAATCCATCAGTTGACAATCGAATAAAAATCTACCAAATTATAAAAAATACAACATCATATTTTATTTTAAAAATTGAATTTTACTGATTAATCCGTTACCAGTGCCATTAAATGGCAGCCAAACTTTGTAGATAAGGATTCGTCGAACTAATTTAATTTCTCGTGTCAGACTCGTTTATCCATTTTAATCGTACAAATCTAAGAATTATCACCCGTTAACATATTAAATTATCCGATCTGTATTCATATGGTATGTGTCACACTTGCAATGGAAAACTTGGTCCTAATATTAACCTCACACTACTTTTATTTTATATTGGACAAGTAAAGCATTTTCTGCACAGAAACAAATAAAAGAGAAGATATTGGAGAAATTAAAAAGAGACGAATATTTTAAAGTGACATTTAAAAAAAAAAATTCGTAAAGTGGAATTAAAAAAAAAAATCTTACATATATATACAATCAAAAAAAATTCTCCCGGTTAACAACTGATTGCATCGTATTTCATTGGAATCGGTTGGTTAAAACCGGTTCGAGATAGTAAACTCCCCACAGCCGCAAGATCTCGGCAAAAAACTCCTTGAAACGCGTTTGAATTTCCCGGTTTAATTTCTGCAAAACCGGTTTTCTTTAATTGAACCGGATTTTTCAACCGGTTCATGTTCTTCAACCGTTTTCGTTGACGTTTGAGTTTGAGGAGTCAACGCCACCATCTTCGTCCTCTGTTCCTCCTCTGCTATCGCCGCCGTCAAAAACGAGTAACCTCTCTGAATCAATCGGTAAAGCAACAAAGAAGACATCTTTGCTCGATCTTTAACGCAACTAATCTCGTTCTGGTCGAAGAAATCGCAACGTTCGATGAATGCTAAAGCCTTGTCAGGTTTATGCCTGAGACAGAGCAAGAGGTTGGCTCGATCAAGCTCCGATCTCGTGCAGCCGCGTCTAACTCCGATCAATCCGTAATAATCAACGTTTCCGATTTCACCGTTGGCGATTTTGGCTTTGAGTTTCTTCGATTTCGTAGTCAACACGCAAAGTTTCCCAGGAATCTCTCTGTATTTCACATTGTGTCGTTTCCACGGTGGTCCGGGAAGTTTCCGATCACGTAAGATAGTGTTGTAGAGAATCTTCAAGTGCTCTAAATCGTGAAGTGAATCTGGAAGACACCGAACTGTCTCCAAAAGAGCGGCTCTTGTCTCCAACGCGTGGATGCACGACGGCTCAAGAGCTAAGGTTTTGTTACAATCGGCGATGGCTTCCGCGATTTTTCCGGCGGATTTATAAGCGGCGGCGCGGTGCATATAGCAGTCGGCGAGGAATCCTTGCGGCGCAGGACGACGACGACCGTCGATGATTTTGGAGAAGTGACGTATCGAGTCGGAGAAAAGTCCGGCGTCAAAGGCGGCGAATCCGGCGGCGCGACGACGGAGGAGGTTTTTTGTGTGGGCGAGAAGGTTAGTGACGGTCTCGCATTCGGAGAGTTTGCGTGGAGGGTAAGCATAAGAAGACGACGACGGTGATTCGGAGAGGAGGATAGAGACGCTGTCATCGGACCAGCTAACACTCTGACGGCGGAACTCGGCGGTTGCTAGACGTTTTCCGGTTTGAAGAAGAACCATTGCGTCCTCCATTAATCCTAGGTGGCAACAAGCTTGTCCTAACACAACGTATCTGCAAATTCCAACAAAAATAATTAATTAATTACAATTTCAATCAAAACTGTAATCTTTCTAAAAATAAAAAGTTACTGAAAAAGGAAAGTAAATAATTACCTCCATTGTTTATCTTTATCGCGGTTTTTAGAAATACCAGCCATGAGTTTCTTTTTCAAGTCAGAAACAGAGAAGCACTTAAAGGAGGATTCACGGCGAGGAGGTGAGTCGGAGAGAAGTTTCCGGGAGAGCTGAGACGAGGAGGAAGAAGAGGAGGAGGAAGAGTAAGAGCCGTCGTATGATCCATCAGATTCCTCGTTGTTGTTCATCATGGCTAGCTTGAGGCTTGGGATATAATCTTGAAGCATATCAACTACATCTTTGAAACGACGAAGAAAGAGCAAAGATCTAGCTTTAAGCTCTAACGCGATTTCCGAACGCGGCGATATCGATAACGCAGCGTCTAGTAAATGAAGGGCTGAAGCAACGTCGTTTTGCTCCTCACTCTCTATTAAAGACCTTGCGTCCTTAATGTACTTATCAACAAGCTGCAAGAACAAAAAGTTTTAAGTCTTTTTGAATGATCGATCGATCTAGAAGAAAGATTTAAGTGATTTGGAGGGTTTAGTTTTACCTTCTTGTGAGTGAACCACCAATGCTTCTTGTCGCCGTTAAGGAGTTCAGGATAAACCGCCATTGTTTCACTCTTTCTCCCAAAATTCTTTGCTTCTTCTCTTCCAAGATTTGAGAAAAGAAAGAGAACAAAGTGTTTTTATAAAGACAGAGAGAGAGAGAGAGAGAGAGAGAGAGAGAGAGATATGGAAACAGAGCAGATGACAGCTTTGACCTGAGAGAAAAGTTTTGATCCTTCAACATAATAGCTGGCACCACTTCTGCTTTTATATTTATTCTCTGTTTTATTTTGATATATTCTCTTGCCTAAAAACCCTTTTTAAGTTTTTAATCTATCAATCCCGTGTCTAAGTATCATATCTCTTCTAATTACTCGTTATCTTATTATGGCTAATCCTCGTGTTTATCTCCGAATCATATCTCTTGTAATTACTACTAACCTTATAAGATATACTTTTTACTAAATATATACTCTTGTAATCCTATTTCTCAATGTAGGCTGAGTTATAACCTCAATCAAGGTTTTGGATTTGTATATTTATAGTAATCTCAATCAAGGTTCAGTATAGTAATTTGTGTCATGTTAACATCAATTTTTTCTAAAAATATATATATAAAGTGAGATATTTTTACCGATAAAACAGAGATTACAAAACTTTTAAAACATTTGATTAAAATAGTAAAACTTTGTAGTTTATATATACATCATTGTGATTTTGTCATATTCTGAAAAATCGTCATTGCGTGACGAATGATTGCATTATTTTATCACCCCATCTCTTGAGTAATCATGTTCAATTATTTCTTACTACATACCTTAGCTTTTATTTTCTTCATTAAGGTTCTCTGGCTATTATTCTTTGCCAAAAAAATGAAATCTTAGAATGAAGCCTATATATAATATTATTGATCATAATGAGATGTTTAGCCATGCCAATTCCATAGTCGTGAATTTACACACGATTTTCAATTATTTCTAGAGATATGTAAATGATGCATATTTTAGCTTTTTCCAATCTTCTACCGTCGTGATATTATTATTACGTAACTAATTTAATCGGGTCACGTCTTGTGTGATTAATGTTTCACAGAAAATAGCATGCCATTGCAAAGCATGTAGTAGAATTTAGTATGGTCTCAAATAAATGCAATGTCAGTCAACATGTATGTAGCAAGGTCTGAATTTTTTTTAAATAATAATAATAATAAGGTAAATATCCAACCTTTATTTTCATAGGATTCTTTGAATAAACAAAAAATTATATAGCAAGGGACGGTTAGCCATTATGATTGGGAACTGAATATAACAACAGCAATAATAATAATGCAACTCAGAAAAAAATGATTATATTATAGGTACAACTTCCTTCTACAATTTTTAATAGATGATGTTTTAGAAATTTATGTTGTATTATAAAAGTTGTTTTCTGTATTTTTGTTATGAAATTGTAGATTTTAAGATTCATTAATTAAAAATTTAAAATGTTGATGAACTACTAGTGGTTAATAGTTATGAGAAATATGTTGTTATAAATAAAAATACATTTATAACTAAACATTAATTGTTTTCTTAATCGTGAAAGAACCAAAAGTGTACAGATGCTACCAACTTTGAACTCCCACTCCGAACAGATAGCCTATTAAGCCGAGGTCAAAAAGAACCAAAGTATACAGATGCTACCAATTTTGAATTTCCACTCTGACATCCCTCTTTCTACCGGCACTTGCTGAATCTCTCCTTTTCCGTCCATTTTTTTTTTCTGCTTTCTCATACTATGTAATTAGTCCACGCAATCGCGTGGTTGTATGCATAATAATTTTGATTATATTTCTTAAAAATTCTTAATTAAAATATTGTTTTGCATCAATTTTTCAAAATAATACTCATATCAACACTTTTTGATATGGTTATTTATTATACAAAATTTAAAATATATAAATTTTTCTATAAATCAAAAATTAACAAATACTACAAAAAAATCATTACAAATTGATAAGCTATAATAATATAAATAATAATATAGAAATTTAAAAATTTTCTTAATATGAGAGAATCTATGTTTATCATGTTTTATAGAGGTTAAACATTGATTTAAATAGTTTTTCTTAGTGACATTGTAAACATAAGACTGTAGTATAGTAAAATTGAATCAAATAAATTTATCAACAAAATTTAGTAACTACGTATATAATTATTGTATATAGAATATTCTTCATTTCAAAGTTTGAAGCAATTAAAATAATTAAAAATATTAAAATTTAACCAAAATACATTTTTTCTTGAAAGATAATTATATTAGTTGGAGGAATGAATGTAATATTATTGGGTAGGAGTTACATTTAAGTTAAATATAGAATTAAATGGAGTTACATGCCTTTAAAAGTAGGTTAATTATAAATAAATATTTTAAATTATTTTTGACTTAAAAGAAAATGAATACCAAGTGGCTCAATCAACATTTAAACTTACACTAATTGATTGTTTTGTTGATATAAACTCAACACTCACATATAATATTCCAAATTGAAAATATTACTTACACTAATATTTTACAATTTTTTTATGGACTTATAGGCAATGTATGTGTATCGGATCCAATTTATTAGCCTTATATATAGTTAGTTAAACATTCGGAATTATGATATCAATCTTTCATTATGTATTTCATTTTTTATTCGCACTTATATAAAGAAACAAATAAATAAAGTTTTTTAAAATACAGTTTTCCCTCACAGTCATATATTTTCCTGATAAATACACAAATTATAATCAACTTATATGATTTTTTTTTTATATAATAGATGATTTTGTATATGTTTAGAAACCAAAATTCTATTTGTTTGCATATAATATGATCTCTTGTTTGAATTTTCGTACGAAATTGAACTAGTTGAGAAGTAGAGATAAATGTCAAATGAGAACTATTATGTGTAGTAATAATACTATAAATAAAAGATAGTCTAAGCATATTAAATAGATACTAATTGGATGATGCGACACACCGTGCCATTGGTTGGGACAACTGTGCCAGGATGGCTTTGGGTTAACAAACGCTAGAAAGACGATTACGTGTTAATTTTTGTAGTTAACTAGTGTAAGTTTAAAAAAGTGTGGGTCTACTTAAAGGGCAACTGTCCCCATTCTATAAACATGTTAGCATCTTAAGTGGCATACATACCATGACGGCGTATATATATCATACTTAACGATACTGTTTATTTTAAAATACATTTCGCATATATGAATATATGATAATAGTATAACATGTACCTACCCTTCATATTTTCATATATACACGTTAGTATATTCTACTATCTGTAGTCATATATACAAGTATCTGTATTAAGAGCCAAAAATAAGATTTATACATGAAACTTTCGACATTGCAGGACGTATGATTGCATTGTCTATGTATATGACTCTATCTCTATGGTGACTTTTACCGAGACATGGGTTTTATATAGAACCAAATGAGTGTCAAAGTTTGGCGCAAACATTAAGATAAGAATCTAGTATTATCAAAATACTCATCCACTAGTTGTATAGTTTAAACGTCATTACTAATTTGAAATATATGACTTCGAGTAGAAAATAGAGAATATTGCGTTGGGAGATTACACCAATCATCTAGTTTTGCTCAAATTCATACGATAGAGACCTCTTTTGGATCCAAAAGCTTTGGGTTTTGAAACAAAAACTGAAACCAATCAAATAAAAAGTCAGATAGCTCAGAGGAAGGCACGTGTTCTTGGCTTGGATATCACGTGGGAATGAGTGATCCATGTGCTTCCCTTTATCCCAAAAACCAACTTAATACTTCTTCTTTGTGAATTTTATCTCTTCTTTTTCACCACGACGATCAGTAGTCAAAATTTAACCGAGAGCCGATCTTTATAATTTGATTTTCCCCATCGAGCAGAAACTAAAAATATCAAATTATTCGTTTGGTCACATCTCCATATGTTCATATATTCCATGGGAAAGAGAACCAGTCTCTATAGCTCGGCTGTGTGCTTTGCTGAAAAGTGGCGAATAATAAAAAAAGAAACAGCAAGATTTGTAACAAAGTATCGATCCAAGGAATAATTTTTAATAGAAATAAATGCCTTTCAAAAACTGTTTATTGTTTTTAACTTTGGGTCACGTGGAAAAGAATCAATCCAAAGGATAAATTCTGAAAAAGATGTAAAATAAAGGGAAAGTTGCACCCTAATGAAAATAAAAAAATTGTTAAAAACCATACATATTCCATAGACAGTAGTAGTATATTTGAGTCGTCACAAAATCTAATATATTAGCCTTATTGTGTTGCGACTTGAGCGTTTCAAAGCGGCTGAGATCAATCAAGGTGATTGGGTGGGCTACTCAAAAATGCATGTGTATTTTTTCTCTTTTGTTCTCTCAATTTTGTTGTGAACTATTATTGTTGTTGTCCACTCTCTATTTTTAGTGAAAATAAGTTCATGGTTATCCACAGATTTGTTTGTGTTCATTTTCACAATACCTATAAAGAAGGAAAACAGACATAATGATAAGTTCACAAAGAGACATAACACATGTAAAACAACAATACATACGTACCACTCATGATTATGGTACATCTAAGTGTCAAATTGATTGGTCTTCAGGGTAGGACATTGTGATTGTTAAATGTCAAACTCGATTCACATGGGTTTCTTCTCCTACATACATTATTAAAGTAGAGGTCTTCTTCATCTCTCGAATTTTAAACAAAAGCTAAGAGACAGCCATTGCTAAAGCCCCACACAGTTGTACAGTCACAGACAATTGGGTTCACACTTTTCATAGAATTCAAGTTTGGTCTGTTAACTCTGTAATATTATATAATTAATAAGTCGTCAAAAATAGAAATCTTGTTGTATACATTACACACATACAATATACAACATTACTTATTCACATATTTCACTCTACATCTTGAATCGTAATCATACATTAGATATTGTAACAAGTAGATAACACTCACATTGTATATAGACAAGACTTATATTTTTTTGCTTGTTCTAGTCGATATATTGAGAAACCCATTTAAACCCTTCGCCGTAACCCATCTTTCTGACAATGCTGCACATGAACACCTCAAGGGGACGGACATTTGTTCCTGCTAAATTCACTTTACCTTTCCCTGTGGTGAAATTGGTGAGGCCTAGATGATAACGCAGCTCGTCTTCTGATGCAGCGTATGGGATATCGATTTTGTTTCCAAGGATGAGGAAAGGGACATTTGCTAAAGATTCATCTGAGAGAAGCGCATCAAGCTCTTTCTTTGATTCTGCAAACCTCTCTTTGTCATATGCATCAACTAGGTACACCACCGCATCAACCTAATACCAAAAAAATATGTTACAAACTTGAAGATAAAATATGATCAGGGCAGGTAGTAATTAGACATCAGTCACATCACAGTCTACTGATCTATTCATTCAGTGGAATCATCAGCAATCAGAATGTAATCATAAGAGAGACCTCATGTTGAGATGCTCTATAGATACTTTAGCTTCCAATTATCAACCTCCACATATCAATCATGTCATTGCAAATAATATCATCTAGAGATTTCAAACTAACATTTGTAAATCGGTTTCTTTGGGACCAAAAACTAGACTGATAAGCGAGTAGAAAGCAACTAATAGTAAGCAAAGTGG
Organism: Camelina hispida; assembly: GCA_023657505.1. Lineage (NCBI taxonomy): Eukaryota > Viridiplantae > Streptophyta > Magnoliopsida > Brassicales > Brassicaceae > Camelina > Camelina hispida. The sequence continues at coordinate 43,276,379 of CP094634.1, read as the reverse complement.
CTACAGAAGAGAGTAAGGAGGTCACACTAAGCTAAATCTATCTATAATCGTCAAGAAGAAGATTATTATAGATTTGCTATCTTCTAAACTTCAAGTTATAGTATTTTCAAGCTACCATTTGTAGAATTCACTTCAGCTCTACTACCATGTCAAACTATATATGTTTCTTAGTGATTAGAGACTACACATATAACTAAACTTAGCATATGAGAGAGTCTGAGAAGACTTGGCGAATTGATTGACCTAAAAATACTAACAATGATATATAAACAGCGATACGAAGATGAGAACCTTAGCATAATAGTCCTTCCAGACTCTACGAGCAATCTGATGACCTCCCAAATCGAAGGCTTTGAACTTGATTTTGCCGATACTAAGCTCTTCCGATGTCGGATGCTGTGTCGGCTGATGCTGGACCAGTCTCTGAAACCCCGAAATCAAATCGATTGGCTCAAATTCACTGACTAAGTAACAGAAACAAAGCGATTACTCATCTTGATTCGAAGAAGAGGAAGAAGAAGAAAACGAACCTCGTCCTTTAACATGTGAAGCAAGGTGGTTTTGCCGGCGTTGTCAAGACCTAGAAACAGAATCTTCGCTTCCTTCTGCCATAGTCCGAGAGTTGCCAGAACTCCATAGAACCAATCGACCAAGAACATCGCTTTCTTCTTCTTCTTCTCTCTCGCGAAGGAAGGGATTTGGGAGACAACTTTTCACGCAGCTTCGTGATTGTACACATACGGCGTCGTTTGGTGTCGAGCAAGTATTCTTTGTAAATAATATGTAGTTTTGGGGCTTTTGTATGAAACGAACAAACAATTGGGGTTCTTTTTTGGCAAAGACGAAAGATAAACCGGCGTCGTTTAAGTATGAGTGGTGTCTGTTGCTGTATAAGTCAGATAGTATAATAGCTGTATTAACTATTAAGTATTAACGACTTTATGTGACAACTAAATTGCTAAAACTATACGCAGTTTTTTTTTCCCCGTCATACTGTGCCATTACAATCCTTAAACATGTGTTGTATTCATAATTGCATACGAAGATTGAACCAATCAAATGTTACATCAATTGCTTTGAAACATATACAATTATAAAGAGTAGAGATATGATGATATATATAAGCTGATCAATTATCTTGAGCTTGCTTCTTGACGATAATCACAGGACACTTGACTCGTTTCGCGCAATACTCGCTCACACTCCCTAGCAATGCCCTATCAATGATACACATACACAAACCATACTAAATAACAGATCAAAATGTTTTTTTGGGTGTGTGTCTTAAAAAGATTGAATGATGATAATATACCTTTTGAAGAAGCCGTAGTCATGTGTACCAATCACTAACATATCAGCTCTAAGTTTCTGAACTGCGTTGCATATAACTTCTTTTGCATCTCCTCGTCCAACTCGTCTCTCTATTTTAATCTGTACATCATATAACACATTAGTTAAATTCACTTTCCAAGACAATATTAGTTTAAATTCACTTTCTAATAATGAGTCGGTTTCTAAATATAATCAAGCAAAGTGTTGAAATTGTTGATAGAAGTAAGCTAGCTTACATCGGACTCAAAATCTTGGTACACGGTTCGAGATCGAGCCATGACTGATTCAACGAGCTCGTGTTCATATTTCATCAAGGCTGCAACCGGATCACCGGTCACTATAAAACCTAAAAATATCGACCAAACAAAAATATATATACTAAGCTAAACGGTTTATATATATAAGGATAGTTAATCAAAAGATTAAAGGGGACTAACCTGCGGCGTCAAGGGAAGAGTAAACGGGAAGAGGGGGCTTGACGTAGAGGAGGATGAGGGTATTGTTGGAACCATACGGAAAAAGATTGTCAAGACTCCATGAAAGAGCTTCCATGCTCTCTTCGCTTTCGTCCACTGCTACTACTATCTTTCTCTCCTTCGTTTCCTCCATTTCTTTACCTTTTTTTTTTAATAAAAAAGAAATATAGAAAGAAACAAAAAAACTGTTTTATTTTGCTTTGAATTATTACCAGAGAAGAAATATCTAATGTTCGAATAGGCTTGAGTAGGGAAGAAGATATTGCGATAGTGTTTTCTATTTATACAAGTAGTTAGGCAAAACCAACTTGATTTCCCATTTCTGGAACTAAGTGTTTTAATTATTTAGATATTTGCAGACACTATATATCTTGTCTAAAATTTTTTGGTGTTAAAAACTTCTTTTAAATGTAAGGATAAGATATTAACTAAATATATAGCTAAAGACTTTAATTGTTTGTTTTCAGATGTGAGTCTTATCTACAATTTATGTTTTGTATAATTATGGGATTTCATGCATGACTCTTTTAAAAAAGAGTCATAAAACTTATCCACAATATGACTCTCTTTTTTCTTTGGACAAACTATAGTATATATATATTATGAGTTCTACATTTATAGTACTTGTATATATATTTATAGTTAGTTATCATGGGTAATATTGATGAATGATGGTTGATGATGTTACACTGATGATTGAGTGATCATGAATTTCAGTTTTGTAATATCCATAAACGTATATACAAAGAAAGATAACGTAAAGCTAGTAAGAGAAGTTTATGATCGAAGCAAATACAATCTCAAAAAAACAATTGGTCCCCCCCTCAAAGAAATTATCACGACCCTAAAATGAAGATAAGATGCATACAAGATACCTCAAAAACAAAACGACACCCTTCATTAATGCTCCTTGTGAGTTTGTTTGTGTGACCCAAAAAAGGTTTATATAATAGCGATATGACCACGTTAACCAAATTAATGGGCCTTTAATGGGTCATCAGAAGCATCCAATCAAACTAAGGCCCATATCCTCTGATTGATTTTTTTTGGCTCCGCCGTTCATCATCACCCAACTTCGCCATTGGCTTTATCGCCGTCGAGCTTCCATGGCTTTGAGAAGAAGAAGCTTTCAACGGCTTCGTTGCCCCTTCGTTCGCTCTCCTTCATTCAACTCCGATGAATTTATTTCCGGGAGAGGAGAAGAGGAAGTTCGATTTTCCGGTGCTAGCTCTTTTCCCTTCTCTCGTCTGTTTCATTCTTCTATATATCCACACTCCTCTATAGTACTGCTTGATTCTAGTCTTGGTTTTAGAGGTTTCTCTAGTAATAGTTCTGATGTTGATGATGACGGAATTGAATCTGAAGACGATAATGATGAAACTGGGGTCAGTTGTGTTGAGTCAAGAAGTAATACTAATCACGAAGAAGTAGAGAGAGTTTGCAAAGTGATTGATGAATTGTTTGCGTTAGATAGAAACATGGAAGCTGTTCTTGATGAAATGAAGGTTGATCTATCGCACGATCTGATCGTAGAGGTTTTAGAACGGTTTCGTCACGCTAGGAAACCTGCATTTAGGTTCTTTTGTTGGGCTGCAGAGCAACCAAGGTTTGCTCATGATTCAACAACTTACAACTCCATGATGAGTATTTTAGCAAAGACTAGACAGTTTGAAACTATGGTTTCAGTTCTTGAAGAGATGGGTACGAAAGGGTTATTGACTATGGATACATTCACTATAGCCATGAAAGCTTTTGCAGCAGCGAAAGAGAGGAAGAAAGCTGTTGGTATCTTTGAGCTGATGAAGAAGTACAAGTTTAAAATTGGTGTTGAAACCATTAACTGTTTGCTTGATAGTCTTGGCAGGGCTAAGCTTGGTAAAGAAGCTCAGGTTCTGTTTGATAAGCTGAGAGAGAGGTTTACACCTAATATGATGACTTACACTGTTCTACTTAATGGTTGGTGCCGTGTGAGGAACTTGATGGAAGCAGCTAGAATCTGGAACGATATGATTGATCAGGGCTTGAAGCCTGATATTGTTGCTCACAACGTTATGCTTGAGGGTTTGTTGAGGAGCAGGAAAAAATCTGATGCGATTAAATTGTTCCATGTCATGAAATCCAAGGGACCTTGTCCTAATGTCCGTAGCTATACCATCATGATCCGTGACTTTTGTAAACAGTCCAGTATGGAAACTGCTGTTGAGTACTTTGATGACATGATTGATTCCGGGTTGCAACCCGATGCTGCGGTTTACACGTGTTTGATCACGGGTTTGGGAGTCAGAAGAAGCTGGATACGGTTTACCAACTGCTTGAGGAGATGCAAGAGAAGGGACATCCTCCGGATGGCAAAACGTACAATGCGCTGATCAAACTGATGGCGAACCAGAAAATGCCGGAACACGCCACAAGGGTCTACGACAAGATGATTCAGAACGAAATTGAGCCATCAATACACACGTTCAACATGATAATGAAATCTTACTTCATGGCGAGAAACTACGAGATGGGGAGAGCTGTTTGGGACGAGATGATCAAGAAAGGGATTTGTCCTGACGATAACTCTTACACGGTTTTGATCAGAGGGCTTATAGGTGAAGGGAAGTCCAGAGAGGCGTGTAGATACTTAGAGGAGATGCTTGACAAAGGAATGAAAACCCCTGTGATTGATTATAACAAGTTTGCTGCTGATTTCTATAGAGGAGGACAACCAGAGATATTTGAGGAATTGGCGCAGAGAGCTAAGTTCTCTGGTAAGTTTGCTGCAGCAGAGATCTTTGCAAAATGGGCTCAGATGACTAGAAGGAAATTCAAACAGAGATACATGGAAGATTGATAACTTGGGGGCGCTTAACTGGATATTACAACTCACTGGCTCGGAGAAAGCTTGTGCTCATTTGTAAGCTCATGTGCGAGAAATCTTGCTTCAATCAAGAACATGACTGCACTTGCACAGCTTGGACTTAACTGATCACATTTGAGTGTTGCTTCTAGCCAGCAGTTGAGGTTTTAATGGCACAACGGGTACTATTAGGTAGTTGAATAGAGTGTCAAACATGTCTTTGCTCTTTGTATTGTAACATCTGAGTAAACAACACACCTCGTTTTTTTGGTGAAGGTGAAACGATTTGCTTAAAATTAATAATCAGTTCACAGATTTGATTCGATTTGGAAGAAAATATTAGTGACAGTTGTCGTTCCTTCATATCAAATAAAGCATTCACAATGCATTCAGGACGAGAAAAGAGTTCAAAAGCTCTGCAGACCATTAGAACACACACACACACAAAAAGAAAGATGAAACATCAATGTTTTCATAAGACAGACAAACACACAAAGGCTCTAGACAAAGAAGAAGAAGGATCATCATCTAGAAGTTAAAAAGATGGACAGGAAAACAAAGGGATCAGTTATTATGGACATCATCAAGGCAGGCAGTGGCATGGAGAAGCAAGAAGAGTATGTATTGGGAGGGAGGGTCAACAAGGTTCTGAGCAACTTGTTAGGGTCTGGGGGATAGGCTTTCCGTCAGCTGATAAGCAATTCCAAAACACATTGAAATTTCTCCGTTTGAGCGAAGGGTAAAAGGGGATAGGGTTGTTATTTGTGATTAACATTATCGTTGATGATTTTCCAGTATTTACAAATGCCCAACTCCCCATGTCATTGAAAAGAGCCGCAAGTCTCGAACGATCGATTCCTAACACCGACTCTGAAACCATAAAAAATGGAGATTCAAGATACACAACAACAACAACAACACATAATATAATAAACAAGTTTATAATAAACCATACCATTTGGTACGCGATTGAGCTCGATTCCGGCGGGGTGAAATACATGATCCTGGATCTCCTGATTCGTCGCGTTAATATAAGCCTTGATTGAGACCGTACCACGATGTCCCATTACCGCAAGCGCAATTTTGATGTTCCTCGAAACATCAGCAGCACTGAGACCTTCAGGGATCTTGTAGACCTCCACGTCCCAGAAGACGCCTGCCTCTAAGAAGTTTTTTTTCACAATAAAGCAAATTACGACTCAGAAGATGATAGTATTTGCAATTTCAAAAAAAAATTACAAAAGATACAAAAATCTTACCGACGTATCCGCTACTAGCCATGGTTTTGAAGGACTGATCGAGACATTTGGAGAGAAAGGGGCGGAACAATGGCAGACGAGAGTTGAGCAACGGCTTAAAGCTACGGCATTGACTTATCAACATGGTGTTTTGACGACGGAGAAAGATCCGTTGCGCCGGAACAAATGAAGACGACAGAGAGAGAGAAGCTGCTGTGGGGTTTAGGGTTTTCTAATAGCCACCATTGACGACGGCAGAGTAAAAACTAAAAAGCAACAGTCCTCCTTTAAACGGGCTAACATGTCCATTTATTTCTTAAATGGGCCTTCTTTTAGACCCTATATAAGGTGAAAATGATTTCCATAAAAAAAACAACAATTCACTGATTTGCCAATTTTATTGTTTGATTTGGAACCGGAGGTTTTATAACCGGTTTGATGAAATTAAGCAACCTCTTCTCTCAGCAAGTGAAGAAACGCATTTAGGACGAAAGAAGAGTTTAAAAACCTCTGCAAATCATTTGAACACCCAAAAAAAAAGAGTTTTAACAGAAGGAAGATAAAACGTCAATATGTTTTTATACACACACAAAAGGGTTTTTTGACAGAGCAAAATGATCATTTTACAAGTTAAGATTGACAGAAAACAAAGGATCACTTAATTATTATATAGTATCCATCATCATTGAGAACCAGAGATACATTAAAGATTGATGACTTGGGGATCTTAACTGGATCTTTCAACTCATTAGTAAATGGTTCTACTTGAGCTCAACTGCAAATTCTTGGTTTTTTGAGGTTCTAATGGCTCAATGAGAACCCGTTGAGAAGCATCAGGAAGCCAATATACGAATGGATATAACACAAGCTGTTTTATAACATTTAACACAACATGTATGGTTCCTTATAAAGTCCAAGACTCAAACATGGTTCCTTATAAAACAAAGACATCTTTTATGGTTTGGTATCCCTTAATAATATGTAAGCATCTCGTATCTTGGTAACATGTAAGTATGGTAAAAGATGCTGGCTGCATTTAGCAATTGGCAAACACAATATAATGAGATTTCCAACTCTCAAAAACAGAGAGAAACAGAAGCAGAAAAATTGCAAGTTGGAGAGTGAAAAGAACTTAACGAGAGAGAGAGAATAAAGAGCTTTCTTCCTTGATCTATGGAGTTTTGCTAGCTTCAGCGTCCTTGTTTCTCCATGGATTAAGAGCTTCTCTCATGGCTTGAGCTTCAGGTGAATGTTCCCACGCCCGTTTCTCTGCTTCAATCACAGTAACCTTGTCGTCTGCAAGTTTCCGTAACAAAACAATTTCATCATCAAACTTGAGATTAAGCTTAAAACTCCCCAGAATTTCCAAAATCGATGAAATGAAGCTATTCACAGAAACCATTGCAATCAATTGTTGCTAATTCGGAAGAAAAAACCCTAAATTCCCAAAATCTAATTGATTCAAATTAGAAGCGAGAAGGAATTGAAAAGATGAGAATTTTTTACAGAAACCAGTCTTGATCATGAAGAACTCCATGCCTCCGCCTATAATAGCAGATCCAATCGCGATCTTCAAATACCAATCCAAAAATTTCGTCTTCATCATCGTCTCCTCCCTTTCTCAGATACACTTCCCCGATGAAGAATTCAAAATCTCCAGATGAACATAAGAGATTCAATTCCTCAAATACTTTCCCGATGAAGCAAAGGCTTCGAGGATTTTTATTTTTTTGCCCGGAAGGGTTTTAGACTTTTGTTCATCACTGTGCTCGTAAGTTGATTTTTTCTTCTTCTCATTAAAACGCTGTCGTTCGTGCTTTGGTTCGACTTGTCGGTTTGGGCAAACCAATTCAGGACAAACAAAATTATGAATTTAAAGTGGCGGTTAAGTTAAGAACATGAAGCGGCAAAACGAAATCATGGGACGCACGTGACACGTTTTCATTGGATTAGTCCATAAAAAGCATTGTAGTCCTGCGCGCGGAGGATCTACGAAAGAGGTTGGTTTACTGGGGGTGGAGGCTAGGGTTTGAAAGATTACTCTCTCTAGGGTTTGCTAAAAGTATGGATCGGATCAGTAATCTTCCAGACGAGATAATTTGCCACATTGGATCCTTTCTCTCGGCGAAGGAGGCTGCGTTCACCACGGTTCTTTCTAAGCGATGGCATAATCTGTTTACAATCGTACCAGATCTTCATTTTGATGGTTCTGTAAAGGATGGAGAAACTCTTACGGATTTTGTTGACAGAGTATTAGCTCTTCCACCCACTTCTCGTGTTAACAAGTTCTCTCTAAACTGGTGCTTTGATGAGGATACCGAGCCTGCTCAGTACGATCATATCAACCGTTGTCTACGTCATGTGCTCAAGCGTGGTGTCACGGTTCTTAAACTCTCGATAAATGGCAAAGAAGGTTATGTACTGCCTTTTGAAGTTTTCACTTGCGAGACAGTTACTGATCTGTCACTAGGGTGTGGTTTCGTTATTGACATTCTCCCTGCGAATGCTCTTCTTCCAGCGCTCAAGACGCTCTCTCTTTCTTACGTTCGGTTTCATGAGTTTGGTCGTTGTTGTGCGTTCAAAACGCTTCTTGCTGCGTCTCCTGTGCTCGAGGAATTAACCATACGTGGTGTCAACGGGGAACTTTGGAAATGGTCTCGCACTGTGTCTAGTTCGAGTCTTAAGAGACTTACTATAATGCGTAAAGAGTGGGTTTCTTTTGATGACTCTGATTTCAAGAGTATTAGTTTCGATACTCCGAGTCTTGCCTACTTGTATTACTCTGATTATGTTCCAAAAGAGTATCTTAATGTCAATCTCGACTCCCTTGTTGAAGCTACTCTCTATCTTTGTCCGGAAGAAAATTATATGTGGGGGAAAGGGGATGAAAGGCGCTTCCATCCAATGGATCTACTCAATGGGCTCAAAAATGTCGAGACTCTCAAGTTGTACACCATTATGACTGCAAAGGTAAGTGTCCTCTATTGATTTCTTTCTATTCAAAATCTTACAACAACTTTAAAGAAAAAAAATGGTTATATGTATATGTATTCACTAGTTTGGACCTATTGACTTATAAGTATAAAACACTTGCTAGTGTATGCTTTAATTGATTGGTTCTTTTATGTTCCAGATGTTTTATGTCTTCCGTGAAGCACTCCCAGTGTTTGAAAAGCTGTCTTATTTATATGTTAGCCTTTCTAACTTCTGTTGGTCTCCTCTGCCAATGCTAATCAAGAAATCTCCAAATCTAAAGACTCTCGACATCAACGTACGTATGACTGCAAACCCCACAAAAGATCCTTAATTAGATACTGATCGTGATTTTTAATCTTGAATCTCAAAATCTTTTCCGTCTTGTTTTCAGGGTCCCTTGCACTATAAGAGTTTTTATTACTGTGAAGAAGACACTGTTTGTGTTTGCGAGTGCGTGTCGGAGTATTCATTCTTATGGTCGAGTCCTTTGGAGGTCCTGAAGATAAATGAGTACTATGGTTCACTCGAAGAATTGATACAAATGAAACATTTCTTGGAGAAACTGTCATGTCTTAAGCTGGTGGAAGTTCATTCTCAAGCAACAGGTAAATATAAGATGAAACTCATAGCAGATCTGGAAAGGCTATCCAGAGCTTCGTCCCAGTGCAAATTCGAGGTCGTTCCTAGATTTGCTTAAGTCTGTTCATTGGTTCAACAACATAAGAACGTTTGTGTTTTTTTTTTTTTTTTTTTTTTTTTTTTTGCATTTTCTCATCTTTAAGTGGTTGTCCGTTGTTGTGTCGTTTTCTTTTTGGAGTATTTGTAATTTTAGTACGTTTTACAAGATAGAAAAATGTATGTGAGAGATGTGAGCGTATTAGAAGAGAGAGAAATTAAAAAAAAACTATAATTTTTTTTTGTTTATTCATATTCTCTCTTATTTAGTTATACAAATATTTGGTAAGATATATTTTTTTCTAAATTTTGTTAGATACAATAAAATCTATGTTTTCTTTTTTAGTTTGGTATGGATTTTATTTTATTATTTTAAATATTTTTATATCACAACTCATATATATTACTGTTATGTACAACTGATATATTACTGTTCGGTTTAGGCTGTTACAATAACTGATGCATCTGACGTTCAGAGAGATTACATGTATTGGGTGAAGCCCAATATAATTTAGTTGGGCTGTAAAAGAAAAGATAACCGACCCCCAATTATTAACCGTTAGTGAATTTCCATTTTTCTGAAGTAAATACACGCTCCACTCTCTCTCTTGATACTTCTACATCTTCATCTAACGGTTCAAAACAACAAATAGGAAAAAAGAAATAGTTAAGATTAAATCCTGACCATCGGTCATAATATCCCTATATCTATAAATATTATTATAACACGCTCCACTCTCACAATCTTCATCTTCCCTTAGGAGACGACGGTTCTTGAGCAACCGCCGCAGCTGATTTATTCCGGCGAACGAAGAGAGGACTCGCGCGTGACCTTCCTCTGCTTCGGCTTCTACTTGTGAATTCTTCTTCTAGGGTTTGGTATCTCTCTCTCAATTGCTTTTTTATTTTCGTCATTGCTCTGTTATTCTTCTTCTTCTTCTTCTTCTTCTTCTTCTTATTCTTCTTCTAGGGTTTACTAAGTTTCTTCTTCGTCTTTGCAGGTGTTTGTTTCGGAAGAGAATTTATGATCCCAATCATCGCTCGACGCTCCCCCCCCCCCCGCTTCGTCGCTGTCTAGGGTTTTGCTTGCTCTCACTCTCTCTCCTTTTTTTTTTTTCTTTTCTGTAAAATTGTGTCTCTGGTTTCCTCTGTTTCGTAAATAGCTTCTGATTTTTCACTTTAGGGTTTCTAATTTGAATTTCATGTTATTTTCACTTTGGGGTTTCTAATTCCTTCTGTTTCCTATTTTAGTTTGTTGATTTAAATTTGTATTAGATGCTATGAATTGATTGATCCTTGTCGTCAAGCTTTGATGAATGAGGGTTTATTAATTGATCGGTAACTTATGTGTTTGTGTGTGTTTCAGGATGAATTGAAGGAATGGGATCAGTAGTGTCTCTTGCTCCTTGCTTGGTGATGCTAATGATGGAATTGTCTATGATTTTTTTTTATTTTCCGTTCTTCTATTGACATGTTATTTACTTGTCCTTTTTGTTATTTCAGGTCATGCTTTGCGATGCTAACACGTCGATGAAGATGGTAATGCTTTTACCCTGGTTCCTCGTTATCAGTTTCAATGATCCAATTATTGTTAAAGATATTCGGTTAGTCTATTGTCTCAACAGCTTTTTTATAATTCTTAGAGGATTACCAACCATAACATTTTTTTGACTGATCTTCCTCATGGGTTCATTGCTCTAAACACATCTCTTTTTGAATTTGCACTTTGGTTCTGTGGTTTTTTCCCATCTAATTGCATGTTAATATTTTACTTGTCGTTTTTGTAATTGCAGGTTTTGGATGATGCTTTGTGTTGCGTAAGGTTGATGAAGATGGATTGCTAATGATGGATTACTGTTATCCTTCAATTTTAATTGATTTTGAGATTTGATTCTGATTATTTGGGGTCCTCTTCAATTGAATTTTCTCTTCGACTCTATTTGTGCAGGTTGTTTGCAACGGGACTTTTTATTAGCACATCGCACGAGGACGCACACACTTAGTTTCCTCTCTTCTCTGGTATTTTATCTTCTTCTTTTATGTTTCTTCTGAGTTTTGACTGTGTTTGATATCTCACTCTCTGTGTCCTGAAGCATATATTGATCACATACTGTCCTGTTTTTCTCTACTGTTTCTTTAACCTGTATGTCCTGAAGCGAATTCTCTTGGTTATTTTACATGTTAACTCAAAATTTATGTCTGTCCTGAAGCGAATTCTCTTTGGTTTGCTCTTTCAAATTCTCGATGCAGGTTATTGTTAACATTCATCCCACTGGATTGTAAATTCCCGTTTGAGCTTTCCGGTCTCCCTATGGGCACTACTATAACAATGTAAGTGCCTTTTTTGCTTTACCACTAACTTTATTTTGGATTTTGTTGTCATCTTTCTTTGTCTTAAAGCACTAATGATTGTAATGACCAAACTGATATTGGTATGTTTATAATAATGATTATTTCATATACGATCAAACCACCCTTGTTTTTTTCGTGATTACAACTTGGTCCCTTCAGTTAACAAAAGTTTCCAATTCATCCCGTTTCTTTTTACGTTGGTATGTTCCTATTTCCACAGGTGTATAGACGCCGTAATGGTGATGCTGAATGGTTGAGGGATTTCTCATCAGCCACGAACATGATTAGGTTAGTCTGACTCTTTTTTATCAGTTTTCATGATTAACTTTGGTTCCCTTTAGCTGATGTTTCATATGTACTTATGGCTGATCTAATCCGAATTTTTTAATTGTCTTTGCTGTTATAGGTGCATTTATCAGTTCTAGATGCTGATAGTGAGTCTGCCTTAAATAATATTGTGGAGGTTTCAAGAACTGTTGGTAAACAAGTCAATGTACTTTTAGTGTTTTAGCATCATGTTTTAGTTTTTATAACATAATTTTTCAACACAGTTTGGTTATGAGTTGGCTTTTTCTGTTTGGTTACATATTTTAGGTGCATTCATATGGTGTCCATAACACTCAGGCCCATGAGTGCCGGAGCTTTTTGGAGCTCATTGGAGCTTGTTGGAGCTCATTGTCATCTAAGCTCTGCCATTACAAAGGTAACTCCGATTATAGTTGCTTTAAGTTGTGTTTCTGAACTTTGTCTCGACATGTGCTACTTTAGCAATGTAAGTGCCTTTTTTATTTGCTCTACCTCTTTATTTTCGAATTGGTTGTCATATTTCTTTGCTCTAATGCACGATATTGTTGCACGTGTTTTTTGACTGCAATGACCAAACTAATATTGGTATGCTCATAACTACAATCACTAATGATACGATTAGGCGTTGTTTCTTTTCATTTATGTCAGAACCTATTGCCCCTTTATTTCTATCGTTCTTCTTTCTTCTGTTCGATGTTGCAGCCATTTGTGGACAGATTATCCTAGTGACCGAAGCATGGTCTCCATAACCCTTTCAAATCTCTAGAGAGGTATGGTTTTGCTTGGTGCTTGATGAATTTTTACACTTCTTCTTGTTCGTTCTATATATGAAGATACTAAACTTATGTTCATGTTTTGTTTTATACAGATACCTTTTGTATGGAGATATCTCGACAAAGGCAGCTCAGATGCTCTCCTTACTTAAGGTAACACTTCGTAAGGACGTTAATTGTCTCTTCATCTTTCTTTTGAGTTAGCTTTTCGTTGGTTCTTTTGCTTTTATTATGATTTCTTCTTGTTCTGTGATTTCAGGTTTTCAACAGCTGATTCAAAAGGAGTTAATGGGTCGCAGGAATCGGAATTAAAAGGTTAGTTTACTTGTTACTACTAAACCTTGTTTTACTTAGCTCTGTTTGTTGCAGATAAGGCTTAACAAATTGGTAGAGAGACTTTCACACCTCTTGCTCCTTGTTTTTCTTAGCTCTGTTGCAGAAAAGCTTAGGTCTCGATGGTAGATGATGATACTTGTAAGAGGATAAGAGAGATGATGGCTACGAGTCCCCTAAGAGAGAAGATTTCAATGGCTTTTGTCAGACAGAATTACATCATCAGGTACTTAATAGGTACAATTTTCTCACTAGTTTAAATTTTGCCTGAAAACTCAGTTTCATTGTTTTGGTTTTTCTTTTTTTTCAGCGGTTTCTTCGTGTGTATGATTCAGCTGATCAGTTCCTAATTGTTGACGAGGTACAGAAGTTTTGAATTTTTGATCTGTTTTGTTTTTTGAATTTTTGAAGTTTTGCTTTTCTTATTTTGGTTCTTATGCTTATTATGATTTTTTCCCGTTTTGTGATTCCAGGTTTTGAACAGCTTAGTCAAAAGAAGTTAACGAGTATGAGGAATCGGAACTAAAAGGTTGGTCTACTTGTTACATACGACTAAACCTTGTTTTGCTTAGCTCTCTGTTTCAGATAAGGCTGAAGATATTGGTAGAGAGACTTTCATACCTTTTGCTCCTTGTTCTGCTTAGCTCTGTTGCAGATATGTTCCTCTTCAAGTATCATGTTCATGTTCTTAAGTTGGATTTTACACCACGAAATAATGGTACATATGGCGTCTTCATAGTTTCAAAATTTCTCTTTTAACTTGTGTAATTTGGGGATAATTTATGAAGCTTGTGTCCTTTTGTGCTTCAGTGCTTCACAACCCAGGAACTACGCATAAAGCGCCTTAGAGGATGAAGAAGATGGAATAAATCCTGATATCAACAAAGGAGCAAGACGCTTAACACTAAGGTACTCTTGTTATTACTTCTCAGTTTGTTCTAAATATGAAGATACTAAAGTTATGGTCATGTTTTTTTACAGATACCTTTTTATGGAGATATCTCGACAAAGGCAGCTCATATGCTCGCCTTTAACTAAGGTAACACATTGAATTCAAAACTTAGGTTTCCCAAATAACGTGCACGCTGAGCTACTGGTCGTTTGTTATATCTTAAGCGTGTATACACTATTAGGTAGGTGATCTCTTCGCGAGGTTAATTTAAAGGCTTGCTCCAAGAGGTACCAGCAAGCTGCTGGAGAAGTTTTTGCCACACGGAAATTTTAGAGAACTTTTGCGGTGATCAGGTACATGAATCTCTTTATCATTTTTACGTTGGTTCCGCATCTTTTTATAATTCGTAGAGGATTAGAAAACTTTGTTTTGCTCAGAGGTGCCTATTTGTACAGTTCATGTCTGTGCCTAGCTTTCCGAAATTAAAACTTTGGAATCTTTGTTGTTTAATGACTCCCCTCACTTTCTTTTATCAGGTGCGGTTCCTTGCACGGTCTTTTTGTAATCCCTGGAAATCATTTTGAGCAGCAAAGTCATGGTTATCGTTGGCATTATGGCGCTGTAAGGCATTCTTGCAAGATGTTTTTATTTGGTGACAACTCTGTTTTGTGCTTTGTTTTGCTCTTTCAAATTCTCGATGCAGGTTATTGTTAACATTCTGTGGTATTTTATCTTTTTTTCTTCTTCTTTTATGTTTCTTCTGAGTTTTGACAGTTTGATTAGCACAAGAATGCTCCGATCATGATCATAAATTGGTATCTAAATTTATGCATATCACTCTGTGTTTGGTCTTTTAAATTCTTGATGCAGGTCTTTCTTATAATTCATCCCACTGGATTGTAAATCCCCCCCGTTTGAGCTTTCCGGTCTCCACATGGGCTACTATAACAATGTAAGTGCCTTTTGATTTCTTTTTATTTCTATTCTTACCACTTCACTTTGAATTTTTTTTGGCATCTTTCTTTTTTCTAAAGCACCATACTATTGCAGGTCTCCCATGTCTGTAATGACCAAATTGATTGAGCATCATGTTTTAGTTTATAACATAATTGTTCAACACAGCTTGGTTAGGTGCATCCATACGGTGTCCATTAGACAGCCTGTCCCATGAGTGTCAGAGCTCGTTGGAGTTTGTTTTGTTGGAGCTCATTGCCCATCTAAGCTCTTCTGCCATTACAAAGGTAACTCCGATTATTGTTTCCTCTAAGTTTTGTTTAGATGTATCCAGATGAATATACAGATATACTCATAAACTGTGTATATTTTGCGTATGTTTTGTTTTTTACAGGTGGATATATTCAGATTTGGTGTAGTTCCTGCGATGGAATACATTGATCATCTCCCAAGAGCAATGCTTTGTGGTAGGAGTTTTTTCTGATACCAAAACTGTCACTTTACAATTGGGTCCCCTTCAATTAGCAAAATATTCAAATTCGTCCTTTTTCTTTGGTATGTTTCTGTCTGCAGGTGTATCTACGTAACATGGAGAATGGTTCAAGGTTTTCTCATTCGCCAGATCTTGATTGAGGTTAGTTTGACTCTAGTTTCTCAGGCTTCTGATATTAAGCTTCACTTTTTTACCATTTGTTATGATCATATCTTGTTCAATAGTTAGTTCACGTTCCCTCTTCTGCTCTGTTTATGCAGGATTTTTTTGTGAAGGGACTTGATAGCACAACGCGCAAAGACGTAGTAGTTTCTTCTCTTCTGTGGTATTTAATCTTCTTCTGCTCTTCAAATCTAGTGTTCTTCTTACTATTTGTTTACCTGTCTGTCCTGAAGCAAATGTTACTGTTCACTAATTTGCACAAAATTGATGCATATCACTCACTGTTTGGTCTCTTGAATTCTGGATGCAGGTCAGTTTGTGTTTGAGGTTGCCGATTTTGCTGAATCTTGTACATGGGCTAGTATAGCAATGTAAGTATTTCTTTTTTGGAATTTGTTGGCATTTTATTATTTTTTTCCTATTATTTCTATTATGTCTTTAATTTAGACTTTTGGTTTGATCCCTTCGTTTTCAACTGTAAACGATTGTAACCAAATCATCAGTTTTGGGTTTGCGTATTAGCAATTGTTCCATCTGATGAAATAATTTAATAATTGTGTTCTGTTCGTGAGATATGTGTTGGACAAGTTTGCAGATCTTAGTAATTATTATTATTATAATTTGTATTATTGTGTTTATGATTGGATCTTATACCTTTTTTTAAAAAAATCTCGAGATTAGGATGAAATCTGTTTTTGCTCTCTTAAACAACAAGGCGAGAATTGTAATGTTGTATTGTGGGTAAGCATGTCACTGTCTATCCTCAGGTATGGTTATATTTTCTCAATATTTTAACACCGTGTTCTAGTTGATTAGATGTTGAAATGGTTTTTAGTTCTATTTCTGCTTACCAATATTGATGTCTGATTGTGATCCATTAAAAGGAGTGTTCATCTGACTTTGTGTTTTTGTTTTGGCAGATTGAATCATTCCATACCTTTTGCTACCGTAGATGGCGAGGAGCTATCTAGTGCTCATCCTGCTGAAGTACAGAGCTTTGGTGCGTGTTTACTTCTCAGATTGAATTTTGTATTTGGTACTTAAAGCTTCTTACTAAAGTTGCTGATATGGAGTCTCTGAGCTTTACTTTACTATTATGTTTATAGTGCTGGCAGAGTGGGATGGATCTTCGAATCACAATACGCTTTTAGATCCTCGAAATGGAAAGCCTTTGTGAGCACTTTGCGAAAGGAAGAGCCATCAAAATTAGTAGCTGCAACAATTTCTTCATAATCGCTGCCTTCTGTTGCCAAGAAAGAAGAAGTTACTCCTACTGAAGCAAGCACAATTAGGCCGTCTCTCAACAGTTCCAAGGATGCACAATTAGGCCGTCAGGCCAGGTTTTTTTATCCTTCTTCGGGAGATTGATTTGATGTTAAATGAGTCTAGAGCCAACTCTAATGCTCGTTCTTCTTGATTATTCAACAGTAATGCGACGACTGAGCAGATAGTAAACATGGAGAACGTTTCTTCTGGTTTCTTCTTGAATGGATGGGGAATTGAAATGAATTTATTGAGTGATTGTGAGTAAATGAGTCTAACTTGCCTGACCTGACGATTGAGCTTCTTCTCTCTACCAAAAGAAGTAAGTAGTTCCAGGATCATCACAAGACCAGGATCACTAGTCGTGTCAGAATTGGAATTAGCAGGAAGCCTATCACTGAAAAAGAAAGACAACCAATAACGTAAATACATATAAGTATTCGATAACGTAGACACAAACCTATATCGTTGTTTCACCAGGCAAAAGAAAGAAAGAAAGAAAGGAACAAACCCATTAGTTGATTAAGATCCCCATATGATAAACTTTAACGGGGCTGAATTTAGACTCACAACTTATGTATGAGGAGAATTTGAAGTGGACAAGGAGGAAGACTCACAACCGGTCTCGAGTGACCTCAGCAAAGCACGCATCACAAGCTCTCCGCAAATGATCCTGCAAAAAAAAAAATGGATTTCATATCAGAAAGACAAAAACAGGACAAGGGAGTAGAAACCAAAATGTTGCAGCAAAACATTAGTTGTCAATCAGACCTTCAAATGTTGGCATGGAGCAGATGATGGGAGAGCCCACGTACAGTAACTGCAAAAAGAAAAGAAAAAATGGCATCCAAGAACCAGAAGAAGTGAAGTGAGGTGAGACTAAATATTATAAAATACCAACTTCATCAAAGAGCAAGTAACAAAAACCTCAGAATTCAGAGTGTCTTCTTATAACTTTCATTAGGATCACTGAAGATGTCTGTGTATGCTGGTTCGTACTAGTTAGTATATCTGAAAATCCAAGTGAAAAGAAGGAAGAGAGAAGAACAGAGTTAACTTACCTTGAAGCTATGTTTAAGGTATGAAAAAAAAAAAAAATTTCCAGTATAATATCAGATTTTGTTATAATTCAGACTTTAAAAGATATATTAAGGAAGCTTCTAGTTCTCTATTTTTGTGCAGATCGAAGATATGCTTATGGGTTTGAAGAATTAAGAAGGTTCAGTATCAAAAAGGTAACAACATCAAAACTGTTTCTTCTAGTTATATAGGTGTCTTTAACTCAATACCTCTACCATCCGCTTCCGCTCAATTTACCAATCTTTAAGTCACCAAGTTGCTTTAATTTGCAGTGTCTGTCGATTCTCAGGTATGGTTTCAGTGTTTTAATATCATGGTTATGATTGATCATATGCTTTTTGTATTTTGTTTCTCTCTAACAGAAAAGCTTGAAGGAATGAGATTATGATGGGCTTTTTTTGCTCTCTCAACAACAAAAACAAATTGTGGAAGCTTCCGGAAATGCTGGTAAACATGTCAATGTCGATTCTCAGGTATGGTTCATTTTCCAGTTTAACTTACACGTTCTAGTTTTTTTGCTTGATTGATCTTATCTCAACATTTTGCAGGAACTTACTGTTTTTTGTTTGCAACGGGACCTGTGATAGCATATCACACGAAGACGCATACACAAGTTTCGTCTCTTCTGTGGTATATGATCTTCTGAGTTTTGCGCCGTTTGATAATATTGGTATTGTACTCTTATGTCCTGAAGCGAATGTTATTGTTCACCGAATTGGAACTTAGGCTCTCTTGGTTGTTTCTATTTGCAGCAGGTGTAGCTACGTAACATGAGGAATGGTTCCAGGTTCAAGGTTTTCTCAGTAGCTAGATCGTGATTGAGGTTAGTTAGACTCTAATTTCGTATTCTAATAATATTGAACTTCAGTGTTTTTTTTCCACTTGGGTTGTTAAGTTCATCTGACTCATTTCATCTTCTTTCTCCCAACGTATTTTCAGGAATCCATTCTTGTGCATAAGGCTCTGGTGAATGAGCTTATTTTGCGCTGTTAAGCAATGGTTAATCATAAATGGGCCATTCCTCTTGATACCTTCAGTCACGATGTCTCATAGATATATGTAGTTGTTAGATTATAAAAGTTGAGTACTGGTGACTGGTCAGTTCATGGAGCACGATACTATTGCAGGTCAGTTCCTTTTAATAATACTATTTACTTTTCCACTTTATGTTGAAAGTGTTGTCATATTTCTTTGTTCTAAAACACGATACTATTGCAGGTCTTCCATGGCTATAGTGGCCAAACTGATATCGGTATGCTCCTCTCTTTACTTTGTTAGGTTTCGATGTGCAGGTATATTTACCATTTACTGCTTCCAACCAAATTTGTCGCCCAGCTGTACTTTACCCAGCAGTCATTATCATATGTACTGTTTGTATTCTAACAGGCTATATCTCGTTGATGTCGTATCAAACCCTAAAAAAATTTGAGATTCCTCTGTTTAGGCTTAGGTCTGAAAGTACTAGAAATTTTATTATCGGAAGCTCGGAACAATCATTTAACTTGAAGATTGATTAAATTTAGGTTGACAGTTTTGTTTTGTTTATCTGTTTTTATCAATCAGTGATGGCTTTGACTGATTGTCCTCAAGCATTCTCATGGGTTCATTGCTCTGAACACATCTCTTTGATTTGTTCTTGAATTTTCACTTCGGTTCTGTGGTTTTTTTTCTCCTTCTTCTAATTGCATGTTTATCTTTACTTGTCGTTTTTGTAATTGCATGTTTTGGATAATGCTTTGTGATGCTAACGTTGATGAAGATGGAATGCTAAAGATGGTAACGTTATGGTTTTTACCCTGGTTCCTTGTTATCAATTTCAATGTTAATTGTCTCTTAATCTTTCTTTCAAGTTAGCTTTTCGTTGGTTCTTTTGCTTTAATATGACTTCTT
This sequence comes from Camelina hispida, assembly GCA_023657505.1. NCBI lineage: Eukaryota > Viridiplantae > Streptophyta > Magnoliopsida > Brassicales > Brassicaceae > Camelina > Camelina hispida. The sequence goes on along the minus strand of CP094634.1, from coordinate 43,256,342 downwards.
CTTGTTCTGTGATTTCAGGTTTTCAACAGCTGATTCAAATGGAGTTACTGGGTCTTGAGGAATCAGCATTTAAGGTTGGTTTACTTGTTACTTACTAGTTACTACTAAACCTTGTTTTGTTTATTTAAGGTTTGGTTGCTACTTATTACTAAACCTTGTTTTGCTTAGCGAGAGCCGTCCGATCATAAAAAACATTTTAATCACCCTCAAGGACATAAATGGGCTCAAAATAGGCATATCACACTGACTTGTGCATATCACACTCACTTGTGCATATCACACTCACTGTGTTTTGTCCTTTATGTTCCCAGTAGCTAGCTCACTCACTGTGTTTTGTTCCTTTATATTCTCTATGCAGGTCTTGAAGGACGGAGAATATGATGGGATCTTTTTTTGCTCGCTCTCTAGACAACAAACACAAATTGTGGAATCATGAGGACTGTTTGGCAAGCATGTCAATATCGATTCTCATGTATGGTTCCAGTGTTTTAACATCCTTAGATTTTGCATCATCCCCTTGGTTATGATTGATCTTATGCTCTTTTTTATTTCGTTTCTTTCTTTCAGAAAAGCTTGAAGGAATGAGATTATGATGAGATCTTTTTTTTGCTCTCTCAACAACTAGAACAGATTGTGGAATCTTCAGGGATTGCTGGCAAGCATGTCAATGTCGATTCTCAGGTATGGTTTATTTTCAGTTTTTTAAACATCACGTTATAGTTTTTTGCTTCATTGATCTTATCTCAGTATTTTGCATGATTGATCTTATCTCAGTATTTGGCTTGTTTTATCATCATGTTCTTGTATTTGTTAAGAATTCCCATATCTCAGAGTTTGCATTATCCCCTTGGTTATGATTGATCTTATGCGTCTTCTATTTCGTTTCTTTCTTTCAGAAAAGCTTGGAGGAATGAGATTATGATAATATCTTTTTTTTTGCTCTATCTATCCCCGTTTTCTTAGCTTATGTCATGTTGTTACTCGAAGCTTCTAAATGCCAACGAAAAGAAACTGCATCTGCCCAGGTATCATCAAGTTTAAACAACAAATCTTGAACACGTAAATTACCTTATTGTTTTATACTTATGTGTATTTACATTATTGGTTGTCTTTCTTTGTCACTGCTAGTTCCAAATCTGATATGACTAGTGATCCTGGTGTTGTGAGGAACTACTTAAATCTACTCTTGGTAGAGAGAAGAAGCTCAATCGTCGACGCAAAGACTCCATTGATGTTTTCGAACAAGTCAGGCAAGTCAGACTCATTACTCACAATCACTCAATACGTTCGCGTTAGTTTCCCATCCATAAGTAAGACTAAGGTTTTTTTTTTTTTTGGTTTTGTTTTTCCTGCTTGTGCTTATCTAGAATTCTAGATGATGGAGATATTATTAGGAATGATGGAGGATTTTGGTAAAGTCCTCTTCACTGTAAGTCATCTTAAAATCCTCTTCTTTTCTTTATTTTGTTCTGTTTCAAGTATTTCTATCTCCCTCAACCAATGATTCTTTTTTGTTTTTGACAACAAGGCACCAGAATTCAAAGCAAAACCCATGATTCTTTTTTTTTTTTTTTTTAAATCAACAGTGTAACAAGAATCACAGGTTTATGTTTCGTTTTGCAGGTGTGCTTAAAAACACGATACTATAGCAGGTCAGTTCCTTTTAATAATACTATTTACTTTTCCACTTTATGTTGAAATTGTTGTCATATTTCTTTGTTCTAAAACACGATACCGGTATGCTTTGTTGTCATATTGCAGGTCTTCCATGGCTTATAGTGGCCAAACTGATATCGGTATGCTCCTATTTTACTTTGTTAGGTTTCGATGTGCAGTATATTTACCATTTACTGCTTCCAACCAAATTTGTCACCCAGCTGTACTTGTTGGTGCGGGATTCAGCACCCCCCACATACCGAACTAAACCAGAAGTATTAATTGATTATTCAACAGGGTAACGAGAATCACAGGTTTATGTTTCGTTTTGCAGGTGTGCTTAAAAAGCTTGAATAAATTTGACGAAATAAAATCGAATCTTTAGTCTGATCGGAGAAGATATGGGCCAAGTCAATGAAATATCGGTCTATTAAATATGTGTTTTGTTGGACTTCTTTATATTTTATGTTACACTTACATGAGGTAGTACCAAATGGGCCAGGCCTGATTATTCTACAATATAGGTTGCAATTTAACTAAAACGGTCTCGTCAGATTTACAAGGGTCTGGCCCACTTGTCGCGCGTGTCTAAACAAATGAAGACAATCCCCACACGCATGAAGAGCGCGTAACGCGCGTTTCACATATTCGGCAAGGTTATAGACTACAAAAATTGAAGAATTTTTAATATTTTGAGTTAATGAGGTAAGCGAGGCGCGTCTGACAAATTTAACCAAACAAAAAACAACGCTGCAATATTTGTATACACAACGCTTAATGGGCTGGGCTTATGACTTACTCCACCATATTCAATGTCGTTTGAAGTTCGAGAGCTTTAGTCTTCCAATGGCATCGGAGCTTGCCGCACCACTGTACTTCGTTGTATCATGGAAGCTTGTGATTTTTTTTTTTTTAACTGTAGAATTGGTTTTATGATTTTGTATCTAAAATATCTAATGGTAGTAATTAATTTTCCTTGATTCTAGTTCTCCTTCTTCTGAAATTATTTTTCTATAAGTTCTTTTTATAGGAGGAGCGATGCCATTGATGATGATGCTACGGAAGCTGAGGTATTCTCTCTTTTTCTTCACTAGATTTTGTAACAGCTATGACCTCAGCTCAATTTTCTCCTTTAACTCATGCCTTTATCTAAAGGGTTTTAATGGGCACTGGCAGAGTCTATGCAGCAAGTTCCTATAATCTCTGAAGCTGAGGGAATGGACATGATTGAAGCTACTCATTTTGCAGAGGATTCTTCCCCTTTTGTTCAGTCTACAATCACACAACGGTTAGTCATCATGGCAGGGACTATTCCATAGATACTATGTTATTCTGAGGATCACACTACTAGTTTGTTTAGGCTAAAGTGTTTTATTCTGGATATATATTAACTATGTGCTTTAGAGCTGATCCCAATGCTATCACCCCATAACATACCAAAATACTCTGTAATGTAAGAATAAATCTTAGCCATCGTTGATCTTCTGCTGTTAGAGATTAACCTTTTCTTGGTCGTATAGGGTTCACCAAAAGCGGAAGAGCAAGATGTAGGAATCTTTTTACGGTGTGAAAGAGCAGATTCCTTTAGCCTTGCAGAAACAGCAAGCACAATATAAGAGCTAGTCTAAACTGAGGATACATTATCCTTCTTAGTATACGACATTGATACCAATACAAGGACAAGTGACACGTGCCTGGACAATTTCATTAAGTTCCTCTTCCCTCTGCAACACCTCTCTGGCCTTTGTCCTCATGATGTTGATAATGTCTGGTCCGAACTTCTCATAGAAAGATCCCAATGCCTGAAGAAAAAGAAAAAAAAAAAAGCAACTTTTTATATACAAGAATTCGAAATAGTAAACCAAGACAGGTTTAAACTGAGGATATGTAAGCATACCGATGAATACTTTTGAGTAGGAAATCAACTAATTAACAGAGGGCAAATGTTTTCTCTGGGAAAGCTTTTTGTCCAAACCCCAGAAGACCTGTAGAAGAAAAGGGAAACATAAACGGTGCTAAAATACGAGTCTGCGGCAGTTCTGAAAACCACACACTATCTGGTTTATCTCAATCATGTACAATGGAAGATAGGGAAGAAGCCATGAACACCATAATTACCTGCACAATACTAAGGGTTGCAGAAATCACAGGATCTGAAATGTCTCATCCAGGACGTGAAACTGCATCAACAATTGTACCACTTCCATCACTTTCTGGTCCACCAAAGACATTTTACTTAAACAGCAACAACTGCAACAACAGTTGTAATGATTTAATAATGTACTCTTCCCAATAAGGCCATAACTACGTCGGTCCAAAACCAAGCTGCAAACTGAAATCATCATCAGAAAACATATTTACAAGACATATATTAAGATATAGTTTAATCAAAGATCTAAAGTATGCTGCACCTTTAAACAAATAATTTGTTTCCAGAATCAGACTGAGACCTGCAAAGACAAAACATAGCAGAGTTATGTTACAAACAAACATATCGAAAGTTGGTAACTTTATTCGAAGATAAGAGAGAAGACGAGTAGTGGCATACACATCACGAACATAATAATAAGATCAAACACAAGGAATATATGTTGCACCTTAAACAAAAAACTGGTTGCCAAAATCAGATTGAGACCTGCAAAGACAAAACAAAGTGAGTTATGTTAGGAACATACATCAGGAACATACATCAAAAGTACATAAAACTTAATCGATGATAAGACAGAAGACTTAGTTGTGGCATAACAACACATCTTAATTGCTTACAAAAGGAATTAAGAATTGGGGACAGAAGAGCGAGTTGCAGTTGTCATACTTCAAGTAATCAATTCCCTGAAATTTGATCCCAAGTATTGTTCCTTCAACTCACTGTCAGAAAATCAGGTCAGTGACCAGCTTATGAGATGAAAAAGAATGTGAGATAACAAGAATGACATCTAACGTACCCATTCTGCAAAGGTATTTGAAAATCAGGTCAGTGACCAGTTTATGAGATGCATACGCTTTAGTACCAGAGGAGAAAGTAGACTTCTTTGGCACCAGACTTCCCTGGAAAACAGATTTGAGGAAGATAAAATCAAGTAAAACTGCAGAACAAGAAATGAAACCAGGAATCAAAAACAACTGTTTAATACCTTGTTGTCACGAATAATTGGTTTCCAAAATGAGACGGAGACCTGCAAAGACAAAACAAAGCAGAGTTATGTTACAAACAAACACTGGAAGTAAGTATAATTGAATCTGTGAAAAGACAGAAGATGAGTTGTGGCATACATATCAGGAAGACTGCTGTCGATAAGAAGCTTCTAGAGCTTAAGAGAAATCTTTATAGCCCCTCATGATTTGGGATCTGAATACAAAATGATCAAAATCTTTGTAACCAATGTGAGAATCATTCAAGTACAAAAGGTTGTGGGTGTCAAAATTGAACAAACCTTAGTAACAGTTAGCATTCTCCAAACTTGGAACCGAGAGAGAACATAGTAGTAGTGATCTCCTGCCTCGTCTCCAAGCCATATTTTAACCTGAAAGTGAAAATTCAGAAGTGAACATGTAAGTTTGTTTCCAACAATTTCACAGCTAAATAAACCTTCTAGAGTTGTATAAAGAATACTACCCTACAGTACATGTAGAATGAAGTATTCACGAGACATACCTTCTTAAGATAAAGTTTCAAATCAAAGATCTGAAGTATGCACTGCACCTTAAAACAAATAACTGGTTTCCAAAATGAGATGGAGACCTGCAAAGACAAAACAAAGCAGAGTTATGTTACAAACAAAAATACTGAAAGTAAGTAAAGTCATTCGAAGATAAGAGAGAAGACATTATACTTTGTCATCATGTTGTAATGATCAGATGTACCTTTCCCCAGAACCACGTCGCTCCATAAGCAAGCTGCAAATGAAATCATCATCAGAATACTTAAAAACATTATTCACAAGACATATCTTAAGATAAAGTTCCAATCAAAGATCTGAAGTATGCTCTGCACCTGAAAACAAATCATTGGTTTCCAAAATCAGACTGAGTCATGCAAAGACAAAACAAAGCAGAGCTATATTACAAACATAAATATCGAAAGTATGTAAATTTATTCGAAGATAAGAGAGAAGACATTACTTTGTCATCATGTTGTCATGATCAAATGTACCTTTCTCCAGAACCACGTCGCTCCATAAGCAAGCTGCAAATGAAATTATCATCAGAATACTTGAAAACATTATTCACAAGACATATATTAAGATAAAGTTTCAATCAAAGATCTGAAGTATACAGCACCTTAAAACAAATAATTGGTTTCCAAAATCAGACTGAGACCTGCAAATACAAAACAAAGCAGAGTTATGTTACAAACAAACATATTCATTCAAGTACGAAAGGTTTTGGGTGTCAAAATTTAACAAACCTTAGTAACAGTTAGCATTTTGAAAATTAGGAACCGAGAGAGAACATAGTGAAAAGCAGGTGATGGGACCCACGTAACTGCCAAAAAAAAAAGCCATCCAAGAATCAGAAGAAGTCAAGTGAGACCAAATATGATCAAAACCAACTTCTAAGAGCAAGTAACACAAACCTCAGAATTCTTCCATTAGTAAGTCTCAAAATGATTTTCAGAAATCCAAGTGAAAAGAAGAAAGAGAGAAGAACAAAGTTAACTTACCTTAAGCAGTCTGCTTAAGTCTTCTTCATTCTTCAATCAATCTCTCTGACCTGCACGTATACAGAATTACATTAAAACCATATAGTTAATTTTCAAGTCTTAATTTAAACAACAACTTTAAAGAGAAACGAAGAAAAACTCAGTTGTAGCACCTTCAAAGCTACGTGCAAAACCTTTCCACGTGACTGATTTTTGGCTTTTCTGGTTAAAACCTAAAATTAGATAAACTCGTTAGTAACCAAACATAACAAGACAGATTTAAAGAAATTAAAAAGGTGGAGAAACACATATCACTCAATACTCTCCAGATGATTAACAAAATCACAAATATCGTCGTCGTCTTTCTGGACTCCAGAAACAAACAACAACGATTGCATCATCTAGAGAAGGAACAAGCAACAACAAAATCCATTAAAAAAAAAGAAGAAGATTAGTCAGTTTAACGAAGAATAAACTTTAAGGGTCTGAATTAGACTCACAACTTATGGATGAGGAGAACTGAATCTGACTCAAGTGACCTCAGCAAAGCACACATCATAAGCTCTCCGCATATGATCCTGCGAAAAACGGATTTCATATCAGAAAGACAAAACAAGACAAGGGAGTAGTAGAAACCAAAAAGATGCAGCAAAACATTAGTTGGCAATCAGACCTTCAAATCTTGCTATGAAGCAGAAAGTTGAAGTTGACTTCTGATTGACCAGCATGAAAAAGCAAAAGTTGCATAACCTGATATCCCCCAGGCTTTGGACGAGAAGCTGCCAAGATAATCCTAAACCACAAGATAAAAGGAAGTTAAACCCAAACCAGGATTTTCAATCTATTGCTAACAAGTAACAACAACGATTGTGAAGTGAGGATTGAATGAGACCAAGTTATATGAGAAGATGTAAAAAAGAAAAGCAAACCTCTGGTGATTCCCCACGAAGTTTCACCTTTTGGGGGACATGCAACCTCTCCATGTTTATACACTCTTTGGCCGCTCTAGTGGCAGTCCAAGAGGCCGGTCACATATCAGCTGAAACGAGAAAGAGAAAACAGCATTAGAAGCATGTTAGTAGTATAACTTGCTAAATCTCAAAATCCAAGTGAAAAGAAGAAAGAGAGAAGAACAGAGTTAACTTACCTTAAGCAGTCTGCGTAAGCGATCTTCTTCATTCTTCAATCCATCTCTCTGAGATAAAGCAGACATGAGTATTCTTCTTCATTCTTCAATCCTTCTCCGTGACCTGCACAACATATACATAATTAGATTAAAACTATATACTCAGTTCACAACAACTGAAATATAAACCCGAATAAAAATACCAAAGTCTGAAACATTATCATTCATTCATTCTTCAAAGCATCTCCTTTCCACAACCTGTCTCGAGTGACCTGAGCAAAGCACACATCACAAGCTCTCCGCAAATGATCCTGCAAAAAAAATGAATTTCATATCAGAAAGACAAAAACCAAAATGTTGCAGCAAAACATTAGTTGTCAATCAGACCTTCAAATGTTGCCATGGAGCAGATGATGGGAACCCACGTACAGTAACTGCAAAAAAAAAAAGGCATCCAAGAATCAGAAGAAGTGAAGTGAAGTGAGGCCAAATATTATCAATACCAACTTATTCTAATAGCAAGGAACACAAACCTCAGAATTCAGAGCGTCTTATAACTTCCATTAGGATCACTGAAGATGTCTGTGTATAATAGTTAGTATTAGTTAGTAAATCTGAAAATCCAAGTGAAAAGAAGAAAGAGAGAAGAACAGAGTTAACTTACCTTAGGTATACTGATTCTTGTCTCCTCTTGTTAAAACCTAAAATTAGACATGCAACCTCTCCATGTTTACATTCTTTGGCCGCTCTAGTGGCAATCCAAGAGCCCGGCCACAAATCAGCTGAAACTAGAAAGAGAAAACAGCATCAGAAGCAGGAGTATAACTTGGTAAATCTCAAGTCCATGTAAAAAGAAGAAAGAGAGAAGAACAGAGTTAACTTACCTTAAGCCAATGACTTACCCGTCCCTCCATATTGATAGTCGTTGGTTTTTCAACTCCTGAGAGGAAAACAAAAAGGCCATATCAACAGTTGTTTCACTATATCGAAAAAGAGAGTAAATATGGGAGATTAGGCAGACAAACAAAGAGAATACTCTACAATCAAACCATCACCGAGAGATCTTAGTACCAGAAACCACAAAAGGTCTTGCGCTTTAGCAAGTCATCATCACCATCATCTCCACTGATGCCTTACTCTGCTAGTCTAGAGCAAAGTTGACAATCCTTGAGGCAGATGCAACAAAAACAAAACATGCATACCAAAAGTTAGCTAGAGACAAGAGATAAGAAATAACCAGATATATATAAGCATGTCTCATGACTGCAAAACTTACCCCCTCCATATCGCTGCTTGTTGTAATCCTTGCTGTTCAGAAGTAATTCCAATATAGCTCACCAACCTGAGAGAAAAGAAAAATTAAAGAAGACCATTAGAAACCAAGCATTCACATATGAAAACCCAACAACACACAAAACGCGAGAGACAATCTAGGTCTTACTCTTCACCGTGAAGAGGTTTGTAGTCACTGACAGCAGCTGTAGGGGAGAAGAAAGCATCAGAACAACACAATATTATAAATATAATATATTAAGTCAAACATTATCTGTGACAACAATCACAAACCTCTATTTTTTTCTGTGCTACTGCAGCAACCATCAACAAAGTGAGATCATGCATGCCAAGCATCCGAAAGAAAATCCTGTGATGAAAAGAAGAAAACCAACACGTCATATGAGAGAGTGAGCAGGGAAAACTTAAGCAAAACAGGACATTAAACAAAGGTGCATCTTCATACCAGAAACCATAAATGGTCTTGCGGCTAAGCAAGTCATCACCATCTCCACTGATGCCTTTCTCTGGTAGTCTTGAGCAAATCCTTGAGGCTGATGCAACAAGAAAAAAACAAGCATACCAAGGTTAAACTAGAGACAAGTGATAAAGATAACCGGAGATAAGAACGTTTCATGAGTGAGTGCAAACTTACCCCTCCATATTGCAAACTTACCCGTCCCTCCACATTGATGCTTGTTGGTTTTTCAACTCCTGAGAGGAAAACAAAAAGGCCATATCAACATTTGTTTCACTATATCGAAAAGGAGAGAGTAAATATGGCGGATTAGGAAGACAAACAAAAAGAATATTCCACAATCAAACCATCACCGAGAGATCTTAGTACCAGAAACTATAAATGGTCATGAGCTTTAGCAAGTCATCATCACCATCTCCACTGATGCCTTTCTCTGCTAGTCCTGAGTTAATATGACAATCCTTGAGGCTGAGGCAACAAAAAAAACATGCATACCAAAAGTTAGCTAGAGACAAGAGATAAGAAATAATCAGATGTATATAAGCAAGTCTCGTGGCTGCAAACTTACCCCACTCCATATTGCTTCTTGTTGTGATCCATCCTTTGACAAGATTATGACAAAGCTTGCTTGCTGTTCAGGAGCAATTACAAAAGAAGACCTGCAACAAAGAGAGAGAGAGAGAGAGAGAGAGAGAGAGAGAGATCGCTAATTAGAGAAGGAATCAAACAAAACCGTTAAAAACAAACAGAGAAAACAGAGTGACGAGGATGAATCAAACCCTAGAAGATCTTAGTAGCCTCCTCCTTGATCAAACCCTCAGCGAGAGATCTTAGTAGCCTCATCCGCAATCACTAATCGATCAATAGTTCTATCCTCCAGAAACAATCTGGATTAACAATAATAGAACTACGAGTAAATAAAACGAATTCGATTTGAAGCAAAAAAAAAAAAAAAAAAAAAAAACCGTAGAAGTTGAAGTTGAGACTTCAGAGTCGAAAGCCATAACTGGATCACATATTATAAGCTTCCAAAGAAAACACCTGCGAAGAAGACAGAAGACGAAGAAACGTGTTAGTAAATAAAACAAAAATCAGAGGAAGAAGAAGAAGGAGTAGAGTTACTAGATGCGTAACAGAGAGAACACAACAACCAATCACCGATAGGTTCGCCACATCATACCATTTCCATCTGCAAATTTATAGCCAGACATTAGGAATGGGTCCTTGTTAGAGTCTTTGTTAACCTAGCAAGAAAAGGGAAGTTGACTGTTAGGAGTTATACCAAAGCGGGAAGAGAAAGTAAACAAAATCACTATGATAGGAAAAAAGATAAAGAAAAACACACGATTTTGATCTCTCCAGTCATGCTAGTGTCATCAAGGGCAAGAGAATGGCCATATATTAGCACTCCAAGGAACCTATAAGAGAAATTATAATTTCGATTAGAGACATGGTAGTATATATGGACCAATAATGAAAAAGGAGAGAATAGATAAACCACCTGACAGCTGTGCTTCATCATTCAAGTTTTGGAGAGACGATTTGTAGTCACGGAGAGCAGCTGCAGAGGAGAAGAAAGCATCAGAACAACACTAAGAGTCATAATCAAAATAAAAATAAAAACTCACATCAAGTGAAAAGTGAGGAGGGAAAACATAAGCAACACAGGAAAAATAACAAATCTTCATACCAGAAACCATGAATGGGGGCGCCTTGCGCTTGATCAAGTCATCATCATCATCATCTCTACTGATGCCTTTCTGTCTGCTAGTCCTTGCGAGGCTGATGCAGCACACAAAAACATGGAGAACAAAGTTAAACTAGAGACAAAGAGATAAGAATAATAAGCAAGTCGCATGGCTGCAATACTTACCCCAGTACTCCATATTGTGATCCATACTTTGACAAGATTATGACAAAGCTTGCTTGCAATTAAAAAAAGAAGCTGCAACATAGAGAGAGAGAGAGAGAGATATCGCTAATTAGAGAAACAAACAAAACAAAATATTTAAAAACAAACAGAGAAAACAGAGTGACAAGGGATGAAAACAAACCCTAGAAGATCTCCACTGATGCCTAACAAATACCTGCATCAAAGAGAGATATATTAGTACGGATAACAAAAAAAAAGAATCCATATTCGAAACCCTAGAAAAAATTGGGATCAAAATATGATTGAAGACGCAGCGCGACGATTAAAAAAAAGAAAACAATCATAGCAATATCAAGACGAGAAGACAAAACCAATTCAGAAAATCAAACCCTAGAAGTTGAGATTTCTGAGTCGAGGATGAGAGTCAAATCGCAATGAACCCTAGAAAAATAAAATCAATTGAAAACCCAGAAGATGAAGAAGAATACCGAAGAAACGTAAAATCGCAATGAACACAGAATCTAGTAAACCCTAGAAAAAATAAAATCAATTGAAAACCCAGAACAGAATCAGAAGAATCCATCACCAATGATCGATTCAGCAAACTTTCAAAGACGCGCGCGTTTAGAAGAAGAAGAAGAAGAATCCATCACCACTTCACTATCTAAGGCATAGAGACGTTACCAGGTAGATAGAGAGAAAAAAAAATAAAGTGTTTAAGGATTGAGAAAGAGTAGAATCATTATTTATAGAGATTGACGGCCGTGATTTTATCCCATGTTAGATTTCAATGGTTCAGATTAACAACTACATAAGACGGTAGTCAAGCTATCTAAATTTCCTTTTTTCGGTAGTCAAACTATCTAAATTCCCTTTTTCGGTTGAGTTTATTTTATTTTTTTTTCTCCGAACCTATTTATGTAGTGGGCCTTGGGCCGAATTGCTTTTCATAAACAAAAAAGACCCAAAAACTAGGTCTGTAAAGCTATGGACGGTCAAGATTGATCACATCTGATATTTCAGCGGTTAGGATTAAACGTCACAAAGTCGGTAGTCAAATTAACTTGACTCTTTTTTTTTTCCAGCTGGCGCTCCATCGCTAACTTTTTTCTTTTCTATTTCCTTTTCCTATTTACATATTTCATATTCCTATTTTTTATTGTTGTTGCTAGTTGAAAAAAAAAAAAATATATATATATAACCGAGATAAACAAATTCACTTATATCAGTTCATTCAAAACCCAAAAGAAAAAAACACTGATCCGCAATTAATTAAATTTTTGCTTTTTCATTTATATACAAAATAAATTAAAATTAGCTATTTTGAGTGCAAGGAGGGAGATTGCAAAGAGTAAGCTTGCAAATATGAAAGCCTTGAAGGGCGACCTTGATGCTATCACGCTTGATATGGGAAGCAACAAGACCTCGTTGCTTGACTCTATAGGAGATACCAATGAGAAAGAGAGCCAGGTTTTCTCTGGAGACCGCTGTGTTTAACGATCTTGTGTAATCTTGTTTAGACATATGGTTAAGAGAGAGTTGGGTGAACTGGAATAAGAATAGTATTGACGTAGCTATGATCTTGATGTGGCTAATACAGTAACATTGAATCAAATTCAAACGCAGTATAGAAGAAACTAGTGATGCATCTGCAGAATACATTAAAGAACAAAGGGGCATCATAGATTGTGATTAAAGCAGATGGATTGCAAAGGAGGAGCGCAAGCAGATGGATTGCAAAGGAGGAGCGCACGCACTGTTGCCATTAAAGCTGTTCGGGGGACTACTCAAGGGACCTCACAGTAAAGACAACACTGCAGAGAAACAAAGCTGCCTGCCTATTCACACACTAAGAAAAGTTGATTGTCTATGAATGTCCTTGTCCGTATAACGTTGGTTCAAGTAAGACGATAGTTGTGTTTTCAACAAGCATTGCACATATCTATATAAGATATGTATCCAACATGCATATATGTAAACAATATATATAATAAAAGTTACCTGATAACACCAACGACAACACATACAGCCATTGTTTCCAGTCAATTTTAGTTGTCAAAGGCGGTTTTGATTTAATGTGGAAGGAACAAGGGTTTATAAAGATGGACCAAACTACTATTTACCTGGAGGACAAGAGTTTTGGCTGTTATATACCCATGAAGAGACGATTCTTGATCACACCTTTGAAGCTGCTCTTTGATACGATTGACCTCTTCAATTGGCTCTGTAAAGAAGACAAACAACTTCTGTGAGAAAGGAACAAGTCTTAAAGGAGTTAAGATATAAACAGAGGAGATAAAACCTAGAGACTCACTAAACAAAGAAGAAGAAGAGTCAAAGAGGAGAAGAAACGTGAAGAAGAAGTCAACATAAGAAATAATGTTTTGTGGTTTTTAGGTCTAGAAATAATGTTTTTTTGTTTCTTTTAAATTAAAAAGCTAATATATTCTGATGTGGCTTAATATGATTGGCCAGGTGACTTGTGAATTATAAAATAAAAGGTATTTAACTATGAACGGTCAAGATTTGATCTCATCTGATGTTTTAGCGGTTCAGATTAAAATTCACAAAGTCGGTGGTCAAATAAACTTGACTCTTTTGTCCACCTGACGCTCCATCACTAACTTTTCCTTCTTTTTTTTTTTTTCCTATTTCCTTTTCCTTTTATTTTTTGTGTTGTTGTCTAGTTCAAAAAAATAAGAATAGATATAACCGTTGCCGAGATAACAATTTGGGAAAAATGTCATAAAAATCTCCAATTATGTGTTTTCGTTGATTTAAAGCAAGAACTCTTCATTTGGTGAAATAAACACTTATTTTTTTGTTGTCTTTGAAATAAATCGCAAGTCTTATTGACTTTGCAAATTGAGGCATAACGGTAAACGGAACAATTACACGGTGTTAAGGTGTTAACTATCTGTTACTGGTAATTGTTAACGTGCAAACCGACGTCGTTTTTGTATTTTTCAAAGATACAATTTTTGGGATTCAAACTCGTCACCTCAACTACAGAACAATAGTTCCTTTACCAATGGAGCTGTACTGTTTTACTTAATATTGAATACAAACACAAAGATATATAAAGTTTATGTACGAGAAAAAGAAGCGAGAACAACGGCGAAGCCTTCTTCTTCAGCTTTCATCTCTGAAACCTAACTCTTCTCATCTTCCAGACGACACAATCTTCATCTCAATATTTCCAAATCATCGCTTGTTGACGAGAATATTATCATATTGACTAGAATATTGACGAGAATATTTGGACTTATCCTTGTTTAGGAAAGTAGATCATAGGAGGCTTCCTATATATTGTGTTATTTGGCCAAACATGTTGATGGGCCGCCAAAGAAGAATTTCAGAACTAAGCGAATAAGCTTTTAGGGTTCTAAGTGATTTTGGTTAGACTAAGAATTGGTCAGTGACAAGTCGTGTTGACTGTGTGTAAATCTGATTAAACATATCTTGTAAGATTGTTTAAGTGATTCTTAATAAGAAAAGAGGTTCTTTTCTATATTGGTTGCATCTTCGTTTTTACACAGGTTTTGTTCCTACCTCACGTCTTCACCATCTCACATCCTTTTGTGGTGCATCTCTTTCAGGTGACTGAGCTTCACTGCTTCAGCCCCTCCCTTCTTTGACACCTATGTGGCGCCTTCTTCTTTCTTTCACTCTTTGCCGTTTTTCTTCTTATGGCTTGTTTTTGTCTTTACCTCTCTTTCACGGCCAGCTTCTTCTTCAGTCTCTTTACTAGGCTAGCTTCTCTCCCTCTCGGCCTCAACTTCATCTCATCATTGCATGCTCCAAGATCATATTAGCTCTGATACCATGTTGAATTTCTCACTTCTACCTTTGTTTTCAACTCATTAGAGGTTTGCCTTCTCACTTTCTATCTCTTTTGTTTGTTTTAGCTTCTTTGCTCTAGAGAGAAAACAAGAAACGTTTTTACTTTAATCTCTACATTGTATTACTTGGATGATTCTTACACAACATCACATGCAACATTCTTATACTACTTGCTACACTTGCACTCACAGACTCCAGAGCTCTAACCTAACCACTCATCCTATACATAATTATCACTAGATTCAAAAGCTTGACTATTTTCTTACAAGTTATTTAGACTCTAACTAGGGACTTGACAAGTTCAGTTCCTTTGACAAAACACATAACTGATTTTTCACTTGGGCCTTCACACATCCGCTGGCCCATATAGCAAAGTCCATTGACATTGCTTCAACTTCTTGCTGCGACATCTTGACATCTTTGCCGACTTCTTCTTCTTTGTTCTGTTTCTTCTTCTCACTGCTTTCTACTTTCTCTATTGCAGGTTTAATGGAGGACTTAATTCTCAACAGAGATACTCTATTTAAATAAAATAAAAAAGGACATTTCAGTTTCGCTGGCAAGTCAACACGAGAAACCTCTGTGAAGGACGGAGGGTTTTAGTTTCCCACCAATTTTTTCAGTTTTGTGCCCTAAGTTCTAACTCTGCCTACTTCGGTTTCGCTTTTACTACTTGATCATATTTTATTTCTTTATTCTCCTCTTAGAAATTTTATGTGTTTCAGTTGTTGCTGTCATTATGATATATCTCTGTTATGATATAGCAAACCAAAACCCAAGTGTTATGAGCTTTAAATCTCAATTTTGATTTCACCTAATCGGAGACATCGTTAAAGGGAGGAGGAAGCGAGCTGCTGCTATTGAACAGCTCCCTATCACTCGTCCTTCACCTTCGACAAAGGAGGCAAATACTCTGCAAACATCCAGAAAGAAGAGAAAATAAGCAGCAGCCAATTTTGTACAGAGAGAGAAAGGTTGTGAAGAACATACATTGGTCATATACCATTGAGAGTGCAGCAGTGAGAACCTCATGGTCTATGGAGTCCAATGGATGAGCCTCTGGTGACTAAAATATAGCGTAGATTCAAATTAATACTCATGCTTATTGAACTGTTATTAAAAGGGGAAAGTATGTATTCATTGTTTATTTACCTGCACATCAGAAATAGCTTTCACAACACTAGACTTTCCATGAGCAACATGCCCAATGGGTCCTGAAAACTAACAATATCACCATTAGCTTCTATGCATGGTAATTTTTTGTGACCTCAACTTGTATAAAAGACCAAGAAGCACGAATGTAAAGTTAAACGAAACTCAAAAAAGTTACCTACAATTATAGTAGCCTGGCGACAAATCACCTCAGGAGACAAAGTACGGCAGCCATTCTTGTTCCTACACATGATGAAAGATTAAAGGTTTTGCTGCAGAAAAGTAACGAATGTGTCAACAGACACAGATCAATCTGTTTCAAGTGAGTAAGAAAAAAATTAAAGTAGTCTAAAAGTCACAAGAAGAAGATATATACGAGGGCATCACCAAGCAGTAATTTTGCAGCCTCGTCAATCTGATCGTAGCCTAAACAGTTGAACACATTCAAAACAAAATCGTTAGTAATTGGTACAAAACACTTTAGTTCATAAAATGAAATCATAGAGCTTCTCACTTACTTCGGAGCAAAGAAGAGTTTGATAAAGTTCTGGGGGTTGATAGGGAAGACTCTTTGTCATATCTTCATCATCAGATTCCTGAAAGTATGGGAAATTTAAGCATTAGGAGAATGAAGACAAACAAATTAAATAGATCCAAAAAAAAAAAACCAAAACCAAATTCACATACTTTAACATTCTCACTGACATGGAGACTGAAAATTGTCCTTAACCCCCTCGTCCTTCTGCATCAGGGAAGTATGAGAATACCGAAATCAAATTGCTACAAAATAAGGATTTAAATCAGAATATAAAGAAACGACAAAACTCACTTGTAGCTCCTTCAAAGCTGGAGTCTGGACTCCTGACACAAAACCCCAATCTAATCTCCAGAATAGGATTTGACCATCGTTGTGCAAGAATGCATCACCTAGAGAACGAAGACGCAACAACAAAAAGCATTAAGAAAAAAATATTTCAGTTAGACTCACAACTTATGGATGTGGAGAATTTAAAGTGGACAAGGAGGAGGACTCACAACCAGTCTCGAGTGGCCTCAGCAAAACACACATCACCAGCTCCCCGCATATGATCCTGCAATAAAATGGAGTTCATATCAGAAATACAAAAACAAGAAAACAGAGTAGAAACCAAAATGTTGCAGCAAATCATTAGTTGGCAACCAGACCTTCAAATGTTACATCACGAGCTTCCTATAGAATCTCAAATCTGGGGACATCACAATTTGGGGTGTCTTCCTTTCCACTTCCGTAGGCCCTAAAAAAGCAGAAAGTTGTTAGACCACGACACGAAGCATATACAGTAGAAGAAGATAGAATAACAATGTTGCAAAGGAAGAACTCACTTGTATAGCACATTGGTCAAGGGCATTTCTCATTCTTAAAACGGACAGCTGCACAAGAGAATGAAATCACACAAATGATGTACGTGATTCCAGTGGATGAGCCTCTGGTGACAACAAAAATATAGCATAGATTTTGATACTCGTGCTTATTGAATTGTGAAAAAGGGGAAAGCACAGTCATTATGTACCTGAACACCAAAGCAAACAAAGCATACTTCATGTCATCATAATTGGTGTTGTCGACGACACCATGGGTTCCTGATTATATAATTTTAAAAAACACTGCTCTCAAAGCTAAAAAAAAGGGAAGATATTGGCATATTGGTAATAATGTATGCATGAGAAAGTTTAAATTATCGTACCAACACAGTCTCGAGAACCCTCAGGCCTCAGCAAAGCACACATAACCAGCTTCCCTGAATACGTCCTAATGATAAGAGTGGTGTCCACAATTCCAGTGATATAACTTCCAGTAAGATCACTGAAGCCGTCTCTGTACGCTGGTTAGTAACTTTAAGTTCCTGAACATGAAATTAAAAATAGTCATGATATTGGCATATATTGCTAATAAAGTATGCATGAGAAAGTGAAAATTAACGTACCATCACAGTCTCGAGTGACCTTCAGCAAAGTGCACATCACCATGTCCATCTCTCTTTTAGCAAAGTGACCTTCAGCAAAGTGTAAATATTTGCTTCACTCTCTCTCTCTGGGATAAAGCAGAGTTTAGTATTCTTCTTCATTCTTCAATCCATCTCTCTCATTAAAACCATATATTTATAGTTATATAACTTTAAAAAGTCTGAATCAAACAACTTAAAGAGAGAAACCCTAAGAATTTTTTAAAAAGACCTGTGCTTGGCTGTCGTCAAATCAGAAGAAGAAACAACCAACCATGGAATCAAACAAGCAACGTCCTCGGATCCTCACCCGGCACCAATTCCTCCTGCAAAATTCATCAACCGAGATACTCAAGAGGAGTTTTAGAAGACAAAGACAAGAGACAAGAGAAGATGTCTCAAACTTTAATTGAAAAATCATAATAAACCCTAGAATTTTTATACCTTCTTAACTTGCTCGTTGAAGAAGAAGAAACGCCCATGGAAACCCTAATTCATCAATTAGAAATACAGAAAGAGAAGAGACGGTGACTGAGTCAGTGTACGTTTTTATCAAATTATTCCTTAAATTATAATGAAAACAAAAAAATCGAACCTAAAATTGAACTTACTACACGCGATGGATTGGGGAAGAAGCTGATTTCATATACCACCGCTTCATCGTCCTTAAGGTTGGAACACGAACACAACACCTTTGATTTCAGAAAGAAACAAACCAAACTCTTTGATTTCAGATAGCAAAAAACATTCACCAAGAAAATCAAAATCGATTCATCTTAGGGTTTTAACAAGGAAACACGAAACGATACCTTTTCTGCCTTCTTCATGTCTGTCTCCCTCGTCGCCATTATAATCGAACCCTCTTTCTCGCTTCTCTCTAGAAGCCAAGTGAAGTTGTGAACTGATTGTGATTTCTCTACCTGAGCGTAAAAAAAGTATTTATAAACAGAGAAGACCGATTAAAAAAAATGGAAACATTACTAACCAATTTTGCCACTGGGCTTCTGTACTTGGGCCTCACTAGTCCTAATTTTTCCACTGGGCCTACCGATCGAACTCCCTCTATCTCTGTTCTAATTCTAACACTCATCTCTGATCAGCTACTCTTTTTTTTCGTGAAATTATACGTACCAAATAATTAGAAACCTATAACCAAACTAAACCGGAATTTGGATTGGGAGGGGATGATTACAACTGGCGCAAAATGATTGGCTGGTAAACAATTGTATCCGAGCGAATATAATAAAAGAGAAAATTTGATTAGAAGAAAAAATAAAAATTGAACCTTTGCTCTGTTTTCAAGACTCCGCTCTAGTTCTTCGTCAAGGTCTCTTTGAAGACTCAATTCTGCTTCTCTCGGATTTAGTCGTCTTCTACCCCAATTTCTGCAAACTACGCTTCGGTTTTCCTGTTTCTGCATAAACGCGGTTTCTTGGTTTTTGCTTCGAGTCGCTCAAGGTTCCATTAGAGATTGAGTGAGGTCTTCTTGGTAGTGAAAACTGAAAAAGGGTTGGCGAAAAAGTATGGATATGATCAGTAGTTTACCAGATGATCTTATTGTTACTCACATAGTCTCCTTACTCTCGGCAAAAGAGGCTGCGTGCTTGAAGTTTACCTCCAAGAAATGGGCGAATCTGCTTACCGTCTTACCGAGTGCTCGTTTTGTTGGTTGCTACTCGTTTGAGCCACGTCTCAATATATTCGCTGATCAATTAGTATCGGCTCGAGATGCCATTCACCGTTTGAGGAGATTCTCTCTAAAGCTGGGGTTTTTGGGTTTTGCTCAGTATAGTACTGTCAACGATTGTTTAAGAGATGCGTTCAAGTGTGGTGTCGTGGATCTTGAACTGGACGTCAACTTCGAAGGAGATTACATTGATTACTCACTTCCTTCTGAGATCTTCACTTGCAAGAGCGTTGTGAAAATGAAGCTAGGGTCTGGCTTTGTTATTGACATTCTCCCTGGTAATGCTTTGCTTCCTGCTCTCAAGACTCTTCTTCTTGATTCAGTTCGGTTCGATGGTATTGGTGGTTGTGCGTTTACAAGGCTTCTTTCTGCTTGCCCTGTGCTTGAGGAGTTAGTCATAGATGGATTCAACTGTGAACATTGGAATTGGTCTCACACTGTGTATAGTTTGACGCTTAAGAGGCTTACTATTCGGCGTGCATATTCAGAAGATGAAGATTATCATCAAGAAGATGAGTTTGAGAGAATTAGTTTTGATACTCCCAGTCTTGCCTACTTAGAGTACGATGATTATATTCATGACGAGTTTCCAGTTGTTAATCTCGACTCCCTTGTTGAAGCGAACTTCAATTTTAATCTGATGACTGCTTGTGATGAAACCGATCCAACGAATCTGTTCAAGGGTTTGAAAAATGTTCAGATTCTGCGCTTAGACACTGTTGACACGATGCTGGCAAGTGTTCTCTACTGAATCTTACCCTTACTCTTTGTGAATATGTTTCTGCAGCTTAGGGAACCATTCATGCTAGACACTGGAATTTTAACTAAAGTATTGCATTCTGATGACTGACTTGTTGATGACTTTTTATATTCTGTTCCAGGCTTTCGAGGACGGAATTGATACAGCCACAGTGTTTGAAAACATGTCTCATTTATATATGCCAACTGAACCAGGTATTTGCTGGGATTGTCTAAAAGTTTTTGTTACGAAATCTCCAAATCTGAAGACTCTGACCATTGAGGTATGACCGAAAGTCCCCAAAAAGTTCATTGAACAAAACCTTCTAATCAATACTCTTCTTATAGGTGGTAGTACTCATAACAAAAAACTTTTCAGGCTTTGCACTATACTTATCAAAGCTATCGGGATGAAAAAGCAGTTTGCGAATGCTTAGAGGACTATTCTTTCCTTTTGACCTGCCCTGTTGAGATCCTAAAGATAACCCAATTCGATGGATATGTCGGAGAAATGGTGCAAGTAAAGCATGTCTTGGAGAAATTGCAGTGTCTGGTGCTGTTGGAAGTTCATGTCCAGGCAACAAGTGATGAAAAAAAGCTGCAGATTTTGGACGATCTCTTAATGCTTCCGAGAGCTTCATCCAAATGCAAAGTCGAGGTCAAGTTCGGTTATAGAAACTAGAGTCTCACAACATGAACTTGTAAAATCACAGACGTGGTTCCTGGTTTGTTGACATTAGAACTATAGTGTTATTCTTTTTGCATCTTTCGTACATGCGTGATATTTGTTCTGAATCGAACAGTTAGGAGTTTTTGTCATCTCTGACTTTAGTAGTTTGTTTTGTGCCTAGAACACTCCTTGAGTTTTGTAAGAGAGGCTGAGCTAGTCTGTTGCCAAGAGGTATAGTTTCTCAGATATATTCCGGTCAAGGAGGATTTAACATTCACAGGGATTTAGTTTTGATTGCTTGTTTTTAATTTTAAATGTCTCAATTGTCGTTAATTATATTTGTTGTTATATGATCCTCTACAATTTGAATCTCGTTCGGTATGTTTAGTGCAAATAAAACCAATTCAGACCAAGTTAAATTGGAACGATACTGTGAAGACCTGCGAAGGCTACTACTCTCAGAGATTTTGTCCAAGTGCAAACCTAAACCCAAATTAACCGGAGTTTGGATTGGGAGGCGATGATTACAGCTGGCGCAAAATGATTGGCTAATTAACTTTGGAGTTTTTGGAAGCGAATCTAACTACATACGTGTCAGTTTTTGGAGGTGGGTACGTGTAATTGTGTATTACGCAAAAAAAAAAAAAAAAAAAAAAAATTTCGTGTTTGTCTCGTTTCACCGTTTGCTCCGCCTCAGGCGACGGAGGAGGTTCTTATCCGTGTCCCCGGGGATATTCTCAAATCATACAGCGTTGAACTCGCGTGCAGTGATTTCACCATCGTTCGAATCATCCAGGGGGATAAGGTTGATGAATCGCACTAATTCTTTTCTGTTATAACTGCGGTGTGACCCAAGATCGTAACGTACGGTGAACTTGGATAATGAATGAATCGCGCACAAGAGCACTTTCCTTAAAGAGTATTTTGACCCTTATCAAAAGCCTTGGGTTACACAAAATCTCTCGCAGGATAAGACAATCAAAGTTTCTCTCTTGTTCTAGGCTGAGATACAAGAGAAACAAATAGAATTTTTCTAGTGTTTGTTTTTGTGTTATCACAAGAGATTCGTTCAACCTCTCTCTCTTCTCGTGATCTCTCCTCTGTTTTTACGTAACGAAACAGAGTGTGTATATATATATGTCCAACGGTTGTTTACGAATGTTTGCAACCATTCGTTTAATAACCACAAACCAAAAGTCACAATGGTTTATTAATATAACCGTTGATACACTTAAATTACCAACATTCCTCCCCCATTTAAGTGTAAAATTTAATTCACAACTTTAACAACACACAAAAACCAAACTCATGCATAAATATAAATATCGTAACGATTGAATTTATATCTTAGTGACATTACACATTTCAAATGCCCGAGAATTAGGATGTCCTATGGATTGAATCCTTTCAACTCATTTTGGACACTTGAAGATAATACACACATGAATTTTCACACTATTCTAAGTGTTTATACTTGACACTATTATAAGCCATGTGTCCCTATCCATTCATGAGCATATAGGAAGCTAAGTCCAAGCTTCTTGAAGCGGCTCCACTTCATACTCATATAGGTAGATCTTTTAATCTTGCACCTGCAAATGCAATTTTTCAAAAAATCTATTAAGAAGAGAACTTCAACCTAATCCTTTCTTGCAGGTTCAAGCACTTACTTGGGATGATACAACAAGTGCTTCAATCTTTAACTGTAAGCTTTCCACATTGAATTCAGCCTCTAACGTTGTATTAGAGGGAATTGGGTATCTCACAACTAAAAATTTCAAATGGACTTTAAACCCATCCCTCTAGCCGACTTGATCACCAAGTCTCTAGCTAACCCTTTAGTCAAGTGATCAGCTAGATTTTGCTCAGACCGAACAAACTGTATGGTAATAGCCCCATGAGTGATCAGCTCACGTATCATGCTATGTCTAACACCTAGGTGTCGTGATTTACCATTATACACTTGGCTATAAGCTCTAGCCAAAGTTGCTTTACTATCACAATGTATACAAATTGGTGATACCGGTCTCGGCCACAGTGGAATCTCATAGACTAAGTTTCTTAGCCAATCTGCCTCTTTGCTAGCAGCCGCTAATGCTATGAACTCTGATTCCATAGTCGAACTTGTAATACAAGTTTGTTTCCTAGAAGCCCATGAAATGGCACCTCCTCCAAGCAAGAACACCCAACCACTTGTAGAAGAGTTACTTTCTAAGCTGGAGTTCCAACTTGCATCGGAATATCCTTCTAAGACCGAAGGAAACCCGACATAAGACAAACCATAATTTATGGTTCCTTTCAAGTACTTAAGCACCCGTTGTATAGCTTGCCAATGGTGAGTACTAGGGTTACTAGTATATCTACTCAACTTTCCAACCGCATAAGCTATATCCGGTCTAGTACTTGTCATGGCATACATTAAACAGCCAATAAGTTGTGAGTATTCGAGTTGTGAAATTGCTTTTCCTGTATTAGGCATAAGCTTCACACTCGCATCCATGGGAGTGCTCACAGGAGAACATTTCTCATAATTGAACCTTTAAGGACCTTTTCAATATAATGAGATTGAGTTAAACATAGGCCTTTGTTCTCACGCTTGATTCGAATTCCAAGAATCACATCCGCCTCCCCATGTCTTTCATGGCAAAATTTGATGACAAGAACTCTTTTGCAAGTTCTACTTGTCTTAAGTCAGTACCAAAGATCAACATGTCATCAACATATAAGCAAATGATTACTCCATTACCGGAATCATCAAATTTGCTATATAAGCACTTGTCTGCTTGATTCAACTTGAATCCATTTGATAAGATAGCCTCATCAAATCTTTGATGCCACTGTTTAGGTGCTTGCTTCAGCCCATACAATGACTTAATTAACTTACACACCTTTTGCTCATTTCCGGGCATAACAAACCCTTCAGGTTGCTTCATATAGACTTCTTCTTCCAAAACACCGTTCAAAAACGCTGTCTTAACATCCATTTGGTGGATCACAAGATCGTTAATAGCAGCCAAAGCAATTAACAATCTTATAGAAGATATTCTAGCAACAGGAGCATAGGTATCAAAGTAATCGATACCTTCCTTTTGTCTAAAGCCTTGGATAACCAATCTAGCTTTAAACTTGTCAATGGTTCCATCGACTTTCATCTTCTTTTTGAAGATCCACTTGCAGCCTAAAGGCTTGCAACCAGGTGGGAGATCTGTTAAAATCCATGTATTATTCTCTACGATGGAGTCTATCTCATCGTTTACCGCTTCTTTCCAAAACGCAACGTCTTGAGACTTCATAGCCTCATCAAACGTTCTAGGGTCCTCATCAACATGATAACAATATAAATATTGATATTCAACCTCATCTCTTGATCCCTCAACTAAATAAAGCTGAAAATCGGGACCGAAAGATTTTTCAATTCTTCCTCGCTTGCTCTTGCGGAGCACAGGTGACACATTAGAAGGAATGAGTGTGTCATCTCCTTCCTTTGTTCCACTTGAACTAGGAACAAGATCCTTTGGTCTAGGTATTGATGAAAAACGTGCCTCATCAAATATTGCATCTCTTGACTCAATCACGGTGTTAACCGATACAGAATCGTTGGGTTCTATCACATAGAACCGATAAGCCTTAGAATGCTCAGCATATCCAATAAAGATGCAATCAATACCTCTTTCTCCCAAAGTTTTAATCTTTGGTTGGGGTAGTCTAACAACCGCCCTACAGCCCCAAACTCGAAGGTAGTTCAAGTTTGGTTTCTTTTGTACCAAAGCTCATATGGGGTAATCTTGTTCCTTTTGTTAGGAACCCTATTTAATAAATAGCAAGCCGTTAGCATGGCTTCACCCCAAAATCCGTCACTTAATCCTGAGTAAGATAACATGGAATTAACCATTTCTTTTAGGACTCTATTTTTCCTCTCAGATACACCATTTTGTTGTGGTGTATATGGAGCTGTAGTCTCATGTATAATTCCCACAGACTGAAAATAAACAGGATCATAATACTCTCCACCTCTATCGGTGCGTAACTTTTTAATCAAGTCACTATGTTGTAATTCAACCTCGGTTTTATAAACCTTGAATTTATCTAGGGCTTCATCTTTAGCATGTAATAAATAAACATAACAGAACCGAGTATAATCATCTATGAAAGTGATGAAATACTTTTTGTTCCCTAAAGATGGTGTAGCATGCAAATCACATAGATCACTATGTACAAGTTCTAGCACCTTAGAATTCCTTTCAATACTCTTAAAAGGTTTTCTAACTATCTTAGTCAACATACAAGTACTACACTTCTCTAAATTCATGTCAAAACTAGGAATTAATCCTTCTTTTGACATATCAATCATTCTTTTATAGTGTACATGACCTAATCTTAAATGCCATAGAGAAGAATCATTTTTGCTAGAACATGCCATGTAAATAGAACTAACAACTTTATTAATATTAAGCATAAACATGCCATTACAAAAGTATCCAAATCCAACAAAGACTCCAGCTTTAGATAAAACATACTTATCCGACTCATACACTTGTTTATAACCACACTTATTTAAAACACTACCAGAGACTAAGTTCTTTCTAATTCCAGGTACATGAAGTACATTATTGAGATCAATAGATTTCCCGGAACTAAACTCCAACACCACTTTTCCACGGCCTAGGATAGGAGCGGTTGACTCATTGCCCATATGTAGTACATAACCATCTTGAACTAGTTCATATGTCTTGAACCAGCCACGATTATTGCAAACATGTGTAGTTGCACCCGAGTCAATCCACCACGTCACTTCATCATCCTGCATATAAAATGCCTCAGAAATGTTTGATACATAATACACATGTGAATGTGAATCATTTACAAGATTCTGACCTTGATGAGTGGTTTGGCCTTGGTCCTTAGACCTTGCCCTGAATGGTTTTGTCCCATTCTGTTCTTATCCTTTGCAGCTCGACAATCACGTCTAAAGTGACCCGGCTTGTTACAGAACCAACAAACGCTCTTAAGCTTTTTGTTAGGTCCACCGTAAGTGTTGTCATTAAAGGGACGTTTCTTCCCCTTATTTTTCATCTTAGAACTCCCACCTTCCTCCATCATATTGATTGAAGAAGGTTCAGCATCTTTGGGTTTTCCACCCTCTTGCACCCTTAGAGATTCCTCTATGCGCAAATGGCTACCAAGTTGTACAAGAGACAACTCTTCCTTCTTGTGTTTTAACATGCGCCTAAAATCCTTCCATGAAGGCGGCAACTTGTCGATGATACTCGACACTGAGATGGATTCATCCATCTTCATGTTGTGTTGAGCGAATTGCCCTAGGATGCGAAGCAACTCATTGTATTGCTCCATAACAGGCCTTGAATCAGACATCTTGTAATTGTTAAAATTACTAACAAGGAACTTCTTACTAGAAGCATCCTCAGCCATGTACTTTGATTCCAACGCATCCCAAAGTTCCTTTGCGGATTCGACATTTTGATAGACATCAAAGAGAGGATCAGACATACCGTTAAGAATGTGGCCACGGCATATGTAGTCATCGTTCTCCCACTTAAGTTGCTTCCTTGTCTCCTCCACGGACTCCTCCGCACCCTCCGTCACGGTAGGCATTGGCATGCTTAGAACATACACCACATTGAGTGTTGTGAGAAGGAAATGCATCTTCTTCTGCCATCTTCGAAAGTCTACTCCCTCAAACTTGTCCAACTTCCCAAACTTTGAAGTCATCTCACGCACCGATGCACTCGTCATGTTCACCAGAAATACTCTTTAAGAATGTTATAACTGCGGTGTGACCCAAGATCGTAACGTACGGTGAACTTGGATAATGAATGAATCGCGCACAAGAGCACTTTCCTTAAAGAGTATTTTGACCCTTATCAAAAGCCTTGGGTTACACAAAATCTCTCGCAGGATAAGACAATCAAAGTTTCTCTCTTGTTCTAGGCTGAGATACAAGAGAAACAAATAGAATTTTTCTAGTGTTTGTTTTTGTGTTATCACAAGAGATTCGTTCAACCTCTCTCTCTTCTCGTGATCTCTCCTCTGTTTTTACGTAACGAAACAGAGTGTGTATATATATATGTCCAACGGTTGTTTACGAATGTTTGCAACCATTCGTTTAATAACCACAAACCAAAAGTCACAATGGTTTATTAATATAACCGTTGATACACTTAAATTACCAACATTTTCGATTCATCCGCCGAAGGAGGAAGGACATGGAACTGGGTCCGATTCTGATGATGATATTCTCAATTACGAATTGACCATTGCTTCAGAAGGGCAAGACAATGTGCTCGATCAGGTTTTGCGAGACTACAGTTGTTTTACAGAGCAGAGAATGTCTGAAAAGGCAAAGGAGACGGGTGAAGAGGTGCTGGGAAGTTCAATGGTGGCACATACTTCGCCGGAGGAGCTTAAGGGTGAGAGGAAAGAAGTTGTGGAGGTTCAATGTGTGGCGTACTGGACTACACTTGCGCTTATATGTATTGTATGGTTCAGTGGCAAATGATACTGCAGAGCAACTCTGGAACTAAATTTGCAATACAAGGAGGCAGCTGAACATTAGGGTTCTTTGTGATTTTAAAAAATTAGGGTTCTTTGTTGAACTTAACTCCACAGGTCCTATTCTAACCCTTGCGTAAATTATTAGGAACCTTAACTTTACAAAAAAAAACATTTCTCGTTAACTGTGTGGCTATGTTTACTTAGACCTTGTAATGAAATTGTGGATAGCTAATACTCGATTTCCCTAAACATTTTATGTATGTGCTTATCTTCTAGTTTCCTATGAATTAGAGCACAAAGTATTTTATTTTACTTCAAAACAGATGTTAAGAACTGTACTAAAATCTTATTATTGGTCATGCAGGTGAACCAGTTGCTTCAGGTTGCACAAAAATGCCAGAGCACGATCTCAGAGAGTGGATCAGAGAGCAGGATTTACAGTCCAATAGTAACATGTAAGTTGATCCTTATTTTACTTTTTGCATCATGTATGGTGGTTGCAGACTATTCTTTTGTTTTCGATCCTCTGCCATTTGTTTCTAGTGTTCTCTATCATTGTTGGGTGCTAATTTGTGTATCATGAACTATACATGGAAGGTTTGCCTTTCGATTAATCTCTTCAGTCTCAGTCTTTTCTATATGTCTTGTTTTGATATGAGTGAATGATGATATTTGCCTTGTGTGATAAGTATTCTATCTTTCACTTATACACAAGTTCTTCATTTTAGACCCTCACTAAGTGTTCTACCATTGGACTATATCAAAAACAATAAACCTTCATAAGTGTTTAACTTTTGATTTTGCAATTTTTCCAATTATAATTATAGTTGGATCTCATTTATTGGATCCAACCATTGGAGATGATTTAATAAAAGAGCAAAATTGATAGAAACATAAAAATTGAACCTTTGCTCTGCTTTCAAGAATCTAGTTCTTCTTTAAGTTCTCTTTGAAGATTCAATTCTGCTTCAGGGTTCTCTCGGTTTTAGTCGTCTTCTATCCTAATTTCTGCAAACTACGGTTCGGTGTTCTTGTTTCTGCATAAACGCAGTTGCGATTATTTCTGGGTTTCTGCATTGAGTCGCTGAAGGTTCCATTAGAGATTGAGTTCTTGGTAGTGAAAAGGGTTGGCGAGAAAGATGGATACGATCAGTAGTTTACCAGATGATCTTATTGTTACTCACGTAGTCTCCTTCCTCTCGGCAAAAGCGGCTGCGTGCTTGAAGTGTACCTCCAAGAAATGGCGGCATCTGCTTACTGTCTTACCGAGTGCTGTTTTTGTTGGTTTCTCCTCGTCTGCCATTAGTACTAAGGCAAGTCTCAAAGATTTCGCTGATGAATTAGTATCGGCTCGAAATGCCATTCACCGTTTGAGGAGATTCTCTCTAAAGCTACAGTCTTTGGATTTTGCTCAGTATAGTACTGTCAACGATTGTTTACGAGATGCGCTCAAGTGTGGTGTCTTGGATCTTGAACTGGACGTCAACGTCCAAGGAGATTACTCACTTCCTTGTGAGATCTTCACTTGCAAGAGCGTTGTGAAAATGAAACTAGGGTCTGGCTTTGTTATTGACTCTCTCCCGAAGAATGCTTTGCTTCCTGCGCTTAAGACTCTCCTTCTTGATTCAGTTCGGTTCAATGATACTATTGGTTGTGCGTTTACAAGGCTTCTTTCTGCTTGCCCTGTGCTTGAGGAGTTAGTCATAGATGGATTCAACTGTGAACGTTGGAATTGGTCTCACACTGTGTATAGTCAGACCCTTAGGAGACTTACTATGAGGCGTGCATATACAGTAGAAGAAGATTATGAAGACGATGAGTTTAAGAGAATTAGTTTTGATATTCCCAGTCTTGCCTACTTAGAATACAGTGATTATATTCACGACGAGTTTCCAGTCGTTAATCTCGACTCCCTTGTTGAAGCGAAGCTCCAATTTAATCCGATGACTTTTTGGAATAAAACCGATCCAACGAATCTGTTCAAGGGTTTGAAAAATGTTCAGATTCTGCGCTTAGACTGTGCTGACACGGTGCTGGCAAGTGTTCTCTACTGAATCTTTCCTTACTCTTTGTGAATATGTTTCTGCAGATTAGGGAACCATTCATCATAATTTTGCTAGACATTGGAATGTTTACTAAAGTTTTGTTGTGCCATATATATTGCATTTTGATGACTGACTTGTTGTTTACTTTTTATATTCTGTTCCAGCTGTTCGGGGTTGGCAGTGAAACAGCCACAGTGTTTGAAAACATGTCTCATATATATATGCCAACTGACACAGATTTCTGCTGGGATGGTGTAAAACGTTTTGTTAAGAAATCTCCAAATCTGAGGACTCTCACCATTGGGGTATAACCGAAAGCCCCCAAAAAAAGTTCGTTGAGCAAAGTAAAACTCCTATATATATGTACTCATCATAAAGTCTCTTTTTCAGGATTTGCACTATGATTATTCAATATCTGTCTGCAAATGCTTGGAGGACTATGCTTTCCTTTTGACCTGCCCTGTTGAGATCCTAAAGATAACCCGCTTCAGAGGATCAATCGGAGAAATGGTGCAAGTAAAGCATGTCTTGGAGAAATTGCAATGTCTGGTGCTGTTGGAAGTTCATGTCAAAGTAAGTAGTGATGAAGAAAAGCTGCAGATTTTGGACGATCTCTTGATGCTTCCGAGAGCTTCATCCAAATGCAAAGTCGAGGTCAAGTTCGGTTTAACAAACTCTCAACATGAACATTTAGATCTGATCAAAGAAACAGACGTGGTTCCTGGTTTGTTGACATGAGAAGTGTTATTCTTTTTGCATCTTTCGTACATGATATTGTTCTGAATCGAACAGTTAGGTGTTTTTGTCATCTCTGACTTTAGTAGTTTGTTTTCTACCTAAAATCATTGTTGAGTTTGTAAGAGAAAGGCTAAGCTACATTATGTCTATTGTTGTTACCAAGAGTTATAATTTCTCAGATATTTTCCGATGAAGGAGGATTTAACGTCCACACGGATTTAGTGAGTAATTTGCTTTGACTGTTTCTTTTTAAATGTCTCAATATCAAATGAACTTGATGCATAGGAGAAGAACCAACGTTAATTATATCCTCCTCAATTTGAATCTGGTTCGGTTTGGTTAACTAATGTTTGAGACCCAGTGCAAATCAAAACCTGTTGAGATTGGCCAATGTAAGCTGGTCTGTTGGCCAATCTCAACAGCTTAGCTGGTCTGTTGCTAAACTGAAACTGGGTCTGGTTTTACTATCGACATATAATCCCTAAGGACACTTTTCTGCCTGCTCTCAAGACTCTCTTTCTTGAGCTTTGATTTTGTGCGTTCAAAACGCTTCTTTCTGCATCCCCTGTGCTTGAAGAACGCTATAAGTCTCATAAATCTTGAACCTCAAATCCTTTTTGTTATAGGGTTCCTTGCACTATTCAACTTCTATTGATAGAGACGAATGGGGGTTAGTTTGCTAGTGCGTGTCCAAGTATTCTTTCCTATTGTCATGCCATGTGGAGGTCCTAAAGATAAACTGGTACAGAGGAACTATCAAGAAGTGGAGCAAATGAAGCATTTATTGGAGAAACTGTCATGTCTTAAGATTCGTGCTCAGGTAAAGGTTGACAAAAAGATGCAAGTCATGGCGGATCTACTAATGCTTCCCAGAGCTTCGTCCAGGCGCAAAATCCAGGTCAAGTTTTCAGAAAAAAGGTAATTAAGAGCACACTCTAATATTTTCCACTTTTGCTTAAGTATGTTGGAAGTCGGAAACATAGTATGAACACTTTGATGTGGCAGAGGGAGGTCCTGAACAGGCTTGTAGCTGTTAGTGCAGGATAAGAACTCAACATGTTGTCACTTTAGATCTGAAACTGTGGCTGTATATTGACCATAACTGTTAGATCTAAAATTAGCTGTTATAAGCCTGATCATGTTGTTCTCTTAAGGTTTGTATTAAGAGTTATTATGGCGCTTACCTAATGGGGCTATTATATGAGTTGAAGTGTGTGTAGAAAAAATGGTTACCAGTAGTTGTATCGTCTTTTTGATAGTTTGTTCGTGCCTTGAATAGTTCACTCTTGTTTGGTGAGTAGCTAATTTAACCAAAAGCAGCAATGTTACAGCTAGCAAATCTCACTAAACTCACAAGTGTGATAGGTAATGTCAAGTTTGCCTTGAGTACTCTGTTTTCCACCAATATTCCAAAACCCGGTTAACAATAATGGGGAAACCGAACCGTATTGGTGAATCCTATCAAATCTAAACAAACCAAGGCAGATAAATCAAACTGAACCAAATCAGAGCTAAACCGAAAAAGAAGTAGCCTAGAATCAATGGTCATCTCTCACAACTTCTAGATGGGCTTCTCATAAAGCCCAATATAATTTAGTTGGGCTGTAAAAGAAAAGATAAACCGACCCCCAATTATTAACAGTTAATGAATTTCCATTTTCTATCTTTATTTTTAACCTATAAAGAAAACTCTCCCAGACACGATTTTCAAGGAGCTCCTTTTAACCAAGCCTTCCGACGCCGGTGGAGCTACTGCTCGCCGGCGTCGGGATTCCACCGACTCATCTCTTTATCGCCTTCGATCTATTTACTTTAGCCCTCTCTTTTGCAAGTTTTTTCCCCAATTTTTATTTTTGCTTAACCCTTTTCTGACTCCTTTCGTCCCTGCCTCCGTGTAACATCCGCGAACCAGATTTTGTGTTTTTGGAAGGAGTATCGATCGACACCCTTGTGGCATCGATCGATACCACTAATTTCTGGGTTCGACCGGTTTGATTTAATTGCCGAATTGGTTCGGTTTGGTTCAGGGAAATCCCTAATTCGTGTCTTAAAAGGGAGAAAACGACCTAGGGTCGTGTTTTTGTTGTTCAGTCGCCGTTTTTGAGAGAAAAAGAGAGGAAGGAGAGTTCTTGAGTTCCTAAGAGAGATTTGGTGAGATTCCTTGCTGTTCTTGAGAGTTTTGGAGCTGGGAACGTGTTAGAAGCTTGCTAGGAGTGAGGATTTCGTTTCTACTGCTCAGAATCTTCTTGAGAAAAGGTGAGTGCTTGACCACGGTTGATCTAAGCATGATATCTCTCTTGTTTGTGTGTTTTCTTTGTTGTTTGTGTCGTTTTGTTGTTTGGGTTCGTTGCTTTCGTGTTTCCTAGTGATTTCTGGGGTAATTGGGTGAGTTTGGAACGGATTCGAGATGGTTTGGATTCGGGATTCGTCGTTCGTGTTCGCGCAGATCGTGTCTGCAGAGGAGGCATCGATCGATACCATTTTCGAGGAGGATCGGTCGGCACCAGTGTTGTGTAGCATCGATCGGTACCGTTTGAGGAGCATCAGTCCGCACTTGTTCTTGAAGCATCGATCGACACTGTTTGGCATCGGTCGGCACCAGTCTTGTCCGAGACTTGTTTTCCTGGTTTGATGTATTATTGTGTGTTGTTTGTTTTGCTTGAACTTGAGGGTCTCATCTGCTTGTGTGTATAACCCAGTAGATGGGAGGATGGCCTCACTAAGTATTTGTGATAATACTTACGCATCTCAATTGTTGTTTGTGATGTGCAGGTAAAGGAAAAGTGTGATCGTGGGATCAAAGGCGATGAGGAGGAGGATGTTCTAGAGGCTTGATTGATTGTGGTCTAGCTGTTGTTAGGTTGCTAGATTAAGTCAATGGAACATTGTAGGATGTTAGTTGTTGGTTATTCTTTATTTGATTGATGTTATTGGTTATTGGTTTATTGTTGTTGAGATTCTTTTGGTTTAATGGAGTTTATTTCTATTTGGTTATCCGCGGTTACTGCTTGTTGTTAGGATGTTAGTGGGTATGGGACCACTAGTGAATTAAGATGTTTTAAAAAAAAAAACGGGAAGGGTTGTTTCACTCCGACCCAAGACCTAACCGGTACACGATCCCGCTGATTTGTGTTTTACTGCAGAAGATCCAATTCAACCCCTACTCGCCTTGGCGTTTGACTGAGAAACTAGGGTTTTCCCCAGTGGACCTAGTTTTCCAAATTGATTCAATCCACGGCCACTGTCTAGTTCCGCTGATCCACCAAGCACAGGAGATGATTCTTGCACCGCAAATCTCTCTGACAGACTCGAGCAGACAATTCCTTCAGCCATCAATTTGGCAACCGTTTATGAACCTAGGATTTTCCCCTGTGGACCTAGGTTCAAACCTTGAATCAACCCACGACCGCCGGCTGTTCCCTTCGATCTGTCACTCAACGGATGAGCTCCCTACCTCGCAAAGTTCTCTGCCTTGTACGGTCAGCCGCCGCACTAACCTTTCCCCCTGGTCTCCGTTCGTGAAACTAGGTTATACTCAAGTGGGCCTTTTCTCAGCTATCGGCCCGTTAAGCTTTTCAAACGCAAAGGCCTCAACCTCTAAGCCCAGGTGCAAAAATTCTGAATTTCGACTAAACCCATCTTTGAGTTTCTTTAGAGTTGGATGTAAGAATGTTCGACATAGATTACATCTTCTATTGATACCTCTGTCTTGGGTCAACTACTATCAACTGCAATTCCTGGTCCGGTTTCAGTCCACGAAGAATCCTGTTGAGCTATCCTGTTCATCAAAGCTCAACGCTCTCGGGACCTCCGGTTTTAGTCTCTAGCCACACAAAAGGACATGGTGGTTACCGATACGTCCACATTCCCTTTTCTCCTTGGCCCGTGACCACCGAGCATTGTCATGTCCATTCTATTAATCTTGGGAATACCCTCCACTCAACTGCTGCTCCATATCTAAATCCTTGTAAGTCCATATATGATCCTTTGCTCCATGTGTTGAAGCCATACTTTAGCCAATGGTGTGATCAAGATTGCACACTCGATGGAATCCATTTGAGGTGTAATTCATCATTGTTGCTTTGGTTTCTGTAACGCCCGTGAACCAAAAATCCCGGTTTAGGTTCTGCATCGGTCGATGCAAGTTGTGTATCGGTCGATGCAAGGTCTAATTTCTGCGTTTTGACTTAACTCAAACGCTGCGTTTTGGGTTTAGGGAAAACCCTTAAGTCGACTTTTTGGTTCCATTCGTGGGGTTGGCCGTTTTTGGAGAGAAAACGAAAGAGAGAAAAAGTTCTTGAGAGTTTCTGGAGATTTCTTGGAGGTTTGGTGCGTTCCTGTAGAGATCTGTAGCTGGGATCGTTGTAGGAGCTTCCTAGAAGCGTTTTCTTGCTTGTTTCTTGTTCAGTTTCGTCTTGGCACAGGTAAGTGCATGACCATGGCTGATCTAAGCTAGAGGAACCTGTAACTTGCTTGTTCTAGGTGGTTAGACGTGTTAGATTGATTATACGGACGTTAGGAAGCTTTCTTGTGGCTTGGGAATGAGTTTCTGTGGTTGTAGGAACGAGATCCGGCGAGAAGCTTCGGGGAAATCACGGTGCTCGACGTTGCGTCGATCGATGCATTGCTTGCATCGGTCGATGCAAGTGCGAGGACGGCGCGATAAACTTTAGGGTTTTCGTGTTGCGTCGAGCATGCGTCGGTCGATGCAGATTGGGTATCGGTCGATGCAAGTGCAACTTGCATCGGTCGATGCAGCTTCTGTATCGATCGATGCTTCCTCAGTTGGCATCGGTCGATGCATGTTGGCATCGGTCGATGCTGAGTCCTGGTTCGTTGATTGTTGTGTGTTGATTGTTGTGTGTGGTTATTGGTTACTCTATTGCTTGTGTGTATAGCCCAGTAGATGGGAGGATTGCCTTACTGAGTGTTTGTAAAATACTCATGCATTGCAATATGTGTTTGTGGTGCAGGTAAAGGCAAAGTGTGATCGTGGAATCAAGGCGATGAGGAAGGGATGTTCTAGAGACTTGATTGATTGTGGTCTAGCTATTGTTAGGTTGCTAGATTAAGTCAATGGAATGTTGTAGGACGTTAGTCTTGGTTATTTTCTTTATTTGGATTATGGTATTATTTGATATTGACTTTTATGTTGGAATGTTATTGGAATAATGGAAATTGTTTTATTTGTTATCCGCTGTTATTGATTGATGCTAGGATGTTAGTGGGTATGGGACCACTAGTAAATTAAGATATACACAAAAAAAAAAAAAAAAAAAAACGGGAAGGGTTGTTTCATTTTGGTATCAGAGCCCTTACGGTTCTAGGTTTGGGTTCACTAGGCTTTGTGCTGTAGATGTTTGGGATTGCATGTCTTGATTGATTATGTGAGTTAGTCAATTGTGTGTGGCATGGAGTCCTAGAACATCTTCTTCGAGCCTTCAATCAGATTCCACGGTGAGTTATTGTTATGTTTCTTTGTGTGGTATTGTTTTGTTTTCTGCTTGTTAGCCTCTGTTCTTGGAAGATCAATGGTTAAGGTGTTGGAGTTGTTGGTCGTGGACGGGGACGTGGTCGTGGTCATTGTCGGGCGGGTCCCGAGGCCAGCGAGTGTGTGGTCTAGAGTTCCACGGGGAGGTACGTCAGGGGGTCGCAAGCGTATCAGGAGGGACCCGAGGGGGTTAGCCGGTGAGCGTGCCGGGGGTGCTGGGAACCCAGGTGTGGGGTTGCAGCAGGTGGAGCCCAGGGTCGAGATGATCGCTTAGCGGATCTGTTGGCGTGTTGTTGGAGCGGTTACCAAGAGAGGTACCAGTGTAGGCTCCAGTTGTGCCGCATGTGGCGGGGTGCAGCCAAGGGCTGCGGATGTTGACGACTTTCCACCTTATGTTATGAGGATGGAGCGGTTGTAGATGACTGGTATGAGATTATTCTCAAGAGGTATCAGACCTAGAGAGGCGGATAGGTGGACATATGCAGCGGAGCATATATTTCTCTGTTTGGGGGTTAATCCAGTTGGATAATGTAAGTTGAGTGGGCAGGTGTAACATTGCAATGTTATACTCGGACCACAGGAGGTACTTGTGTCGAGAGATGTTTATAGTCGTTAAGGATTGTTGCTCCTGAGGGGATGGTGATTCCCCTGAATACCGATAGCTCGAGGGGCTGAGGGCTCCGAGAGTGGCAGATGGGATGTTGTTCTCCTGAGGGGATGAGTAGTTCCCCTGATACCGAGATCTTGAGGATTGTGGTCCAAGAGTGAGACGGTATAACTCGAAGACGCTGGTCTGAGAGTGAGATCGGTATGACTCGAAGGTTGCGACCTAAGAGCGGAAGAGTTGGGAGCA
Source organism: Camelina hispida (assembly GCA_023657505.1). Classification (NCBI taxonomy): domain Eukaryota; kingdom Viridiplantae; phylum Streptophyta; class Magnoliopsida; order Brassicales; family Brassicaceae; genus Camelina; species Camelina hispida. The sequence goes on along the minus strand of CP094634.1, from coordinate 43,219,583 downwards.
AGCAATTACTAGGACGTGAGTATAAACATAACGACAGAATGTAGACCTCGAGAGTGATGATGGTTTAATCTTGGATTTTAGGATTATGTTGGCCGGTGGGCCAGGATTTTTATGACCAGAGCGGTTATGAATTTTTGGCTTTGCGCCAGGATTTTGAGGCCGGTGGTGCTGGATTCCCGAGAAGGGGAGTTACAGCAGATTTGAGCCGGGAGAGGCATGTTTGCCAGATACATAAGTTCACGAGAAGCCTTCATGGCAGGATAAACTAAACGTTGCGACGATGTTGGATTACGTTCATTGGAGATGGACAGGGTTGCAAGATTCAAGGTTTTGGTAAGCTTGTTGGAGGGAATAAGTCAAGTGGTTTGAGTTAGCTGCCTGCAAAGCATTTGATACGGTGAATCGGAATATGCGAACGTATGGTACTTGTTTGTTTTATTACGCTCGTATTGATGATTTTCTGTGGAGAATTGCTAAGCGGGAAGCTAATTTTGGATTAAGCTATCTTGTGGAAGTTTCTCTAAGAGGCAAGTTACTAGAGGTTCTTGGACGAACAAGAGGATTGATATATTCATGTGGCAGCGAATTGATGTCGGCATACTTAAGTATATGTTTAGTTGAGCTGAGGAAGTAACTAGAGAATTTATGGAGTAAGGGATTCATACGTTCTAGTGTATCACCGTGGAGAGCACCGGTGTTGTTTGTGAAGAAGAAGGATGGGAGTTTCAAGTTGTGCATTGATTATCGGAGTTTGAACCGGGTCACTGTGAAGAACAAGTATCATCTTCCAAGGATTGATGAGTTGTTGGATCAGTTGAGGGGTGCTACTTGATTCTCTAAGGTGGATCTGGCGTCGGGTTATCATCAGATACCGATAGATGAGGCAGATGTGAGGAAGACTGCTTTCAGGACGAGGTATGGGCATTATGAGTTTGTGGTGATGCCTTTCGGGTTGACTAACGCGCCAGCAGCGTTTATGAGATTGATGAACAGCGTGTTTCAGGAGTTTCTGGATGTGTCTGTCATCATTTTCATCGACGATATCCTGGTCTATTCTAAGAGTCCTGAGGAGCATGCAGTGCATTTGAGAGCAGTTATGGAGAAGCTGCGGGAACAGAAGTTGTATGCTAAGTTGAGCAAGTGTAGTTTTTTGGCAGCGTGAGATGGGCTTTCTGGGTCACATTGTTTCTGCAGAGGGGGTTTCTGTAGATCCAGAGAAGATTCAGGCTATCAGGGATTGGCCTAGACCGCAGAATGCCACAGAGATCAGGAGTTTTCTTGGATTGGCAGGATACTACAGGAGATTTGTGCAGGGGTTTGCAAGCAGAGCACGTCATATGACTAAGTTGACAGGGAAGGATGTTCCTTTTGTCTGGTCGAAGAGTGTGAGGAAGGCTTTGCAAACCTGAAGGAGATATTGACTACTGCACCAGTGTTGGCTTTGCCTGAGCAGGGAGAACCCTATGTGGTTTATACAGATGCATCTAGAGTTGGTTTGGGGTGTGTTCTGATGCAGCATGGGAAGGTGATTGCCTATGCTTTGCGGCAGTTGCGGGTGCATGAAGGCAACTATTGTACTCATGATTTGGAGATGGGTGCTGTAATTTTTGCCCTGAAGATTTAGAGATCTTATCTTTATGGTGCAAAGGTACAAGTGTTTACAGATCATAAGAGCCTGAAGTATATATTCACGCAGCCTGAGTGGAATTTGAGACAGAGGCGGTGGATGGAGCTTGTGGCAGACTATGATTTGGAGATAGCCTATTATCCTGGTAAGGCTAACACGGTTGCGGATGCTCTGAGTCGGAAGAGGGTAGCTTCGGCTCAGGAGCAGGAGATGGAGTCCCTGGTACGGGAGATCAGTGCTTTGAGCTTGTGTGCTGTTTCACTGGAACCGTTGGGTTTGGAAGCAGTCGACCGAGCAGATCTTTTGAGTAGGGTGCGGATGGCTCAGGGGAAGGATTTGGGGCTGGTGAATGCCTCAAAGGATGTTGATTTTGAGTATCAGGTCTCAGATAATGGTACTATCTTGGTGCACGGTCGGGTTTGTGTGCCCAAGGATGAGGAGTTGAGGCAGGAGATTCTGAGAGAGGCTCATGCGAGCAAGTTGTCCATTCATCCAGGAGCGACTAAGATGTACCGTGACCTCAAGAGGTACTATCATTGGGTCGGGATGAAGAAGGATGTGGCTAGTTGGGTTTCGAGGTGCGATGTGTGTCAGCTAGTGAAGGCTGAGCATCAGGTTCCTGGCGGGTTACTGAGGAGTCTACCCATTCCTGAGTGGAAGTGGGATATGATCACCATTGATTTTGTGGTAGGATTGCCAGTGTCACGGACCTTTGATGCTATCTGGGTCATTGTGGACCAGTTGACTAAGTCAGCACATTTTCTGGCCATCAAGAAAACTGATGGAGCAGTGGTTTTGGCCAAGAAGTACGTGAGGGAGTTAGTCAGATTGCATGGGGTGCCAGCGAGCATTGTGTCTGACAGGGATTCTAAGATCACTTCGGTGTTCTGGCAGGCATTTCAGGCAGAGATGGGCACTAAGGTGCATATGAGTACAACTTATCATCCCCAGACAGATGGACAGTCCGAGAGGACGATCCAGACGCTAGAGGATTTGCTGAGGATGTGTGTGCTGGATTGGGGTGGCCATTGGGCAGATCACCTGAACCTGGTAGAGTTTGCTTACAACAACAACTATCGACGAGTATTGGTATGGCTCCTTATGAGGCTTTGTATGGGAGGCCGTGTCGTACACCGTTATGCTGGACTCAGGGTGGGGGAGAGGAGCATGTACGGGGCAGATTTTGTTCAGGAGACCTCAGAGAAGATTCGGGTTCTCAAGCTGAACATGAAAGAGGCTCAGGATAGGCAGAGGAGTTATGCTGATAAGAGGAGGAGAGATCTTGAGTTTCAGGTAGGAGACAGAGTGTACCTCAAGATGGCCATGTTGCGGGGTCCGAGCAGGTCATTGACTGAGACTAAGTTGAGTCCGAGGTATATGGGTCCGTTCAGAGTGATTGAGCGGGTTGGGCCAGTGGCATATAGATTGGAGTTACCTGAGGTTATGCGTGCATTCCATAAGGTTTTCCATTTATCTATGTTGCGGAAGTGTCTCCGCGAGGGTGAGCAGGTGTTGGCTAAGATTCCTAAGGATCTTCAGCCTAACATGACTTTAGAGGCGAGGCCTTTCAGGGTGCTCGAGAGGAGAGTCAAGGAACTTCAGAAGAAGAAGATTCCTTTGATGAGAGTCCTGTGGGACTGTGACGGAGTAGAGGAGCAGACTTGGGAGCCCGAGTCGAGGATGAAGGCAAGGTTTAAGAAGTGGTTTGAGAAGCAGACCGCTTGAGCTTGTCTAGCCGGGTCCGAGTTGTAGTCCGTGGCTGGAGCGGGTACGGAGTATTCCAGCCCATCTCTCTTGATATTTGGTCGCTTAGGGGCGGTTGGTTGTGCGACTAAGTATCAAGATGAGGTGGTGCTCGGGATGCGGGTTGATGGCTCCGGTTGTTGTATTTTTGGTTTTCTGATGTATTTTCGTTGAGATTGTAAAGATTATGACATTTTGAGATTTAATAAAATGAGTATTTTTCTTTATGTTGACTGTGGTTGTCATGGGAAAAGAGAAATAGCTCGGGTTTCTATTTTTGAAAGTTTCCATAAATAGGAAGTTTCCACAAAAGGAAAGTTTCCAGAATTAGAAAGTTTTCTAGGAAGGAAAGTTTTGTGGAAATGTTGAGGTAGATCTAGCCGGGAGATACTCGTTGGCATCAGTATTTGTTTTGCTCGAGGCCGTGTGGGCCCAACTCACGTGATACCGATAGCTCGATGGACTTTGTGGCCAGAGAGTGGGAGTGGTATGTTGCTTCGGATGACGATCCGAGAGCGCGCTTGAGGGTGACGACCCGAGAGCGGGATATGTGAGGCTCCCTGGATACCGTAGCTGTGAGCCGAGGCTCGGCAGTGAGCCGGTATGTCTCTAGGGTTGCGACCCGAGAGCGGGGGGAGTGTGTGTGAGTGACTTCCTGGATGCCGTAGCTTAAGGCGGTTGGCCTGATAGCGAGCCGGCATGATTCGTTGGTTGCGACCACGGACGGGGGAAGCACTGAGTTGTGAGCAAATAGTGTTATGATGCGAGTATATTGGCTAGAGGGAGACCTCGAGAGTCAGTCGGAGGTGTGCGGGCTGTTGCGACAGTGGCACGGGAAACCTTGGCTGATGGTATATAGTCCGGTCTGGGGACGTGCGGGCCGTGTTGACGGTGGCACGAGGGTCCTTGGAGGAGGATGGTGTTGCGGGATTCGGGGACGAATCCATATTGGTGGGGGAGAATTGTAACGCCCGTGAACCAAAAATCCCGGTTTAGGTTCTGCATCGGTCGATGCAAGTTGTGCATCGGTCGATGCAAGGTCTAATTTCTGCGTTTTGACTTAAGTCAAACGCTGCGTTTTGGGTTTAGGGAAAACCCTTAAGTCGACTTTTTGGTTCCATTCGTGGGGTTGGCCGTTTTTGGAGAGAAAACGAAAGAGAGAAAAAGTTCTTGAGAGTTTCTGGAGATTTCTTGGAGGTTTGGTGCGTTCCTGTAGAGATCTGTAGCTGGGATCGTTGTAGGAGCTTCCTAGAAGCGTTTTCTTGCTTGTTTCTTGTTCAGTTTCGTCTTGGCACAGGTAAGTGCATGACCATGGCTGATCTAAGCTAGAGGAACCTGTAACTTGCTTGTTCTAGGTGGTTAGACGTGTTAGATTGATTATACGGACGTTAGGAAGCTTTCTTGTGGCTTGGGAATGAGTTTCGTGGTTGTAGGAACGAGATCCGGCGAGAAGCTTCGGGAAATCACGGTGCTCGACGTTGCGTCGATCGATGCATTGCTTGCATCGGTCGATGCAAGTGCGAGGACGGCGCGATAAACTTTAGGGTTTTCGTGTTGCGTCGAGCATGCGTCGGTCGATGCAGATTGGGTATCGGTCGATGCAAGTGCAACTTGCATCGGTCGATGCAGCTTCTGTATCGATCGATGCTTCCTCAGTTGGCATCGGTCGATGCATGTTGGCATCGGTCGATGCTGAGTCCTGGTTCGTTGATTGTTGTGTGTTGATTGTTGTGTGTGGTTATTGGTTACTCTATTGCTTGTGTGTATAGCCCAGTAGATGGGAGGATTGCCTTACTGAGTGTTTGTAAAATACTCATGCATTGCAATATGTGTTTGTGGTGCAGGTAAAGGCAAAGTGTGATCGTGGAATCAAGGCGATGAGGAAGGGATGTTCTAGAGACTTGATTGATTGTGGTCTAGCTATTGTTAGGTTGCTAGATTAAGTCAATGGAATGTTGTAGGACGTTAGTCTTGGTTATTTTCTTTATTTGGATTATGGTATTATTTGATATTGACTTTTATGTTGGAATGTTATTGGAATAATGGAAATTGTTTTATTTGTTATCCGCTGTTATTGATTGATGCTAGGATGTTAGTGGGTATGGGACCACTAGTAAATTAAGATATAAAAAAAAAAAAAAAAAAAAAAACGGGAAGGGTTGTTTCAGTTTCACTTTAATTCTCTAAGAATCAGTCCACGAAGAATCCTGTTCATCAAAGCTCAACGCTCGGGACCTCCGGTTTTAGTCTCTAGCCACACAAAAGGACATGGTGGTTACCGATACGTCCACATTCCCTTTTCTCCTTGGCCCGTGACCACCGAGCATTGTCATGTCCATTCTATTAATCTCGGGAATACCCTCCACTCAACTGCTGCTCCATATCTAAATCCTTGTAAGTCCATATATGATCCTTTGCTCCATGTGTTGAAGCCATACTTTAGCCAATGGTGTGATCAAGATTGCACACTCGATGGAATCCATTTGAGGTGTAATTCATCATTGTTGCTTTGGTTTCACTTTAATTCTCTAAGAATCATGGCATTTGTATCTCGTTTGGCTTTGTCTATTGAACCCTCTTGCTGGCTGCTGGCTGATATATGGATCCTGATTAGTGGCCTCTTTGGTTACGGCTTTGTTTCGTCCAAGGCCAATCTGCATCCTATGGCAACTCTTGCATCTACCTGCAAGCTCCAGAGACCTTCCAACCACTCTGGACCTATCGTCAAGCTCCTCCTCCGTGTTTTACAACCGGTAAGAAGTCAAGCTTTGACACCTATTGTAACGCCAAATTGTCTCATGACTATGGCTATCTCCTCATCCACTGACTTGTTCATGGAAGAGCCTGTCGACAATCTTGACCTCACATGTACCAAGTTCTTCCAAGAAATTGGATCAAAGCTCTCAAGAATTCCCTGTCGACTAATTCTATCTCTGCTTTATATTTTTCTTGTTTTGGCATTGGGGAATGCCCTTCTATCTTGTAGTTTAAACAATGTTTGTAAACCTTATCTCTTTTGAGTAATGAATCGGAAGTTGAGTGACAAAAAAAAAAATGAATTTCCATTTTCTAATTTAACAGATTTTTATTTTCTCAGGTAGTAATTAGCCTGAAATTAACGCAAGTGAATTTCCTTTTTCATTAAATTAGTAGAAATAGGATCACCATAATCGGATGCTTCTATAAAAATACAACACAGTCGTCTCTTCCACACTTGTATCCCCAAAATCGTCCGTCAGCCTGAGAGAACCATCAACCATGTATCTCCCTCCGATCAGGTTAATCGTTCTCTCTTTCGCCCAATTTTATATCTCTTTCTCTCTCTCGCTCCGTCATTGATGATTCTCATATATGTTGCTTGCTTCTAGGGTTCCATCAGTTCTCTTGTCATCGTTGGTGACGTGACTCCGTTTTTTTTTTTTTTTTGAATTTTCACGCGTCACAGGTATGATTCGTCACAGGTATCATTCAATTTAAATTGATTTGAGATTTTGACTCTGAATTCGTTGGGAATTTTTGTATCCTCTTCAATTAGATTCTCTCTTCCGCTCTGTTTATTATGGGGGTTGTTTGCAAGGGTACTCATCACACTTAGTTAGTTTCCTCTCTTCTCTGGTTTGTTTTTTATCTTCTTCTTTTATGTCACAAGAATGCTTCGATCATTATCATAAGTTGGTATCTAAATAAATTGTTCTCAAAATTTTTATGCATATCACTCACTGTGTTTGTTTGGTCTTTTGAAATTCATCCCACTGGATTGTAAATCCCCCGTTTGAGCTTTCCGGTCTCCACATGGCAGGGCTTTCTTATAACAATGTAAGTGCCTTTTGATTTCTTTTTTATATTTACTCTACCACTCTACTTTGAAATTTTTTTGTTATCTTTCTTTGTTCTAATCCACCATACTATTGCAAGTCTTCCATGTCTGTAACTGTAATGACCAAATTGATTTAGCATCATGTCCTGAAGCCAATACTCTTAGTTATTTTACTTGTTATCTCTAAATATATGCATATCACTCACTCTTTGGTTTGGTCAATTCAAATTCTCGGTGCAGGATATTGTTTAACATTCATCCCACTGGATTGTAAATTCCCGTTTGAGCTTTCCGGTCTCCCCATGGGCGCTACTATAATAACTATAATAACAATCGCTACATGGCTTCTAACGATTCCTTTGTTTCATATCTCACAGGATGTTTTTGAAGAACTATTGTAAGAATATCCGGTCCAGTGATGTGTACATCCCTCGGGGGTCTTTCTTTCCCAGCTGGTGACCTGTATACTGTAAGATGATGACTTTGAATTCGATGAGAGCGATGATGTAAGTCTGTCTCCGGAGACCAGCAAAAAGGTAAAATTTGCAAGTTTGTTTTTCTCTCCATCTTCTCCATTGTCATCCTTGGTAACATTTATTCTTTATCAGGTATGCTTCTCTTTGGGCCACCTGGCAATGGAAAAGCAATGCTTGCCAAAGTTGTCACTTCTGAGCATAGGCAACGTCTTCAATGTCGCAGTATGTTCTTTGACGTCAAAAAGGGTGTGTGCTTTTTCTGTCAGTGTACTCTTAAGGCTCCTTGAAATATTTTTCTTACAATTTAAAACATACTAATTGATTTTTCTTTAATGATTCAGGTGGGTGAGGCTGAAAAGCTAGTTAAAACGCTGTTTCAAGCTGCAATATCCAGGCAAACTTCTGTGATATTTATGGTGTGACTTCTAGTCATTGGTATGATTCCTGCTGATCTAGTCTTTATCCAACCGAATCTTCACTCTGTGTACATCTATGAATATCAGTAGATTTACACCCGCTTCTGAATTTTATTATTGGCTAATCATCTTCTTCTCTTCTCCATTCATTGACTAACTATAACCTGATGATTTTGTTCGTTCTTGCTCTCTCTCAGGTTCCAAGCTAGCCAACACTGCAGCCAAGCAAGCAATATATGTCCAAGGAGATTGCCTTGTTAGCCTTCTTCAATCGGGGGGGTCTTACTTAAAGCTCCTCTCTAATCCAAACTAGAGGTTTGCTTCTTTTTTACATCTTCGTATATAATTTGGTCTCATTCCTCCTCACTTGACCATCGTTGTTGCTTGTTGGATTGGTCTAACTTACTTAAATCTGGTGTTTTAAGTTCTCCGGTTCTTGGTTTTATAGGATCTTCGCCAACTTCTCGTCCAAAGCCCATGGGGTTCCTCCTTAGGTAAGGGTTTTTGTTCTCATACCTCTGTCTCTTTTTATATTCTCCATTCATTGACTAACTGATGATTTTGTTGTCTCTCTCTCTCTCAAGTTCCGAGCCAGACAGGCAGCCAACACTGCAGCCGCCAAGCAATTGGAGATGGCCTTGATAGTTAGCCTTACTTAAGCTTTCTAAAACCAGAGGTTTTTGTTTGCTTTTTATACATCTTCTCATATAATTTGTTCGCTTCACCATCGCTCCTTAATCTGCTTATTTTACATAGTTACTTACTGTTCGTGTTTCCCTTGTTTACACTGGGAACAGTTTTCCCTGATCGTCAAATATATAACTTTTTAATGCAGACCTTCTTTGAGGACACTTTGATGAATCACCATGGGGAAGATTACTTGCATTGCTCCAGCTGGTTATCACGCAAGTGAGGATAGGAGGACCTTGTTGTTTCCATTGGCGTGTAACTCTCTTTTGACTCTCTCTCATCTTATTATATAATCTCACAGTTTTTTAATTTAATCCCATGTGTTGATTGATTGTCTTATTGACTGCAGGGGAAACGAGTGTCGCAAACACAGCTGCTACCTAGCTTTACCAATCTCCTTCACGAGTATCAAGGCAAAATCTAGATGACTGTTTCTTACAATTTAGTGTTTTGTTACAATGACATTTTTTGTTTTTCAATTGTCTTTTCTCATATACAACTTCCAATGTCAGAACTGTTCGAACAAAACTTAAAAATCAGAACATGAAAGGTTCAAGTGGGGAACATCACACTGTCTGTTGATAAGGTATGTATTCTAATGATTTTTATCCCCTCTGTTTGATTATGAAGGCTTTCTCTATGTTGAATATTCTACTCCCTTTTTCTATGTGTTGTATTTCTGAAGGTGAATTGGTGGAATGAGAGGGATGACTCGATTACTCATGGCTTGATGCATGTGAGGTATGCATATACTTTTTGTTCGTAAAGATAACTGTATGGTCTATATGTTAACCAATGCTCTTCATTTTAAGTGTTATTATATGCATTTTATCTTCCATTGGTTGAGGATGTACGTTTTGGTTGTTGTTGTTGCTCTCACGGAGTTGGATTTCTTTCAACCCACTTGGTAGCATACTTGAAACCACCAAACTAAATGTATTCTCCTAATCCAAATTTGTCCTGCAAACAAAAGATCTGGTTTTTGTCTCAGAATCATCAAACTTGTGTCGTTCATAGAAGACTCAATTTGAAAAACCAGAAAACAAAACTAGTTCACAAAAGCAAATCTCTTGTTAAGACCTTCTTCGTTTTACAGATGTCTTAAGTGAATCATTCATGAATCTGAAAAAAATGTGAAATTGATGGTTTTATCTTAGCTTCGCGGACGATTTGATGGTTTTATCTGATGGTAAGCTTCGATCCATTGAGGGTATAATCAAGGTGTTTGAACAGTTTGAGAAGATCTCAGGTCTTTCAATTAGTATGGAGAAGTCCACGCTCTATTTGGCAGGGATGTTTCTCGCACTTTCAACTCTGCTCAGGTCCCGTTCGAGTTGGGTGTCTTGCCTGTCCGTTACCTGGGCCTCCCGTTAGTTACAAAATGTCTCTCCCTTACAGATTGTTTGCCGTTGTTGGAACAGCTTCGGAAAAGAATTGGATCATGGACAGCGCGTCATCTTTCTTTTGCTGGACGGTTTAACTTGATCTCTTCGGTTTTGTGGAGTGTCTGTAATTTCGGATGGGTGCATACAGTTTGCCTAGTGCTTGTCTCGATGAGATAAATTCTATTTGTTCTGCGTTTTGTGGTCGGGAACAGAGATGAATCCGCGCAAAGCAAAGGTTTCATGGTTGGCAGTGTGTAAGCCTAAGGTTGAGGCGGGTTGGGGTTGCGGTCACTACAGAAGCTAACTTAGTGTGCTCTTTGAAGTTGATTTGGCGGTTAATTTCACAGGGTGACTCTTTGTGGGTGAAATGGGTTAATACCAATATGTTAAAGCAGGTTTCGTTTTGGTCGTAAAGAGTACCACAACACTCGGCTCTTGGATTTGGAAGCGTTTACTCAAGCATCGAGATCTAGCAAAGACTTTGTAAGGTGGAAGTGGGGAATGGGAAAAACATCCTTCTGGTATGACAACTGGTCGGGGTTAGGCACTCTCTCGGATGTGGTGGGGGATCGTGGTGCTCTGGATATGGGGATAGCTTGGCGAGTACTTTGGCTGAGGTTTGGGCCCACCGTAGAAGAAGAAGACATCGGGTTGATCAGCTTAATGCAATTGAGGAGGCTTTGCATCCGGCGTGGCAGCACCGTCAAACAACACCTGATCGAGCGGTCTGGCGTGGTCGAAATGACATTTATCGAGCGAAGTTTTCTACTCGTGACACTTGGAATCATGTCCGTACAACCTCAAACACGATTGCTTGGCATTGCGGGGTGTGGTTTGGTCATGCAACTCCCAAGTTCTCTTCGTGTTTGGTTAGCTGCCCTAGATCGTTTATCCACAGGGGCTAGAATGGCACTATGGAATGGAAACTCTGCTGGCATGTGTGTCTTCTGTCAAAATACTATGGAAACACGGGATCACTTGTTCTTCCACTGCTCTTTTGTCTCTTCAGTCTGGTCGGCGCTTGCAGAGGGTCTGCTTACAACGCACTATTCGACTGATTGGTTGACTCTGCTTGGTTATCTATCTGACCCACGATTGGAGCTGGTTCGGGGGTTTCTCAGCCGCTATGTGTTTCAGGCGGTGGTCTATACGATTTGGCGTGAGCGCAATGGTCGACGGCATGGAGACGCACCACAGACTGCAGTGGCTATTATCTCCTCGATTGACAGGCAAGTTAGGGACCGTCTGCTATCTATTGGATTACTGGGAGATCGAAGATTTGACGAAGCTTTGCAGCTTTGGTTTCAGTCCCGTTCTTAGTCTCTGTTTTCTAACTGTATTTCTATTCAACTGAGTTAGTGAAAATGCTCTAAAAACAGTTGCACCTAGTTGTAAAACAGTAAATTTTTCTTTTGAATATAATTTAACATTTTATTCAAAAAAAAAATAAAGAAAAAATGTGAAATTTATCAAAACCCTAAAGATCTTTCTAATACTGTACACAGGCCCGGCCCACGGGGAAGCAAGTGAAGCCAAGGATTCGCCTAAATTTTTAAAAGCCTTTTCACTTAAACAAAAGGTCTTTTTTATTTTAAAGATATGTATAAGGGTTTTTTATTTACATGTAAAAGACCTTTTTTCCTTTTTATGATATGTAAAAGGCCTTAAAATATCAAGTTATGGCCTCTATAGAAAACCTATAATTTTTGTCATAGATGAAAAAGACACATTTTTAAATTTTTGCGTAGGGCCCTCATGAATGTTGGGCCGGCACTGACTGTACATTCCCGAATAGCTCTCATTCATTATTTTTTCAACTTGCTTTTAAACCCTCTAAACCAGGCAGAAGGTTCTAGTTGCAGTGGTCCAGCCAAAACCGAAATTCAAAATCGGTTTGGATTTAAACCGGATTGGGCAGCACAGAGTCGAAACCATGCAAGAATTTTCTCAACCCGGATTACGACACTGATGCTGTTGTAAGTCCCGTTTAATCTATTTGGTCTTTTCATTCTCGTTGTTTAGGTAATGGTGAAATTGTTAGTCAAATCATTTATTCTCAGGTAAAAATCAGCCCTTTCCTTTATTATTATCAGCTAGCTAGTTAGTACTACTAATTTACTATTGACTCAACTTAATGACTTTTGAAAATAGGAAAGAAAAAAAGGAATTAGGAAAAGAAAAAAAAATAGAAAAAGAAAAAAAGGGAAATAATATAAGCTAACATGACTTTATAACGGTCAATTTTACCAAGAAAAAGGAAAAGATAAACAACTGAAAGTATTAAAAAGTCAAAGATCTTTGACTACCGACTTTGTAGGTTTAATCTTGGCCGTTAAGACTTGTATAATCAGATCTCAGCCGTCCATGGCTTGCATTCCGCATCTATAAAAATAACGCTCTCACTCTTTTTTATTAACCCTAATTAATCACAATTCCTTATTTTTTTCTTTGTTCCTCTCTGCAACTGCGGCTGCGAGTGTTCGTTGGTCGTGACATTCTTCTCATTCGTCTCTTCTTATTAATCGATCATTGGATTTTCGATCTAGGGTTTGGGTTTCTAATTATTTGCATATCGGTTGCTTTTTATTTACATGTTCATGCTATTTACTTTTGTCTCTCATGTTATTTCAGGTTTTGGATGATGCTTTTATGGATCAGCGATGGATTTGATCTTCTTCTCTGTTCTAACGTTTTCTAGGGTTTCCTTCTAAATCTTAATACCTTTTTTTTTGTTTTACTTTTTCGTTTTGTATCTTACGTTTTTCGTTTTGTGTTTCGGAAGCAAACCATGATCTGACCGTCGCATATTGATTCTTGACACGTCTTAAGGCTTTCTCACGGGTTCCATGCTCTAACCGCATCTCAATTCATTCTAGGGTTTGGTTTTATAATTGAATCCTTCAACGCTTTTTTTATTATGTTCATGCGATCTTTTCTAGGGTTTAGTTTCTAACTTGTTCTTTCTTTCAGGTTTAGGTTTGGATGATGGTTTTATCAATCAATGATAATGGCTTTGATGGACTCGTTTCGTCTCTGTGCTACGTCTTCAAGGGTTTCGTTTCTCTCTCTATAACAGTATCTTCCTTCACTCGTTGTTTTGTTGGTGGTGACATTCTTCTATACTAATTCTGATTTTTTTTTTTTTTTTTAATCGATCATTGGATTTTCATGACTTGCTTGCTTTTTTCTAGGGAATTGCATTGGTGGCTCTCTTTTTCTTAATATGTTCGTGTAATTTACCTTATTCGCTCTGTTGTTTCAGGTTTTCAATGATGGTTTTATCAATCAATGATGCCTGTGAGCCTATGATGACATTACGTTGGTGGTGGCAGGTCTTCTAAACTAGTCTCTGGTGTTTTTTAGAATCTATCATTTGATTTCCACTTGCTTGTTTCTTTTCCAAGGGTTTGGTTTCTAACTTGTTGTTCTGTTTTTTTCCAGGTTTTGGATGATGTTTTTATCGAATCAATGATGGCTTTGATGGAAACGCTTCTTCTCTCTGCAACGTCTTCACTCTTCAAGGGTTGTGTTCTGTACCTCTTAACACATCTTTTTACTTCTTTTATATGTTTTGTACCTTACGTTTCTTTCTTCCTCTTGCAGGTCTTTTGGGAAGCGAAATATTGATCTGATCATCATTACCTTCCACATGCTGCTACGTCTTTAGGCATTCTCACGGGTTCCTCCTTGCTCTTAACGCATCTCTACTAGCTTCTGAATTTTCAGTTTGGTTTGATGGTTTTGTTTCTAATTATATATGTTACTTGTCGTTTTTGTTGTGTTGGTATAGACTTGTGGAGGAGGATCCTACGATTGATCGGTGATGGCTTTGACGGATCCTTGTCACTCTCTTTGATGGATATTTTTTTCCTCTCTGCGTTACATCTTCAGGTAGTTTTCTTCCTCTTAGCTGATTTTTTTTTTCTCCATATAAGTGAATTAATATCTCAGTCTCTCTTTGATGCAGATCGTCGACTGATATGATAAATCTTCTTCTGGTATGTCATCTGTTTAGGCTTCTTCTGCGCAACATCTTTTTATTATCATTTTCTCTATTACAACCACAAGTTCCTGTGTTTTGTTATGTCTCAGTTTCCCTTTGTTTTATTCTTAGTATTTTTGTGATCAGCTAACGTTTTTCTTTGCATAAATTTTTGTGTTAGATCGCGGAGGTTCAAGGCCGTGTTGGTGAGGTATGTATGACTTCTCCTTTGTCTCTGTTTCCCAATTTTTCTTCACCAGCTTCTCTAATGGTCAATATTCTTCTAAACGAGTTTGTTTTCATATATTGTCCTCACTAGCTTCTATTAAGTCTATCTCTAAACTGATAAGTGAATTAACATCTCAGTCTCTCTTTGAGGCACCTGGATTTCTGTGTGGAAGCTTTAACCTATCAATACTGATGGCTTTGACTGATCGTCCTCAGGCATCTAAACGTATCTCTATTAGTTGTTTTTGAATATTCACTTTGTTTCTGTGGTTTTTTTTGCTCTAGCTACATGTTATTTACTTTTCGTTTTTGTTGTTTCAGGTTTTGGATGATGATTTTATCAATCAGCGATGGCTTTGACTGATCTTCTTCAGGCGGTCTCATGGGTTCCTTGGAATGGAGTATACTACTCTCAGCTACAAGTTTTCGGACCAGGTAACAAGTTAGAAAATGATGTGTGGTACCTTCAAATTATATGACTTATCTTTGTGCTAATACTGTATTTACTTTGATCCCTTGTCTTTGTGCAGTTTTTAATGCAAGCAAAGGCGAGATGCTCATCGGATCCACTTGTTGCAATTTCTCAGCTGGGCCATCTCATGTTGAACGTGGTTCTCATGGATGATTGTCATAAGGGGGTTGATGCAAAGGTTGAGAGCTCTGCTAGAAATTGGTCAGGTAATAAAATTAACTGCCTTATTCTAGTTCTTGCGTTTTAACTTTCAGGTAACCTATCGCATTTATTATATATATTTTGCCTATCGGTTGTTTTGTTTAATATTGGCTATTGTTGATCCTCTACTTGTTGCGTTTCCCAGATGTGCTTGCTGTGTGTGTGTGTACACATTCAGATGAGAGATGCTCCACAAATTCTTTCCTAGACGAGAGAGTTTGTTCTTAAACTTTGTCCTTTTTAGCCTTTTTTTTTTTTTTTTTGTATTCAGTGTCTTATCTATTCCTACATTGTCTCTGTTTTTTACAGGTTTTGGGTGATTCTTTTATCGATCAGTGTTTGTGTTTGTGCTACTCCACCCGCTTCTGAATTTTCACACCTCATCCTCATACGGTTTGCTTTAATTACTTAGGCTCTACTCCACCCGCTTCTGAATTTTCACACCTCATCCTCATACGGTTCTGCAACCCTTAGTATTGTAGATGTACATAATATCTCGACTAAGATAAACCAGGCGTTTGTTTATCTTTTTTCTTTTTTCTTCTGCAGGTCTTCTGGGGTTTGGACAAAAGGCTTGCCCAGAGAAAACATTATTCTTCTGTTAATTAGTTGATTTCCTACTCAAAAATATTCAACGTTATGCTTGCATATTCTCAGTTTAAACCTGTCTTGGTTTGCTCTCTCGAATTCTTTTTCTTGTATATAAAAGAGTTGCTTTTTTTTTCTTCTTCAGGCATTGGAATCTTTCTATCAGATTTCATCAACATCAGGAGGACAAAGGCCAGCGAGGTATTATTTTCAGAGGCAAGACGATCTTAATGAAATTGTCCAGGTACGTGTCACTTATCCTTATATAAGTATCAATGTCGTAACTGATGACCTCTTGTCTCTGCTTGTTTGTTATTTGATTTGTTCCCCTAAGTAAGTTTCTTCGTTTTGCAGGGTGTTTTTAGAAGCTTATTATTTATGATCCGATCATCCCCGCTTCTGAATTTTCACTACTCCTCCTACGGTTTGATTTTTATAAATTTGATCTTTTACTTGTGAGCTTCTGTTTTTTGTATAATTGTATTCTTACTTGTCCTTCTATTGTTTGTAGATTCTGGTGGATGGTGCTATGATCGCTGATTTACTTCTTTTTTGGAATGTCTCTTAGGATCTGCTAAGTCTGGGTTCCTCTGATGCACAAGGTTGGAATTTCCTCCTCTTTCCCTTA